>JAVJGI010000057.1:49173520-49201243 GCA_035590275.1 Ibycter americanus
CCGCCAGGGAAATAGCTCATATGCACAAGTGGATTTTGGTACAGTTGCTCTTTGTTATTTGTCTTTAATTAACAGAGCCAAGCAACACTTTTCTACGTGAAACGAGATGGGATACTATTTGCTTATGCTCTTCTCAAAAACAATAATAAAAAAAAAAGAGTAGAGCCCTGAGGTGGAAAACAGAGCGAGCAGAATGCTTCCAGATGTGGATACATGCCATTTTCAGTGGGTGGATAGTGAAAGAACTCAATGAAAACCTGGTCACAGTCCCACTGACGCTAGCCAACGCGGCCATTTCCAGATGAGCCCCTTTCTGGCCTGCCTGCCTGGTGCAGAGCCAGGAGCAGCTCCCGAACCCAGCGGTGCGGAGCAGAGCCTGGGCACCACCCACCAGCAGGCACGCTCAAAGCGCTCGGCAGTTTCCACCCAACTGCTACATACCTCCACAAGCCAGGCAGGGATTTCCTGAGCTCCCACTATCATTCCTCATTATCCAGTTTAATGATTGTAACTGATGCTAATCACAAGATCAGCGCCAACCATTTTACTACAGTTTTGTTTCAGCTGCAGCATTCAAGGCTGCCAAACAGCCATTTTAATGAGTCCTGAAAGCAACACTTCCGTAAAGTTCAGAGCACTTTCAGAGTTACATTTTCCCACCAAAGAGCCCTGAATCTTGTATGTATAAACTCCTGTTTTGCAAACTACAAACTTTCCCACCTTTTTGACACTGTGATGGCAAGACTGACATAGTTTTTTGTTCATAACATGGGTCAGTTTTGCTTCTACACCGTCAAAAATACTGTGGTTGTAGAACACCTGTTTACATGACATGTAAGTGAGAAACAACACACACAACCTAATTTTATATTGCAAGGTTAACTCACGGCACTGACCATGACCTCAAATTCTTACTTACATATTGAACAAAACTTGTCTGAAAGTCACATACAACCACAGCTGACATTTCATAGGTGTGTTTTCAGAAAAGCACTCACTGGAAGCTATAGTCTCTTATTTTTAACAAATGCAACAAAAAGCTCACATCCATGAGTAAACTATTGCAGTCACAATCATACATGGTAGCGGAACAAGCTGTGTGGAACCAGCAGCATTTACCACTGGAAAATTGGTTGGTTCCACCCCTGAAGTGTGAGGCACACAAAAGCCGACAGCTACTCCAAGCAACTGCCAGACACACTGGTCTTCATTCCTAACACTTCTAAGCCATAATGCAGATCCCTGAGCTTTGGGATTGAAAAACATTGTGTTTTAATGAAGAGGAATGTTCTTCACGGTGAGAATTAAAATTGGGACACACCTGTATTAAGTTTTCATGCATTTTACTATGTTTCAAGATTTCAAAATAGATATAGCAGGTATTCTGCTCAGATCCAAATGTTACTTTTGTATTTGATACATTCCCTTGTAACCACTGTTTACTTAATCAAAGTGGACAGCTGTGGTTTTCATTATCCTTAAGCAAATATTTGCAAAGGTATTACTTACTTGTCTTATACATTACCAGCAAGTTTTGCAAGCAAAAGCCAACCTAAATGTCCTCACATTTGAACTTTTTGTAACTAGCGTGAGCAATTGCCAAATAAATTGTTCCAAGTATATAAGAAGTTGTCTTCCTTCACTTCCGTTATGGACAGCTTTAAAACTGCATTAGCTCCAAAGTACAGAAAAAGACTGCTAACTCTAACAAGCAGGAGAGAACGCTAGAACCAGAATACATCTGTATACACTGCAATCAAAGCAGCCATTATAGCAGAGAACAATATTAAGAAATGGCACAATCACAGGTATTTGTAAGAATCTAAGACTTTTGTGGATAATGACGCTTCAATGAAGTGTCCCATGTTGTGTGATGTACATGGAAGCAATGTATGCATAGCTGGCACTTACTGTGCAAAGGAAAGACAGAAAACTGCTAAGCTTAACAGGCAACTTTTTAATTGCAAATGTTCGTGTTTATTCTCAGTACTAGGTATATTCTAACATACTATCTGGGTTTCCTCTGGTATTAAAAAAGAAGTAGAATCAAATCTTTCCATCTTTGCTTGCACATGCAGTCAAACTGCTTTCCCTGCACTATGTGAACTTCCCAGGTCTGGCTGGTACAGAGCCCATCAGATAATCACCAGCTTGTTTTGCGCTACTGCGCAGGCTGTGATCTGCGGTATTTGGCACAGCAGCTGATTCAGAGAGTGAATTGCCAGAAATGGAGAAGACTGCAGCCGGAGCTCAGCACAGGCAGATCGGGGGCTCGGTCAAGATGGGAAGGAGCCAAGCGGTAGGAGTGACAGCAGCATGCCCAGTCAAGCAGGGTGGAAGAGGGAAACTCCCAGCAGCCCAGGACAGTTGGCTGGCAAGGTGACGTCAAAGCAGAGCGCATTTCTTCATGCTCATCTGACCATTTTGCTGCTCGAACTAGTCAACATTAATACAAGGCCAACATTTTGTTTCCCATCAAAAGCATGTATTGCCTGTTACAAAATCAGCCCAGTTGCTTTAGTTTAACCTGACAAAGCTTCACAACAACAGAAAAAGTTATCTGATAGTTGCCAGGGGGCTTAGCCTCATTTATAGTAAATAACATTTACATGACAAAAGACTACCATAAAAATTAGCAACCACTAGCTATCTTTGCTAGCAGCCACAGAGATGCCATCATTGAATTGGTCAGAGGTGATCTATTGTGGTACTGAAGACCAGGAAAGTTTATTTCATCTGTCACCAATTACATGAAAACAGAGCTTTTTCTTCTCAAGTACTATCAGCCATTAATTTCTCAGCACTTACCTTTTTAAAATATTTGTTATTTGCTTTTTCTTTTTTTTTAATCTTCCCATAACAAAATTCAACTACAGCCAGATTTTTAATCTTGGCAGAGTACATGCATTAGGAAGCAGTTACTGTATTACTAAAGGTATGAAAGGTTATTTTTCCCTGTGTATTCATGTTCCCATGCTTTGGGAAAACACTTAGGAAATTCTGTTCAAAGCACCAAGTGAGATGTTAACCACAACCTAACCATTAGCTGTCTGCTGTGGCGCTGAAGAAATGCATCTTTGAAAAGACTGGATTGGTCATTTCCATGCGCTGCACTTTCTATCACTAGACATGAAATTAAGAATACACTGGGAAGAAGCTTCTCTGCATCTTCCACTACATCCACTACTTACAGCCTTTTAGGTTTTCTACAAAGCAGCCAACATGAAAGAGACTTGGTGATTTACAGTCCAGCTCTATGGATGTAGATAAGATCTGGTCAAAGATCTAAAACAAAACAAAGAACTCTGTATTGCTCTTGGAATGGCTTCTCAAATATTTAAAACTACTATGACCCAGAAAGCCAACTGATTGATATATTGCCCTCGACCTTGTCATGCTTGGCTAGTCTGTTTTGCTCTGCTCTGTCTCTGTACTCTGTCTTGTATATATTAATTTGAAATACCTGACCTCACTCGTATGATAAAGTAAGCACTGTACAGATAATAGGTTATTAAGTGCTCTGCTCAGTTACTTAGCTCTCCGTGAATATCTCCTGCTATGCAATATGGAAGAGACACTGTTTTTGCTAGTATGACTTTTCAGAAGAAAAATATCATTAGAAAAGCCTGTTAAGATGCCTCCCAGGATAATGAAAATCATACCTGAAACATATTCTAGGAATATTTATTTTTTCATTTTTATTTATTAAATGAAATTATATATTATTTGTATTTTCCCCCACTGGAAAAAAAATGAACAGTAAATTACTTTATTCCTCAAAAAAGAACATTCTCTGTATATTTATAAACATGCCTACCTCCAATAAAACTGAAAGCCAGCCAAACTGCTAATGCAGGAAATCTTAGTGATAACACAAGGTAAATGAACTCCATTTCATCCTTTTGCTTGTCTCACTAACAACATATACCAGTGTTCATAACAAAGAGAAGCAGTGGTAAACTTGAACACACAAACATGACATGTCACTCTTAATACAATAAATGAACAGAAAAAAATTTCTTGTTCATGTAGAGGAAACAAAACAGGCTGCACTACATATATATATTTCTCCCTCCTATTTTTCTCCTCTTCTGCACAAACATAAGCGCACAAAAAAATCCAGGCCTTCCCTCCAAAACCTGAAAAAGAATCTAAATTTCACAGCTCATGCAGAAACTGAAAAAGAAGTCAGAACTGAGTGTCTGGCACTGCAATTCTTGCGTGCTTGCAACTGCTAATAGGAGTTTGAGAAAAGAACAATAGCAGATGGAGTCCTCTACTGGCATAAAACCCTTGCCAGCAAAAGGTCTGTGAAATGCAAAAAGTAAAATTAAATTACAGTGGTAAAGAAGGAGATTCACAGACTGCAAAAGCCAGCTTTGAAAAGCACATATCCTTGCCACAGCACAGCAACCCTACAAGCTTTTAGTAGTCACATCAGGACTGAATTCCCTTGCCATAATCCACCTTTCTAGCCATCACTTCCCATGAGATGAAGGCTACAGCAGACTTTCAGTCACTTGGTTTGGCAGGACTTTGTGAAACTACTTCATAAACAAAAAAAGCAACACATATCCTGTATTATCTTACTATAACAAGGCTTTTAAGCAGATCTGGACTAACCTTATTGGCCTGAGTCATAAAACAGTAATTCTTAGTGGGCTTACAATTTATGGTAACATTTTACTTGAGCAAGAGCCCCTTGATGCTTTAGTTAGTACAAAAGGCTATATTTAATTCTAATTTATTGCAAGCTGATTGCTATGCTTTTGATTTCTTTCTTTAAAAAGAGATTTATAACAATGCTATTATAGAGCTCCAGTACAATGACATGCAAGTCAATAAACAAACACTTCCACATGCATTTTTCTTTTCAAATAAAGAATCTAACATTCAACACCAACCTCAAAGTGCTAGCATATCAACTACAACTACACTATCAGCTAGGTTAATATAAGATCCAGTTGTATCAGTTCACTGCAAAAGTGTGCCTAATGAGGCATATTGAGCAAAACCATTTATTACAGGATAAAAGCATGATCGAATTTCTGTAGTTTTCCCACATTCCAGTCAGTAAGCATTCAAAAGAAGCTACTTTGGTGTAGTAAGGCTTAACACAGAATAATAAAGCAAGATGAAGCCTTTATGTTAAATTGACAATTTCCTCCACAGACTTTCTAGCTAAGGTTTGTAAGAGAAAGAGCTCAAGGAGACTGAGCCCAGGTTGGCAAAGAGCAGTGGGAGCAAAGGCTGTAATTACTACTCATCCCACTTCAGTCAACTAGAGTATAAAAAAGGCTGACCAAAATTTAGACTTGCTTGGAGAACATCTGGAGACTAAACTATAATTCAGAACCGATGGGAATGAAATTATTCAATTCAGCATTACCTCAGCCTTTTTCATAATATTAGACACTGCAATTTTCTAAGAGTTTCTGATATTTTAGTTGTGGGAAATTTTTCCAAGAGTAAAAGTTATGCATAACTAATTTGAAGATGATTACAGGACTCAAGGATAGAAACAAACAGGCCTGAGTCAAAAACTCCTGTGTTAATTCTTTGATATATCCTGTGAAACGGGCCTACAGAAGCATGTCTTTAGGATGGGAAAATAAAGTGGTTTGCTAGTTGTACAAGTGAGAAGCCTTTTGAAATTCAAAGTAGTTTAAAAATTCACATCCACCTAGAAAATTCACATCCATCTCAGGGAAAAAAAGTTTCTCTCAGATTTCGAAGTTTACAAAAAGATAACAACTTCAGAAAAGCATTTGTATTTATATTGACTCTCCAATACTGTAGGCCAGAAGCAATTAAGACATAAATGTTTAAAAATCCCAAGCATTTGAAAATGTGGGTTTTATTAGATAAGCAGGAAGCAGTTGCTACACCTCAGAAAGTGTTCAGGGTTTTGTTAGTAAATGTTTTATTCTTCGTGGAGAGAACAGGGGCGCTAATGAGAGTCCATTTATTCACCTTAAGCTGCCGTTTGTCAGGAAACCTGTTGTAGTAATTCTTGTCTCTGCCATTCTTTCACCTTTAAGTCTTTATTTCAATCCACATAAACTGAGACAAAAATACTTTACCTCCTGTTTGTACCTATGATCCCCTAGCTATGGTCAAGGTCATTAGACATGATTTTAATTATGCACGGAAACAATTAAGAAATTTTCATAGTAAAAATAATTCCCCAGAGCAGCTCCTTAGAAAGTACCATACAAACTCACACGTTGGGTAACTTTTTTGAGTAAGCTGGGGAAGTGCATGAGCCACAAGGTACAATGCAAAAAACCCACAGCCTTTGCAGCCTGAGTTTTAGGCACAGCCTGAATCCCAAAGGCAGTAGAGAAGAAAACCTGAAGTGACAGAGCTGCTGCCCTTTTCTGCATGAACTGAGCAGGACAGCAATACTGCAGACATACCTCTTGGCACCTTCCACCCCTGCTGTCTGGAGCTGCAGTTCCCCCAGGTAGTCTGCAGAAAGCTTCCCAATGGCAGATTTAAGGGAAATAAACTGCATCAGCCAGCTTTGTCTCTTTGGTGTGTGCCATAAGGCTTGCTGCTGTTGGAAATGAACAATCAAGGAGGGTATCACCATCACATTGACCACTGCTTATGCAAAGGACCTCTAAGGTTGCAATTACCTTTCAGAAGCACTTTCAAAATCCCTGATACCACTAGAATTAATAGGGTTATTAATAAACATTGTTTTCTGTCCACTTGCATTTCCCCACTTAGCTGTTTTTTCCCTTGAAGGGTGAATGCTTAGGTGGCAATACCCTGACAAACATGGGTGGACAGCCTATTCAGAAACAGCAGAGCTGCTTGCTGTGAAACATGTCACTGTTGTATTGCAATAAATAAAGTGAAGGTTCAGCAGTAGGTAGTTAAAAAAAAAAAAAAAAAGGGCACATTTATGGAGAAAAAACACACCTTGTGAACTAACAGAGATTCTCACTGTGAGTGTTTCATAGCAGACAGCTAAGAAGAGCTCCCTGGTTTAATTCTGTGCCTTCACTCAGTAATGCAGCACAGCACCTGGGCAGCTTATGATTGCTTGTGTAGTCATATTCTTAGACTAACTGACAGTATAGACTACAGTGTTTCTGTAAATATTCTGGGCAACAACCATAAAGTATGAACTATCTTCTGTTTATTTAAAAAATTCTCAAGACCAAGGACACATTTCATCTTGGTGTGTTCGTGGTCAGTCTGCCTTCTTTCCCTTTACATCCATCTTTCCTTCTTTTCCTCCCTCCCTCTCTCTCTACTTCTCCCCTAACCCAAGGAAAGGTCTTAACTTTCCTCATGTTTTCACTTTACCAATTTAAGCCAAAGGACTTGCACTAACCCTAGTGAAAATATTCAGATTTGCTGGCTTAAAGTTAGATCTTAAATTGCTATGTTCTCACCAAAACTGACCAAACTTCTGAGATGTTGATTAAGCCATTTTCCACTGTGGTTCACTGAAGTTACAGGTATGTGGTTACTTTAGAGTAGAGGGGAGAACTGAGCTGCTTCCATTCACATCCTTGAACATGTGGGCTTAAAGCCTCAGATCGTCAACTAGCTAAGCATAAGAAAGAACAAACTTTTTAGATTATGATCTAATTAGAAGCACACTTCTGACTCAATTAGCTTTTACTATTAAATTAACTTTAAATCTTAACATGTGAAGAAATAAATTTCAATTAATACTTTTTTTTCTCTCCTATTCTTCTTCTTTCTTAGTTTTATTGAGGGAAAAGATGTTTATGACCAGACTTCTCTAAAATGTTAACTCATCACTCATCATGCAGTACAGCACTGTGCTCTGTTTACAGCACTGCAAACCTTCAGGCGTTTTGCGGAATTTTTTCTGCCAGTTGTTGCCCTATTCTAAATTCGTACACAGCAAAAGAAACGTAACAGTGAAGTCCTCCCTTTTGGCAAAATGACAAAATAGACATACATTAAATGTCGGCTTTCTAGAGTTTACATCACTCACACCCCTCAGTCTACAAGGACCTACAAATTACAGCTGTCGAAGTTTTTGCATAACCTAAACTCTCAGCTCTAGAGAGCCCTTACTTGTCTACATTTATTTATATTATTGGTAATGGAGTGGTTCATTATTTATACTAGCTGTTTAAACAGTAACTGGGTTGTTTTAGGAATTGTGCATTTGTGCAGAGATGGGCTATGCATTTTATGCATCTGAAGAAAATCAAGAGTCATTGACAAAAGTAAGTTGACTTACATTTGTAAAATTGTAATAGTAAAACATTTTTCCCTAAAATCTTTTGCATTAGTTTTCCAAGCAAACAATGTAGATTAAATTACTTCTCACATCAACTAGTCATGTTGCTTGACTGTTAGGATTTAACATGTTAAATCTATAAACAGACATTGCTACATTTTCAAGTCTGCTTTCATTTTTACAAATGTGTAACTTTACTTATGTGTAAACAACAGCTCTGGAGACGTGTTATGGAGGAGTTATTACCTACCTACTAAACAGTCTCCTAGCTGAACTTAAAACTGACACTGGCATGCTGCAGACCTTAAAAAACACAAATGGGTGAAGCTTTTCAAATAGGGAGCATTTCCATCTTGGAGATTCACAGTGTCCACAGAAGTAGCAGGAACTCTTTCATCTCTGATCTCCAGTACTTTGAATGCATGTTTCCTTTTGAAATTGACTCCATCAACAGAATTGATTGGAAACCTGCACTGTGTATGAACGACAGTCTGTATTACACTGCAGAGGGAGTGTTAACATAGGTAGGAGTATTCCAAAGTAAATATTGATTTAGATTTTTGTCTCTCTCTAGTCCCATTCCTCCAGTATCTTTTAAGCATGTACCTTTTAAGAGATATTCAACAATGTAGAAAATGAAGTAATTTTCTGAAAACTAGTTCAAAAAGTTAATAAAACAGCTTTCCGAATCCCACATTTCAGACTGTAAAAGCCACTTAAGAAAGAAGTTAAGGTTTTCATGCTAAAACACTGGTAGTGACCAGGTACCCAGCACAAAGGTGCGTGTTTATGACCTCAGTGAAATGGGATTTCCATTTCCTTTAATGAGCCAGGACATCAGACCCGCACTCTTAACTCACACTTACACAGAACCAGCCCCTGGGAAAATACGTCTGTATCCATGGAAGCAAGGGAAAGTAGGTGTGGAGAAGGGGTGGGGAGAGATGGGAACAGGGACGTGGAGAGAGACCTGAGTAACTAGACCAAGATAGTGATGGTATCTGTGGTGTGGCCAATCTTCGGGCCAGAAAAGAGAAGAAAAAAGCCCAACAGTGATGTTTTGCATTGAGAGTTGCTGGTGACTCCCATATCTTCCAGCTCTGGGTACCACTGTGTGTGTTTTTGTACCAAAGACTAAGCTTGTCAACAGCCCTGGTCACCACAAAATTCTGATTTCCAATTTGCCATCTCCGCAACAACGGCTTTGGTTCACAGAGCACCATGTATTTTTCAGAGCTGTTTGGATTTTGAGTTTGATGGGATGGCAGGAACGTGTTACCCCGCCTTCCCTGTCATAACATTTAATAATGGCAAAGGCAGTAAAACCAAGGTGCTACACCAGAAATTATACACCGTATTTAAAGGCATCTTGTTTACTCCTATCATTCACTCTTTCTTCACTGAGTAAACAGACACATCTCAGACCTGCAACATGTGTGGGCCACAAAGTTAAAACTCTGTCTTACCACAACTGAGAGGCAGGCTGTGGTGTTTAGCTGAAGACTCTCAAAGCGTGCAAGTCTCCTGACTGGAGAGTGGAGATTGGCTGGTGAGTGAGGAAGGACATCTTTCACAGCTGTAAGGTCCACATCTGGCTAACCAGCCATGACCCTTGCCAAGCAACATGTACTGCAACTCTGCTCTGGCAAACCAAACAACAGAGGGGATAATTTCTATATGGAGATGAATAAAAAGAAAGGCAGGAAGGCAAAGGGGAGGCAGGGGACCTGGGGAAGTCTGGAGAAGTCTTCAGAAGCGAATGGGGAGCTCAGATATGGAGGGACTGCAGGACTCCAGGAGAAATGCTTAGATGTAGCGCTACATGTGCTGTGGGAAAAGAGGTCCCAGCATGGAAAAACAGGAAGCCAGCTGGTAAATGAAGTTCTCAGCAGAACACCTACCCACATGTCTAGTATAATGATAACATCCTTTAATCATATCACCTAAGCATCCAGTTTTGGCCTGTGTAGCCTCAACTACTCTAACCTCACTCTCACGGATTAGAGCAGTGAAGGTTAAAAGTAACCCAAGTCTTGGAAAGGTCTTTAGAAGATCTATGAAAAAAAGGGGAAATAATCCATGGCATTTAAAATATAACTTTCTGGTCCTGATTAGAAAGCCCTTGATGGTTAATACGTACTAACATTAAGTGCACAACTACTTTGCTCAAGGACATTCATAATTTGAATTGGTACCTTGTTTTATTTTTAATCCCAGGCTGAAAAGATTGAGTCTGCATGAACACTAGCATTGAGTTTATTTTTAGAAGAATACACTATTAGCTTAATTTACATGCAAGAATGAGAGATGTTTGGGTAAAATACTTTTTAACTACAAGCATGATTAAACATTGGATGGCTAATCCTCTTCCTGGAGCTTTGCAATTTCTTAATTAATATCTGGGGAAAGCTATTAGCCGCAACTCATTTGTTGCAGCTGTAAAGTGCTGTAAAGTGCCAGACTCAGCCATTTCATTAACTACTGTTTTTGAAAGAACAGCTTGCCATCTAATTCTATAAAGTCATCCAACCTCCTGGTAGCACACGTGAGGAAATCTAAGCTAACCCAAAGCTTCCCCAGTCACTGTTTCTGAGAGCAGACTGACAGCAACAGAACCAAAAACAGGGAAGGGGAAAAGTGTACGTGGTTTATATCTGATCTCTTTGTCATAACAGAATGTAATCTGCACATACAACAAATTATGCTCTAGTCAATATGCTTGTGTAGCTATCTGCCTCAGCTTCAAGCAGGGTTTTGCCTCTAATCTACAAGATCATAAGACCTACACAACCCAGTCGTTCCGCAATCAGAATAGAGGAGCTTCTGCTGTTACGGAAAATGAAAACATAACCAGATGAAACAGCCATACAGATAGTCATTATTGTTTATCATCTTGCTTACACCATGCAACCAAAGTGCCAGCAGAGAGTAAGGAGAGCCAAAAGGATTTTAAGGAAGCAGAAATTTTACATGTCTTTGATTCTTAGCAGCGTATACCACTTCAGATGCTCAGGTATCAAGTAGATGCAGGGGTTGTGATTGATGTAAGAAGCAGGATTTTAAATACAGGCATTTACTCTTCCTAAATCAACCAGTCCACACCTCCAACGATACATGTGCTAGTGTATGTGTGAAAAAGTACCACAGAACCTCGTCATACATTATAATAACCATACAGTCCAAACAGTTATTTTCTTTTGATAAACAGCTTTATAATAAGTAAGCAGTAGATTTTAACCTCACAGCAACATGCCTCAAAGCATCTTCTTTCATTAATATGATTTGTCATTTTACAAAAATATATACTAACGTTATTTGTATTCTGCACAAAGCCAGAACGTCAGACTTGAAACAGAACACTTGACATTTAAGATAAAATATGCACATTTCAATTCTGAATAAGGTACTAAATCAGCCAAAACTTGTTTCTGACAGACCAGTGGTGAATTATAGGATTTTCAGTAATCCTCCAATAAACAAAGTGAACACTGTTCTTCATGCAGAAACTGCTGCTTAAATCACACACAGCATAGATTTGGTATTCTTGCTGGAAAACATGACATTACCTTGATTGTCAGGCAGCCTTCTAGAAACACTCAATTTTCCAGCTTGCACTTACATACGCACACAGTTTAAAAGAAAAATTATGTGATAGAGGTCATAAACATACAAAAATCCTACCTAGCAATGTAGATCTCAAAAGTTTTCTATGCTCCAGATCAAGGGAGAAAAATACTTTTAAAAATATACCGTGAAGGGAGGAAGAAGGATTACATGAGGCTGGAATTATTTTGCAGAAGAAAATGAAGCCTGTCATCCCTCTCCAACAGACTGTAAAGATGCCTAACATTAAAAATCCGTTTGTCACCTGTAAGAGGTAGAGTTCTGCATGGTATTTGGAACAAGACCTGCCTTGCAATGGTAAGCTCCCTATGTGTTTGGCAGGCAAACAGTACCACCTGGACTATATGGCAAAACTTGTTTATTTGTGTACAAGGCCAAGATCACATACCCCTTCATGAAATGCATCTGTTTCAAACAAGCTTGTGGAGAAAAAATGCAGTGTATGTACCACTCTGTTCTTTGAAGTGAAAGTTTGCAATAGCAGAGAACATTCACAGAATAATTTCAACTAAAACACCTATTCTAACTCTTGGACAAAACACTTAACTTCTATAAATGGCACATTATCAGAATGAAATTACACCACCACCACCATTGCTGGCTTTTGAAGTGATGAGCATAACTATGGTTAGTGACGTGGGAAGACTTATCAACTCTTTCTACCAAATTTCCTTTCTTCAGAGAGCCAGCTTCTCAGATCCCCATAGGGATCTTGGCACAGTGGATAAAAATGAAAGAATTTTTAAATAGCTGGCTTTTGGAACTTGTTTTATGTAAAGACATTTTTCTTTTCAAATTCCCCATTTATATTTAAATCTGAAAGTATTATATCCTGTGCACAGTAGTAATCTAGTAAACAAAATTAATTTAAGCTACAAAAATATTCAGTAGTATTTCAAGTGTTCAAGAAAAATCAAATCTCTGAAGAAGTAGAAGCCAAAGACAAAGCAACTGGAGCTAGAATAAGCTGAAACATTAAACCAGCTTTTGACAGAAACAGACCATTCCACAGGTGCACAGTGAATATTTGCCTCATTCCAAATTTCAACTACTTCATTCAAAGCTGAAAAACCAACTGGGATTTTAAAAGCCGGGAAACCTTATTTTCCTCTTACAATCCATGAATAAAAATGAGGTGAGAGGCTGAGATCCAGTTTTAAAATCTTG
Organism: Ibycter americanus; assembly: GCA_035590275.1. Lineage (NCBI taxonomy): Eukaryota > Metazoa > Chordata > Aves > Falconiformes > Falconidae > Ibycter > Ibycter americanus. The sequence goes on from JAVJGI010000057.1 coordinate 49,186,548, forward strand.
AACCCCATGGTAATGAGAAACAATCACTTCAATTCACTACTAAAGATAAAATTGTATTTACTAAGTCAATACGTTTCAAATTAAAAACATATTTTTGGAAAGTTGTTTTCTCTTCCATGTGCATGTTAAAGAGATTTTATTTTACTGTTTTTTTGCAAGGGTTGTTTTATGCACAAACAGCACAACCATAGGTAATAAATGCTTACATTAACATCATTTAATTTTTTTGAAAATGAGAAAAAATAATAAATGTATATTAAAATACACTACTGCTAAAGTGCATTGCCCCATTAGAAAAGAGATTCCTGTCACATATTTACGAACCGTTACACTGTTTTAATTATCAAAGACAGCCAATATTTCCCTAACAGAATAAAACAACAACAACAACAAAAGATTGAAAGCAACATTTTTCCTATTTTCCAATTTAAATTATAGTCAGCAGCACTTAAGTTACTTTAATTTTTTCTACCCTGCTCTTCTTTGCCTAGAACCTGGAGGAAAAGGGAGATCAGTTACAGTCCTTGGAAACAACTTAGTCCCTCTGTTAAACACATTTCAGGTTTCTTTCATAGCAGCAGGAAAGAGTCCTGATGCAGAGCTGAGATGACCTCTGTTGAGAAATAGCACAAAATTTCATTGTCTTCTTTTGATAAAATCATAGTGCTGAAAATATAAGCTAAAAGATACGGTGGTACGGAGCTGAACAGTGGGATTTGCTGGTTGGCACCGCCCCTCCCCATCATATGAACTTTAAAAACAATCAAAAAGAGCTCATTTCTGTTTTAAGACAAACTTCCATCCTTTCTTATGGCATAGGAGCAGTATTTTCCCTCTGCCTTTAAACAGCAAGGCACGGTCTCTGTGGGGGAGGCCACAGGGAACTCCCCCAGAATTGAAATATACCCGTAAAAAGGACAAGGGAGGCACCAGCCTACCCTACCCCATCGGAGGCCACCGAATGCCATTGCTTTAAAGTCTCGGGGTGGGAGCATAACGACCACTTTGATATATAAGAACACCTCCATAATTACTGAGATTGTACAGTGAAAAGACTTCATCAAGTTGTTTTCAATTAAGTCATTTGATGTTATAAATTTATCTTCGGTTTCCTGTCAGAGGGAAATGAGCAGGGAGTTGAAAGGGCTTGCGTAGGCTACGAGGAGGCGTTTTCTGCAGCAGTCAAGTTGCACAGATGAAGTCAGGCTGCTTCAAATCCCTAGTATGGGCCAGGTGCCTACTACAGCTGGCACTCACATTCAAAGAGTTTGATATTAAACAATGTTAATAAACATGTTACGGACAATTTTGGGGCCGGGGGGAAGACATAAACTAATGCTATCTGGTTTTTTTTCCATTTGAAGACCTAACATACTGCTACAGTTGTGTTTAGCAACAGACGCAGAATTAGCTTAGCCAGCTTTGTAATTACCTAAAAACACGTACCACTGGCTCAGTTAATTTGATGCATCCCTGATGCCAGACTGAAGGTCTGAATTCTAACCTGGCAGTTCCATTGCTTAAGCAAAATATAAATTTTTTAAGAATGGAAATAGCAGGTTGTGATACAACTTAGGTGTTCTGGAGCAAACCCACAGTACTAAAGTACTATTTTTCCCCTGTTACTTTGCTAATACTGCTTGGCATAAAATTCAAAAGTATTTTTCTGTTGTACTGTTTATTGGCATATATTTAACAAGAGGTTTTCCTCACACTTTTGATCTTAGTGCTGCAAATAGCGTGTGATATTATATAGTTTATTCAAAGTCTCGTCGGTTCCACTGAACATCTTCAACATCTTTTATTGCTAGTCAAATGAAGAAAATCCATTCAGAGAGCTACCTGATAATGCAGAGGAATAAACACTAAGTTTTTTACTGCAGGTGTACCATATTAAAGTATAAATATTGTTGAGCCATCTGTATAGATATATACCATATATAACTGCTTTTGACAATCATATATGCATAAGTTTTAACAACTCTTTTATTTATCAGAGAAAAGCAAACATCTGATGAAACTTAATTTGCTCACAAACGAAAGTGAGTTACCTGAAAGGTATGAAGCTGACCCAGTTTAACTACACTGATATAACTCTTAAGTTGCCTGAGGTCTGATACCAGTTTAGGCAGTAAAAATGCTACAAAATGGATAAAACTCTGCTGTTATAAAGATGTTTGTATCCATGACCTCCTCAGGTAGGGATGGCCCCAAAGACATTCTGGTTGTCATCGGGCAGTCAGCTCTGTCCTCCAGCTATTTGGCCACAGGATCAGCAAAAGAGGAAACTGGGGGCATAGGAAACTGTACTGAAGACAAATGCAGTATGACAGAAGTAAAACTTCATTCTTTTGAGCAGCATTTCAGCTTTCCAAGACATTTCCTCCCAGCACCAGCATGAGGCCCAAGCACACACTGAAAGCAGCTTTGACTGCTCACAGCATCAGGCATTTTGCAAACGCTGCACAGCATCAGGCATTAACCTCCACTGTGGTAGGAGATGAGTCAGTGGTACAACTTCTACTGTGGGCACAGGATGAAGAAATGAAAGAACATAGCAAAGACATGAGTGATGTTCTCTTGGGACTCTGCCTGCTCATCTGCTCCCTCTGAGCTTGCTTTCCGCCCAGAACCATCCTTCCCTTCATCTTCCTTTACAGGGTCCTGATGGTCTATGCATTGGCCCTCCACAGGCTCAAGGCTGAGCAGATGGAACATCTGAGTCAGAAGACTCTGGCTTCCGACAGTTCATAAAGCAAGAACTTTGGGCAATGTAAGAGCCTCACTCTCCCGTTCACTTTCAGTACCATGCAAGGTGGCTACCTGCACCATGGGGTTTCAGAGGTTGGCAAGAGCGTGTTGGAGCTGGAAACCTAGTCAGCCTTGCTGCAAAAGTAGGTTGTCCAATCTTTCCTGGGAACACCTCAGTGGTCAGTGGTATGTGAAATGACATCTGAGCTAGAACTGCTTGACAGAACATGGCTACAACTGGTTGGAGTACTGGCATGTGCAAATGAACTAACACAAGTTTTCTTTCCTGGTATTCAGAGATTTTTTTTTTTTTCTCTAGTACCCAGCAGAGAATAATAGAAATGGTTTTCAGTCAGACCATAAAAAGGAGACAAGGAGAAGAAGTACCTGGGAACATGGATCCTGCAACGTCTGAAAGCAGATGGGAAGGGTAGAGTCACCTCCAGCTGGGTACAAGTGAAATGAGCACTACACACTCAGTTCAGAAATACAGCTAAACGTTAAACACAAACCAGAAGTAACAGCAATATTGGCTTGATCCCAGAACCTATGTAGCTCAGCTATAGCAGCTAAAGCCAGCTTATGGTGGTTATGTGGCCTGCATGAGGCAATAAGCATTCTTTCGTTGTCCCCAGACAAAAAAATTAAGGCTACTCTTGAGCTGAAATAAAAACATCTGTGACATCTTCTACCAATTAATATGTTTAATCATAACTTTTTTTAAACATGTTACTTTCTTGCACAGTCAGCACTATACATGGCTTAAAATGACAGTTGTGGACAGTGTCCACAACTGATGTCACACCGATCTAACAGTGGGCGAACCATCATGGTTCAACCTTCGATGTTTCCCAAGCATGTAAGTACTAAGCATATAAACTCTGCAGCATTGTAATTATGCAGTAACAACAATATAATTATAATTGTATTGACCAAATAGGCACAATTCTGGAGAAGAAGAGGAATGGCAAAGAAACATCAGTAAGTAATAAAATAGTAAACAGGATTCGGCAACTTAATTGCAACACGCAGTATCTACCTTGCTCTCTCATTCAAGCAGAACATGAAATAGCAATCCAGAAGACCTCACTAGAAGTGATTTTAAATACCCTCAGTTCAACATATTTATTTCAGAGTATATGGTTAAGTAGAAGTATCTTCTCTTTCTCTATATCAAAAAGAATAATCTTAAGAGACAGAAATGAAAGCCTGACCCTCGGTAAACACTGTGAAAACTAAAGGCTGGATTTTCAAAGTGAGTCAGCACCCCTAAACTCTCATTCACAGAACATTCTTTTCACAGTTGCTGAGCATTGGTTATATGGGAATCTTACCATAAGGCCTTGACTTCCAATTGTAAAATTGTGTGTGTGTGTGTGTGTATGTCTATGTATAATGCAGCAATTATAAAAGCAAAGCAAAAACTTTAGGGAATTAGTTCAATCAAATTCTTGCAAGAGATTATTTACTAAGGGTATACTTTAAGTTCATAGTGCCTACATGTAACAAGCCTACTGTGAAATAATTAATTTTCTAAAACAAATACAAATTTTATACTACTTATGCCTGAGATCCACTGGAGATAAGTAGGTCAGATAGTCCAAGTTAAGAATTCATGTACTGCTTCTGCTTCTGCTTCTGCATTCATAGATGAGGGCCAGTGGATCTAATGATGCTGTGTAATATGGATATATGGGGTCAGACTGAGTCAGACTGATGCTAGACCAAGTTTGTTAGTGATTTCATAGTCAGCCACTGGTCTCTCTCTCATGTATACTTTTAATTTATGTTTCTGTAGTTTGAACAAAGCTTTGTCCAAATTATTGAACCCTTCCTCTTCAGCATCGATATCTGCTAGATACAAGCTTTGTAACCTTTAACACTTACTGCCTCAAGAAATCTCCATCAACAGAGGGAAGAGTCTTGATGGTTAAAACGTGTTTTCACTGATTTCAACAGGTTTAGAATATTTATTAGTTTAATAGATAAATATATTCTGAAAAGTACCACTCTAACTAAATAAGAATGTAATTATTAAATGTTTATTCTGTAATTTTATATTTTTAATGAGAGTTTTCAGCACATTTTTGCTCATCTGCTTTTTAAAGACCAAACAAAACATTACGAATCTTGTGGTACACTACCACTGTGAGCTGAAGGCAAACAAATCAGCTACCTCTTATGCTCCCAAGCAAACATTTCCAGAGATCCCCTGTCAAGCATGCATTAGAAATGTTCTTCAGAAGCCAAAGGCAGGTCCCCAGAGTCACATGAGGAAAGACAGACTTGTCATGCCATTAATCCAGCTCTTTCTCCTTACCTCATTAGTTATGTCTCAGAGACAGTAATTTAATTAAATTTGCAGCACCCATCAACAACAATTATGGATGCATTTAATAATAAATATGGGTGCAAAAGGGACCTTGAGTTAAAGAAAAATGAATGACAAGCATGTATCTTCATATCGACAACTTTCAGTTCTGTTCCATGATCCTGTTAGCAGAATTAACCTGAAACAAACAGAACCTAGGGCACTACACAGCAAATAGATGACGAATCTAGATGAGTCAAGTGAATAAAGAGACAGTGCTTTAAGAAAAACCTTCTGGAAAGGAGGGGGTTTTAGCTCAGCTGGTGACCCAGGAGCCAGAGAAACACCTACTGTTGACTCTGCATTCAGATCGGGGAGATTTGATAAGAGGAGCTCAGTTCTTGCCATGGAGAGAAGAGCAGCATTCATTTGCCAGCATTTGCAGGGACCACAAAGAAATCCTTGTGGTGGAACCAGTGAGGCCATGGACAGCCCAGGCTTAGCTCCCTTTTAGCAGCAGCAGGAGACATGTTATGGACTCCCAGCAAAAGGTAACCAGGTCCCAGAAATAAGAGATACCGGAGTCAGCTCTTGGACAAAGAGCCATGGTTAAAGACCAACATACAACTGGGAATACTTACGCAAAGGCTGATAAGACACTAGGCTTAAGAAAACAGAACAGGCTGCAGGTCCAGAAGATCACCTATGTTACATGAATCCCCAGCTGGTAGGTTACAGGGATGCCTCACGCTTATCCACCCAGTGGATATGCTCTGCTCTTAAAATATGTCCACATACAAAGTTGCAGCCTCATTTTTCAGTCTCCTGTCAAGTGTCTCCACCCTTACACAATTACTAAAATCCAGAGCATGTTTGTACTGCAGGCACAAGGCACCTCTTCACAAAGTGTCACTCGGAGATGCAGAAAAGTTCTTTTAGACCTTTACAGCCAAAACAAAGACAGTAAGGGAAAGGAGCTACATAATGCACCTATTTCTCACTAGCTTTATGGTCTGTTGTTTTCCCTCAAGCAGTGAAAAACTGTGTAATGTATGCTTTTCTTCTCTCATTTCTCTTGTTTCCCATATTAAATGAAAATAAAAAAAATAAATAAAGGTGGTGAGAGAAAGGTAGAAAGAGGTAAAAGTAGTTAATGGTCCCCAAAACACAGGAGTCCTCCAAGAAAATAACCATCTCACAATAAACCTGGACATCTACCAGCTGAAGGGTTAACAGATTTGTTTCTAGCCTTTCTTCAAACAGATGTTCCACACAACATTAAATAGGGGCTAGAAAGAGGGAGGAGGCAGAGAATGAACTTTGTTGCAATATGGAATTTTTAAAGGCATTTCCTTCTCCCTAAGAGCCGAAAGCTGTGATCACTTAAGTCTTTGCTTTTTTAAATACATGTTCATTTTGTAGCTTTTGCCAAACTAAATGAATCCAGTCTTTGAAAACTCTTTTCAAAAAAAAATCATAATTTTCCCAGTCATACTTGAAGTCTGACTTTTTACCAAGAATGTCAACAAAAACGTATACAAATTTCAACCTTTACAATGAATTCTTAACTGTTCAGATGTGTGTCACAACAGTAAGTTAGTGTTACAGATCTTAAACTTTCAGATCTAAACAAATTCATTTTACTCAATAATTAGGAAAACTAATTTCTTCCAGAACGATATTTCTGTATTCTTTATTCAGTGGTGGGGGTTTTTGTTGTTGTTTTGGATTGTTGTGGGGTGTTGGGGTTTGGTGTTTTTTTCTTTGGGGGGGGAGCGGGGTGTGTGTGGTGCTGGTTGGTTGGTCATTTTTTTAATCTGCCAAAGGTAATATCGAGTAATAATAATACAGCTGTTGACCCTGAAATTCAAATACAGCTTAGCAGTATAGAATAATATTATTGAATATTAGAAAATACTTTCTAAAACTGCATTTAGGAATGTTTTTCTTAATGAATAACTTCAAGTCGGTGATGCTTCCAAAGAGCGTTCCTATTTTCTGACTACACAGATGTTTGATACACCTTACTCTTCCTTTATGTGAAGACCTGAAAGGCAGCATAAATTATTCAGGAATATGGACTCCCAAATAAAATACTTCTTTCTCTCCTGAAGAGCTGTAAAATATTTCAAAAACTCAGAATGTGTTACAAATGTTTTTAAAAAGTCATGTATGTTAAAAATTAAAAAAAATCAGAACATAGTTACTTCCCAAATGACAGTGTAGCTCAGAAGGCCTTGCTATAAGAAAGGGAGAATTTTCTCATCTGCTGCAATAGAGATACACATCTGCTGAACTATATGAGCTACAAAAGTTAGAAGCAAAAAGTAATTTCACAAAAAATGTGAAAGCTGGTTTTGTTTCTAAGGGTCCAGACTAATCTATTTCTGATCTTTCTATGATCTACATATGTACATTACACATTGATAGCACTTTTTCCACTCTGCTTTCTCACGTCCAACATTATGCCTCTTACATTTAAGAAAAACAACTTTGAAAAACATTAGTCAACTTTAACAGCCGTAAAGGCAGGCAGGTGGGAAATGAAAACAACAGAAGAATACTGATAAATTATGAATGATGTGACTAAAAATTCTTGCTGGGTAGGGCCCAATGTTTACCTATGTGTTGACAGTGTTCATTGTAGAAATGACCTTTAGTAAGCTATCCACAGTAGTCAACCAGACTGCAGTGTGGAAAATAACAGCTAAATCAATTAAATACTCTGAAGAAGAAAACCTTAGATGCTTAAAACAACCAAAATTAAAGTAACAATAGATGATTCCCGTTCAGTATTGGTGATGATCCTTACATAGGTGAGGATTCCTGATGCAGAGGTCACTTAGTAGAAGAGGAGGAAACAGGCACAACACTTTGTGGCTATAACATAGGAAAGGTATGCATCCTGTAGGACAAATGGGAATTTCCCTTTTGCGTAATTTTGTGTAATGCCATGCCCAATCTTCTGCAGACAATTTTTTTTGTTCATTTCAATTCCAAAACATTAATGGAATGAAAAATATTTTTTTTATTATTTTCTCTTATTCATTTGCCTAGAAATTATGCTTTTATCTGCTTTAACCAATATTTGCTGTGTGTTGAGAAATTAGTGTCCCAAGCTTCTGTTCCAACAAATGCAGTATTTTGGCTCTTTCACAAGCTTACGTAGTAAAGATCATTTATTTCTCTTTCTCTGCTATATGCCTGATTTATTTAGTCACTGTATATCCAATAGCAAAAGTCTAAATAAACAGGAAGAAAACTTATCAGATTCTCAGTAAATTGAGAGTCAATCATGTCTTTTTCAAGGCTACACAGTCCAGCACACCAACAAAAGCTCTGAAGATCTGTTACACTACAACAACTTCCAGCATTTTTTTAATGCAAACTTTTATCAGAAACAAAGGCACTGAAGTCAGTGAGGAACTTCCTGGTAATACATATTAAATCATTCTACTAATTAACAACAACAATAATAATATACATTAAAATAATCACTACTGATGTGACAGTATATGGGACACTTGAATTCCTGATACTGTAGTGCTATTTCAAACACTACAAGAAACGTAAATACAACACACAGATTAGACATATAATGAACAAATCAGATTCTAATCTCAGATATTTATATGCATTAAAATGATGTACTTTCCAGAGTTTTTGAAAGATGCCATCTGACTACAGTAGAAGTACCAAGCCTGAAGTTATGACAGAACTCAACCCATACACACAGCAGGGAAACTTTAACATCCAGGTCTTCGGAAAGCCGGCAGTACAAAGCCAGAACATCTGGGAGCTATCATAAAAGCTATAGAGACAGTTGTGTTCTCTTCTTTTCAAGCTCTTGCATGCCATTTTTCTGTCACTACCTCAGACCTGCAGGAAATGTGGCCTCCACTGCATCATGTGCGTCACACACATTATGAAAAATAACAGCAAGAAGAGCAGAAGAAGCAAAACACAAGCTGTTTCATAGCCCACTCATATTTCTGACTGAAAGCATACACTCACATCTTCAGCAAGAAAGGAGACATGCTACTTGCCTTTTAACTGTAAGGAAATTCAGTAATGGCCCAAATTTTTGGGTCCGGATTTTTCAGCAGGGATAAAATAAAATGGCCCTCACTAAAACAACAGCTTGAATCTCTCTCTCAAAACCCTTCTATGCTCTCAAGTATGTGAAAGTAACTTTGTACTTTCTGGTGATGACAGAGGTAGCTGAACAAATGCCACATACCATTAAGAGTTGTTTCCAACCCTCCTGAGATTTCAGAAGTAGTTCTGTAGACACCAAAAGACATTATGGAGATGAAATGATGCTCATGACAGCATCCAAAATTCTGGGCACCTGGTTAAAAAAACCTCATGTGTAATAATTTGTGATATTTTCCCCAAAATAAATGAAAATAGTCCCCAGAACATACTGAATGTCACTAAAAATCGAAGTCATGTTCACTGTTTAACAGTGATGTTGCAGAGGAATCATAATTATACATCTTTATCGTACTCATGACTTTACATTAAAAAAACAAAATAATAAAAACAAACAAACAGCCCTTGCACAGTGTACTCATGTAAGTAATAGTTTATTAACTATTACTTACAGGAAAATAACTAGAAACTTGACAATCTTTTTTTATTCTTCTCATTCTTTCCATGTTCTGTTTATACTACACATGACCCTACCGGAGGAGAATGGTTCACAAGGGAAGAGAAAATGAACTGGGTGTTCAATGCTTTAAGGCTGTGATGCAGGGCCCTGCTGTGCAGAGGCCAACGCTTGTATTACAGCCATCACTTATTCTTGATAAGCATCAGGTAACACTGGGAAAGATAACAGAAATACAGGAGATTTGCAAATTCTCCTCAAGTTTCCAAACGCAATGGACTGATAGATGACAGAAACTAAACTGTCCTTTTGAATTCTTAGCAAGGTAACTTTTTCCAAAATCTGTTCCCCACAGCGTAAGCTATTTTCACTGAAATATTTTGGGGTGCCCACTGCCTGCAGAGCAGCTGTACTTTGTCACAGTTTGATGAAGCAGACCTGCTTTGACAGGGAACAGGGTTACTAAGGGCTGTCATTCATATATGCTGAACCAGAGCAGGAGATCAGTCGCTTTTTGAGCCCAAGCCCTGCTCTTCATAAATATTCCCATATGTTTGTAATTAGTTAGTGGGCTATTCTGGCAGCAAAGGTTATTGAAGGCTGTTTTCCAGACATTGGTTTGGGGTTTTTTCCCCCCTCTACATAACTAAGACTCAATCTTAGCATGCTTAATAACAACACAGCCAAACAGCAGGCTCCTGTATATATATATCTCTCCCAAAAAACACCTTAAATGGAAGAGTTTACCTGCCTTCCCTTGCAAAAATTGGATGCACTTTAGATATAGAGGGCCACAGAATGCAGTTGCATAGCTTTTAGCGATGCAGCAACAGAAACCTTGCAAAGCACAGAAGATTTCTGAAATCTGGTTTTAGCTGCTGTAGTGCTCAGAGTGCACTGAATATAGGGAAGGATTCAATCCCTGCTGATCTGAAATTTCATTGAGCTAATTGTTTAATTAAGAAATTAAGTTAGTTAAGTATTCCCTTCCAAGATCTGTAAGTATTTGCCCAATTAATGCAGTATCAGTTGTATCTCAAGAAATACATTCATTTGTACACAATAGAGGTGCAACCTACACCTTACGGGAGTAAATCATCATGGCCTTCAGGAAGATGTGGCACGACATACCACACATACATCAAAATACCACATTTTTGTTTGTTGTTTTACATTAGACAGTAACTTAGGTATCAGCCTAACTGCCTCTATCTCATAATTACAAGTAGCTTGATTTATGAACAATAGTGGAATAATTGTACATAGCAAAGATCCTGAACCAGATACAGCACTGAGGACTATTCATAATATACTACTGCAATGCTAGGGAATATGCTGGCTTCAGAATTAGCACTGAAGAAAGAAATATAACATGATTATGTAACTTTGTAAACAATGCCTGCATTTCAGCAGGCTGTGTCTGTTGCTCAGTGAAATTAAAACTGCAGTGCTTGGTTAAAAATCCTTGGACACAAAAGTTAAAAATAAACAAAACAGAAAGTGCTAGAGTCTAAGAGAAAGGTCTTATGGGATTACTAATTTACTAACCAAACTACTCTTTATGGTTTATGTGGCTTATGAACTTCAAGTAAAGTAAGCTTTGAAGTTGTAGCATCAAATGTGGGTTCTGCAAGCTAATCTGACCAGGCGACTCCAATATCCTCCTAGCACTGTCTGTCCTGCAATGGACAAGAGTTTCTGAAAAGAATGAGAATAAACCTAACTTAACCTACTGCTAACATAAGCTACTGTTTCTTGTTCAAGTCATACTATTGTTACGGTCTGACTGGTCACTGCATTACGGAGAAAGGCAACTGAGTCAATATGCACAATCAATAGCAGCAGCAGTTAACTTATGCCATTTTCTTTGCTACAAGAACCACTTAAATACACAATACAACCTACCATTTTAATTTGTTATGGGAATTGGAGGGAATTTAAAATATACCAGCCTAGGAATACCTGTGCTGGTGAAGCTATCAAAGTCAGGACAAGTCCAATACATTTCACCTTTCATCCTTCTACATACAAACTAGACCAGTAACACGTAATAATAAAGAGGATAAAATGGATTGTTCCTGTACAGCACCATTGATACATATCCATTTTAAAGAAGATGATCAGGGACAATACAGTCAAAAGAGTTGACTCTGCAAAGGTCTTTCACATTGAGTTACAATCAGTAGAATTATTCACATAACTAAATGCAACTCAAGTTATGAACTAGGTTTTAAATTAAGAAAATGTCAGGATTAGCTAACACACAAGAAGGATGAGAAATAGGGGGGATGGAAGTGAGGAATCTAAAATTATGCAGTCTTCAAGGAGGGCAGTATACCATGTTGGTACTTCAGAAAGTCTGTTTAAAGGAAAAATTATTAAACGATTCTCAAATTCCATAGCTACACATAAACCATAACCAATTACATTCAAACCATAACTCCATATTGTATATGTAACACAGATGGGTTAAAAAGCAAGCCTAACATCTAGTCCTCTTTAGTGCCTGGAAGGAAATTAGAGTTTGATACAAAAACCAAATGCAATCTAATTTTTCCAGTACTGAGTCAAAAGCAGACATAACCTTACAAGGTAATTTGATTTCATGATACTTTTACCATTTGGGAATGGAATGGTCTGATAGCAGCTTCCAGGAATTCAGCATAATTAAAGCCAGGCACAATCAGAACAAGGATTTGGGCCTGAGCCCAAACTGTAGGTGAAATCTCATTCAGATCTGCACTTCAAGTTCATCACCATTATTTGTACTATTAAATACACAAGACGAACAGACCTGAATAGAAACATAAGGACATTAAATGGAATTGTACTTTTTAACAGTATTTACTGTTGCAAACAAAAAACCAAAATAGATTATGAGATACTCATGCACAATGCTTGACAAGATCAAAGTCTATCAGTTACTTGCAGTATTAGAGTACCAAGACCGACAAGTACCTACACTCTAGAGAGGGCTGAAAATCTGTACGGATGGTTCAGTACAGGATTATACTTCCCTGTGTCAGCTCTGTTACGAACAACACAAAGGCTACAAATCACTTCTCCATTGTACAGGAAACTAGCTGACAATTTCTGTCTCAAAGCTTTCCAATCGCCAGCATCTCCGTTTAGACAAGGAGATTCCTGTTATAAGCAGATAGTGTAGCTTAACGTTGTAACACGCTGACCTCCAATGTCAGTTGCTTTCCAGAGTTTACAAGCCTCAAACCTCACTGGAATCCAGCACAGTATCTCGTTCACAGTTGACCATAGTGAAGGAATGCTTGCACTATGAAGGAACAAACAGGCAGATAAAATGTAGTAGGCATGGCCAATAATATAATTGCATGGCATGCTCTGCATTTACTTTGAATTTCCCATCTGAAATTCAGCTGTGGTCTTCAACAGCACTTGTCACCTACAATTCACAGTTGCTAAGAAATGTAAATATGTAACAGTCATTCACACCTTTGCCAATGAAGAATTTCTGCATACAGTATGTTTTCTAGTATTTATCCAGCTCAGTTTTATGAGTTCCAAGAAATGGGACCTCCCTGGAGAAACTGTTCCTGATAGTGACAGAAATCTTCTGATGGTACAATGCATTACATTGATACATTGACAGTAAAAAAAAGAAGAAAAAAAAAGCTTTCTTAAGTTTACTGTTGTGCTTCATTATTTTACCATACCCCTTACTAACAGTGATGGTTACACCATAGAAGTATTTCTGAGCTTGCACCTTTCTATGCCATCACAGCTTCCTCAAAATGCTCACGTCTAACCAATCCTCCCCATGCATTTGTACACATATACACAGGGTCTGACTATTTGTGTTGCTTTTCTCCAAGCTCCCTTCAATCCATTGATATCTATTAATGGCACATTCACATCCGCAACAACCTAGCAAAATATTTTCCCAAATCACAGAAAAGCCTGTTTTACATGAAAGTGTTTCTATGTAGTCTGCTTGCCAGCCCAGCCCTTCTCGAGCATGTTCAGAGACCTCTGCTTCAGAGGGCACGCTGTCTCAAACAGTCTTTACCTCCCCTGTGCTGACCTTTTTTTCTCAGTGTGTCTATGGTAGCAGTGCAACTGTTTATCCAGCCACACTGTGATTTGAATCAAGCAACTAACTAGGTTAAAAATAACCCAGAAAAAGAGGGGGGGAAAAAAGGTTATTTTTAACATAAATCACTCTTCCAATCCAGTTCACTACACGGGTGCACACCCTGTTGAACCAGTAGACTGATGGGATCTCCAGAGATCGGAATAAGCAGCAGAAAGCAATGGCTGCAGTGCAGAATAACACTGCCAGAAAAGGATATGGCCACGAAACTGTACAGTCTTCCCATAAAGAACATCTTGACAGAGAGTGTCTGGAACTGTTCTTCATCGCCTGCCCAGAGCGCCCTGCGCTGTGATGAAGTGCAAGGAAACACTGGTGTGAGAAACAGGTGAAATCAGGTGAGAGGGTCTACTTTTATTCTGTGTTCCAAATAAAGCAATGTATATGTTTAAAAGTAGAATATGGCAGAATATTTTCACCCCCAGTGAAGTCAGCATAAGGATTTCGATCCTTCCTCTCCACAGAACATTTTTCTGTCACTTCAGCTATGCTCATCCAAGCAGGATCAGTGATACGATGGCTTAGGAACGTCCCAGCCTTTAGAAAAGAGGTTCTTCATTTAAAATCTCATCTTTTAGTAACTATGATCTTCAAAATAAAACAAAAACCTTGAGAAAAAAAATTAAGTATTTCCATGGATTCATTAAAATAAGTATGTATTTATGTTAATTTGGATCCAGATGTCTATGGACTGTGTTGGATATAGCAAACCTCTTACAGAGATTATCTTTTCCAATAACAGGGCACCAAAACTATAATAAATCACACCGGTTTTCTTAACTTTTTGTTAAAAAATGGAACCGGAGCTGAGAAAGGCCTGAGAACCTACAGCTCTTCACCTTTCTCTCATCACTGTAACGTTAAAAATGTAAGCTGAATGAAGGCAACTGTACTGT
>JAVJGI010000057.1:49201253-49215303 GCA_035590275.1 Ibycter americanus
ATTTACTGTCAGAAGGAAATGTCATTTACCTATGCTCTCCTTTAGGATGTGAAAGGCTGCCAATACCCTCTCTGCCTCATGCCCTCCTCTGATGGGGAGGCAGCTAAGCCCATTCACACTGCCCACCACAGCCTCTCGTTCCTTGTTTTGGACTCCTCTCTTCCCTTTCACAGCCCCCTACCCGCTATATTCTCCCTTTACGTCACTCTTTTTTGGTCGCTTTCTGCTTTGCTGTCACTCTTGCAACACATTGTTCTGGATTCTCACAGACTCTCCGCAGCAGTGCCCTAATGAGAGTTCCTCCTCGCCATCTGCGGCCCTGTCTCCACAGCCTTCTAAATGAAAGTCAGTGCTCAGAGGCTACTTAACCATCCTAATATACAGGGTAATTGAACACAGACTGTCCTTCACACTTCTTCCCCCCAGAAAACAGAAACATGATATTAAGTATCATCTTTATGTAGAAAGCTGAATATTATTTACTCCATAATAAGCAAGTTAACAATGTTATTGGTAAGAGGGTTATATTGGTGAGCATTCTTTCACCTAGACAGTGATAATTTCCTCTTTCCACTTCAGACCCTCAAAAAGTAGTGACTGATTTTTACTTTTGCTGCCATAAGTATTTATATTAATTCCATTGTTGTGACATCTCATTTCACTTTCTGCAGGTGAGAACAGTACCAAACATCCACAGTGATTCAGGGAACTTTATTACATACTCACACTAGAAGACCTCACTTCCTTAACAGGGTCATCGAAAATATATACTACTCAGGAAGAGAATTGCAAGCAATTTTAAAGTAGGTGATCAACAGTAAATTTGAACAAATATTGATTTAAAACTTACAGTGGTATCAGAAGCCTTGCTTTAACCAGACATCTAATCCAGTGATATCCAAAGCAGAGATACAACAAACACTCAAAGATAAATGACAACACAACTAGAACCGGCAGCCCTTAGAAAAAAATAGATGATCAGCTAGATGAAATACATATGAAAGATTGATGAGAAGTCCAAGAACTACATTTTGCACCAAGTGAAACAATCTTCAGCTTGATCCAAGCACAGCACCTAGCAATAGCTTACCCTCCAGGTAATAAAGGCAAGAAATATATTCTCACCCATCCAAAGATGAAAGAATATTACAGAAAGAGCTTTGTGATTATTCAGTACAAAGTAGACTATGTCATAAAAATATGCCTGTGCCTGCTGCAAAACCTTTTCTGTGTTATATGGAAGGCAAACACTACAAACTTAATGCTGTGCAGATGAATCATCCAGTAAAGATATAGTATATCATACTGCTGACAATTTTGGATAAGAAAGACTGCAAAGGCTTCATCGCTGGTCCTTCGGAGGTAGCTTCACCACTTTCTTTTGTACTCCTTGTTCCATGTTTTCACAATGCTCTTAAGAGAACTTAAAATATCTCGTTGTATGTGGTTCCTTATCTGTGCATCACACTTCAGCCTCCTCTAGGATACTATTTGCCTTAACACAGTAACTGAAAATTGACTTTGCAGTTTTGGCAGGGTTACCTACCCTCTAGGCACCTTCCTTCCTTTCTCTAAAGGACATGGGGAAAGGAAAACAGCAATTCAAGAAATAGCAGAGTCATCGAAGCACCGTCTCAAAAGACCAAACAAAGGCACTGTCACAGCACAACAAAACCCTTACATGATTAAATTTATTTTTTCAATCATTACTGCTCCCCTTCCTTTTCTGAATGGGAGGGACAACAGAGAGGCCTTGCAATTACCCTTGCTATACAGACTTGGATAGTACAGGAAGGAAAGTTGCATTTCTTCTATGATTTGGATTTACCTTTGTGTTTTCAGGAAACCAGCCATGAAAAGCTAGCTGCAATGTAAAGACAAGCCGAACAAGAAGCTCAGCTCTGCTTGAAAATCTGGGGAAACAATCTTCTCGAAGTAAGGCTGCTGTGACTGACGAGTCTGACTGAGCAATGGGGAAAAGGTTGAGATGCATCTGTAATTTCTACACCTAATACACAAAAGAAGGTAAATCAGGCATATAAGTGTACAGCAACAGGTAAATAAAAATCCTTAAGCAGAGGATGGAAATGAAGGAGAAAATCCTAATATGAATGAGAAAAGCAATCAGATATGCAAAAGAAGTAATTGATAGGACTGTGCCTTATACAGCTAGGATTTAGAGTGTAATCAGAGGAAAACAAAATGTGATCCAGGCATTTCCAGGCCAGGACTTCTTGAATGGGCAAGGTTTTGGAACAGATTTTTAAGGAAAGAATAATTATATGAAGATAAATTGCAAACTAAATTAATTATAACATAGGATCTATAATAATTCTACCAGTTTTGCCCAATATCCTTCTCTAATAACAACACTGATTTTATAGACAATGCGTTCTAGCTTAGCTTAACTAAAGCATTTGATACATGGAAATTTATACACAGTCAGATGAACAATGAGGCACTACAATAACAAGCCGAAAAAGAGATGGCATTAAGTACAGGCAAAATGAGTTTAAGACTGGCAGGAGAACATTAGGGAGATCCCACACAGACTGGTGCTTGGACCAATCTTGCTTAATATTTTCACAATATTTTCACTAGTAATGCTGGAACAAATACCAGAAGTTTGATGCTGAAATCACATAATCACAGTGCACATTGATGGCACTGCAAAATGCCTAAGAAGAATGACCTTGAGGTCTGGAGCAGAAAAATAGAATGAATCAATTTAAAAATTATGAGATCGCGGAGTTAGGACTAACATAAAATTCCATACTATACTGTGGGCTCCTAATTTAATTGAGGTGAAGATGGGCCTGAACGCACTAGTAAAACACAGATGTGAAACAGGAAAATAAAATCCTTAAACATATCAGGTGTGACATTGCAACACTGCAGAGCAACTAGTGATGTTATGTATCTTATACAGAATCTTGAATTAGTATCACATACATTAAAGAATGAAACAGAAAATAGAACAGATGCAGGAAAAGGAATTGAGAGACGGTACTTACAGAATACAAGGAAACAAGATTTGCTTGTTGCCAGTCAAAATAAAATCCAAAAGAATTCATGTCTGTCCTCCATGGAAAGTTCAAGGAAAGTAAGCCCAGGATGGAAAGTAACTGCTTGCACAAAAATGAATAGACATAAAACAAGCAATGGATAAACTTATGCTCAAAACTGAAGATTCCTACCTGTTAAAGCCATCAAGTCCTAGAACAGCCTTTCCAATGTGAGTAACAGAGGCAAGAAAATATTAGCTGTTCTTCATACAGACTTAGATAAGTTAAAGAAAGGGGCTATATGGCACAGTGCCTTCAACAGCAGAAAACTGCTCAGAGACGCAGGAGGTTCCTTACAGTCCTAGGAAACCTGCTTTTTACCCCTTGGGTTCAACAGCTCATAAAGAATTTGAACTTCCACTCTTTCCCTTCCAGCTGATCCCTGTTACAACTTATTGGCTGTGAAAAAGGAGTCCCTGAGACAGTACAGAATATGACCACCAAGAGCCATAGTGATTAACGCCAGAAGTAGGAGGAAATAAGAAGCCAGCAATGTGCTTCGCACTTCATCCTGCAGATGTGGACTGACCCAAGCAGGATATAACCCAGATGGGTCTTGCCTGACCAAGAAGGTGACAGGCATGTCACCCCAGCCACAGGGTCCTGGTTTGACTGCTTCACATGAAATTCTGGAAAAAATACTAATCCAAAAACAACAACAGAGGAAAACAGCTGGGGACAGAGGGGAATGTGATTGCCCCTTTTAGCAGCAGCAACGTTACACCAGCTTAACTCCAACATCAAATCTAAACATGTGCTGAACATGGGCTAATTCAGTGCAAGACCAGCTTGGGTGGCTCTGCTCGCCACTGATAGCACTGGAGCTCTGGGGAGTGGTATCTGGGGACATCCAAACACTGCTCTGAAAAGTCACAGCTCAGTCCAGCTGAGTTTATTAGCTGATCCCAGCGCTCCTGGTGAAGACTTAGCTGCAGTGAAGACACACCTGAAGATGGCAATCCTTGGCTGGGTGTGATGACTTAGGCACAGGGATGAAGAGGCTAAAGGTGAAGAATCTTTAGATTTACATCTTTAGATAGACCTGGTGAATCTCAGTCACCACTGTTTTTCTCAGCTAGGCCACAGCAACATACAACCTTTGCTCTACAGCACCTAGTTCATAGCTTTTAGTGTTGTAATAAAAGCTGTATACAGCCCCTTTTGCTTTCTGAAAGCACACAGCTTTCAGACACATGCGTAACCTAACTCTTAAGCCCATCTACCAAAGCAGCAGTGGGCTTCTGAAATGGAATTACTCTTCCCTTTTTCTACATTTCTAACACATTGTTTTGACAAGAGGCACTTTCGAAATTGAAAAGAAAGTGATTTCAAAATTAAATAAAACATTTCTCCCCAGTCCCATATATCATAAAGGCACAAACCTTTAGATGCAGCACAAGGGTTTACCTAAAATTTCCATTTCTCTTTACTCCCACAAGGCCCAAGATAAACAGTACCCTAATAAAAGTTGATAGCATGGGCTCTGTTCAAGTGAAACCACTTTATAACTTGATCAAGTGTGTTCTCTGCCAGGAAATGATTACTTTTCCAGTTCAACCCAAGAATGTTGCTCTGCCTTATGTCTGCCGGCAACAACTTCTCTGTTTATGGGTGGGCTAAGAAAGGAATATTCAAAGACTAAATTTAGGCCTCAGATAATGGTGCTAGGATTAAGATTTGGTCCTAGATTTTACCATACCTATCATACTGGTTTGTGAGGTTGAGCAGACAAACAAGGAAGGTACTATAACATATTACACAGTTTATTAACCTCCTGTTTTTCTTCTTCTTATACATATTCACTGCATCTCCATTCAAATCAAAATCAGGTCTACAATAATGAAACCACAGGTGGGTAAGATTTATTTAATTTCCTATACGATGTTAACACTATCACATACTCTCCTGTCAAAGTCACTGCATCCTCAGAGACTCCTTGTAAGTATAATGCTTGTACCTTACTGCAGAAGATCCTTCCCGATCAATGCAATGCAAAACCAGCACTGTAATGGGCAAATGTCTTGTAACGTACCACAGTACTACCCTTTAATGAAGAGAAGGAAATTGGTTCCTCCCCAAAGAGAAAGGCATTCAAGCTACTTAAGAGGTACTGCTGCAGGACACCACAGAGCGCTCTCGCCAGGGACGCTTGTGGTGGAACATGCTGCCAGTATTCCCTGTATCACTACCAGTGAAAACTAAAATTAAACTAGCCTGCACCCAAAAGCAAAGCACTTAATCATTAAGCTACATACTTTAAATGCATTCACAGGAATTTCCCAGGCTTGAGGAATTATGAAGAAAATCTAGCATAGGTCAGAGTGTTAAAGAGTTACATACCACTGCCTGAAACCTTCTGTAATCATCAAACAGCCTAGAATACAAAGTGAATTGTGCTACACAGTCTCACTCCATTTATTGTTCTACCTGTACTTTGACTTCTTCACTTGGAGAAAAACTGTTTGGGTTTTTTTCAGAATAAAATCCTGTTTCAGGCAAAACTGTCTGGAGCTGGGAAATTTTACTTCAGTTAGTTTATTGCCATGCAACACAAACCTCTGATCACTGATCTAAGCATTGACAAAAACGACATACAGAAACTCTTAAGCAAACACTTACTTTAAATATAAAAATAAATAAATAAATAAATAAATAAATAAATATATAAAGAAATATCCTTTTCCTTCCCCAGTCTCAATTTACCTAATACTCACCGCAGATTAAACTCAATCTATTCACATGGCTCTGGCAAGGCGAAAAGCAGTACAGGAGGTTGGCAGGGTGCACGTAATGGATTTTGTCTGCTATCCTGTGGTTAGCATTTCTGCTGCCATATGCTTAATAGTTTGTTGCAGCTTAACATGATGATTTCTACCCTTCTGTTCCTTGGTGCCCCTGCCCCAGCGTGGGCCACCTCTCAGTTGCAGTCTTTCAGAGTTGTTTCTGACCTGGCCTGGGTTGCCCATGGGCTGTGGTCATTTGGGGGCATCCAGTTCTGTTGTGGTCCACTCATGGACCCCCCAGGAATGGTCTTGCACCACTGCTACCTCCTCCTACTTACAGCCTACAATATACATGTGTTCAACCTACTACCCCACCACTGCAAAGCACATCTTTAACACTAGGTTACAGGAGTTAACTTCATAACAGTCTGGACATATTTTCATCAGACACCTTTCAAAGCATAATCATTTCAGGAGGAAATGCCAGAACAGTTGCAAAAACAGTAATGGATGAAAGAAATAGCCATCAACAATGCAGCTATGGAAAATTTAGATGGATATGTCTAAGCAAGAAGGGGAGGGGGAAAACTGCTTAAATGAACCTTACAATGAAAATCAAGATGTGAACACCTGAATTGAAATACCCTTATTACCAGGCTATAAGAAAAACAATTTTATCACTGAGCGTTTTATATACAAGGCCCAGTTGTTAAAATAATTCCATGGTAGCAAGGCTTGCCTTCATAGCCTGAGCAAAAAACCCAAGCATAATTACAGGCCTTTCAACAGTTTCCAATAGTTTCAGCAGGGAAATCAGTACAGAGTGAGATTTGCAGCCCCACAACTCTTCAGGTCACACTTTTGACCACTCACAGTAGAAGCAGATGTGCAAGTCTAATCCTGGAAAGCAACACTTCCTACAATTTAACACAGCTGCAGAAAGACATGTGAAACCATGCCTCATTAACAATTTTTCCAGAACTGAGAACACTATTAGTAGTAGTCCAGAGTTGTATTAAATCAAAAAACCAGAATACCATTATGCCAAATCTGTATCAAGTTATAGAATTAACTTGGTTTGTAACAACTGTATATAAAATGACACAGCAACAGAGAAAAAAACCTAGAATCTCGAAGTATTAACACAAAGAACACAAGACATCTGGGAGATGAACATCTAACACAAAAACGAACGCCAGTCTTAAATTGACACTCGGAGGCTTTCATTTAGCTTAAACATTTTTCTTTCAAGTCCTTCTGCATTACTTAACTTGGTAATGCAGAGTACGGCTAGGAAGTCATCCTCATATAGGCTTAGAAGAAGGATGTTTTTTAAGTGAAACTCTTCTGGACACACTTCTGCCACTATCTTGTCTCAGTTGTCACTAGAATTTTCTATTTGTTTGCAACACAAAGCTTTTTATTGCAAAGGAAGAAGAGGGGAAAATTAACTTTGGGTAAAAAAACTATCTGTAGAATGAAGAAATATTACAGTCTTAACCTAAGGAGCTCAGAATTTAATACCAGACAATAGACAGACTACAAAAATATCTTCAGAGAAAGGAAGATGTGGAGACCTAAAGGAAGCACAACTGTCAGAGGAATTAATACATCAACTGTATTTTTCTAGAGGGCTTTACACACAGAATAACTGGGCAAAATGAACTGGGACAAAAATGTAACAGAAAGCATACTTGCGGGGGAAAGAAAAACAGCAGAGTAGTAATATAATACATTTTAGAGACACAGATAAAGGCAGAAGAAATTGTATCTCTGGTGTATGAAAGGGTTTTAAAGTAAGGAGAATATTCAATTTATTTTTTTAAAAAGCCACTTACTGGACTCAGGAAAAGGTGGTAACTATATAATCTTACAATTCAACATCTTGTAAAGAGACAATTTAGCAATATCTCTGGAATGTGATGCAGAGGAGGACCAGGAAAGATTTAAAGCCAAAACTGAAGAGAGGGGGAAGAGAAGGGGAACAGAAAGAGGGCTGTGGAGAGAAATTACAAGGATTTAAGAAAGTAAAATGAAGCCTTATTTTAGACAGTTGAAAAGGGCAGCAGGTTAGCCGTAACAGATGTCAGAAACTGCTCTGGAAACAGAAGTGGTCTGATCTGATGACCATACCAATACCAGAAAATAGAAATATTTAGAAAACAAGTGCATTTCTTAACCAGAAAAATAAGTGAATGTTTTAAGAGTATTTAAACAGAGCCTTGGAAAACATGAGGATTTCTAGTTTATTTTTTAAAAAAGTCACATTAATGTGACTAAGTTAGTTGTTGAAAAAGTGCACATTATTGATCCAAATCTACTCAAAGTCAGTCACAGACAACTTCAGTAAACTCAGAGTCCTTACAAGAACCTGTGGTTATAAACATTCTGTATTTTAAATCTCAGCTTCCTTCTGATGCATTGTTAGAGCCTGCTGGTTGTTGCAGTCAAGCACTGCACGTCCATCTGTACAGCTCTGATTGATATACATCAAGCAACCATATAAGGACTTTGCTGCCTGTACACACAAAAGACTTCTCAAAAGTGGATGGACAACAATTTCTGTAAGAAAATGAACTCCTGTAACAGCATATATATATATATACACACTGTATTAATGCTTATATAGCACATGGGAGTCATTATGTTCATGTATTCCTCCCAGCTGAAGGATGCTCAGCTTCCTCAGGTGCATCATTCTGTGAAAGCAGATTATTATTTCTCTGATTAATGGGTATATAAGTATTCCCAATGTAAGAATTTGTGCTCGATGCAAGCAGTATCCTGGTGATGATGCTCAGGTCTAAATTTTTCAGCCACCAGCACAGTATCCGCTATAAACAAATATTCTATGTCACAGAGGCCATAAACATTAGCCTAAGAGCTGTTACTCAAAGCCCGAGAAGGAAAGCAGAAAAAACCTGCTTGGAAGAAGAAAACATCCTATAAATTTGCTAAGGTGTTGCTTGTGCATTTGAGAGGTGCTGGAGTGTGTCCAAAAAGCAATGAAGCTGTTGAAGGGTCTAGAGCAAGTCTTACGAGGAGCAGCTGAGGGAACTGGGGTTGTTTAGTCTGGAGAGGAGGAGACTCAGGGCTGTAGATGACTCTCTACAGCTACCTGAAAGGAGGCTGTAATGAGGTGGGTGTCCATCTCTTCTGCCAAGTAACAAACAACAGGACAAAAGGAAATGGCCTCAAGTTGCTGCAGGGTAGGTTTAGATCGGATACCAGGAAAAACTTCTTCACCAAAAGGGTTCTCAAGCACTGGAACAGTCTGCCCAGGGAAGTGGTTGAGTCACCATCCCTGGAGCTATTTAAAAGATGTGTAAATGTGATGCTTAGAGACCAGGTTTAGTGGTGAACTTGGTAGTGTTAGGTTTATGGTGGGACTCAATCTTAAGGGTCTTTTCCAACCTAAATGATTCTATGATTAAGCTCTTGTTAAGTCCTGCTATACAACACACACAGATTTCACAAAGAACAAAGGTACATTTTCTATTCTTTTTCTGCTAGAAAATGAAAAATATCCATTGTTCTGAAACGAAGAGACTACCCTTGAAATCAATGTATTTTTCATTTCTAGAATTGATTATTTAGTTCTGTTTATCTCAGGATAAATCCCAGTTTCACCAGGGATCTGAAACTCATGAGCCACATTCACAAACCAGGAAAGATAGTTATGAATGTATAAGACCAATGTTCTTTAAGCTTCATGTGCTGCTTATTCATTTCAGGATGAATTTATAGTTCTTACACTGCTCTCAATTGTTGAGTGAGTGTTTAACATAAAGAAAAATCATAAGCTCATTTATCAAATATTAAATATTACTTCTAAAACTCTACGTCACAGGAGAACATGCAGTTATATCACACTCAGATCTCAACACACCTCTTTGATAAAAATTTCCCTTATAATGGCATGTACACATAAAAAAGAAAAGTCAAGAGAAAACAGTAAGAAGGAAGGACGCAGCAAAGAAACAGGACAGAAGGATGATACACACCACTTGACATGATTCGTAATAACTTCAGCTGTGGGACTATGGTTAGACACAAAGATGCTGGGCACCTTTTGGGCATATAATACATTGACAATGCCAGCTGGCTGTTTTGTAGGCTGAAATGCATTTGTATCAGTGAGCTTATTTGGGAAGCATATGATACAGAGATGCATTCAATGTTTTCCGGTTAGCATATATGACACATGCCTACTGACTTCAGCAAGGCTTTATGCCAAAGTCATACAGCCTGAGGATCTCTTCAGGATACAGGTCCTCCTCAATAATATCTCCAGTCATAGAGTCTCACTATTAAGGTGTAACACTGGGAGATGTCCAAGACAAGTTCACAGCAGACGTAACCACAAATGAAGCCTCTGAACCATATGAACACCATAAAGAAACGAAAGACAAGATGACCTTTGCTTTTCTTATAGAACCAGATTTCTTAAATCCTGGGCAGCATAACTGATAACTTCTTCATGTAAAAAAAAGAGCAGAACAAAATCAGACCAGGATTCCCATCCCACCAAGCCCTCTGTAGTTTATCTTCCTACACAAGAGTATTGTTTGTACTACAGTAGCTGAATTCTTTCTGCAGAGTTTTGTGGCAAAGCTAACTCTTTGCATACTGATGCCTAGAAGAGGAAACATAACACTCTCCATGGGACTGATGTTTGTATGGAATATAATTTCAAAAATTTAAAATGAGAACCAGTGCAAGACTAGTTTGCAACATTGTTAAATCATTTGAACAATACTGAATTTATATGTCTTTAAACAACATTTTAACTATTTCAAGATACACAATCTACAGGAAGAATGTAAGACAGAAATATGAATTTTTTTAATTTGAATTATTTAGCTTTCTCCCAATGTCCGTTCGCTGGTATGTCCTGGTTACTGAGACAGATATTCCATACATAATCACGTTCCAAAAAACAAACCCAAAAATTTAGCAAGAAGTCCTTGTAAATCTATATTCTTAGTTTCAAACAAACTAGAGTGGAAAAGAATACAACTACTCTTTCCTCTTTTTTTCTCACTCTTTTTTTTTCCTTTCTTTACAAAAACTTCATAATCTGGGACCAAGAAAATTATTTTTTGAAATAAAAGCATGGGACTCAGATAAAAGTTTCAGTCACTTTATAGTTTCAGGGGAAAAGAAAAGTATTTACAAGATTTTTTCTTTCTATTGTGGTGACACGACATGATAGGAACTGAAGGAGAGAATAATTTTTAAAACCTGACTTACTATAAATAGCTTATTATAACTTCTAGTGCATAATCCATAATGAGGCCTTTCTCCTGCAATATCTGTTCATGATTCAAAGCTAATAAAAGCAATTGTTTGCAGGACTGGGATGTAAATTCTTCCAGTAATTTTTTTGTACTGTTAGTTACATTCATGTGTACATCCTTATACCATAAAGGTGTTCAGAACCTAGTAGTAAGAAAATAACAACAGTAAAAGAGAAAGAACATACACAAAATGGTCATTTATGCACACTATAATAACAGCCGCTAAATTTAACTGCATATTGATAACTACCACCTGTACCAAAGAAAATTAAAAACACAAGCAATCCAGAATGAAGTAACTGCATCTCTGACACTCTGACACCCTGACACCCATAACAAAGCAGAAAGTATTCAAGAAGGGTTGCATTTTGAATTAAATCTATTTCTTAAAAAACAGCTTTTTGCTTGAAGAAAAAAGGAGAATTCTTAATAGAAAATCCCTTTCATCCTCCTCCCACGGATGCTCATTGTGTGAGCAAACCTTGGATATTTTTAAAGCGCCTCTCCATTATACGTCTTCTCACTACCTAAAGTTGGCAAACACAATATCTAAACCTAAGACAGAAGCTGCTATCACATTTCTGTCATTTTCTTGTCATCAGTCTATGACTCCCAGGTTTTGCACAGGTTCAGTAATGGTGCGGAGAGGTACAGTAGGAACAGGAGACTCACCAGGTCTTGTGGCACTCCTGCCACAGTAATAGACCACACTTGATGCACAGCCTACAGTGAGTTATGGTCTTCTGTCCTTTGAGAGGCAAATATCACCTGTAAATCACCACAAAGAACTGAAGAAACATTCTGATTGCCCTTTCTCTATAATAAGTTGCTGAACTACACTGGGAGAATGAAGCAGCAGCATTCAGGATCTTCGGGATACAGGGACTTATTCTTCTACTTAGCTTGCAAAGAAGGCAAGAAAACGTAAGGACCACTGCTCTCCACTCTTCATTTGCACCTGCGAAGGAGCAGGAAACGTTTTTGGACTTGCATTCAAGATATAAATATTTCACTTTTAGATTGCACAGTCCTCTGCAAAGGTAAAACACATTTTTCTGTAGCACAAGAAAAATTGTTATTTAATTAGAACTGGTAAAATTTTACAGTGGAATCCCCTTGGCTGACATAGCTAATTTCAGTGTAGTCTGGGGGTTTTTTCAATGTAAATTGTGAAACTGTTGTCTGAATATTTCGGTATGGTGATGAACGCTCTTCATTACAGTCTGTCAGCAAGGATTTAAGTATGTCTCTATTCTAAAACTTCACAGAAAAGTGCCTGTGATTTTCCCCACAGCTCGGGGGACATTTTAATTCAATGGTTTAGTTCTTGGGTTGATCAAAGACGTGCCTATGAAACAACACAGAGCAGTGATGAGGATAAAAATCACACAAGCCGGCACAGCGTCGCTCATGCTGGTGGTGGGGGAAAGCAGCTGGAAGACTTCCACTGCCCGCAGCCGTCAGGGCTGCCTGGGGTGTTTCTGTATGGCACCATGTGAGGTTGTGCTTTGCAGGCATGTAATCACAGCCTTGTCCCCTCAGACTGGTGAAGAACATAAAAACTCCTGTTTTGAGCTCAAGCTACCCCCGAAAGCCAAGCCAGAAGATGGATTTCTTTCCTTAATGCCCACCAAACATTTATTGACTACCTGGAAATAAGTAAAAGCTGGATCAAATTTTAAAGGCAGTGTGGTTACACAGATGTAGTTGTAGCATAATACACCATTCTTAATAGCACACAAATTGTAAAGCCTGTTCTTCGATTTAAATCCAGGCCTAACTTACAGAGCTGGTAGATGTTTGTGTGTGTGTGTGCATGTGTCCACACACATGCATGTATGGTGGGGTACGCCTGTGTTTTGGGTGTGTGTGTGTTTCTGAATGGGTGTTGGTGTGCATATACGGCAGGTGTGTGCATAGCAGGGTATGTGCACAGGGGTAGAAATGAGTGGTTATTTGCAGATGTGTGTGTGCAAGGATGTGTGAGTATAGGGCACATGGGTATAGGGGTGCATATGTTGAACTGTGTGCAGGTGCATGCATGTGTGGAAGGACGTATAGCTGCATGTATGTGAGGTACACATGTTTGAAAGTATGTGCAGGTTTGTATGAGTGTGTGATGGGGTCTGTGTACAGCTGTGCATGTATGCATAGGAGTATGTGTAGATGAACGTGTGCGGAGTGTGTAGGGGTGTATGTGCAGAGGTCTGTGTTTTTCTGTCTGACTAGGGGTGTGCAGTGCAGTACGTAGTAAATATGTGTGTGTATAGGTGTGGGGCATCATAGGGAGGTGTAAAGATGTGTGTGCAGGTGGGGAAGTATGAGGGGTGTTTGTTCGTGCTGATTGGTGTCCATAGGTACGAGTGCAGGGGTACGTATATGAGCATGTGTATGTATGCATGTGCATGCACACAACATAATCCAAGCATACGTGACATAGTATGTAATAGAATATAAAATTTCAATGCAGAAGACCATTTTCAAATAAGCACTTTTGACTGAACTTAATATTAACTTAAAGTTAATTTAGGGTTTGCTGTGAATTCTGTGACTTTTACTTTAATACAATCTGGAAAATTAAGTATGCATTTGGAGAAGCAATGAGTATACAGGCTGAGTATTCACAGGTTATCCATTGACATTGATGTGTTTCATTTCACAAGGAAACTGTGAGCAGCCAATTTCTTTGAGAGACTTCACAGACCAGGTGTCTCTGGTTTAGTGTCCTGCATTAGCCTTGGATTTATTAATAAAGGGGATCCTTCACATTTTCTAGCACCAATGTAATTTTATAACTCAGCATTTTATAATATATTACCATGTTCAAGGGCAAACTGTCTTCTGAGAAGCTGTTATGTTGTGCCTTTTAGCTGAATTTATTAGACCACCATCTATCATGTAACTGAGACCTTACCATAAAATACATTAAACTAAGCTGAAATTTTCGTAAGTATTCTTTTTA
>JAVJGI010000057.1:49242321-49254349 GCA_035590275.1 Ibycter americanus
AATAATTAGAGGAAGAATATAAGGAAGATATTTTGAAAATATCTGATTAAAAAAAAAAAACCACAACCCCCCTGCTCCCCCCCCAAAATAACAACACAAGAATTAAGCTTATTGCTTCTTTATGAACTTGTGTAGGAACAGAATATGACATGATCCTGGGTGTTATTCCACAAAGGCACTCCAGTTTGGAGCACATAAACAATGCATACCTTCAGCAAGTCACATGCTGGCAGTTCAAGAAAAGAACCAGTTGCAGGATCACTTGGGACTGAAGAAGTTTTACAGAGCACTGTAAAATGCAAAGGATGTTCCCAGAAGTGAATACAAAATGTGCTATTAATCCTTTTTCTGGACCAAAATGTCTTTATGGTTATACTGGGCATCAAATTTACATAGGAGTTCTGATTTTTACAAACAATGCATCCATAATTACATTTCTGCATACCAATAATTAAAAAATATGTATTTGAAATATCTATAAGGTCTTAATCCACCTGGGAAGCAATGCTCATGAAGTAGTTTTGTATTTACAAAAAAAAAAGGTGGCATCAAAGAGTCTGCTCACACTAACACATGCACTTTCTTCCTGTGATGCAGAGCTGGGGGAAGAAATCTAATAATTCCATTTAGAATTCATAGAAATCAATGAATTAAATGTCTCTTTCTAAAACTGTGTTTTGAGTTGTGTTTTTCCAACAAAATACGTGTGAATAGTAAAAGAAAACTAACCTTCTTCCAAGGCTTCAGAGCCTTGAGTCCTTAAAGCATGTGACTAAGATGTTTAAGTCTGTGTATTGTTACTGCAGCAAACAACAACGTGCATTAGCCACAGGAACGAGCATGTACATTTTATGAATAATGCAACAAACAGACAGGTAGAACTGACACCACAAGCTGTTGACAGGTGAGGCAGAAACTCCCTCCAGGCAACAGGGACTGAAACAAGGAAATCTTATTTTTGAGCTGCACGTATCCTTTCCACAGGACTCCATCCTCCTCGAGACAGGCTGGCAGCCACACACATCTTGTAAAGTTGGTACTTCATTTGCACATTAGGCACAGTAGCTAGCTGAACAAACAGAGCAATGTTGAGTCAGCAGCCAGC
This sequence comes from Ibycter americanus, assembly GCA_035590275.1. Lineage (NCBI taxonomy): Eukaryota > Metazoa > Chordata > Aves > Falconiformes > Falconidae > Ibycter > Ibycter americanus. Next base: position 49,243,427 of record JAVJGI010000057.1, read on the forward strand.
CTGGTCAGACTAGGACACATTCATTGCCTCGCGTCTCTTTTTTAACCAAAAAAGATTTACACAAAAATAGAAGACAGGGGTCACCATTCTTTACAAGTGCAGCATTACTTGTAACATTTTCCAAGATGAAGTAACTTTGGCTTGCCAAATATCGAACTTTAGTCTGGTGCCTAATGAAAATCTCCTTTGATCGCAGCCTCTCCACCAGTGACTGACACATTACAGGTTCTCGTTAAGAAAATGAAAAGAATGGTAAGTGCTTTTTGCCTTGAGAAGTCCATAAAAACAACCTTTTTGTCAATATTGTTAAACAACTTTAAATACTTATGAACCTAAGAAAAAAGGGATTCTTTTTTTTTTTTTCATTCAATTATGTAAACAGATCAAGGCACACTTCAATTCTTTTGTTTAGGAAAATCTTTAATACTTTGTTTGCTTTGTTGTCAGAGATAACATTTTTTCACTCAGGTTAAAGATAGACCTTATGGCACTTGTTCAGATAAATTATCAAAATTCCAAGCCTGGTGTTTGACCTTAATCAGTAGGACCAACCAAAGGACTTAGATGTATCATTTTCTTGTGCCAATTTATTGTTAACTTTTGCTACAGGGTTTACATAAAATTAAATGTCAGTAAAGGCAAGAATAAAAGCTTCATTATATTTGCTATGAACTACATGAAACTCACTAAAAAATCTGATTAAAACACCCTCAAAGCTGAACCAGAAAACTTACAATGCATCAAAATGTAAAACGTAGAAGAAACTTAAGTATACAACACAGTAGATGGTTATCATGGATAAAAACACAGAAAACTACCTATGTTAAGTAAAATGAAGTTCTGCTGTTCTGTTAAACAACTTTTGTACCATGGTCGGCAATGCAATAAGCAGGTTATGCACCTAAGCAGGTCTTGCCTGTAACATATTTAAATCCCAGCAGGAGAGCCTGGCCTCTGGCAGTCAATGTGAATCATCACTGACTCCAAACATCTCTCTTGCAGATAAAACTTTGCTTACATACTTTGACAGCAAGCTTTTTCTTTGCTTTGTAGCTACCACAACTGAAATAAAAAGAAGACTCAAACAAGCTCATACTGTCTTCAAATGAGTATGCACCTGATAAATTAATGACACCACTAGTTATTCTAGATGGAATGGTACGACGACTGCCACAAAGATTTTGCACATTTCAACGTCCTTTCCTCTTAAGAGGGAAAATACATTCATACTGCAGTACTATTTTCAAACACTGCCAAGTAACACTGTGGGTATTGCTGTGGTTTGGGGGGTTTTTTTGTTTGTTTTTTAAAAAAAGACATCTCGGAATATAAAATGTCAAATTTATCGTTAACATTCAACAAAATGTATTGGTCTGTGTTTGAAAATTGAAATGGCTAGCAAGCTCACAAACTGTCAGTAGCTCATCTCTTACACAAATACACACATTTGCCACAACGAATATGAACTTTTCCATGTTCTGACCCTAAGCCCATACTTCTGTCACAGAATGGTGCAGGCTGAATCCCCATGTGGCTGCGGCCACACACACCCTTTGGGCAAAAGATTTCCCTCCTAATTGTGCACAGACACTGCGGTCAGACACCCAGACATTGCAGTACATAATGCAGTACCAAACTGCATCACGGCACACAACTGCAGGGGCAACCCACGAGGTGCTCAGCTTCATATGTGAAGGTTTTGAAAGCAAGGTGATGCCCATCATCTGAAGATTTATCTTCAGAAGATCCCAGATATGTCCTATGGCACATCTATGCATTACATTTAATTGACAAATGGCCACCTACATTCTCTTTTTCCATCTTCAAGTGATCATCAGGAAAAAAACAGGCTTCTTTTAGACCTAATCTTAAAGAAACACTAATCCATTTCATCCCCTCATGACTGTATCAGCACATGTGCTGCCTCGTTAACCTCACCAACAGCATTCTAGCCAAGAATGTCATGCTTCAAAAGCATCTAGTTCAGTATATGTACTACTTAAACCGAAATAATATTCATGGCAACAGTAAAACAAAAGTCTGATAAAATTCTGATAGCTGAGATCCCAGAAGGCAAGCAGTGCTGAATGTTTTCCGTAGGCTTTTTTTAGAAGATAAGATACTGAGCTGTCACATCTATACCTAAACACTCTCATGTTCCCAAAACTTCAACAATAAAACTAATGACTTACCAGTAACAATTTAAAAAAATAACCAGTCTCCAGATCACAGGTGATCTCTCAGCAGAGCAAGTAACAGCTATCTCAATCCAAGTGGAACTCAGCCTGAAAACCAGTCAGATGGTGCCCCAGTAATCCGAGAACTCCACAGAATGCCAGAGCTGTCAGGCCATCACCTTCTCAATAACATTTCCCCCAAATTAGAAACTGGATACACTAGGTCACTAGTTGGCAAAACTCCCAGCCTCAAATCATGGCCTGTCAAACAAGAGAGAAGGGCATTCTTCCACCTCCTGCACTACAAACAGGAGGGACTGACTGACAGTCTCTGGAGAGCGGAATCGGCGCTTCAGCAAAGAAAAATGGCAGGGACATACTTTTTATTTTCTGTAGAGCACTACATTCCCCAGCAAACCAATTTCTTTAGAAGTCATGAAATGAGTCTTCTCTTCAAAATGCTCCACTTCATCTATTGCTATGTAATGTAGTTCACTGGAATTATAAATTGCAACAGGAATTCATTAGGAATGGAGCAACCTGATTATTGACCTTACAGTAACTCTGTTGCTAAGTATCTTTTAAGTGTTGATACCTTCATAATAATTGGGATGGGGGAAGGTGGTAGAAGATGGAGCATTAATAAATGGTCAATAGAGCTTTTTCTAATACTTTCACAGGGAAAAAAACCTCTGTTTCTAAATCAGGTTACAAAGTCAAGAATTCCTTTGCTCACTTACTTCCCTTTCCTTCCCAACCTTGAAGATGGCCCACTGCTACAAGAGCTCCATCCACATATACCATGACAAACACAGTGCCACGGTCAAACATGATCATCCTATATATCTTTATTTCACCCAGTCTCTTATTTTAGCCAGATCCTAAAATGTTTATGTGGTTCCCAGTGGTAACGTAAATGCCCAAACCCCTGTAAAGGAGGCTGATTCACAGGAGGGAGATGTGATCTCTCCTCTGTGTCATGGGAGATGAATGCTCTGCAGAACATCTTGTGGCTGTAAGCACCCTGAGACTCCAGAGTACAGACCTTGATGTACATCTTCACTTTTCCCCTCATGGCAGCCTAAGTATCTTTCCAAGAGGAAACATGTAGGACCAGTACATACCCAGTCTCACCCTGACATGGACTCAGAACACCCTGGGATGCGCATTAGAGACCAGAATGAGCAGGTGCATCCTGAAATGCATCTGTCTGCAATGTACATCAGATCACCATCGAAGACATCAATGCAAAAGAAAAAGGCATCAAAGTAATTGACACTGCTTAAAATTCAGATAACCTTAACTAGGCTACAGTCTATTTTTACTTACAGAAACTGGGGTGTCAAACTTAACTTAAGATGAGGCTATAAAGCCTTTTGGAACAGAGAATCTCCTGAAATGCCATTTTATAGAGCACACTGTGCCAGTATACTTCAAGTTAAACATTTACTAGACACTTGAGAGAAACAGAACACCAATATAACTAGGGGAAAAGAATCTCTTAGATTCTTCACAGAGGTCACATATATGGAATAAAAGTCAATCAAGCTATTGTTCTGAAAAGCAAAAGTATAAAAATCACCAAAAGAAAGAAAAGAGCAAGATGCTGACTCGCTTTTCTAAAATGAAAAAACCTACAAACAAAAACCCAAAACCAATCGAACCCACTCATATTCTTAAAGAAGCACTGGTTGTTGAAATCTATTAGGATGAATCAACTTGATTTGGGACGATTTACTAGGAATTTTTTCCCAACAGAGCTGAAATTATCACCCTCGATACAGCAGGAAACAGTAGGAAATAATGCATAGTACAAATATAATTTTTTAAATTCCATTAGCTATGTAGGGGTTTTTTTGCTTTTGGATAAAAGCATGGTAGCTACTAGAGACTGCACATAAAACAGAATTTGTAAAATTACAGGGTAGATTTACGTGAAAGCATGCACAATTAATTCTTTTTAATGTTACTAACATGCCAAAAACTCATGACATATACAAAAAGTAAAATAAAATAGTTACTTATTAAAATAGCAAAATAATTTGTACTAGAACCCAGAGAAATTTACAGGAATGGCATATACGCAGGTATAGGTTTTGGCATCTATAGATCTGTGTTTTCAAATAAACTAACTTCACTGAAGCAGAACTGGAAACCAAGCCTTTATCTTAAACAAGCTTGTTGAGGAGACAGGACTACTAGTCTAGCAAACTTAAAAGCTGGCTTTTGATGAGGGAAACCAGGATGCTGGAGGAGTAGGACAGGGGAAAGTAGACAGTACTACATCAAAGTGTCATACGACTGACCAGTTCTGCTAGGCAAAATGGAGACGGTGCATATACATTGACTTTCTGCCTTAAGATCACCTATCTGTCATCACAGGGACAGCCGTGGGGCAAGGAAATACATCTTCCTGTCTAAATCTCAAATATATACAACACCAAAAATTACCAGGGAAGAAAATACTCAGCCACGCTTGAGAATTCGGCTTGTGAAGTTCAGGGTATCTGACAAGGTTTGTGGGGCATCTGACTGTGAAACAGCCAGCTCCTCCTCCAAGAGCAGAGGAGCAAGGCTTGCAAGCATGAAATAAAGAGTTTGTGTCACAGTGTTGAAACACGGACCTGAAGATGAGGTAAGGGCATGTCTAGAAGGCACCAGGCCAACAGGTTGGTGAAATCCTTGAGGCAGCAGAAGCCAGTGCCTCACAGGCCACCTGGACACCACACAGCTCACTTCTCCCACCAGGGGAATTAGCCACCCGTACAGGCACGGACCAAGCAGACACGGTCAGCTGTGGGGCTGTGCGCACCACCCACACCCTGCACCACACAGGAGCCAGACATCACCATCACCTTTTCGAGGAAAGGTGCAATGTGGACTGAAGGTGATGAGGAATTGCTGTGAGGACAGCAAGCCAAGCCCAGCTAAAACTGGGATGGACACCTTCAGCTCTCCCTTCTCTCTTCACACAACAGCTTGCTGGTGTTGGTGCAGGTCCATCTACTACCACAGTAGATGCAATTCACCTGCTGTTTCCCCAGCAGCCCTAGCCAACACCCACAGCATAGGACAGAACAAAATCATCTCACAACATACCACTTCAACATTTCTGTTTACATAGAACAGACACCAGTCCAGGAAAAAGCAGACATAAATCAGAAATAACCTGACTGCCAGCTAAAGCAATGTATTTAAAGCATGCATAAAGACTAAAGGACAAGCACCCAAGTTATGCAGGAAAATGATCCTCCAAAATTTGAAACAAGGTTGTCAAGAATTTGCACCTTCACACAACATGAGCAAACTTTCCGCCCAGTATTTTCCAAACGTCATGACAAACAGAGCTAAACTCAGGCAGCATCACTGTAGGTTATCATTACTAAATGAAGAATAAATAAGGCCACTTAATAGACCACAAGCTTCATTGCAGCACTTAACTTCCATTTCAGCAAAGGCTGAGCAGTTTTGGATTTCTAAAGTATCTCTTGCCACTCCCGAATAATTGAACGTGTTTTGGAGGCCAGCAGAGAAACACAGAGAGCCAATCAGGAGACCTCAGAGCCATTAAATAATTTTACTTTTGAAATGTGCTTAAATAATATTTCAGTGTGAAGAAACAGACATCTTTACTGTGCACCACATTCCTGCCATTCCAACCTGTCCACAGGTTCCTGTTCATGTTCTTTTTCCTCTGTATACAGAAAGCCTTCTTTCTCAAAAGGCACACTGCACAGGGAAATTTCAAAGCAAGCTACATTTTCAGGTGACATGCTTGAAAGTTTAAATTATTGAAAAAATACTATCCTTTAAGAAAGAAAAAAAGAGCAGCAGAAAGACATAGACCAGATGGTGTGGGAGGCAAATCAAAACAGCACAAGGGTTATTAAATTGCATCCACTTGGAACTATTAACTGGCCAAGAATCAGCAACAGGTTTCCAAGTGAGTCTGAATATTCAGGGCTAAAATCCTAGCCCTAAAACCAGCTGCAAAATCAATATCAAAAGAGTGACATTGTAAATGTACCAGGGGGGAAAGAAAAAGATAATTTATTTAGTGCTTGCCACAGTTACAACAGTATATTGGAACCCAGCCATCTTTCTGACAGGAGAATATGAATGCTGACTTCTATGCAGAGTGGCCTCCCCTACCAAAAATATTCTTGTACATGGAGTGTCACAATAGAGAAAAAGCCATAAAGAACACTTAAAAATTTCAAAAGCATATGCTTTTTCCAATGAAAGCTGCAGATACTCTGTAATTCTAGTCACTGAAATGTAACAAGCAGTTTTAAACATTCAAGTTAGAAAATTCTGGCAAAACTGCACATCATACAGGCGTAAATGTTTCCCAAATTTGCAAAATGCAGCATGAATTACACCACTTCATATTTACTGGAATGTAAAGAATTAGTTTTTCCCCTCTTGCTCTTAGACTCTGAACTGCACAACTTTAAACACTGTTTGCTGATAAGAGAAAAAGGTGAGAAAACTGATGAAAGGTTGAGGACTATAGTAATAAACCTGAACCCATTATCGAATTTGTCAACCTTTCAAATCAACAGATGGGCTAGGAGGGCGTTACCTTAAACTATACCAGGTAAATACAATGGCAGCTCAGAGCCTGCAGGTCTAGGGCAATTAGGAAGAGGAGTGGTTTAAACAGAACAAGAGTTCTTGAGGCTAGACTAGACTTAAACAGCTCTTTCTGAAATGTAGTTAAAGTATACAATGCAAATAAAAGAGATCGCAAAAGGATACATTGCCTGTTAAAGGGAAAGGGCTTAGGTCAGGTATTATCAGTAATTATAGCTATATAACCTCATCTTCAAAGCATTAAACAATGAGGATGCTCAACTCCCCACTGACTCCCAAGGATCGTTCCCATTATGAGTACAGAGAAATGAAAGTCTGGGTGGCAACCTCAGGCTGTCAAGTCAGTCCACATGAAATCAAGCATTACAGGCAGAAGTCTGACTCATACTTTTTTGAATTCAAAATTATGATTCTTGAAAGTTCAGAAAAAAGGAAAGATGAAAGACATTGTAGAGCAGAACTGCCAAAAGAAACAAACAACGCTTTAGTGAAATCTGTTTTCCCTTTGGGTGGTTAATTTAAAAGGTAAAATAATCATAGGGGAAGACGTCCAAGGCTGAGAGGAAAGCTGTACTATCCCAGGGCCCTAAAAACAAAAGACAGGTGGGAAACAATGTATACTTTCAGCATTTCAGTTATTTTCTTTTAAAAATCCAAGAAGCTGTGGGAAAAGGCAAGGTTAATGGCCTGTCTTGGAATTCAGGCTTTCTTTAAGCCACCAGGAATCAGAAGTTATTTTTGCTGTCAGTCATAACTGTGGATGGGTACTCAGTAAGAAAGTGTGTTTGGGAAAGAGTATCTCTGAAATAAAGCTCAAAAGAATTTAACATTTAATGTTGTTAGCCCTGCTCTGAGTGGGGCCTGGACCCTGAGAGGAACTGATGTCCCTTCCAATCCTAATCATCCCCAATGGCACATATTTCTATTTCATTTGTCTGTTCAGTGTCTAGTCTAACTAATGCTCTACTGACTTTTTGTCATTCCTTACACTATTACATTTGGTCATCAGTTCATCTCCCAGCTGAACATCTGCCTCGTCAGGTTGGCCACCGCTGTAAATCCAGCCCCTCGAGAACAACCCCACACATGGCCATCAGCAGGGCTCTGGGTCTGAGTGTTCCAGCGCTCTCCAAAATACTTCCCTCAGTAAAAACACAGAAATAAACCTGGTCACAAGCAAACTGCTGTAAATTAAAGCAGACTCAAGACAGAAATTTCCTGTGATACTTTCTCCAGTAAGATAAAAAGCAAAACCAAGATCTAGTTTTAAATTTTGTCTCTAATAGTCTCATATGGATAAGTGAACTTGAGAGGAAGAGGTAGAGGACAATACACTACTAAACTAAGCCAGAAAAATACCCATTTAAGCAAATGAAAACTATCGAACTTCAGAGGAGCCTGCACTTCATTCTATGCACGTGAAATTCTACACATTCATTAGCATATCTACCACAATAGCATGAATTTGAGGCACAAAGCCAAATTTTTAATTACCTTTCATTTAAATCAGTTTGCCTTTAGTGTCAAAAAGAATTTCCATCCTGTTAGCTATCTAAAATACTGCACCTTTCTGATTTACACTTAGAAAAAAATCCAAAGGAAATAATGAACAGTTATAAATTGTAATCAACTAATCCAAACAACAGCATTCAGGCATCCCTTAACTAAATGTTAATAAAAAGTCAAAAACACAGATATTTTCCAATCCGATAATAAGCAAGTCCAAAGACATACAACAGTCCAAGATTAAATCAGTTCCTGTATCTTGATCAGTGGCCAAAGAAAAGTTGTTATTTACATCTGTATTTCGTCAACAGGAGGCCAGTTTGCCTGAACACAGACTTTCTAATCTAAAACATCTTCAGGAACTAGACGCATCATCTGTCAAGTCAAGAGACTCTAAATTCAATCTTTGTTTGATTGTTAATGAAAATCCTCAGTGTGACTTCATTGACTGTAATACAATCATGTCAACTTGCAACAGCTGAAGACAGGCATCACAATTTTTGTAGTATTACCCTGCAGCCATCATCAGCCTCTACATTCTGTAATCATATAAACAGAATAAAGGATAAGAGGAAAAAAAGAATTGCAGACAAGATGTGCTGTTAATGTATGGCACTCCTGTAGTCATAGTATGCATAATCTCCCTTGGAGAAAAGGAACTGTCCTGCCGCTGCCTTTAAAGATGTGCATGTTTCTTGGTATGCACTTCTTCCTGTAAATTAAAAAAAAATTGCATGCATTTATTGTGATCAAGCTTCTTCTCCAAGCCAAGCCAATATATTCACAAACACCCTACACACCTATGAAAACTACTCCTCTGAACTGCTGGTGCAGGTGCTGCTTCCTTTCGACAGCAGCAGGATGAGTGCCTGGATGACATTTTAGCTTTCTGGTCCCAGCAAAGCTCTCCACCACTCAGTCTCCTCTTTCAGACCAAATCCCTGCTCTTATGCCCATAAAAATTTTAACTTCTTTCCAAGCCTGAAAGTCTGTCCTCCATGGAAGGACTTTAAAAGTTTGCTATTTACTGAGTGAATGATGGTTTAGGGAAACAATGATCAATGGGAATCGAGTAGGTCAAGTACTTTAACTTCATCTTTGTGAGGATGGAAGCTGGAAGTGCCATTTTAAAAAAAAAAAAAAAAAAAAGCCCTGTGATATCTGCTTTTTTCTGTTCCTCGAATTATTTCAAGCAACTATCTCAGGAACTCTCTAATCACTAGGTATATCAATCTGAAAAATATACTCATTTTCTCTAAACATATACCGCAAGTATATGTAAGTTATATATAAGTAATTTACAATGGTTCCATGATTCAATTATTCTCCAACTGCACATGTACATTTTCCTATTTTCTAATAAATCCATTTTAGCAAGAAAAGATCTCAGACTCAGTCAGAATAATTGTTAATTTTCCAGCTATGACATGCCTGTTTTTCTCCTATGCTTTCTGTTTCAGCCTGCAAGCAGACTTTAATGTGTCTCTTTACAATTCTGGTTGGTATTAACTTGTTCATCAGACTGCTCCGGAAGCGCTGTAAGATTTTACCATTTATGCTGTATTGTCTGTCCCCATTTTCTAACCAGTAATCATTACAAATGAATCACGGCAGTAGGCCAAAGCTACTCAAATGCAGTAGGGTACGTATATGCTAAGATACTTAAATGCAGTAAGAAGAACTTAGATTTCATATTTCCTTGGATAAAAATGTAAGCAAACTAGTTACTTTACTTCTACTTGAATCCAAATCAACAACAGGAATTTCTGATGCAGGATTTTATCTCAGCATTTTGACCCATTATTTTTAATTCTTAGAATTTTACCAAGTTATCCATTAAACATCATAGTATGTATATGCACAACCACGCCTGGTGCCACATGTTCATGGACACACCATACAAACTCTCGCTCACAAGAAAACCTCTCTGCTCTCAACACACTTCACATACCTTCCACCTGTCTGTTTCCTTATTTATAAGATAAACAAGACCGTATCACTTTTCGTGCCATTTGAAAGTGAAGTAATATTTATAAAATTCCTTCACTTTGCAACAGGAATTTCAGGAGGTGTTACTGACTCCACAAAACAAGATATCACTGTCACCTACAACTATGTCAGTATGCTGCAGCTCCCTGTTCTGTTTCAGATTTTGAACACTAATGGTTGTGGAAGTAACACAGAAATTCATATCTGGCAAGTAAAATACTTTTCAGTTCCAATTTCATAAAGTTATACTATAATCATGTAGGTGTGACTTTTTTTTTTTTAATACCTCTTCTGTGCAGGTAAAAAAATTATTGTATATTTAGTGAGAAAATCTGGTTTCCTACAAAGTTAAAAACGAATTATTACCTTCAAAGAGGTATAAATACTAACTTAATCCATAAACTTTCACTCCCTGTCTTATACAAGAGGTACAGGCTGGCTCCAGAACCACACTGTTCCTCATGTGATTTAGAATGCCATTACATGAGAGACAGAGAAATGTCTGTCCTCACCTATTGCAGTCTTACACAGCGCTGCTTTATTAATTGCTAGACTCCCACACAGAGGCCGCTAATTTGTCATACAATCTGCATGTGTGCATGTACTCTGCAAGCCACTGGCAAAATTGTTTTATTTGCGGCACTAATTATGAGAG
>JAVJGI010000057.1:49303838-49314513 GCA_035590275.1 Ibycter americanus
CATCATTAGTCTGAGCATTTAAGAGGCTTTTCAACAAGTGGTTGGTGCACCAGGATTCTCAATCCAGCACAAACCACCCTCAAGCAGTGTCTTCATAGAACACAATCCAGAAGTATTCGTAATATTCAAGTTACAATCTCCTTGTCTGATCTCTGGACAATACAGGCCATAAGAATATCCTGCATTGGCTTCTGCTTAAATTTCAGTGGTATGATTTGAGTTTTGTTGTTTCAAAATGTCGTTCCCCTGGTATTTACTTGAAACCTTATTGGTATCTTCCAATCAAGGACATTAAGTCATGCTTCTTACCTTTCTCAGTTCTTGTAAAAAGATTCAGAGAACATCTATTTGGCTTTTCTGAGTGGTAGGCACCAAAATCAGGCACAGTCCACTCCGCAAGCTGGACCAACTCTAATGGTAAAATCTACCTCTTCCTAGTCAGTATGTCTTAGTTATACACACATGGTCTATATTAAGCTCTTGGCCACCTACCTTATGTTCACATTCAGCTAATTACATTAAGAAACTTAAACCATGTAGCTAAATCAAAGCACTTTGCTCTAACAAGCCAAATGTTATACAAATTGCATCACTAGTCTGTCAACCACACCCAAAAACCCACGTAAAGACTATCTGACAAAATGTATTTTCCATGAAGGTATGTTAACTAGTATGTTATCTATAAATCTTCTCTTAACCAGATCCATTACTGATTTAGACTCATGTTAAACTGATTGACTTATAATTATGCAGTTTATTTATTTCACTTTTCCTATGTGCTAGCACAAAATCAGCTGCCTTTCATTTATCTAAAACTTCCCTTCATTCTGTGAACAAGGCACATAATGGCGATAGCTCTTCAGCGAACTCTTTATCTGCCTTTGGACACCCTTTTTTATTACTGTCAAAATGAGAAGCAAGCCATCAGACTGATCCAGATTTTTCAAGAGAGAGAACATCTTAAGAGTTGAGTGCAAGGTAGGGTAAGTGTCTAAGGAGGGGAAAAAAAAAAGAATCACTTTGATTCTGTAAATCAAAGGATTAGGACTAGCCACTTTTGTGTTGATTTTACAGTGTGGCATTCAAACTGATAATTGACTTGCATGACTTATTAGGTAAATGTAGTTACATAAATTTCTAAAAGACAAAAAAACACTCTGTAATAATGTTTTAAAAAAATAAAATGATCTCACGCTTGAGTTAACTTCCCATAAAGATATTCACCCACTACCAATGCCTCTGAGCTCGCTTCCAGTGGTTACACAAATGCAAATAAATAAATAAACATTTAAAAGAACTATCTTAATTACATTAAAATAACATTAACTGCTCAATACAGATTTATAAAAACCAATTAACTGCCTGTAATCATTGCATCCATTCAATTATACAACCCAGTAAAAAATGTGGGGAAGATGGCACAAAAAAGTACAAACATTTCTTCAAAGGAATGGTACCTTTTGATCTTCAGTCTCCTGTTCTTTCAACAGTCGTTCAAGGTCAGCCATATCATTATGCTTAAATAACTTGATGTTACTACGAGATGCTTGTAATCCCTTCTGAATAGCAAAGCAGGCAGCTTCATCTCTGTAAATACAGCAAGCCCTTCTAAGTTTGCACTTGGTTTAGCAATTATACAAAGAAAGTTGGCTGTTAGGACTGTCCTGCGTTTTACAGCAGATATCTGTACTTAGGCGTAGTTAAAACCAAGTTTATTAAAGCATCATGTATTTTATTTGCAATTTGGAGACTCTTTTCCAAAGCTTCTCAACTTTCTTATGCACTGTAGCCACTAAAAGCAAGGCAACAGGTTTTTTTCTTGAAGTGTACATTGGTCCTTTTGTTTGCATGTGACAGCAGTTTGAGCACAGCATTCCATGGACCGCCTACAATGCCATGGTAATCATCCCAGTAACCTCTCACTCCATTTGCTCTGGGGTCACAGAAAAAAGGTGCAAAGATGTGCCTGTAACATTTACAGTGGTCCTCCAAGCACTCAAAACCTGCCTTTTAATATCCTTTGGGAATTACTAGCTCAGTGTTCAAAGAACTATCCGCCATTCTTAAGTGTTGGCAAACCAAATCTCTGAGCATGACGGGGTGCAATGTCAAAGCTACTTAAGTTGTGTAATCTTTTAAAAGTGGCAACTAAATCAAACCTTCTGCACATGCTAAATGCAGTAATTTCAACCAAGTTGCCTGTAAATATGGTGAGATCTTTTGTCAGTGAGAAGCTGAAACAGTACAAGCTAAATCCAGGATACACTGGCATCCCTGAATGGTATGCACAATCCTGGTCATTTGTCTCAAAAAATCTGATCCAGAAAATCTTCAAAGATGACCAAAAACCATAACCAAAGTTATGAAAGAACTTCTGTAAAAGAAGTCAAATAGGCTGCAAGCCTTACACTTAGAACACTGAAGAAAGATTTTGGCAGATGAATACAAAAGTATCAGCGTGTTGTAGCTTAAACCCAGCAGGCAACTAAGCCCCACACTGCCACTCACTCAATCCCTCCATGGACAAGACACATCAGTTCACTGTCTAAAAATCAACAACATGAATTGAAATTAGTAGGTGTTATATTCAAAACAGGCATTTCATATTTCTTCATAAAATGTTCAAGTTAAACTCTGAAAGGGCACATCACTGAAGCACTGTGGATATTAAAGATTTACAAACGTACTAAAAGAATAGGAAGGTTTATGAAAAATGCATCAACTACTACTAAATCCCAAACTTTCTCTTTGGCTCAGAATGTTTTGAGTATTGCTATATTGTTTCTCCCGGGTTTTTTATTATTCCCGAGACACATTACGACTGGCTATTTTCAGGGACCAGATACCAGGCTTGCCAAATCCTTAAGTTTGACCCTTTATAGCTGTTCCTTTGTTATTTTAATATGTACCAATATTTATCCAACTAATCCATTGCAAATATGCATGAAGGGAACAACTGTCCTGCAAGAAAGGTGAGAAGCCAGAAGTAAACAAGAGAAAAGCAAACTGATTTTACAGTTTCTTAAGAAGAAAACTAGCTATCAGATTCCTGTTAGCTGTTGCATGTACAAGTTTGTGGCGTTTTTTTTCAGCTGAGTGCCCAAGTCTCCTCTTCTACGATAAAATCAGTAACCTATTTGATTTGGAGTATTTGCGCTTTGTACAACAAAATACTTGGTCAAAACCAGCATTATTTTCTAAATGGTTAACTTAATATGATTAACAATAATGAAAAATTGAAAGGAACGCTCTTTAATCTGGAATTTCTCAAGCAGAAAACAATACTTACACAAATACAATGTCCCCTCTTTTCGAATATGCAGGAATAGCACTGGCAATTGTTGCAAATCCATATGAGTAGATAATAGCTTCCTCTGTCCTCATGAATTTTGCTAATCGTTCTTCTAATTCTAAGTGCACATCTATTTGAGAGAAAAATTGAGATCTTAAGATAGTTTACTTGTTTTCTTATCACAAAGACTATTGCTGCTTTTAACAACCATTTAATTGAAGCAAACAGAATGTTTATTTGTACAAAAAGCGTTACAACAAGTAACTTCCCAAAAAACAGCTTAAACCAATCTATTCTTAAACTGATAACTAACCTGCTATTAATCAGAAGCTTTAATACATCTGAAAATATTTATGTAATGTGGTTATCTTGTGTTCCTACGCAATGGTAATTAACATCTACTTGCGATTAGACCACAAGTAAATGATGCAGTGTTCCTGGACTGTGACTAGGGAGCACAGTCACTATAGTCAGACAACAAATAGCTATGTAATTTATAGCAATTAATGAGGTCCTGTTGGCAGACTCTTAGTTCTTCCAAGCTGATGCTTCCACTACATATAGCACTGCTATCACTACAACAGAAACCTGCTCTTGTCAGGCTGCAATCACATACCATCTCCTGAATGCACTTCAGCCAATTGAAAAGGTCACCATCTCCATGCAGGGATTACTCACCCTTAAGATAAACTGACACAATTACACACACAAATTCGGTCAAAGTGATCCATGTTAGGAAACAGAACACCACTAAATGAAAAGATTAAGAAGTGTAATGCCACATGGTGAGTAGATTGTTGCTGCAGGAAGGTGACCACAGCATGAAGTATTCTGCCTAAGCAAAATAATCTGCATCAGACAAACTGTTATTTTAGTTGTGTAACTTTCTTGCCACTACCTGCTTCCACTAGCAAATGTTAGTTGGAGAATTATGCCTTTTATCAACTGGAAATAAACAAGATTAAAGGGCAAACAGAGGTCCTTAGCGGGACTTGAAAGATAACCATTGGCCAAATGTTGCCTTTCTGCAATTACTGAAGTTCATTGACACTAAAATCAAATGAACATCAGTTAAAAATACAGATTCTTCAATAGCCTATGAGGCACCATTATGTCAATGTTGCTATTTCTAGCCAGGTACCAACAGCAAGGGTGTAAGAAGAAAGGGCTTTGTAAAAATCTTAACTTTGCCATACTAAACAAACACCTAGCATAATCTTTCCTCAGAAAAGCACATCCACCTGATTCATCTATTTATACAATAAAAGCAAAAGGTATGTCTTCAAACAACAGCCTCTCAACCGCATTCAAGAGCAATTTTATCCACTGACTGCAAACTATAAATCTTGAAGAATCCTTTCCTAATGTTTACCTGCGCACCAAATAATGGAATGGAAAGGAATTCTTTTATTTGGTTTTCTACTGGTTTTATATGGAAATGAAAATTTTAATCCTTATTATTTTGAAGTTTTATTTTGCTACCTATCACCTTCATCCAGCTGTATTATATATACCAAATACTTAGAGAAACGTAGACTAGCCTTTCTTCTCCAAAGTCTTTGGAAGGAAGGACCCTGATTGAAGTTATCTGATCTACTTTCTGAAAGAGATTTTAAATAGTCCTTTTTCAGAACTTTTGTATCTTTTTCTTTATTGCTACATTGACCTCAGGACCAATGAAATAGTCCCCAGTCAGGATTCAAAACAGGATGGATGAACTTTGATTCAATTATTGAACAAAAAGCCCAAGAAAGATCTTTTTCTAGCAGCAAGTACCAAAAAGAGGCTGGCCACACACAATATAAACAACACTCATTCAAAAACGTTGTTTCCTAAAGCCCCGCCAGCAGAGAATAACAGGGGAAACGTGGATTGAACTACTACTCTGAGTGCCCAGCTATCGATACCTAACACAGAAAAAAACCTTTGTTTGAGTGTAAAAGACTACCTACATCCTTTAGCTAAAAAATTAGAAAAGATGATGAGACCATTGCTGTTAAAAATGGAAACTTGTCTGCTTCTCAATGAGCTTTACTCAGCAACAACCACCACTACACTGAGCATGGGCTAGGTAAAAACAGTGGGTGAAATAAATACTCTCAGCAACAATGAGCTAATGAATATAATCAGATTCATGTTAAGTAAGTAAATTTTACAAGCCCAGTAAGTTTTGCCAAGGGCAAGAACATTTAAGTTCAGACTGACATACAGCATACAAAAATGTGATACATCATTACATAAGGGAAACAATGCTTTGTATAATTGTGAGGTTGAAAAGCTTAAGACAGTATTAATTAAGGCTTCACTACCATTCCGCCATGATAAAAACAGAATACTATCTGACTCTTCTACTCTTTATCGCAATGAATTGCCTTAGCCTGGTTACATCACTTGGATTAGCCTAGCTTAAGTGAAAGCTGCAAACTCTACCTAGAGTACATTTGCTAAGAGGAAGATATGATTGGAATAGTTTTCTACATTATTATGAAACCTTAATAAAACTATCATTGTCAACAACTGCTATATAGTCCCAGTCTAGTGCCTAGCACATGCTTGCATATAAGTCAAAAGCAGAAGAACTGCAACCAAATCCCACATCATTTTCTATATATTTTATTAGGTAGCCAGTCCTGATCTTCACAGTACAACTGAAATTCTGTCTGCTAGGCAATCAACAATAGTCTTAAAAAAACCCCACCACCAGAAAAGTGATACACCCCTCAGCTGTCATTATGGAGATAATAACCATAAAGATTCAGTTATGTGTGAATATACTAGTATTTCAAGCTTATCATAGGACAAAGGCATGGATGCATTTTTCAGGGATAGAGCACAAAGCAAAAATGTCTTAACAGGGACTCACTAAATCTATGAAATCCCTTCAAACAGGCAGATAGAAGAATCAAGTCTCCACTCGAAATAAATTGTAATGTAATATTTAAGTTTCCAAATAAAGAGATCTCTAGTATTTATATGAAATATCAGCCCCTAAAAGGGCATAATTCTGACTGACAACAATTGTCAATCATCATTTAAGTCCTATATAGTTAAGAGGAAACCACGTAGTTCTGGATACAACATAACTCGTTTTTCAAAGTCACAGCACACAAAAAATTGTATGAAAAGTTTGAGACATACAAAAGAAGAGTTTATTATCTGATAATCATAATCCTGTAATACTCAAATGTTTGAAGTCAAGGGAAAATGGGAAGACAGTTTGGGATCCAACAAGAACAGCAGGTGTTTGTCTACAATTTTAAACCAATTCTCTGTTACTTTATCTGTAAAAGATGGTATCTCAAATAGCTGACTATAACATCATTTCTTCACTAGTGACCTCATGCAGCAATACCACAGATTATATCCGCTGCTTTGTGAAATGGAGCATGTACCCAAAAAATTCAGAAGCCAAAGAACAGCAACCAAACTAAATGCAAAAGCTATAGAGTTTGGATCTTAGGATAAGACCTCCAAAGAGGGCAGGAGACAACCCAAAGTGTCTCTCACTTACCAGAGAAAAAGCTGTAACTGGTCTGTCTCACATAATTACTAGAAAGAAGCAAAGTGGAAAATTTCACAAAACTTAGTATCAACCTAGACTCAAAAGGCAGGAGGCATTAGTCCACAAGTTTCTTTGAGTTTTTCAGTGTTTTGGGGTAAAAACAAAAAAAACAAAAAAAGCCTGTATGAATGCCAAAAGACCACTGCTGAACTGTGATCAGTGAGGGAATCTAGCTTCCTAAAACTCTCTACTAATCATCCTTCTTTCAAAATTAATTATGATTCTAGGCTAATGAACAACTATGAGATTGACATCAAAGACTCAACTTTGTTCTGATACATAGGCTTCTAACAAATCAAAATAGGTACAGTACCTAGTTGATCACTTTAAGGACTAGCTTGATTAACTGAGAAAAGTTCAAATTAGTCTTGAATTCAAGTCAAGGCTGTAGGAAGCTAACTCTGAAATCACTGAGTACAAACACACTGTGAACTCCATCACCTCTGGGAAGACACCAGAAAGTTCACAGGACGAGGAGTTGATGGTTTTAGCCTGCAACTGTGCAGCTATTCCTGTATTACTCTCTGGTTTCCATGCAGTATTTCAAAATAACAATGTCTGTAAAGAACTGTTTCCAGAGCCTGAATATTTAACAACATTCTACTTCCTAAAAAGAATGAGAAAACCCTTAGTAACACCTGCTCACATCATAAAAATCTCTTAATTACAACATTAAAGTTATCTGTAAAGGAAAACTTCATTGACTACAGCATTAGATAAGCTTAACTAATAATCTTTATCACAGAAATCAGACTGCCCTCTTGTGGTCTACTCAGAAACTTATTATTAATTTACACTTGAATTCACAATATATGATTAAATTCTCAAGTTTCTTTTCTCTTTCTACTATGGTGACCAGAACTAAAACACATTATATTTAACTTTGCAACTGTCCCCCCAGACCAGCATTAGAAAGAGTAAGAAAACACATAAAATTAATAAGAAACAAAGCTATAAACAATAAACACTACCAATCCTTAACAATTACATTTAGAACTGTGTTAGCGGGTAACTGTTCTTCACAGTGACAGAAATAATTTCCTGCTTATATATAGGACTGTTTTGGCTGACTTACCAAACAGTCTGAGCACCTTTAAAGGCAGATCAAAGAAAGTTACTCACCAAAAGTACCATAGAACCCTCTAGGTCCACAAGTGCCAACACCATATTTCTTCAGAGATGCCTGGGCCGCACTCTTTAACAGAAAAGAATTACATGAAATATTTATTCCTACACTAGATCTCTAACTTTTCCATACACTTCATATCGGCAATTTTATACCAATGTACATGGGCCAGTTGTTGCATCATCTAACATGACCTGCTTTACAGGAAGTATAATAATGTACTGAATTCTATTAATTAATTTCACATCAAAACTATTTTAGACAAGTGTTTAAGCATTACTTATCATATTCTAATGATTAAGGACATTAGATATTAATCTAAACTTGATAATCAGCTAGTACGAAGTAAGAACACCAGGTGTACTTTAGGAAAAAGACACTTCAACAGCACAAAATTACAAGGTTTATAATCTTCCTTGCTGCTTTAGAAGTATACTCCCTGGACTAAGTTTGTGCTTTCTGAAGGAATTCTTAACTTCAAGATAACATACAAAGTAAAAGAGGAATAATCACATAAACATAGTAACTGGAAGAACTCACCTTAACCTTTTCATTATCCAACAGTCCAAGGAAGTTAAATGATGCAAAGTTTATGCATTCCTTGCCATTAACAGTGATTATATGGGTGGGAGGACTGAAAAAAATGTACAGACCTATTGTTATGAATGAACAGTTGCCATTTTCATAAACAGTCAAATAGCACAGGATTTTTGTTTTTCAACACTAAGAAGTACATAGCTTCTCCAAGATTCCTTCTTTCCACTTCTTCCTACGCAGCTGCCATTCAAGTTCAGTGTCAAGTGACAAATATACTGCTATACTCCACTAAAACTGTATTCCTGTAATTTAGTAAGGAAACCATAAATACCTTCTTGAGATATTTAATGATTCTGTGTTGAAAACTTAATTCATACAAAGATGACTCCTGAAGAAATAAAGTTACCCCTTTAAAATCAAAGTAATACCTATCTGAAAGAATACTACAAGTAAAAAGTGAATTTCATTGCTACTTGCTTCCATGATACAAATAAATTTAGAAACAATGTTTTTGTCATAAAGCAGACCCACAATACCAATCTTGTACTGAATAGGGCTCCTGAAATATAGGTACTAGCTGTAAGCAGACAGAAGTACTGTATTATCTGTCAGTTCAAGTTTCCAACTCTGTTTAATCTGTAATGGTTTGAATAACTCGTGTAACACAGAAAATGTGAAAAAAACCCAATAGTAACAAAAGAACAAGAGCACAATATATATATGAAGGACAGTGCAGAGAAATTTTCTGCCTAAAACCCCTACGATTTAGATAAGCATTAAAAAATTGAAGATAAAAATACTCCTTTAAATGCAGGCATTCACATCTGTGTGTTCCTGTTTTGGCAATTATACTCTACAATACCATGAAATCAAAAGTTTCAATTAATCACTCAAGAGTGCTGAGAAGTCCCAAAGTTAAGCTGAACACAAAATCTTATGTGTGCCCATTTCAGTATGTATATTACAGTTGAGAATCTATACTATTTGTCAAACACAATAGTTTCAACAAGCTTTTCCCAGGTGGGAACTAGCATTGAACAATTTTCACAATCAAAATTAAACAGGGCTGCTCAAATGTCAAATGCCTATGCACACCTGCTCCAAATCTGGCTGCTGACAATATTTCAATGGGTATATTTGGTGTGCAAAGCAAATAAACTTTAAGTCCAAGCTATTCACTACAAGTTAAGAAAAACATTTAACTGCCTGAACTTCACTTAAAAATACTCCATGATTTTGTTTCATATCTGCTCACTTTAAAAATTGGGTACATTACTTCAACCAAGTAACTGAAAAGTTTACAAAACAACTTTGGAAAGCGTTCTGCTAACACAGTGTATGTGCCATGCATCTTCATCACTGTCATTCCAAGATATTAAACTGACAAAAGCTGAACCTGACCCCACAAAAAAGCTGTCCTGCATTACTGCAGTGCATCTTCTGCACAGCAGCAGCACTGCATAAGTATGCAGGAAACTGCCTTGGAGATCTTCCTGCTATTAAAAATATACCTGGATCTGTTCCTCTGGCTCACTCATCAATGACTTGTACCAAACATCTGAAGTCTTATTAAGTGAAACAACTACTTAGGTTTGCAGATATTCAGATAGAGCAGACCTGTATCTACGGATTTTGGCACTAACACAAGGTTCAGTATATTCCAGCATACTATTAGACCTGGTAAATTTATAAATATTTGCCCCCACAGCTCTATCTCTCAAATCTAGAAAATACACTAATGTTCACCAAGAACTTACCCCTAACAAAGCTGCAGACCTCATGAAAACATGGCCACTCTTTGCTATCATTTTACCCAACCTTCTAAAGGAATACTCATGGTTAAGCAGAAAACACCCATGGAAAAACAAATTCCAGTGAATAATTATATCGAAAACATGGATGCTAGCAGTATCATAAAACCTTCCTTGCAATGACAAAAACAACAAGTCTTTGCAAAATACATATTTTCTTTATATACATATATATGTATGTATGTATATACAGTTTCTTTATAGTGCCACGTATCTCTCTTCCCCTACTATAATACAGTTTGTTAGGCATCATGTTTAGGGACAACAGTTACGAGATACTGAGTGATCCAGCTGAAACCATAAATCAAAATATGATTTCAAGCTATATTCAAAGAACCCGCAAGCAA
>JAVJGI010000057.1:49315625-49326793 GCA_035590275.1 Ibycter americanus
TTCACATCACAGTTGATTAAAACAGGCATCCCTTTTCTACGGCAGACTTTTCCATGGTGGCAGAACCATCAAAACGGAGCTCCCTATGACAGCAAATAATTGTGCTTTGTCACTAAAATATTTTAAAATATTGGTGTCACTAGATGGATATTAAGAATGCTTATACTGTAAAAGTTACCAACATAAACAAATCTGAAGCTTGTGAAAGAAATTTCAAAGCAATTTCTGAAACACTGTGACTCTTGCCTAAGTCAGCACACATGCTAAAACCTCCTAACACAGAAGAATGTAACACTGAGCCATAATTTCCTCACAGAACAACTTCACCATCAAGCATCTCCACTTCTGACTGTCCAAAGAGGAACAACTTGTCATGAAGTGCCGAGTGGCTAGCCACAAAATCAATTTCTTCTGAAGTGATTAGTGATGACAGTTTCCCCCCAACGCCTACACAGAAAGTGGTAACCACTTCTGGAGGTTTAAGTCTACATATTCAGAAAAAATGAAACATTACTACCAAACAATACAGATCCACAACAAAGGCAAAGATAAAGTGTCCCTCCCCCCACTACCAATATTTTTTAACAAAATTCATTACAACATTTAAAGTAAGAAAGATTTTCTTGATAATGTTGCAAAACCAAGACCATCCCTCCAGTGCCAAATTCAGTCCTGCTACCTAAAAATGCAATTAATTTATGAAACCTTTCAAGGAAAGGTTTCAAAGCATAGTAAGAAATACACTTAAAAATAAGGATATCAGGTATTTGAGCTGAAATAAAACCCAGAATTTATTTTGAATTACATTTACCCTGAAACAATGTTGTAGTTGAGAGCTGGGTGATCTTTTGGCACAGGAGGTACAAGAGGCTCTGGCTGCCATTCTTCAATCAACTCTTCTTTTTCCTGAACAGGAGAAAAGAAATACTGCTCAAACAGGAACTGTGCTAGAAAAGACATTATGCACTAAGAAACAGCTGGTAATAGTTCTATAAGAAATGATGTAGGCTAATATGTGTCACCTGAGACACTTAGAATTGACATTATCTTGGGATGTTCAGCTGGGGGCTCTGAATTCTTCAAATGGAAGATGTAAAGAAGGATAGCCCAGTTGTTCCTGTGCATTAAAGATACAACAATCAAGAAAAGAGATACTAACTTAGTGTTCCTGCCAAATTTTAATCAATACTGTTTCACTCTATCTATTAATTATGAAAATCCTCCTCTACAGTTTATGTAATTGAATACAAATTACATAATAGTTGAATATAAATTGCCTCACTTTACATTCTCAAGTCTTCAACAGTGCTGTTTAAACAACTGTGGCATTAAAATACTTAGCAACATAATAGACACATGAGCAGGAAACAATGGAGAAAAACTGCGGAATGCTCAAATGGTAGCAACTACTAAACCACGTAGCCCCCCCAGCCTAACCACGGAGGAATACTGAACGCACATTCATTTTCAAAGTCCTTTATCTGGAAAACCCAAGTTAGATGATTTTCTAAAGGACATGCAGTGGACCAGCATAACAGGTGCATTAGACTAGTTCCACACCAATTCACCACCACTCAGGCAACTTGCCAAAATCATCCTTCATACCATGAAAGCAGCCCTTCCTGGAGGATTATTTACTAGCACAGCAGGACACACCTGATAATTAACTTTGTATGGTATGACTGCAATGAGTTTATATTTTTCTATTACTTCAAAAAGCAGTAGGATATTTAAGGCTAGTTATTTCAATACCAAAATACAAATTCTACGATTGATTTTTGAAAACACCACAGCAATACCTTTTTCCATTTTTATTTTTTCCAAATACACTTTTCAAAGCCTTCAAAGTACAAAACCAAATAAAGACATGAAAAAATAAAAAGGAAACTACATGGAACAATATAATTAGTCCCTGCATTTTCATCACTTTCCTTTTACTAAGCTAATGAATAACTTTGTTTCTAGATATTTCTAGAGTATTAATATCCCAGGAGCTCCACAAACGCCTATTTCAAAACAAATGGAAATTTCAATATCCCTGTATTTCAGAAAAGATCCTTTTTATGTAAGCATAGTCAGTTGTATTTCTAATATCTTGCAGATGTACTTTAAATACCTTTTTATTTAACCTTCTCATGTTAGATTTCTTACTGAAATTTAACTCATGGGACATGTATTTTAAAGAAAATAAAATGCCATTAATATGTGCAACAGAAGTGAATGTATTTAATATTTTGAAGTGGCTACTCTTGTGTTAGAAAAAGTGTTTAGTTTCTTTAGCCACCATAGGACAGCCCCAGATGGAGCCATGCACTCAAGTTGTGCGTGCATTGAAATGCTGTTCCACATATCAAAGAAAGCATTAAAGTAGGGGGTTAATTTACCCTGTACTAGTGCCATTCATAGCATGTCAAGTAACAGATTTTAATGCTTCAATTTAAAAAATCCAAACAGATAATGGAGCACCAGAGAACAGAACAATAAAACTGTGTGTAAATACTATTGACTACTATTCATTGCCGCATTCTATTATCAAACCTCATGTTTGACATGACTCAGCAAATACCTCAAGAATTCTATTGGAGATTACCAGGTGATACACCCTACAAAGATTAACATGCAACACAGTACCAAAATGGTGGAAAAGTAGTACCCAAACCCAGGTTAATCTCAGAGTGGAACCACAACCATAACCATATGCTAAACTCCACTGTTCCAAGTCAGAGTGGCAATTTCATTCTCACCTCAGAGCAGGTACTAATGTGTATCTCTATACAGTACTGCTATTTGAAAAAAGAAAATGTCAAAACCATAATTTGACACTAAATGTGCTGACCCACAGCACTGCAAGCCAGCAGCTGCTACAGTACAGTCCTCTCCCGGCCACATTCTTGTTCCTTGTGCTGGCATAGGCAGTTACAGAACCAGACAATAACCTTGTTGAGAAAAATGATCCAGATGAAAACTAATTCAGCAAAAGCAAGATGGAAACATAGCTAAACTAGGTCCCACAACACAGAGGTCCCAACCTAGACTGGCTGATCCTACTGGGAAACCATATCCTGAGTTACAGTTGCCCAGTAGTATCATACCTTTTTCACAAGAGTTCAAAATTACTTCCAAAAATCAGAAAGCAGGCTGCGTGCTCATGCAGCCTTCACTCTGCTCCTACAACACTTGGTGTCAAAAGGCCCCAAATCCCTGATGTGTAGCCTGCAACAACAGTTTTGTGTCCATTTTAGAGCACAGGACTGGGGGGGTGGCGGGGCAGTGTCTCTGTGCGTGCGTGTGTGTGTTGCTGGTTTTTTGTTTTAACTATGAAGCAGAATAAATCGGGTGAGCAGTGGTGCAGCCTCTCATTTACAGAAGGGTAAATAAGAAAAGCGTTACATGGCATCAAATGCCTAAAAGGGAAGGGCTTAGAAAGCATGGTGTTTCTTCTGTTTAAGTCCTGAACACAAAGAACATTTGGACAGCTTTTATACAACATAGTTCAAGGGCAGAGCAGGCAACATGACATACCTTTCCTTCAAAGAGGGCAGAATTAAAGCTATGCAAGCATGTACTTAGCTTTTTCATTTAAGTGTAATTTTTTGAACTAAGGGTACAAAGTATGACCATCAGAACTGGTAACACCAATTCAACTAAAACCTTTTTGCCATGGAGTCTAGCAGAAAGAAAAACACTATTTATAGCAAGACACTGTAACTACAATAAATTAGAATAGTACAATTGTAGTTGAGATCTGTGAACATAAAGATAATGAGCAATTCCAAATTAGCACTTTTCTCCCCCACTCCTACCAAGTTTTAAGAAGTTTCCATTCTTCCCTTTGAAATGTTTGCAGCACTAACAGTAAGGTGACAAGCCACAGATGCGATGTGGCAATATCCCAATTTTTTTCTTAACAGAAAATAAAATATATAAAAGACTAATCCTCATTTCAAAAAACACTGTTTCACTAATTCTAGCTCACATTCATTCTCCTCACCCATTACATGGCGTTTTGCTTTTTGATGGACATAGGAATATAAATGACAAACAACTGCATTTTCACATCTTATGTCTTCTGTTTCCACATGTACTTAGCACAGGCAATAGTTTACCAAAAGCTTGTGTGACAGAAGTTCCTCCATTATGGTAGGGGATTGGAGATACCGGTGATTAAAGTGAGTACCAATCTCAATCTAAAATGGCCATACACACTGCAGATGGGACAGTCCATACCTCTTCCTCCTTCCATTCACCAAGTATCTCAGTACACTGACCTATCCTGCTGACTTTTCAGGGTAAATATGATCATCTCACTCTGATGAAAGAGAGAGCAGAAGCAGGCTTTCATACAGTGACCCCACATTCATAACAGCACTTTTAACTTCTACCTTCTCAATAGGCACCAAATTTTAGACTAATATCAAGAATAAAAATGTTAATTTCTGAACATATAAAGAAATCAGATTTTAATTCACAAGGTAACATCCCAATATATAGCTGATTCACTTATTTCTCCTCAGTTCACTGTATTGAAAATATTCACTTGATGAAAAAAATTAAGTCAATGCTTTCAATTTCTACTCTCTTTGGCTATAAGTGAACTCAGCTCCTCCTCTTTCCCTTTTATAACTATTTTTAATTTATATAAACATAAATCTTAAATAAAATATAAGTATCAATAAAAATGTATATAATTCAATGACTAATATACAATACCCACAAAGTATGACAGAAAATGTTTACAAATATATAAATTATAATATACAAACTTATTTATACATTTGTGCATATATGTAAACATTTTGAATATATTCATCTAAATACATACACACACACATAAAATAAATAAAATGGGTTTGGGTGGTTGTATTTTGTTGGCTGTGGTTTTGACTTTTTAAATGCCAGATACCTTGGGTAACAGAAATACTTGGGTGTAAACACAAACTCAAATTTAAGTCAAACACAAAAAACATAATTTAATTAAGTTGCCTTGTTGACCCTGTTTTTTAAAAAAAGGTAGCAATTATGTTCATGAAGACATTTCTTAGCTAGCACTATAGTTTTGAAAGTGTCATACATGCATCTGTGTCAATATCCAAAGATTAACAGTATTTTTTTATTTGCTGGTCCTCAAATAACAGGTCTTTAATTTCACAGTATTTATAGAATCATATATCAGCGTGGCATAAATTGGCACAAATAATGGCCAAACTAATTAGAAATGTATTTCTTTCAACCTGTGCTAATACTTAAGAGAATCTTTACCTACATAGGGTGCCTTGGCTCAAAACGACTGAAACCCTTTACAAGAACAGACTACATCTGCTCTTCCCTGTGGAACAACATCTGATCAACCTTGAATGCTGTTCCTGCAAGAAGGCGCTCTTGTGGCCTACAGTACTTCTCAGCCATGCATCAAACATTTG
This sequence comes from Ibycter americanus, assembly GCA_035590275.1. Classification (NCBI taxonomy): domain Eukaryota; kingdom Metazoa; phylum Chordata; class Aves; order Falconiformes; family Falconidae; genus Ibycter; species Ibycter americanus. Next base: position 49,321,046 of record JAVJGI010000057.1, read on the forward strand.
TCTCTGACAGGAACTGCACAGCCTCCTGACTAATACTGCTCTAATAAAAGATCCATGCTACTACCGCAGTGAAAATTCTAAAACCAAGAAAACAACTATGCCTTCCATCTACAAATGGTAAGACATGGCTCCTAGCAAGACTTCAGACATTTTGAGAAAAAAGCTCAGTTATCATTTACTACAAAGTGAAAGCCACATACATCTGGAGGGCACCTTCCTCTCACACAAATGGCTGCTGGCTGGAGAGCATGCGTGTAGCTACGTGATGCCATGCAGTCTCCTACAGCTCGCTCCAGTACTCAGTGGCACTTTGCCGCTTTTCTATGGAGTTCATTTTGGGTGAAAAGCCCACAAGAATCTCTGCATCTAGCACCTTGTCTGGCCACAGACTCGTTTGTACTTCCCCAAATCCCAAACTATCAGGAACTTAGAGGGAAGTACTCCACCTTTTTAATTAATGACTTGGGAGATTCCATTAGTTTGAATAGAACCAACAGGAATACCTACAAACACTGTTATTAAAGGATGACAAGTTGCAAGCTGGTTCTTGCACTGGATTTCACAGTATTCTTGCTACATATTTGACTAAACCCAGAAGCCCCCTTTGGGGTGGATTTCTTCACTGTTTTAGAAGTATGAGTCCTGTGCACTAGGTTGCACAGTGTATCATCTACCTCTGGTTCCCCAGCACAGACTGGTTCTGACAGATCACATTAAGATGGCTGTGTAATAGTGCTATTCTTCGGTAGTATTTATGTGGAGCCAGCTCTGCTCTAGCAGCATTCCCAACAAGAATTCACAGAGAAACTCCAAGCACCATTACATGGGCGGCTGACGCAAAGGTAGCCTGAACTGGCCTGTCCCCAGTGCCTGTACTTGAGTATTCCTTTCTGGTATGGTAAAGACTGGACACCACAGCGTGAAGCAAACTAGAACAAATCAGAAAGCAAATCAGCAGTCTCCTTGCTGAAAAGCTGGCGTGTAACTACACGCAGCTCAACATGCACACAAGCCTGGCTTTTTGTGTGGGATCCCATATTACATGCAACAGACTGGCTGGGATGGTGTTAATTTTCTTGACAGCAGCTCATATAGTGCTGTGGTTTAGATCTGTGACCAAAACAATACTGATAACACACTCATGCTGCAGCTCTTGCTGAACAGTGTTTGCACAGTGTCAAGGCTTCTGTTTCTCACTCTGCCCCCAGAGTGAACAGATTAGGGGGTGCACAAGACATTGGGAGGGGAGACAACCTGGCAGATGACCTAAACTAACCTAACAAATATTCCATACCATATAATGTGACACTCAGCAATAAAAGGGAAAGGTGCTGGGGGAAGGTAGGGAAGTTAGCCATCTTTTGCTTGGGAACTGATTGGGAATTGGTCAGCCCACAGGACCTGAGGGTGCTGAGGAATTCCTTTACATCACTTGTCTTGTTTCTCTCTTTTTCCATTTCTCCTTTGCTTATTAAACAATCTTATCATCACTCACAAGTTTTCTTGCTTTTACTTTTCCTTTCCTTTTCCCCCCGTACCAATGGGGGTTGGGGAGAAAGTGTGGGAGCAGCTGTGCTGTGCTTAGCTGCCTGCTGGGGCTAACCCACAACACAGACCAGTGTCAACTATCTGTGGATTTGCAGTGAAAGTGGGGGTTTTTTCTCCCTCAACACAAAATAAACTAGTTCTTTTCACAGCAATTATCTGCATTACAGAAAAAGAGGTGGGACCACTCCATGCCTCTGATGCATCAGTCCGCTTAAGTCCTCAAACTGTAGAAGACTTAGACTTTCACTTCACTGTTGTATTTATGCTTACTTTCAATAAAATATCTGTAGACAAGATATTTCCTTCCAAATACAGTTCTTTGCATGGAAAACACTGCTTCCATCCTCAGAGTTCAATGGTTAAGCCAACTAGACTAAATCTCCTTCATCATCAGCCAACCTGATCAGACCAAAGAGCCTTCCCACACAATATTCTTTTTGCCATCAAGGTACAGGTAACAAAAAACTAGAGATGTTGATGTCTAACACCTCAAATCAAACCTGTTGCTGTAATACAGCTCTTAGCACTCTGCAAATGTTTTTCTTCTGTGCCTTGCAACTATGAATCAACGTATCCAGTATGCAATTCTTGATGACTTTGGATTTTTGCAAGTATTCACATTCCTTTCCACACCTCAAGCTCAGTGAAGTTCGTATAAATCTCAAAAAAGTATCTCAGCAATAACATATTTGCAGTTTATGTTCTTCAAAAAGCCAGTTAATGCTGTCCTGCCAATGAACTTCATTACTGTCATCCTGCAAAAGTAGGATTGTTATTAAGCATGAGTCTTTCCCCTTTTTGACCCCCTTCTAAACCCGTTTCCACTGAGCTGCAGCAGACCAGATACTCACACGCAATCTCACAAATGCTCGTTGCCCCCAGTTAAGAAAAACAACAATTCTCTTCCTTGCATAACACCACTGTTCCAGATTTCTCTGAGCATTTTCTTAAACACCTCAACTTCAGCAAAATGGTCTATAAGTGAATGAAGGAGATGGCCTGCAACTGGATGATAATATTAAAGATGCACAAAGAAATATCTGACTGTAATCCTCACTCTGTGAGGAAGAGATAGGTTTCAGCTTTTCCAGGTCATCAATTACACAAGAGTAGCCAAGAGCCTTTTCCCACCATCTACTGCTGAGAACGAATCTTGCAAAAGACGACAGTTACCCTCCAAAATACCAGAGATGAAAAACATCTGATGCAGGAAAGCTCTACTAAATGAACTATCCCTGTTTCTGAATGGACAATCAGGGGCTACTTTAAAGCTGCAGCATGTCTTCCTAAATGATCTGAACATTCAGTGCTTCACCACACTATGTTCACCCCTATTCTGTATTCTTATCAAAGGTTGCAAACTTCAAGAATCCCAGGATCATTTCAAAAGCCCAAAACTGAACTGGCCTTCCTTGATTACCACTCAGTTCACTTCTTGCCTCCAATAAATACATGCTAAAGCGTTTCCTAGAATACTCAAAGCTTGTTTAGTAAGTACTCCCCAGAAGAGGACGCTTCCTGCAGATGTGCTCACATGTACAGCCTTGTGCCTGGAGTCCCTGCATGCTGTTCACTGATGCATTACACTGAGCTCAGATACTTAACATATCCTTAGCAAGAATAAGATCAAAAAGCATGCAAGCACATGATATAGACAGGAATGACAAGGTGAAATACCCATAAATCTGTTTTCACAAACCCTCCTCAGTACCATGAAGAAATTCCAGTAGTTTACCTCATTCATAAAGGATACTGTTTGTCAAACCCTAGCAAACTATGCTTGTTTGTTTTACGGGACTTCAGATCAACCCCTTATATACACAAGCTGGTTGTGATATTGCAATAAATTGCTATAGTTCATCTGTGACTGAGAAAAATGAGTGCAGCCTTGTTCACCTCACTATTTTCACACTCAAGAGAGTGTATCCAATCATCCTTTTAATGTATCCAACGGCATCCTCAGACCAAGCCTGATTACTGACAAACTAGCCCAGGGACATCTCCAAAACAAACTCTACTAATTTCTGATAGTCTCCGGCCAGAAGACAGGGAGAAATCCAGTCTTCACAATCACGGCTGCCTTTTTTTTTTTTTTTTTTTTTGAGACAACTACATTGCAAAAGAAGAAAACTGCAACTAAACTCTACAAAGTTTTTTGAAACCCATTTAACACTAAACTCTCAGAGCTATTACAGACACCACACATACAGACTAATATAGTTCATTTTGTTTGGTGGGGTTTTTTTAGTATAGCTTCCATTTTTAAAACAAAACCATCCATTGAGTAGAGCTAATGCCAGGTTTTCATAACTTGGCAGTCAGTAACATCAGTTCTTTTATACTTCTCAGACTCTCAAACACAGTGCTACTTTAAAAGCACACTGAAGCGTTTAAGCAATAAGCAGTTTCTTAGTCCAATGTAAGCCCAGCCTCTGAAATCCTAAAAAAACCAGCACAATTTGCGATGCAGCAGTGGTTCAACAGCCAAATATATCAATAGGTATAAACTGTTCCTCTAAAGAAAAATATTCTTCCACCATACCTTAACTGTTAGATCAGATCGCTCTTGAAGCTTGTATGTCTTGGAAAAAAGAAGTCTGATTATCCACAGAATTAGAATTCCTTCCAAAATGAGATGGTAAGCAGGAGCCTGAAAATAAAAGCACAAAAAAAAGTTTATACAGATTTCTATTTGAATTAGTGTGACACTAGGCAACAGTTTTGTCTCTACTAGTACACTTGCAAAAAAATCCAAAGCTGCATCATCAGCTGACATGTATTTCTAAAGCAGTAAAAATTCTAATTAGATGAAAGTGGATTGCTTTGCAACTACTACTTGTAGCTGTTAACTTGAGTTTGAACAGCTTATTCTCTGGTTATAAACAAGGTACGCTCTAAATGGATAAGCAGGTTTCAGTTCCACACATGCACATAAATTAAATATGGGGAGTAATGGCAGATAGGGGTTGCACCAGCATCTGTGAAGGCAGAAAGCTTTCAAAACAAGCTGAGGTCTCCTGAGAGCCTGAAGGTCTGTGTCATCCATACACACCCACTTCAATCCTACATTCTCACACAGTCCACCAGCATGGACAGCTAGTGTTATTTACAAAGTACCCTAATGCTGTCCTCACACATTTTTGTAAGTTTCACAGGCACTTTGAGCAAGTATAACCAAACAGTCACCAGGAGCAGTTTTGCCCCTGTGTCATTTACTGTCTTGTGTAGACACAATATTTAGGAATATATACAGCAAACCAGGAAAGAGTGTTGAGCCAAGACGAAGTTAGCCTCTTTGGGTGCTTGGAGGGAGGAAAGTCAGGTTCCTCTGGCAGCACTGCTAGTTTAACGTAGATGTGGAGTTGTGGCATTAGCATTTGACACACAGTTCTAATGACTGGTTTAGTTATTTCACTTCAGAAAGGCTCCTGTCTAGACTGTGGACATCCACTATTTTTAGAAGACTCAAAGTGCAACATACCAACATTTTCTGGTGGGATATGACCTGCCAACAAAGGCAGTGGAATGTGCCACACACCCAGAAACTAAAGGAAACTGAATGCAAATATTTAAAACCAGTAAGAAGTCCTATGGCACATCAAACTGCAAATAATGAATTAATCATTTGCAGAGTACTTTTCAGTTCACTAAACATATTAAGAATACCTATGTACACCATGACATCTAAAGAACGCATAGTATAATAGCAGTAGAGGTCCACAGAACCTACTTCCCTGCGCTTTTCAGTGCCTAGAGTTACCTGGAATGCAGTGTACCAGGCTGTGCTGCCAGCTTCAGCAGCCCAGCACTTCCACACTGGCACTACAAACCACAGCACAAATTCTTAAAAAGTTATGAACCTTTGCCACATCCAGAGAGGGAAACAGACTGGTGATACAAGACCACTGCCTATCATCAGGACATCCTTGTTAACACCACGAAACAATGCCTGGATACAAACACGCCACCCTGACCCCCTCCAGGAGACAACTCCAGCATAAACAATTTAAAGTTGCTTCTTCCTTTGCGAATAGCACTTGTAAGTTACAAACCCCGACCTTACTTAAAACGGACACTGTGAATCTTATTAAGGTTTAATGCGCTGGTACGCACCTTAAATGCAGCTTTATAAACTTAAACAGAGGAGAACATAACGCGCGCACCTGTTGCTCTCCACACGCGGCTGCAGCGCACGCACTG
>JAVJGI010000057.1:49338291-49350141 GCA_035590275.1 Ibycter americanus
GCTTCCCCCACCCCACCCCCGTTTGCTAGATGTTGATCTTGTTAGATGGCAGCTGTGATTAAGCATATTTCCTGTCTAAGTAAGATGAGTCATTAAGGACAGAAAGAAGTTGCATACACCACAAAATTAGGCTACCATAAACACTATACATAGATCTTAACCTTAATACTGCTCAGAAATTGAACATGTCACTGCTTGGTGCCTTGTACCAAATACCTATAACACTGAGTTAATTGTGTTGTCTCTGGATTTCCACATGAAACTCAGAGTGTTGGGGTTTGATCTCTGACACTCCTATGGGTGGGGATCAGACCGTCTCACACGCACAAGGTAATACTGCAGTTGTGCTCAGGAGGCTGTTGAGGTGTGCTCTGCCACCCACAAAGAGAACATTGCTGACTCTGCGATGTTTGTCGGGCTGAGTCTGAATGAATTTCCCTTTTTTGAAGGACCATATCTCTGATAAGTTAATTTTGCACATGTGCTACAGAAAAAAAAAAAACCAACAACAAAAGCAAATCTGCTTGAAAACAGAACTCTGCAGCATGTTTCCTCCCTGGGGGAAGGATGAGAGTACAAACAACATAAGACAAATGTTAGCCATGCTGTTTCAAGCCCCAGCAGGAGCTCAAACACTGTGGGGATAGGCACAGAGTGACAACACACAAGCAGCGGGAAGGTGGTCTTCTCCAGGTGATTTCTGAGGCAGTTGCAAGGTGCTGAAATGGAAGAATGCACCCATGTCGCAGAAAACATTGATGCCAGGGTTGTAGGGAAACAGACTATTGACAGGGGAGCTGAATGTGAAGAATAATTCACTCATTACCAGTGTTTTATTATTCGAGTCATAGCAGCTGGCCCACAAACACTTATTGGCTGTTTAACACATTCAAATTTAATGTAAACTAAAGGTTTTTCCCGGTTTTCATTGCTGGTTGGTTGTTGGGTTTTTTGGGTTGTGGTTCTTTTTTTTTATGGGGGAGTAGGGGTGTTTTGGTGCTGATTTTTTTTTTTCAGAAGCAGTAGAATTGACATATTTTTTCCTTGTCGCACTATAGATTCATATTCTAGTCAAGGAATTAGTAAAAATTTTATTTGGATGAGGAAAAGTGGGGGGTGGGGGGGTGGGGAATTGCAGTTGCCAAATTTCAGTTTTGGTAATGAGTGGGGAACAGAAGGAAAACCAAGCTATGACCTAATTCCAGGCCCAGTTTTGGGGGTTAGACAATGAATTCAGTTTTCCATTGTTGTGAATAATGCTTTATATTTTCTTATAAGCCAGTAAACATGATTGTCCTAAAGCAATGAATGCCCCCAAACCACCATCTTTTATATTTGATCAAACTGCCAATTATATTATACTGTAAAGAGCAGTTTTCTAATAATAGTTTAAAAATTAAGAAGAACTAATTGAGGGAGGAAGATCAAGCTGGAAAGTATTAAATGCTGACACCATTTCACTGGAAAAACATCATTCCTGTATCTCACATACTGCCCTTCATTCTTCCTGTAGCCAGTAATTCATTCCTGGCTGTCCCACTGTGAGGCATGTTGTCTTAACCACAAGGCCTTCCCTCCCTTCTCCAGTATTCAGTGTTTCTGCTTTTTGATGATCTCCGCTCATGCTCCCAGGTTTAATACAAATATGTTGTGACAGCTTGCTTCCCAGATAAAAGCTTAGTTTGCATATAGATGTCTTCCAGCACACTAATTACTTTTGTCTTTGACCTCCTGCAAATCATCAGCCAAGGATGTTTTAAGCAATTTCTGCAGTCAGTCATGCTGTGAGCGGCACTGCTTTGCCTCTATTTTCTCGTGTCTTTTGGGAGTAGTGGAAAGATGTCTGACCCAATGCTTCCTAACACCATCAGGTTATATTAGTACTAATCACATAATTATTGGAAACTACAGCTATGAAGCAGTGACTTAAAAATATGTTAATTTTGGATTGGTTTAGCTAGCGGCAGTCTTTCATGGTTATGAAAGTCTTTTATTGTTATGCAAGTGCTTTTAAACAACACTGTGCAAAAAGGAACAGTGTAAAGTAGGAATATCCCATTGTCAGAGGGGATGAGTAGAACTGGCAATCCTTGCTTAAAAAAAAAGTGTTGTTGTATAATTTGGAACTGAGCTACATCATCACTTTATGAGGGCAGAGTATGAGATTTCCTTGTACTCTTACCATGTGTGTGTATATGCAGATCAGCCAGGGAACAGCAGATGCTTCTGTTCCCTTACCACCTTAAGTGTCCTGGGCAGTCCAATTGGAAAATTCAGGTAAGTTATCTGAACTTTGTTTGGTTTGTAGTACTGATGCCATAGGAAATAATCTTCATTTTTTCTTAAAAACTTGGGTCTCAAATTTTCTTAAAAATTTGTGTGTTTGAACTTAACAGCAGTCCTGGTATAAGTACTGCTGGATTTAAGTAGAATTAGGTTGGATTGGTATCCCTTGACATTGCTGCATAATCTTGAGCCAATCTAGGTTTGAATTTAGTACTGCAGATATTTTTTTCTGTGCTGTAGAATAATCCTGTGGGTAGAAATATCAGCAGAAGCTTGTACAGTGCCCATCTAAGGTGTGCCGGGGACACGACAACAAGGTACATTGTTCTTAGGGAACTGAACAGCTTGCTTCCCCAGGCCCTAGTTTCCAATAACAACTTTTTTTTCTGTGCACAAAACAAAACACGTGTGTCCACTTAGCATAGAACTTTGATTGATTTTGTACAGCAACCTGGTCATGACAGGAATCTGCATGTGCTGCAAAATGCAAGGAGCTTTGTACAAACACAAAAGAACCTTGTTGCCCCCTTTGAATCTGAATCCCCCAACAGATCATCCTCTGCACCATGCCAGCACAGAGCATTTTTGCTAGTTAGGCAGCTGCTGTACTGTGACAGCTTCTGTTATGCAGACCAGTCTGTCTGTCTCCCACACTCTGTTAATTAGTTTCAGCTGTTGTCACATTGGTCCTTAGACTGGTGGCTGTTTGGGGCAAGGATCAGCTGGTTTCTAGATAGGGCGGTTGCCTGGCTACAGTATAAGAAGAACTAATATGCAGTGGGGAACTACTGCGTGCTGCTGCAGTGCCAAAGAGTAGCAGGGGGACAGTGCTAAAGCATTAGCTATTTATAGGTGTTCTTGACTGGCAGGTGCACAGGTTGTACAGCTGTGTGCATTTGCGCAGCTGAATGAGTCAGAGTTGGGACTTCAGCTGACATAAGTCTTTCACTGCAGTGCCTAGAAAGAGAGTTTCTGAAAGCTGTTGGTCTGCCTCGTCTTCCCAGGTTTGAGGGCTGGCAATTAAGATTAAAGTCAGTGTACTCTAAGAAGGCTCTGTTTATCATGAAGTGCAATGTTATTTGGTGTGTTAACCTACTCTTTGTCCACTCTTATTAATCTTTCTTTTACTGAACATCTGAGAAATCCACCAAATATACAAATGTATAAGGGAACTCTCTATATTTCTTAAGTCACTTAAATCCTCTTAATTCCTCATAAAACTCAATTTTATCCTGCCGATACGCTCTCAGGCATCAGGTGTGATGCAGACCGTAGCAGATCTGGTCATTACCCTCCTCTCTGTGCCCTCAGCTGAAAATGCACACCTAGCTGCTGCTAAACTTCTGCATATTAAAATGGCCAGTTTTGGGTAGCTTTTACTTCCTGGACTGGAAACTGGCAGTTCATTCCTCAGCCCGTGTATGTGTTTCAGCCAAGTACTGACACGTAGGAGTTATGGCCATTCTGGTGTAATTTAATCTACCAGTATTCATAAATGAACACTCATTTATGTGTGAATTACTAAAATGAAGAATGAAGTAACTGAAAATCTAGACAGGGTTGTGCTACTCAGCCTAATCTAAACACAATCATGATTTCAGGAGCTAATAATAAGGTTTACAAGTCTCCAAAGTGAAATGAGTAGACTCTGTAAATTCAGTTGTGCAGTATTTCTCCCCAGACTTCCTTGAAATGTCTTTTAAAAACTTACGGAAGGAAAGATGTAAATAAGAAGTGATTAAAATGACCTAATGACATTGATATCTCCTATTTCTATGGTTACTTCATAGCTTAAAGGGAAATAAATGTTACTGATGAGTAATAACGTGCATGTGCATTGAGAGTTGACATTCCAGTCTTGCAAGTTTTCAAGCTTGCTGATTCAAACCTGGTAGAACCCTGCACAGTTCACACCAGCAGTAAATTAGCTATTTTTTGTTAAATTTCTTCTTATGATTACCCACCTTACCTCAAATATATTTTAACTCTATATTACGAAACACTGATCCACTACTGTGGGAGAAATGTACTACAATTATCAGATATAAACAGGGTTACGTACTCTCAGTTTCAGTTGCTCAAATGTTTATTTCATTAATGATTTTTTTCTTATTGCCCACTCTTGCAAAACAACAATGAATTGACTTCATTACATCAGGATTAACTAAGGATTTTTCTGTAAAATTGATGTGGTAACTTTTTGCCACTAGAGAGCAGATTTGCACTATAAAGTGTAGTGTGTCCTCACCAGTCATGTCAAAGGGCTGGGAATAGCATCCTGTAAATAAAACTTTCAAATACAGTCACATGGTAATATGCATGTATGACTGTCATCTTCTGAAATGGACTTTAGACTCTTCCCTGATTATGATAAATTGCTTCTTTCAGAAAATTTAATGGTTAAAATTTATATGTGTTTGAGGACTTCAGCGGAACTCTACAATTCTCTTTGTGTTAACCTGAAATTCAGGAAAGAACAGAACATTCATTCATACTGTTCTGTACTACCCTGGTAAATGTTGTATGAACTGATGGAAACTGATCAGCCTAAATTAGTTTATGTCTAATACGTAAATGTTTCATTTCCTTAACTTAACCTTCCTTTACTTGGACATTCCATTAAACTGTATCAGAAACAACCTGGAAACACCTCTTGACTATTGAGGTATTGCAAAATGGGGGGGGGGCTTTCATAGTATGTTTTCAAGCATTCTGACCATCTAAAAGGAACAATGGCTTTGCAAAACCAGAAAAGGGAAGCTCAGAAATCCCATTTGTTGTCCAGATGCACCACAAAACTGTAATGTCTGGGGTATAATCCCGAATCTGTTAAAATCAGTAGTTGCACCAATTCTTTGATAAAATAGGGGTAAGCCCAGATTTTACTGTGGGACAAATATCCTTACACCTATTGAATCCCTTAATTGAGGACAGTTAATAGATATCAAAAGTGCCATTAGAAACTTCAAGGTATTTTTCTTGTTTTATTAGCAGAGCATGGAGGGAAATGTGCTGCTGAACAAGCTCACAAACAGACATGGTCAATGTAACAAATAAATTTCAGGGATCAACAGTGATGCATCCCTTTCATTATTCTATATATGCAGTACATATTCTTCACGTACAGTTTGTTAACCAGGTTAGGAGCACAATTTGTAATATCCTGTGATCATGCATTGCAGGATGCTTGAAGAACTTGAACAGTGAAGTTTTCTTCTATTCAGGTTTCTTCATTGTGTTCTGTCAACTCAAACACACATACTTGTGATAAAAGGCAGCATTAGAGTTCTGACAATTTGAAAAGAGATCCGTATCACAGGCAGAGAATGCTTTAAATCTCCCATGATCTGTTAGCATTATACCTTGTAGATTCTAAGAAGTACACAGAGGGTTTAGCCCATATTTCAGTTGTGTAGCTGATCGTGAGGTGTGGCTTGAAAAGTGAAGAGTCACAAAAATGTCAAGTGAAATTTTAGTCATCTCTGAGTTATGTGACAGATCCCCTCTGCAAGGGGAATGAGAGAAACATTCAGTTCACGTCATCTTGTTAAACCCAAAAAATGGATTAACATATTCTTGTACATTTTCACCCATATGCTTGTTCTGTGTTTTGGCTGAAGCTGCTATGGGAAACCAAATTAAATTGAGATGTGTAAAACATGACTAGGAAAAAGAATTCAAATGCATGTCCTCAAAAAACTCCAACCATAAAAGCTTAAGTAACTCAGATATTCCAACGTGCTGCTGCACCACATCGGTATTCCCAGCCATACTCTCACTATTCTTGCCTTTGTGATATCCACTTGCTACTGGGGAACAAGATGACTGGGAACAAAAGGCATATCTCTCTACTGCCCAGGAATATACAGCTTGTTGCCTGCTGTACAATGAACAGCAATTATATCAATGTGGTTTCAATATCATGGTTTACATGATCTTCTAATAGCATTTTAAGCAGGGTTGAAGGTCACCATGAGTAACGGAACAGACTGGTGAGATCCAGTTCTCTTTAGCAGTTCAGACAGAAGGCAAGAAAGAATCATTGGATGTGGCTCAGTCCTGTCATATGAGATGCAACGAGATGATGGCTTATTTGCCTTCTTCCTAAACCATCAAACAATATGTCCACTTTGTCATTCCATGTGGTTTGTTTCCCTAGCTGTCCTTTGTAAAACACCTTACAGGTATAACTAGACTAGCTGATGTCACTCTCCTTACCTAGCGATTTCTCTACCTGTGACTGTGACTGGGATCTGATTATTCTATAAATAGCACTGGCCTCCCACAACAGTGACCCATGCTGATGTCAACTAGGATTCACTGAAGGGAGAACAGACCTCCTCAACCGCTGTTGGCAGAATTCACAGAGCAGCTCATGTGGTACCTGCTCTTATTCCTGTAAGGCACCTATGCCATTATAAACATTAAGGAAGAACAAAATCCTCAGCAAAATTTATGCCCATTATGTCTAACTTAACCATATTAGGACTGTCAACTGGATGTAGATGGTATGGTTTAAGAATTGTGACTTTGGTTACTTGCTGTGCATACAGCCCTTACTACAAAGGATGTCAGAAGAGACCAGTAGTTGGCATTAATATTGTGCCAAAGCTGATTGGGCTGGTCCTAAGGGTAGACAACTCATCAGAAACTAACTGTTGCCCTGAAATACTTCTAAGAGTAGAAAGTGTGTTTGTTGTAGGTCAAAATGGTTCTTTAACAAATTAACATTTGTTTGTGCACCAATAAAATCAGATCTATGGTGCTGAGTAGGTAGCATATTACTGTGCTTGATTATACAGTATGTGCAGCTACCATTTCTTCCCCACTTTAACATTAATCACAAAAAAGCAGGACTAAAAGGGACAGTGTTCTCTAATTAGAAGCTTTGTAATTGTAATTCTATTTATGGCTAACAACACAATGGGATATTCTGATTTCTCATATTACAACAGAAAAAAGGAAGCAAAACACAACTTCTTCCTGTCTTGCTCTATCCAGCTGAGTTTTCCAATGTCTACTACTTTGCAGAAGCTAATATGGTAAGCCTTATAATTTACTTCTGGTGACATAATACAACATTTTTAAGGCTGTTGGAAGTAAGAATACATCTACTGTTTGATAGAGCAATGACAGCCTAGATTAACTGACTATTTAGGTATTCATGTTTACAACTTAGACAGAGGTAGGTTGTTAAAGCAGTGATGCTAAGTACTGAGATGCGGTGGTTCATGGAAAGTGAACAGGCATGTGCAGCAAGTTTTGAAGCAAGCTGGAGTTCTTGCTGTTCTTCCTTCTACTCCATCTGCCACTTCTGTCTGTCCTCCTTACTGTGGTTTTCATCCCAAAATGAGTTTATAATTGAAATGCTGAGCTCAGACACCCACAAATTTTGGAGAAATAGATCGGTAACTAGTCAGAAGCTTCTGCTCTTTGCAGGAAAGTATGATTTTTTCCTGTTGTGTCAACTCTTGCTATTCCAGAATGGCCTTTGAGTTTCAGGGGAAAAATAGCACAGGCTATTTTAAAGTTTTGAATGGTTATCAAGAGCTATCATCCAGTGACCTAGTTCTGACTGAGAACAGTCTTGAAGGATTTCTAATTCTTTCTAATATCCCTGCTTTTTCTATGTGCAAGAAATTTCTAGGAATATGTCATAGCATTGACTTTGTGCTTCTGTCGTAGGACATATAGTTACACAATGTGAAACAATATGTTATGAGCCTTCTAATAACAGCAGTTAAAAATTATAACCCTGGGTTTCTTCATGGAGTAGTGGTCGTCAAGAGTATCTTCAAACAATAATTAGTATTAAGATAATCAAACCAAGACAGCTTGAGTTATTTCTACTGTTAAAATGCCAAACTGCAAAGATACACTGGCAATGCAGCATGTTAGTGCATAATCTATTGGGCTAGGGAAAATATGTTGGAGATGTCCAGATTTAATCAGAGTAGATAAACTTTAGTTGATATGACTTATGCAGATTCTTTGAGTTGGTAGACCTTCAGCCCTCAAGCATAATGAATGTTGGTGTATGCATATTGATACAGTGCAATACTTTGTTACAGTACTGATTACTTCTTTTTTTAACCTTTTCTGGATGTTAGATAGAAGAAGGTCTGTCATGTATGTGATACTGCTTTTAGTTGCTGTACAGCAATTAGTGCGTTAGCCTGGAACTCAGGAGGCTGAGGTATGATTTTCAGCACAGCTGCATACTTCCAAGTGTCTCAGTCTCATTTCTTTCTCAGAGAAGTGTATGTGATTTTTTTTCTTGGGGGAGATATGTCATATGACTTTGAGAAACTCACATGCTAAAGTGTGTGTTAAAGAAGCAGCAAAGATACTTAACATCGACTGCACAATTTAAATACCTGCACAGAAGAGCTAGCAAAGATCATTATCATCTGTTTACCTTGTAGATGTTTAAGTACATTGAAATAAGCCTCCTAAATTAACTGTGAGAAGAAAAATACCCAGAGATTGTATATTTTCTGCAAACTTTCTTAATATTCATAGCATATGAAAAGAAAATTGTAGAGGTTTTTTATCTGACATACCAGTATACTTTTGCAGTGTTTTTTCCAAGGTTAACAGCAGACTTTCTAGGCAATATTTCTAAAATATTTCCATCCCAGGACAATTTCAAATAAACTTAAATAAGTAGTGTGATCTGCCATCACCAGCAGTCATATTTCTGGCACACTTTCATTCACATCACCATTCACTTGTTTATGTGAGCTTAAAATTATGTATGTTTTTTGCTCAAAATAGAATCTAGGTCATTGTTTTGTTCTGTACCTTAGACTTAAAAAATTGCATAGTATCAAAGTTATTTGGTACTTTGTGTAGAGCTAATTAACTTCTCAGATGTCATGGTCTTTTTCCTTTGAGGCCAATGGAAGAGTTATTTTTAAACCAGTAAGGTATTTTAAAAGTGCTGTGAACATCCTTTCAAACAATTCCCGTTTAATTTGTCTGTATAACCTCTCTGTTCTTTTTAGCACTTGTTAAACACACATGATTTACAGTATTTAGTGTTGTGTAACGATACTTTGGAAGAAATGCATTAGATTTTCAGAAGTATAGTAAAAGAGTGATTGCATGAAATAAAAACCTTCTGCCTACTGGGGTACACTCATAACTTTAGAAGTTGAAAGGTTTTTTTCTTATTATTATTCTAGACACCTCACTTATTTCCACATGTCGTAGGGCCAATTCTGCTTTGTCTTGCCTAGATCACTTGTTCCAGAAGAGATCCTGGAGGAAGGACAAATCCCTACACAGATAGTTCTGGAAAAGCCACTATAAACTTATGCTTAGAACCCTAAATAAAGGTAAAAAAAAGAAAAAAAAAAGATCCCTGTGGGTGTTAATGTCCTTTACTAATGAAATGGTTTATGCTTATGCAGTGTTAATGATTCATGATCATGATTCATTTACACAAACCTGGGAAAAAGGAGAGAAACCCATATTCTCTTAGCATTGACCTCACTTCAACTAGAGATCTGAGAAGTTTTAGTTTTTTGGAGAATCCATGGCTATATGCTTTAGCCCTTTATTGTATTTAAAGTAAGACTTAAACATAATTAGCACTAAAATCCAGAGCGATCTCCTTCTGAATGCTGTGCAAGTGAAAAGGTGACCTCATTTAGATGCTTTCACAATTAAGCACTTCAAAACTAGGACATGCATTCAAGAAGTGCACCAGTCCCAATGGCTCAGGTGGTGTGTTGAAGTGAACTGGGAAGCCTGGCATGGTATACCTGCTCCGAGATTATTTAATATGTAGCATTAGGGGTTTATAGCAAACTGCAAGGCCAGCCCAGATGAAAGCAGGCGTGGCTTCTACCTTGGTGATAGGGAGGTCCACCCTGCCAGGACTTTAAAACTGTCAAAAAAAATCTCCCTAGTCTTATTTACCTCCTGTGCTAAGCCCAGACAGCAAATGCACGAAGCCCAGCACAGCAACACACACTGAAGTATATACCAAACTAGAATATACACTGTAGCCATCAGTGGGGAAGAGGATTCTGCCAACTCAAAAGCAGTGAAGCTATGATGGATTCCTGGTGCTGCTTTCCCCTACCAGAAAAGGGGTTTGGTGAAAGCTGTCATCAAGCAGTAAGAGATTCAGGACCAGATCTGTCTCTGTAGTTCTTGGAAGATCAAAATAATCAGGACAAGCTGAATGCAGAGCATTTTTCTTCCACCTTGTCCAGTGCTGCCACTAAGCAAGGGGAAAAATTGTTTTATTGCCAAAAGAAACACAAGAAGGATCATGACTGTTGTCTAACACTGGTTGTGAGAAGCCCTGGATTACGGTTCCTGTTTACAGGCTCTGTTTTTGGTTTGTTGGGGTTTTTTTCTTTTGTTTTAGCAGCCTCTGGTCCAAAATCAGGTTTCAATGTTAAATCGGGCTATGAAGGACAGAGCGAGCTTGAAGACATGCTAGAGCCTTGATGTGTATCAGAGAAACTAAGAACTAGTCAGAGTTCTGGTTGTCATCCTGCTTTTTAGTAGCTTGTCAGCTAGTACCAAAAAAAAAATAAAATAAAAAATATAGGGTCATCCTTGCATCCTCTAGCCTGTTCCTTTGAGAAACTATTAAAAGTGTGGGTTTACTGCACTGTTAACCTGGAGGACCTCTTCCTTTGTTGGGTGCCAAATACATGTGTTTTGTTTGGCAGCCTTCCATCCTATGCTGGTTTTGAAAGGATGCTTGGCTGAATCTGGATCTTGTCTTGCAGCAGCATTTAATTAGCCTTTGTCCCTCTGAGATTAAGATTAAAAACTGTTGGTAAATCTGTTATCTATCTCAGTTTTCACAAGCAATTGCTGCGTGGAGATGACAAAATACTCCATCAGAATACTATGAATTTTGGTAGAAATCTGTAAGAAACTCATAATTCCTAGTAAGTCTCCAGGGCAGTAACTAGTAAAACAAACATAACCATCTCACTCTTGAACATCTTGTGTTAAGCTTGTACTGATGAGTCAAGCTCTTTTCCTACACAGAATGAAGTCAGGATTACTAGCTAAACCACACATGTCCTTTCCCATCAGGCAATGCATGGTGTTGTAAGTACTGTCTAATGCACAATCCGCAGCCTGAAATACTGCAAAGAACAAGGGTGTCTGTCTATCTCTTATTTATCTTAGCCAAACCACATGAAATGCTGGGTTAAATGCTACATCAAATTATTCCCAAATCGTGTTACTATTATGTTATAGCCCTGTCTCAGCAAGGATGACTCAGCATTTTTAATGGTGGAAATAATTCCCTAAATTGTAACTTAGCTATAGAAAGTGACATAGATTGCCCAGAAATTACTGTGGGAGGCAGGAGGAAAGAGGAGTGATGCAACTACTCCTCTTGCCCATGTTTCCCCCTGTTTTTTTGTTTGTTTGGTGTTGCCAGTCTCCCAAGGTGTTTCTGTGAAGCAGACCACTAGGTATTTTAGTTGCCAGTGTGCAAATCTGACTCCAGTGACTTCAGGCTTCATCTTCTCAAAAGGTCTGAGGCCAACAGCCAGCTGCTGATCTTGGTGACAAGTCTGT
>JAVJGI010000057.1:49370644-49382347 GCA_035590275.1 Ibycter americanus
AAGACCTGTGTCTAAGAGGAATGACAGAGATACCATTGTGGTTTTCCTTTAAACTAGCTTTCAATTACAACAGATGCCACCTACAATGTTCTAAGTCATCTGGCTTGTATTTATTTCATTACTGTGAGCTGGTTTATGGGGAGAAAAAAGAACTTGATTAATGTCAATTTAAAGCTTGGACTGGCACACTTCTTACCTACAGAAAAATCTATGGTGATGTAAAACTTACTTATTCAGCAGTTCCTGTTCAGTATGGGCGTCAACTATATTCTGTGATAGAATAGAAAGGTGGGATAAGGGCTGTAAATGTGATGTTTTAAGGACTGATGAAAGGAAATTACGAACCATTTCTGCAGAAATACTTCTCAGTTTGGCCTGTTGCCTCCTTCACAGGAGATTCTGCCACAACCTGAAGGCACTCAAGGGTTTTTTTAGGGGGAAAAAGGTGTGTGTGTGTGTGTGTGTGTTTGTATTTTTGGCATGACACCTGAAAGTAATATTTTATCTTTTGCTTTGTTGGTTCAGATTTCTCTGGAAATTGTACAATGACTACTCTGACTATACAGAGCCTATTGTCTGATTGGGGTCCTTAGTCTTAGGTGGAGCTTCTAGGCATAATTGTAATACAAAAAAATAGTTCAGGGTACTACATGAATGATTTTGTTGATGTTCTAAAGCCTTTGTGCTCCCTTGAAAGCAATTTTTAATTGTATTAATTATTTAACAAGCATGACATTGAAAATGTAGTCTGAAGATTGCTGTTCATACACTTCTCTGTCCCATGCATCATCTGTCCTTGAGGGAATGCATGCACTATGCAGGCTTGTAAGTAAATCAGGATTGCAGCCTACCTTTCTGGCAGTAAAAGGTTAGTTTTCTTGAGCAGTTAAGGAAGATTTATACATAAGCAGAGGCTTCAGAAGTGTACCAAGTGCATTATTAGCTTGTGACACTAAGATCTTGTGTTTTGGGCTTGCTTTTAAATGGAAAGTAAGAGTGGAAAAACACAGAAAAGTTTAGAATTACTAGACTGGGCTTGGAGTTGTGCTCACCTGGCCAGATACTGATCTGTTCCTTTCTCAGTCTTTGCCCTTCTCTTCTTCCTCCATGGTCCTCAAAACTGTCAACAAGAAACAGCCTCCAAGTTTCACTTCAAAACAACTGTCCCTTTTCAATCTGCTCTCATTATAGAGCCAACATTATAGCGTGCATGCTTGCACATGGCGGTGATGTGTTAGCACAGGTACTGAAAGTGTAAGTAAGTAAGAACAAGGGAGGAAAGGAAAAAGCAAAGCAAACCAAACCTATACTTCTGTCGTTCTTGGGAAGCTTGTATTTTTCTGACCCCCTGGCTCTTCTTTTGACACTATTAAAGACCTTTCTGTCAGCATATTCTTGCCACTCTGTCCAAAAACATCACAAAAGGTGTGCAACGCTTTCAGGAGCATCTATAATTAGTGTCCACTGGTATATGGTAGCACTGGCAGCAAACTTCAGAGTGTATGTGGATCATGCACATCTGTTTCTTACTGCATTCACTGCTGTGAGTCGTGGAAAAGAAAGAAATGAATGGGTGCTCCCACGTTGTCCAAAACTGCAGCAACTGAGTTCCTGTTGGCAGTAATTGTTTGCTTGCATATGGATATTGTATATAGGCAGATTCATTTTAGCCTGATACAGTGGTTGAATACCTCGTGAAAGACAGAAAGTCCAAATGGAGGAATACCAAATACAAGCATGTGGTACCTGAAATGCCTCATCAGCTACAAGCTGATGAGTGCACGCTTTTCGCCAGACTGCTTAATCCTGGTTCATATTGGCAAAACTATTTGTATATGAACAGTTCATCCATATATGACCTACAGAAAAGGAATTGGAGAAGCCTGACTATTCCTGATGGCAAGAGGAAGAAAGAAATGTTAGAATATTGCCCTTTGTTATTACCTTTTATCCATGTCCACGTATGGATGTTTGTATTGCGACTGTTGGAAGTTTTTGGTGTTAGCTGCAAGCTGCATTCGGTCCCTGTTTTCTTATGTTGTCATCAGGATCCATACAACCCTGAACCTCTCAGCTGAGTTCCCAGCTGCCCTGTAAGCTTACGGCATTGTGTCGCATTTATTTGTTATTATGAGATATGCTGCTAGAGTGTTGTTTCCTCATCTCTAGTAAAACTGTTTCCTAAAGAATCAAATCTACAAAAAGAAAATAAAGGAAAAGAATTAACTGTATTCTTAGCAGTTTGTTTTGCGACAGACGCATTCCTATCACTACTGCCTGAGGAAGAGGTGTGCAGTGTTTGTGGAAAAGACAGTATTCTGCACAAATGCTTGAAGTTCAAGTGCAAAAGTAGTATCTGCGTTGCTGTTGCCTTGTTAGTCTCTGTGCTCTGTCATGGACTTGGGAGCTCTCAACACTAAAACTTCATCTTCCTTGTATCTTTCCTTAAGTGTTTAATCACTTCTCAAGCGCTGAAGAAAAACTCATAGATTTAGTCTGGGTGATCAAGACACCCATAGATTTCCACCACTCCTGAGACCTCCTGAGTCTCCTCCTGAGATGCACCACCTCCTGAGACCTCCCAGACCGAAGAAGCTTCCTTACAGCAGATGGGACCAAAGAGAAGCTTACCCAAGTGAGATAATGAGCTATGGAAATAACTAACATCAGAGGTCGGGACATGTATCACCAGAGATCAAAGTGTACTAGAGGCTAAAATATTTCTCTTCCATACCTCTGCAGAGCAGCTTTTGCCAAAAGTACTTTGTTGCTATGATGAAAAACCTGCATTATACAAGCAAGAGTCCTGGGGCATCTCTTCCGGAGAATGTAATTATTGAACCATAGAGGATATATTTGCTGGTAGGTATGGTGTGAATCTGTATATGTAGGAGTAATCACACTTATTGGACAGCTTACCAGTAATTGTAGAATCATAGAATCACAGAATCCTTTAGGTTGGAAAAGACCTTTGAGATCATGAAGTCCAACGGTTAACCCAGGACTGCCAAATCCATCACTAAACCCTGTCCCTAAGCACCGCACCTATGCGTTTTTTAAAAACCTCCAGGGATGGTGATTTCACCATGTCCCTGGACAGCCTGTTCCAATGCTTGACCACCCTTTCAGTGGAGAAATTTTTCCTAATACCCAATCTAAACTTCCCCTGGCATTACTTCGAGGCCATTTTCTCTTGTCCTGTCGCCTGTTATCTGGGAGAAGAGACCAACCCCCACCTGCCTACAGCCTCCTCTCAGGGAGCTGTAGAGAGCAGTAAGGTCCCCCCTGAGTCTCCTCCTCTCCAGACTAAACAACCCCAGTTCCCTCAGCTGATCCTCATAAGACTTGTTCTCTAGACCCTTCACCAGCCCTGTTGCCCTTCTCTGGACACCCTCCAGCACCTCTATGCCTGTCTTGAATTGAGGGGCCGAAAACCGAACACAAGATCCAAGGTGTGGCCTCACCAGTCCCAAATACAGGGGGACAATTACTTCCATTGTCCTGCTGGCCACACTGTTTTGGATACAAGCCAGGATGCTATTGGCCTTCTTGGCCACCTGGGCACACTGTTGGCTCATGTTGAGCCGGCTGTCAACCAGCACCCCCAGGTCCTTTTCCACCAGGCAGCTTTCCAGCCACTCTTCCCCAGGCCTGTAATATTGCATGGGGCTGGTGTGACCCAAGTGCAGGACCCGGCACTCAGCCTTGTTGAACTTCATACACTCAGCCTTGGCCCATCGGTCCAGCCTGTCCAGACCCCTCTGCAGAGCCTTCCTGCCCTACAGCAGGTCAACACTCCCACCCAGCTTGGTGTCATCTGCAGACTTACCGAGGGTGCACTCAATCCCCTTGCCCAGATCATTGATAGAGATATTAAACAGGACTGGCCCCAGTACTGAGCCCTGTGGAACACCGCTTGTGACCAGCTGCCAGCTGGGTGTAACCCCATTCACCACCACTCTTTGGCCTTGGCAATCTAACCAGTTTTTTTACCCAGCGCAGAGTACCCCGTCCAAGCCATGAGCAGCCAGTTTCTCCAGGAGAATGCTGTGGGACATGGTGTCAAAGGCTTTACTAAAGTCTAGATAGACAACATCCACAGCCTTTCCCTGATCCACTAGTTGGGTCACCTTGTCACAGAAGGAGATCAGGTTCATCAAGGAGGACTTGCCTTTCATAAACCCATGCTGACAGGGCCTGACCACATGCTTGTCTTGCACGTGCTGTGTGATGGTGCTCAGGATGATCTACCCCATAACCTTCAGCAGCACCGATCAGGGTGACATGTCTGTAGGTTCCCGGATCCTCCTTCGTGCCCTTCTTGTAGATGGGAGTCACAATGGCTAACCTCCAGTCTTCTGGGACCTTCCCAGTTAGCCAGGATTGTTGATAAATGATTAAAAGTGGCTGGGTGAGCACTTCTGCCAGCTCTCTCGGTGCCCATGGGTGGATCCCACCTGGCCCCATAGACTGGTGTTTCTGTGTGTGTGTGTGTGTGTATAAGTGGTGTAGCACATTGCTGACCGTTTCCCCTTGGATTATGGGGGCTTTGTTCTGCAGTTCCAGATGTGTTGTCCATATACTCATTCATTATTCCTCCTGCCTTTTTTTTTTTTTTTTTTTTATGTGTGTGTCCAAGATTGAGAAAATAGAGTATGTGCTTTGTGCTCCCCTTTTTGGTCACAGACAGAGGACTAGGAAAGAGGAACACACGCCACAGGGTGCTGCAACAGCATAAGGCTAAAATACTACCAAAGAGAGGGAAGGGAAAATCATCATGGGCAGCACACGGAGGAAAAAATTAAGGGGACTATCAGAGCAGGGAGGCAAGGCATAAAGAGGCTAAGGCAGTAGCAGTAGCAGGCTAGCCAGAACTTTGGCCATGGGGTCAGACATACGGGGCAGCATCATCGTACAGGGACTCGAAGTGGAAGGAGGCGGCATGGGGAGAGAGGCTTCCTCTGGTGCTGCTGACCCAAGCTCAGAGCTGTCATTCAGACCTCAGCAGAGCTTTAAAAATGCTTCTGTTCTGGTGCCTTCATTCACCCTCTTCAGTCACGTTTTGTGTCATGCAGCTCGAGAGGAAGATTGGACCAGTTTTGCTGGTGTAGGAGGAGTGTTGGGAGCAAGTAGGAGGTTGGAGGAGAAACCAATTGCTGCACAGATACTTTGAAGTTTGCCTGGCTACAGATTGGCACAAAAAAAGTTTTACACAAAAAAAAGGTAGATTAAATGCATGTGTGACTTTTTTCATGCTCTATATCTGCAGAGTACATTGCTCTGCTTCTTATTTTA
The DNA here is from genome assembly GCA_035590275.1 of Ibycter americanus. Classification (NCBI taxonomy): domain Eukaryota; kingdom Metazoa; phylum Chordata; class Aves; order Falconiformes; family Falconidae; genus Ibycter; species Ibycter americanus. Next base: position 49,375,940 of record JAVJGI010000057.1, read on the forward strand.
CAGTGTGTTATCTTTATTTCCTCTTTACTGCAGGGAGCAGAGGCCTCATCTTTGTGATAAATGTGCCTGGCACCTTCTAATGGTCCAAGGTGTGCAGATGCATGTTTAACAGGGAGTGGAAAATCGGGTGGTGCATAGACTGATAGAGCAATTGCACCCAGCAGTGGCATTACCACCATTTTCAGTGTGCAGGAAATGGCCAAGGCAGCAGAGCTGCACAAAGCACAGGGCAGCTATTCCCTTTGTGGCTGATCAGAGCATCCTAAATGTAAATGGCTTCATCAAGAATTGCAACAGTGATGGACCTTTAAATTGGGCAGGCAGCTTTCACATCTGCTCTTAAAATAACAGGTGTCTGCAGAGCTGGGTTCTCATCCGCGGTGACAGCTTGGAGAAGCATCCCTGTGAGCTTTGCTGTTGTACAAGGTGTATGTTGCCAGGGCTGTGGGGTGGTGGGAGTTCTTTCCCCGATGTTGGTAGGGAACTATTATATTGCCTGTGGTGCTAAAAACCAGCTTGTCCTTGTGGCAGAGCACTGCAAGGCAAAGCAAGTGCAGGGGCCCAGAGTGGGAAAGGCTCGTTCGCTCTGCCATGCCCAGGTGGAAGGGGACTGGAGCCTTCCCAAGGGAAATGGCAGTGTTGGAGAAGCACAAGGCCCTTGAGGTTACTGTGGATGTGATGGGCTCCACACAGTGCCCACTCCTCAAGCTTTGGGCTGTTCATGCCATTCTGATACTGTGCATCCTACATGCTAGGATCAGCTTCAGGGCAAGAAAGTTGGAGAGGGATGTGAGAACAAAGCACTTCAGGAAGACTTGAGCTAAGGCTGGAAGGTAGTCATGTGGTCTGAGTACTTAATATCATCCCGTGTAACCTGTCTCACAAGCAGCTTAGAGCCAATGAACATTTTGAAAACCATTACCAGGCTGGAGCATGACCTGAGAACCAGACATGCTTATGCATATACCCTTCTGTCCTGCATATATTCTTCTTGAGCACGATATTTCAAAAACAGTGTATTCCCTATATAGTTCAGAAGTGTCTTTTCTTCCACCTAGCCAGGATAAAGATGGTTGCATAAACCAGCTCTTTGTATTTATTTATAGGGAAGTAACAGAGCTGGCAGGTGTCCAAAACCCACAATGGTTTTCAGCAGTGCTTGCCAGGTCAGCTGCTTGCCAGGTCTAAGAAGAGGCAAGGGAAGGAGATCCAGAATGTAGCCAGACTTCTTGATGAAAGAGGATACCATCATAGTCTAAGTTACGTATTTTCTTCTCCTTCCTCAATATTTTTGTGCTAACTAGTGCTTATTTCTGAGTGCCAAACACAGCAGAAACCACGTAACTTTTTTCTTCGTTATGTATTTGTAAAGAACTTGTTATTGTCTTGCTGTGGGGGAGGGAGAAAAAAAGCAGTCTCTAGTTACTTCTTTGGTTTGGTCTTCAGAGATTTGGGACAGTCTTAAGGGACACACAGAAGAGCTTTTGTGTTTCTGAGGTTGTAATTAACTTATGGCAGTAAAATGCTTCTCAGTGTGTCTGGTGTGAAATGGGTGGGTCATGGGCTCTGGCTGGAACTGGTGCAAAAATGCCTGGGAGCAAGGCTCACAGCTAGAAGCGAGGAGACAAAATGCCGCAGGAGGTGGGGTTGCCAGCAGAAAACCATGGGCACCGCCAGTTAGGATTTGCAGTTTTAACTGAAGCAAGAGTACATCAGACAGTAACATGGCACATATGCCACCGTGTCAAACAGCAACTCTTGTTTTAACCTTTAGAAGGATCGTTGTTTCCTGCTGCCTCTTTTGCTTCTTCTGTGAGCTGAGGGCTCCAAGAGCATCATCGCAGAGCTAGTCTTAGCAGGTTGCTAAAATCTGACTGCTGTGCTGAAAGGCCCTCCCACCCCAGAGGAAGAGGAGCTCCCAGTGCAGATGGGAGCACAGGGAGAGTCCCAGGTTCACTCTGCTCAGCTGAGCCAGCCATTGTAAGCTGGTCTGTAGCAGAGACAAGTTTAATGAGTGTTTGGGATCTAGTGGAGAAGCAATGCTGCGCTGGGTTTTTTTCTTTCCATACCTGATTTTTCAGGACTTTAGACCTTTTTAAAGACCAACAGCCAAATGCTTGGCGAGAAGTGGGGTTGCCCTGAGTTTGACATCTGATATAACCCTCACTGGAACAGCAGAGTGCTCTGCAACGGCAAGAAAGCAAAGTCAAGGGGAGAAAAAAAGCATACAGAGTTTTATTCTTTTTGTCTAGATTCATGTGTTTCTGTTTTTCTCTTACTTGGAATGAGAAACCTACACCACATCCATGTGCTTCTCACTAGTTCATGTTGCCTTCACACAGAGGCACATGTACGGGACCAAGGGCAGCAGCACACCACAGCGGCTTACACGGTGACTCACACTGCCACTCACAGTATGCCAGTACACCTCTGAACCCTGGTCCACTGCTTTGCTGGGTGAAGTCACCACTGTCAGAGGAAGGTCAGCTGTTAGCCAGTATGAACGGGGCAGCAGACATCTTACAGCATCTGTTCTGTGCAGTCTTGAAGAAAATAAGGCTTAGCACTTCCCAGTCCACCTTGTGTGAAAGAGGGTTATGTCCGCCCACCACATTTTTTAAAAAAGCTCTCAGCCGTAGGGAGAGATTAATACCAGGGATGTACTGGTCTGTTGGGTTTAGGTGGCAAGGTTTTGATGAAGGGGGAGGCAGGGGACAGATGGACATGGACAACGACTGCAGGAGTGGATTCAGTGAGAAGATGCCATAAGCTGCTCCCATGTCAGACAGAGCCAGCTCAAGCTGGCTGTGAGATGGACCCACTGCTAGCCAAAGCTGAACTCACCAGCACTGTGGCAGAGCCTCCATGAGAATATATTTAAGAAAGCGTAAAAAAAAAAAATCCCTCTGTGCAACAGCAGTTGGGAGAGAGAAGTGAGAATATGTGAGAGCAACAACTCTGCAGACACCAGGGTTAGTGAGGAAGGAGGGGAAGGAGTTGCTCCAGATGCCAGAGCAGAGATTCCCCTGCAGCCCCTGGTGAAGACTGTGGTGAAGTGCGTGGTGAAGTGCATGGTGACACAGGTTATCTCCCTGCAGCCCATGGAGGTTCACAGTGGAGCAGATATCTACACTGCATCCTCTGGAGAATCCCACACCCAATCAGGTGGACATGCTCTGAAGGAGGCTGTGACCCTGTGGAGACCCCATGAAGAAGCAGGGTTGCTGGCAGCACCTGTGGCCCCGTGGCAGACCCACGCTGGAGCAGTCTGTTCCTGGAAGTCTGCACTCCATGGAAGGGACCCATGCTGGAGCAGCTCACAAAGAACTGCAGTCCGTGGGAGGGACCCACGCTGGAGAAGTTTGTGGAGGACTGCCTACTGTGGGTGGGACCCCATGCTGGAGCAGGACAAGAGTGTGAGGAGGAAGGAGGGGCAGAGACAACATGTGATGAACTAACTGCAACCCCCAATCCTCTCCCCCTGAGCCACTCAGTGGGATGAAGAGATATCTAGATAGGAAGAGGGAGTGAAGTTGAGCCTGGGAAGAAGGGAGGGGTGGGGGAAGGTACTTTTACATTTGTTCTTATTTCTTATTATCCTACTCTGTTAAATGGGAAATAAATGAAATTAATTTCCTCAAGTCAAGTCTGTTTTGCCCATGATGGTAATTGCTGAGTGTCTGCCTGTCCTTATTTCAAGCCATGAGCTTTTCATAGTATTTTCTCCCCCTATCCTGTTGGGAGGGGCAATGATAGGGCAGCTTGGTGGGCATCTAGCAGCCAGCCAGGGTTAACCCGCCATAACTAGCAAACTGACACAAAGATCAAATACCGCAGGAATGGAACAGGACTGGAAAGCTGGTTTTCAGTATAATGAATCCTCAGACTACCTGGCAAGATAAGAGGCAAGTTGATGAAGAAATCAGAGTTGCTCAAAGGCTCCTGCAATGGACTAAATCTTTCAGTTCATCAACAGGCATTGCTTGGTCATTCAGCTTAGTCACTTCTGCACCAAAACACATCTCTTTGCCCTTTCTGAAGGAAGTTGCTGCAGAGTTCAAAGCCAGTTATCGGTTTTCCATGAATTACAAGCTCGTATCACTTAGTCTACCATCTTCCTCGAGTCCTGGTGCTGACAGTCATCTGCCAGCTGAGGCTTTTCACAATGCCAAGTTTTCATCAGCCCAGAAGGACTAAGTGTCTGCCCCAAAAGTGTTCCTTCCTTCAGGGACCAGCTGTGGGACCACTCCAACGACTTTTTGCATTTTCCTCTATCCAGGCAGGCTTACTTGACCAACGAAAGCGATTAGAGCCTGGAAGTACAGAAGCTGCTGAATTTTCCTTTTCTCACTCCCAAGAACGGCTCTCAAAGCCTGCTTGCATTTGTGGGCTTTTATACTGAGCACTGTGCTCAGCCTTGGAGCACATGGGCAACCACACTGTGGGTCCAGCTTTTAAGAGAACCACTGATTCTGCAGCACACATGTTTTTGTGCACTTTCACTTCCAGGCAGGCTGGGATTTTTCTGTTGCTTCCCATAACCCATGAATGCAAACATCAAACCTGCTTGCTGATTAAAGAAACGAAAGCAATCAAAATCAATTTTCACTTTGCATTTAACTACAGGAGCAAAATGGCAAGACCTGAAGCATTTAGCTGTAATGAGGACATGGTGCTATGTTCACAATAGCATTCCTCCATTAATCACCCTGTCTGTAGGAAAATAGATGGTATTTTTTTGACACCTCTATTCTCAGAGATAAGGGCTCAGGAAGGTATTACATCTGAGTGACAATGTTGTGTCATTGGGGCTAAGGGGGCTTCTTAGTGCTGTGAACAACCTCTCTGATATCACATGCAGACACACTTAACAGACAAAGAGATATTTGCTGAAACCACGCAAGGTTGCACAGTCAGAGACCTCTGCCTCTTGCAAAGAGCTGGTATACCAGGTCAGTGTGTGTGAGCAAAATGCCGTATGAGCAGGCTCGTGGGCAGAGCTCTTTTATAGCAGACATGACTGCAGCAGCTCCACTTCTGCTCTACTCCCCACTTTCCTTGAAGTTGTTGCTTATAGCAACCAGAGGAAGAATTATCCTGGCTATCTGTGCAAGGTCCTTCATCTTTCCTGTTGTGGTTTGGTGTTTCTTCCATCCTGCCAAGACGCTGGCAACAGGACTGTCTCTCTGCAGCAGCTTGGCACAGGACAGGTCTTGTTCCTGTGTCCCATCAAATGAACAGTTGTGACAGACGTGACTAAAGGCTGTATCTGCCTGAAGTTGTAGGATCTCTCTCTGTTCACCCAGGTGACCCTAAGTGCTCTTACTGACATAAGTTAGCAAAGTAAAAGTAAGCTTGTCTCTGATGAGACAAGTTCTCCTATCCTGGCTTAGTTCCTGCAGTCCTTGTTAAAATAAATTATTTCATTAAAACAAATGAGGCTTTTTGACAAGAGTGCTATGACCCTTTTTACTTTTCTCAGAAGATCTATTTTTTCTTACCTTATGGTAATTGCTTGGAGGAGTAGAGAACTCTCTTGTACCCTGCTGCTTCTGAAGCAGTCTTATCTTTCTGGGTACAGAACACAGGCAAGGGACAGGGCAATTAGTTTATGGGAAAAAATTATTAGCTGATTTATGTAATTATTAATAAAAAATAAATTAGTTTTTCTTTTTCAAAGTGTCTGTTATACCCTGTGTGCTTGTGCACCTCATGAGAAAGCTCTGAAGTGACCTTTCAATAAGTGTTACTGACTGAAGTGAGGACAAGCCCTGGGATATCCCTCACTTGATGCGATGCTACAAAAGTGAAATGCGGTGCTGCTGTTATCCTTTAGAGGACGTTAGCCCCCAACCAAATATCAAAACACTGCTAATGCTACTTCAAGAGCATTCTAGGAGATGTTTAGGGGTAATTTTCCTATGTTTGTCATTTCATGCCTCACTTACTTAAATTCATTAGCTCCTGCTGCATATTCCTGACAACCCATTTGAAAATGGTTATGATGCCATTTTTGATGGGAGGATGAAGACTGACCTCAGGTGGGAAACAAGCAACATCAGTAGCACATAAAGTCTGAAGAAATAGTTTTCAGAAGCCCCAAACCATAAGAAGTACATAGTGAAGGAATAAAAATGCAGACAATGCGGTGTACCAGAAATCTGGGCAACACATTGTACAGAGGAAAAAGCAAGGCCTGAACCATGCAAATGTATTCTTAGTTTTGTAAAATCCTTTTAACTCTGCAGGCCTCTGGTTCTGGATCCTCTTGGCCTGATTAGAAAATGCCATTGTCATTTGCAGGTTCATTTATGGTCAGGGGATTGGACTGTAGGATTCTCAGTTGGGAAACAGTCCAGTGTGCTGTGAAACTGTCTTTATCCTGGGACACTGAGCTATCACCTAAAG
>JAVJGI010000057.1:49406471-49430029 GCA_035590275.1 Ibycter americanus
GAGATTGAAATAAAACCTTGCTAGTTGAAAATTAAGAAAAGAAATTTTATCACATCTTGGTACATATGTGTCATCAAATTGAATTGAAGAATTGAAAAGAGGTAAGTTTTTAAATTAAGTAAGCTGCTATAATTAGCATCTAATAAATTGATTAGCAAGCACACACTGATTTAGCCTTTAGGTAAAAATCACATGGTGCTTGCTGACTGACTCAAGTGGCAAAAAAAGAATGAGAAAATCTGATCGCTTTCTAGAGTCCTGAGCAAAGGAACTAGCAGTTCCATTCATATTTAGAAAGAGACAAAAGTAAAGGGAAAATAAAAGAATCTGAAATGGCAGAAAAACTGACTTCTTCAAATCTTCCAGCCTGATTTTAAGTTCAACCTCATCTCAAATTAATCTGTTTTGTAAATGAATACCTCAAACTGCATTGCATATTGTTATTTCAAACAGTTCCTTTCATTTTAGAAAATTCAGCACCTTCTTGAATTTTTTGAAGTGTATGCTTTTTTATCTGTTTACACAATATTCCATTATATTATGATGGTATTAGTCATCACATGACAAAACTGGCAATTGTAGCCTATGTTTTTCTAAATAAACAGGAAAATTTGCCAGATGAGGTCAAATGATTCTGAAAGACAATAGGTCTTTTAAGAAATGCATTTAGCTCACACATTAAAGGGAATTTTTTTCATTCCAGATGCTTAAACCAACTTTATGTCAGACAGAAAATCAGAGTCCATTCCTTGGTACAGCTAGTAAGTACCGTCCTTTTCAAAATACACATTAGCACAATTTTAAGACAACATTTACAACTTGTAACTAGGCTGTCACATTATACCATGAACTAACTTCTCTTTCTTGTAAGTTTATTTTCATTACTTTTTGTGAGTAATGCCTCTTCAACATAATGTAAAAAACAAACCAGTCACCTAAGATAACAACACTGGTTTATCTACTATAGTAACCATACTTCTTTAATGTCTTTAGAGAGATTATGCAGTGTGATTGTAGAGTAACAGGTAATTCATCAATGATAAGGACATCAGGGAATGATGAACAAGTCTGTGATACTTGCTTATGGTATCTCAGCAAAAATCAGAACTTAGCACTTAACATATACCCTTTTTCTTATCGTTGCCAAGCTGGGTAACTTCCAAGATGTTAGGTGTTGCTTGGATCAAGTGCTTATTGCCAGCCCATACAGCTGGAAACACAATTTATCACTGCACCTTTTGGAGTGAATCCAGAGCTGTGACACAGGTAAGGGACAAACACTCTGCCACACACGGTATAGAAGAAAGGACTGAAAGAGTGGGTTTGTTCACCCTTAAGAAGAGTCATCTGCCTCTGATCTTCACTGTCTTCCACTGTCAAACAGGACGGTATAGAAGACAGACAGACTTGGAGGTGCACAGCGATAGTATGAGAAGCCACAACCTGAAGTTGCAACATAGAAAATCCTCATTAAATTTAAAAAAAAATGTTATGTAGGTGGACAAACACTGGACTAAGAACCCAATGAACCTGAATGTCCATCCTGGCATATCCCCAGAACACAATTGGACATGACCCTGCGAAACCCAGTCTAGTTGGTTGTGTTTTGAGTTGGTACGTGGCACTAGATGGCATCCAGAGGTCTCTTGTCATCTAGATTATGTTCCAAGTCTCTGACTTCATCTGTTGATGATAAGCAATTGGCTGGATGTTTGCACTCAGAAAGTTGTGGTCAATGGCTCAAAGTCCAAGTGGAGACTGGTGATGACTGGTATTCCTCAGGGGTCTGTCCTGAGTCTGTTGCTGTCCAACATCTTTGTCAATGACACGGACAGTGGGATCAAGTGCACCCTCAGCAGGTTTGCTGATGACGCCAAGCTGTGTGGTGTGGTCAACATGCTGGAGGGAAGGGATGTCATCCAGAGGCACCTCGACAGGCTTGAGAGGTGGGCCCAAGTGAACCTCATGAAGTTCAGCGAGGCCAAGTGTAAGGTCCTGCACCTGGGTCAGGGCAATCACCCATATCAATATAAGCTGGGAGGAGAATGGCTTGTGAACAGCCCTGAGGAGAAGGACTTGGTGGGGCTGGTGGAAGAAAAGCTCAAAAAGACCTAACAATGTGTGCTTGCAGTCCAGAAGGCCAACCGAATCCTGGGCTGCATCAAAAGCAGCGTGGCTAGCAGGTCAAGGGAGGTGATTCTCCCCCTCTATTCTGCTCTCATGAGGCCCCACCTGGAGTACTGCATTGAGGTCTGGAGCCCCCAGCATAGAAAGGACATGGACCTGTTAGAGTGAGTGCAGAGCAGGGCCACAGAGACAATTAGCGGGATGGAGCACCTCTCCTATGAGGACAGGCTGAGGGAGCTGGGGTTGTTTGGCCTGGAGAACAGAAAGCTCTGGAGAGACCTTTAGTTGCCTCCCAGTACCTAAATGGGGCCTACAAGAAAGCTGAAGAGGGACTTTTTACAAGGGCGTGTAGTGACAGGACAAGGAGTAATGGTTTTAAATTGAAAGAGGGTAGATTTAGATTAGATATTAGGAAGAAATTCTTTACTGTGAGGCTGGCGAGACACTGGAACAGGTTGCCCAGAGAAGCTGTGGATGCCCCATCCCTGGAAGTGTTGAAGGCTAGGTTGGATGGGACTTTGAGCAACCTGGTCTAGTGGAAGGTGCCCCTGCCCACGGCAGGGGGTTGGAACTAGATGATCTTTAAGGTCCTTTCCAATCCAAGCCATTCTATGATTCTGTGATTCTATGACAAAGAAGAACATAGAGCAGGCTGGAATTGACTTCACTGTAACACAGATACAGTATATTCTCCCCAGTGATCAAAATGATAATGTTAAAAGATACAGATTGAACAAATGATATAAAGATACCTCACAATACAAACTTTCTGGAAATTTCTAGTAACTTCATAAAAACCAGCAAATCCCAAAGTCCTGATAACAACACACTGCGAACTGCATCATGTTGAGCTTTCATTCCTTTTGTGTATTGACCTTTTCCAACAAGAACACAGGAAATACTTGAAAGGTCATCTGGTATGATGAGACCTGGATTTCTCTAGAGGACGTGTGTCAGGATTACAACATGTAGCCCCTCCTGATCAGCCAAATGAATGTGACACACACCCCCAGCTACAACACAAACAAAAGCTCTGGATGTTCTTAAGTACACTGTGTATTGAAACTCTTTTGCTAAGAAATTCTAATTTCATGCTCACAAATATTGTAGTAAGACTTCCTAGAGCTACCTGGCTAACATAAATGGTTTTTTTGTGTCCTTCATATGCAGGTGTCTGCACACATTTGCATCTCTATGGAAGCATACATGTTGCGTAAGATACATTACATACAAGCTTTCTGTACTCCTTTGTACACTCTATAATCTTCTAAATCAGAATGATATGCACATACCAAATTCCACGACAGAAAAGTACAAGAGCAAAAAATAAACCGAAATATTACCTCTGAACAGGTAATAGCCACTGCCAGATATAGGATCCTCACTCACACTCACCATACAAAGCCAGTCACTGAATAAGTCTAACACTTTCTCTGGACCAGCTAGTTAAAACATCTACTACTCTGAAGGTAACAGCTCTAAACACATTGTCATATGTGCTCGCGAGCAGCAATTTGGTACTGCACATTGTGATTCACTTTCAACTATGACAAATCAGGGCACGTGGTATTTTCAGAAAACCTCTGCACACGACTCTCAGTAATTCCCTTATTGGAAGAAGATGGATATTCAGGACTTATGGCACTGACATTTTTATCAGCAGGATTCACGGGTGGAACCTCTAGTACTTGTGCTACAGACAAAACCAAAGCCACAATATTTAATAATAATATCCTCAAGAGTCAAAAAACACAGACACAGTGAATTCATCAGCTTTTAAATAACTCTGTAGATGTCATCTTAGAAGCAGCAGCTTATATACATATGCAACGAAATACCTAAATATTCAGATTGTTTTCTAGTGGTGTACTGTACTACTTCTCAGTGAAATTTTATCAAAATGAACTTGCTCTGAATGAAGATACTTTTTTTTTTTGGTACAAAACTTTTTTTAATGGAAGTCAAGATGAACTTGCTCTGAATGAAGATACTTTTTTTTAAAAAAAACCCTTTTTTTAAGGGAAGTAAACCCATTACAGTTTTGTGTGTGTCACATCCATGAGACACTCTTGACTGCTGACCTTTCTGGCAATCTTCTCATTGGCATTTCCTTGCTAAGTTATTTGTTATCTGTGTGAACTCATCATAATCTCTGGGATCTCCCTGATGCTCCAAAGGTGTCCTGACCTCATCAACATATAAGCGTTGCCACACAGCCTCAGGTACCCTGTTCTCCAGTGGGGAAAAGTATTCATAAACACAGAATCATGGATTTGCTTCAGTGGCCATCCCACTTCTTGCTGCTGTGAGGACTTCTGCAAAGCTCCCAGATTTGACTGTCAGTGTTGGAAATCTGTTCATCCAGTTCATTTTAGGTAAGTCACTGTAACAAATGCATCCCAAAATATGTTATGATGTAGTCTGTCTTTAGTTGCTCTTAAAACAAAGCAAAAAGGTGTTACAACCTACACAAAGGAAGTAGGAACAGCCTCCCATATTCTTCCTATACTATCAAAAATAGTAATGCATTCGAAAGGTGATCCCACTGGTGGATGAGGAAATGATGGCATTATACACAAGATTAAAAAAAAAAAAAAGACAACACAACAAGTATCCAAGACAATTTAGCAATGGATGGCCCAACAGATATTTTAGGGATGGTTAGATGCTGAGCCCACATATAGCATGGCTAGAAGCATTTCTGGAAGAGTACTCTACCAGCAACACTTAAGAAATGTTCAAAAAACCAGCTGTGCTTAGATATAAAATAGCTTTCTGCTCAGCTTTTGACATATTCAAAATAGTACCCGACAGAGCAGTAACACAAAAGCCTGTGCCCTAAGCAAGGCAAATATCCCCCAAAAATGCAAGGGAGGTTGTTCAGGAGCCAATTAACAAGTATGGGGGCAAAGGAAGTGCAACATGGTGTGCCACTGCAAATCTGTGAGCTTGAAAGACGGACAATAAAGAAAAAAAGGCCACTGTGAAGGAAAACCTCTAGTCAAGCACTGTATTCCCACCTATTTCAGTTCAAAAAGGACCAAAAAAATGAAATCTTTTCAAGGAGTGTTCTGATTTCCCCGGCAAAACAAAGGAATCCTTGCTGCCTTGTCCAACCTCCTATCAGAAGGAAAACACTAGTTCCAAGCATGCACAGGCACTTTTGCATAGTCTAGCTGAGGCATGCCACAATTCCACAGGTCTTGAGTGTAAACCATCATTAACTATTTAAATTTCATCAAGTCAGAAAGTGCCCCACATTCCTAATTTATTTGTCAAATTCTACTCTTCTAAATACAGCCTCATTGAAAAGAAGTATTCAAGAGCAGTAGCAATAATAGCTCCTTACTCTTCTACTAGCTGCACTAAGACACACAAACTTTGCTGAGGACAGTGTCTCTGATATATTCATTATTCAGAATATACTGCCATACTAACAAGCAGGATTAACAACACATCACACAATCATTTTTAGAGGCAGCATTGGCTGCTCATAAGGTCCGGAAAGATCTTTCTGCTTACTAATCCATTTCTGTGGGAAGCCTGTCCCTCCTTGTCTTGCAGATCTTCCGTGCTACGTTATCAATGATAAATTTATTACTGTGAGAGCAGAATTTCTATCATTGTATTACTGTGTCTCCTACTTGCATACTTTTTGACACCATTCTTTCAGCCTAGTACTGGCTGACATCTAGGAAATAATAGTGGCCTTCTTAGTGTGTCAGATCTACTGGTATTGCCAGTATTTAAGAGCTTCTTAAGACAGGGAAAATAGGAAAGTGTGGCTCTAACAGTCAGGAAAACAGGGGAAGCTTTGGCAATAAAACACTGAGCACCATGGAGATCTCTCAGACTCCTCCAGGTTCTTGCATTATTGGCAACTTTAGGGCAACTGCTTCCCAGTTCCACGAGTGTAGTCAGCTTCTATCAAAGACAAGACACAGCCAACAGCAGCTGTTGGCTACAGATTTACAGTCACTGGCAGTTAAAAAAACAGTCAGAATAAAGAGAAGAAAAAACAATAAACATACAGAACAAAATCAGGTTTTCTAAAGGGCTACAGACTGGGAATTTCTAAACTTGGTGCATAACAGTAAGTGGAGATTATTTATAGCAAATATTTTTCCTTTTACTCTTCAGCAAATGGAACCATATGATACCTAAAAGGACAGGTACACAACTCCATCTTCCCAACAACTAGAGCTATGAAAACATAACTGAACAGTAATTATTGGTAGGAAAATATCCATTGTTCCTAAATTAAAGGAAAAAATCTAAAACACTACCACCACTACCACCACTCTGTATCATAGCCTGAGTGTCAGGTAGTCTTTAACCAACACACAGGTCTCCAGTGGACTCTGGCAGCTATGCCAACAAAACAAGCTGGTTTTGAACAGCTGGCTCACCAGCGTGACAACTGCCAAATACCAATCATATCAGATTATTTTAAGCATTCCCTATGCCACAGTATCATCAAGCTATACCACCCAGAAACATGCTTACATGATCAAGGCACAGAATTTGCAAGAATTCCATTTTCTTCCCAGATTTCCTGCATGGTTTCTATGCCTCAACCTTGCTTTGCCATTTCACCAAGTTTCCCTGAAGTTCTGTAAGATCCATGGACACAGGCATTAAAGTAGACACCCTCAAACTGCTGTCCTGAACAGAGACATTGGTACTTACATGCTTTCTCAAGAGCTTCAAACTTTTACACTAAGAAGAGATACATACTACATCAAAATAATTTAGGACAAGAAGAGATGCACCAACATGAAAGGCCTCACCTTTCATGGACAGAATCCAATTTGTCTACCATTGGCAGAATTGGTAAAACACCAGTTGTCACTTTACAGTTACCCTATAGAGAGCCCCTTTAACCTTTCACTTCAGATGTCTGGAAACAACACATTAGAAATACTTCGGAAAATCAGAAAGCTGTCACTCTGGTGTTTGCTGCTGGAACGACACATGCACAGGCAAGGACAGCCAGAGAAATTTCATCCTTTCAGGCGACTGGCACCTGCAGCCCACTGCGTACTCACCACACAAGAGCCCTCCATGCCTCCGTTCCTTGCTCCTCTCTGTTACAGTAACCTTAACCTCTGTCCTGCTCACCTAAACCTGTCAGTCAACTTTGTCATTTGACAGTCATCCAGGCAGAAACTTTATCCAAACAATGCTGTTTTTTCTTAGTGGAAAGAACAACTGATTTACCACTTACCTTTATTAAGGACCCCAAAAGCTGTATAGAGAGAAGACAATGCAGCAGTATTAAGAAATCCTGCCACTTTAAGCTTCTAGCCATTCCTTTGTCCTAAATCATCTGTAGCAGCTATGTTAAAAGTCCCTCCTGAACAAAGAGAGCTGCTAAAGCTCTTCAGAAGCTTAAAAAGCTTGTCTTCATAAAAACAATGTATACCTGGTGTATACTCCAGCTGCTTTTATGCAAAGCCAAACATTACAGCTTCAGAAGTCACTCTAGTTCTCTCTGTAACATCATTCTAGACAATGTTAAACATAATTTCTTAAGCTTTAAAGTGTTAATTTTAACGTATTATACTGAAAAATGCAAATACATTTTAAGTACATTTCATGAATCTAATATACTTTAAAACTCAAGGGCAAACAAATTTCTCCACTAACAACAGCACAATAGGGTTTTGTTTTCCAGCTGCAAAGCCAAAAAAGTCAGAAAGATGTATGTATTATCAAGACACTCAACGTTCCCTCTTTGGGATACCTAAGGAAAAATTTGAGAAATCCAAACATGTCTGCCCTTCCCAATTGTTTCCCTGCAGGCTTCGTTTTCAGACCACCCTTCTGTGTTCTGAGAATTGTATAGTTACAGCTAATTTTTGTTTTAAGAAACTAAAACAAGTAAACTTGCACAAAACACAATCTAAACTTCCGTGTGGCTCTTTATCTGGGGAAGTATCTGCATGAATCATACCACAGTTAGTGCATCCTGCAGCTTTTCTGGTCTTATGCATTGCAAGCGTAAGTGTCTGCTATGTTTGGTTATAAAAAATAAATAGCCAGTGATATTCACCCCACAATGCCTGCAGAGCCAACACTACTAAGAGCCCAAGTTGAATTCTAATCCTTCCTGGTCATGACCAAATTATTTACTAAATTCCAGTGAGCTGAAGCAAAGGGATTACTTGCAGAAAACTTATCGTACCAGTGTGGGAAAAAGATTCAGCTTGACTGTCTGAACCCAGAGCAAGTTTGTAGACCTGGCAACTGGAAGTTTTACCAGTTTTCAAAAGTGGTTCCTTGTAAGAGTCAATCACTTGGTGTATATTTTCTTGACCAAAAAAACACCTATATGGAAAAAGAGATTTTCAAGTTGAATTTTGGAGCACGCTTCAAAGGCAAAGTTTTGTCTGTCTTTTTAGACAAAAAATACAAGAACATCAAAACCAAATAAAATGCTCTTACTGACTTCTATCACTTTTATTTCCTTTTCACTGGGTAATAACGTGAGCTACTTCTGGAACACTAAATTACAGAAGTTATGTAATGTAAGGCAGAGTACCTGATCAATTTTCCTATTACGTAGAGACAGATCAGAGTGACGTAAGCTCCTCTGTTCCCTCTGACTAAACAGAAGTTAGTATTTACACTAGTGTCAAGTTCAGAAAGAGTGAGCAAGAGACAAAGATACTGCAGAATGTTGTTTTGGTGACACAAAGCATGCTACCAGCAGCATACAAGGAGACAAGGAGACCAATTTTACCATCTTCAAAGGATGATGAAGATGCCCTCACATTTGTAAAATACTATGGCAGATGTTACAAAGCAGTTACTTCACATGAGTATTGTGCACTTTAGAAAATTCTCTTGCATTATAGTCTCTTTAGATATGGAAAAGCTGTTTACAATGAACATCAAGTAAGTAGTTAAATTTTTAAAAGTAATATATAGGTATATTATATATAATTAGCTATAATTACCATAATTGGTTTTAAAATCTAGATAGAATAAATTGTTGCCTTAACATTTAAGCTGTGCTGCCTTCAAAAAAGATCATGTTTATACACATGCCCGACAAAAACCCACTAAACACCCAAGAGTTTTGTATTTTTCATTATTTGGTAGTGCCTTTCCTGAGAGGATCTCAGCACAGTTAGCAGTATCCCAGGCAAGCACTGAGAAAAATACTCCGGCAGTTGGTTTTTTTGCTGTAATTCAGCAGATTACTCCTTATACACAAAGAAAAAAAAAAAATCAAAACACCAAAATACAGCCCACCATCCAAAACATACATCACCAATCACAAAAACCAGTTTGCATGCCTCTGCTATGCAGAAAAACAGAGTTGCAGCCTGCAGAAAACCCCATAACCTTTAGCTCTTTAACCACTAAATCAACTAACACACATCTATCTTCACGCATCAGTCAATTTCTTGCCATATTTTTAATCTAGACGCGTATGCGCTAAAATGTGTAGACTTCCTCTTGATTATCTTCTCTGTGTAGGAACATTATTCTCCTTTTATAATGGAAATGCTGGCATTTTACTGCTGAATTAAAAAGAGCAGCTGAATCTCACTGACCTGAGCCATGTGTGTACGTTTCATTTCTTTAGGGGCTGGGCCATACAAAGAGTCCTTACTTACATCCTCTCTAGTCTTCCAGCAGTTTAATCCACACTGCTTTCACCACGGCCACTTTAATCACATCTTGTCCCACATACTCACTGCTGGTAGCAGCCTAGCATAGTGTTTTATACATTTGCACTGTCTTCATGGTTAACTTACAGAAAAGATAAAAACCATATAGCATAATGGGCTTAGAAATCTTTGACAGATCTTAAAATATTTTTTTAAAAGCAATAATTAAGTAGCCCCAGTTCTTCTATCTCACATATGTCCTGTTTCTTTATTCTCTGAAGTACATACATTGCAGTTATTTTCCTTCCTCCCCTAAATCTTCTTTCTTTGAATTACAAATTGAAGAGGCATTTCATTTTCAAAGCTTAATTCTGATGTAAAAAAAAGGAAATATGTATTTGATATTATTCCATGGAGAATAAAAGGCCCTGTAGGCTCTTTTGCCTGCTATTTTGTAGATCTGCACGCCTATTCTTGTGTTGGCATTTCTTCTTCCCTTTACAAGTGCAGCAATGCCAAGCTGCAACAACAAACACAAGCAATACAGTATGTAATATACATGCACACACACATATATATGTGTGCACACTTGCATATCCTAGCAGATTTTTTTGGAATATGTGCCTAGCAGGATTTATTGTCCCACTTCAACAGTAATTTATTATTTAACCATCATCGTAGAGCGTAGGAATTAAATGTTTTTTAAGTAAATGGAGTATGGCAAGCTTATTTAAAGTAACATTTGTTCCAAACAGACTTAAATAACATGTTGGCCTGTATTAATTTTACCCAAGTCTTTCAAGAAATCTACTTGAAGTGGATTTGGCCTGGAAGCCCCCTACGTTTAGAGGAACTTGATGAGTCGTAACAGTAATCTCCTGTTATAAATAAGACAATCCCTTAACTCAGAATTTTAGTTCCCCGTTGAACATAGTCAAGTGTGCTTTCTTTGGATAATTTAATTCCCGATAGCATCAGTTTTTCAGTTCACAAAACTGATAAAGCACCCCAAAAGGCAAGTTTTATGCAAATATGCACAATGAGGTAGAGATTATTAACTACAATTTCTGTCTTTTTGAAAACCCTGATGTGTGATCACCTCTAAAATTCCATCATTCTGCCGTAATCCTCAATTAACATCTATTCATCAACGCTGTTGAAGTCTTTTCCTCCGTTTTACTTGAATCCGATTCATTTTTCTCTACCTACCACATCATCCTATATGACCCAAACAATTTTTCTGTTCTTTCCACGTTTAAGGTCAGAGGCTCTGAAGCCACTGATGGACACCATACAGCTCCCCAAGTAACCTACCTGACATCTTCCAGCTGTAAAACAAGTACAGCAATGCTGACCTCTCAAATGAGTCAGGCCTGAGCTGCTGAACTCAAAATCAGTGGCATAACTTGGGGTTTCAGCGGAGGCAAGACTTTAACCTTAAAGCAGTCTGAGGCCAGAATAAAAGACTGTCATAAATTTCCAGTGTGTTCACCTGCACTCAGCTGTCACCACAGTCACTGCCCATCAAAAATGTATTTGGTTTTTAAGTACAAGAACTTAAAAGGCCACAATTTCTTTTAACAAAGTGCAACTAAACAGTTAGGTGCTGCACCACATCCCCCCAGAGAGATGGACATAAAAAGAGGGAAAGGAAGCCTCCAATGAGCAACAGTATTTCCTGCTGTGCACCGTGCTGAGATCAGCTCTGCACCTTTGCTCCAGAGGTGGAGAGCTCCAGCTAGCCAACACCACCATACTAGAGCAGCAGAGCATGAACTGCCATGCTATGCCAGGAAAGAAGTGTTGGTCTGGGCAAACCTGGAAAACAAATCACAATTTGGTCCCAAATTATTTCTCAATCTTCAAAGATAAGGCAGCCACATAGCAATCTGAAACCATCTTGTGTCGGTTAGAAACCCCTAAACCATAATCCAGGCCTGCCAAAAATAAGGGGAAATTAAAATATTCTGGTTTGAGAGCATCCCAGTACCAAAACACGTGAACTATGAACTAGGTAGTCCTTTATGACAGGCCATCAAGCAGAACATAAAGGGTAGTTACAGTCACATTGAAAAAGTCATACCACAAGCAAGACAAACAAATAATTATGAAGACCCTGTGCCTGCTACAGACAGCATATTATAAACTCACACTATCTTCTGAGGCTGAATGAGCTAAATTTACAATTGCAAGAAGAGAGACATGTAGCTTAAAATTATTTTAAAGAATTCTGTGCAAGCTTCTCCCTTTTGATGTCAGGTCACTCTCAGAGCACGACATGCCAACAAATCACTCAGTGTCACACATTTATTTGAGGGAGAAAACACAAAGAGATAGCATCTTTCCTCAGCTACAGTAAACTACAGCTCTCTTGAGGGTACACCCAGGTAGCTAAAAACCCCTCTAAAATTATTTGAAAAACAAAAATAAAACTGTTGGGTTCTAAGAGGCATTGCTTTCCCTGAAGCTGCATCAGAATGTGGTTCACAGCCTCAGTTTTTCTGCTCAGCCTCCACTCCTATTCTCCTCACTCCGTGGCGGGATACTAACCCAGAACTAAAGAAGCACTTCAGAGCGATCAGCTAAGCCACTCTGAAGATTAAAGTGAGAAAATCATTGCAAGTGATTAAGTATTAAAGTCTATGGCTTAATGGATACCTTATAACTTCAGAATCTCTGAAAACACCTGAAAAATACCTATAATATAATACAACAGGAACTTCGGTATCATGCATGTCTCACCCATACATAAGAGTCATGACAAGAAGTGCAGAACCAAAGGTTTGAGGAACAGTCTGAAAAAGGAAAACTTTCATCATCGTGAAATGTTAACGTTGGGAATTAAAAACGTAAGTGCAGGCAGAGGCCTTTAAAATAGCCATTTAAAAATGCTTATTTTGTGAGTTGCACATTGGTCTTATGAATTATCTCCAGCAGAGTATCTCAGATCCATTACAGAAAAGTTACACTAAAAATACAGTAAGACAGCAGCAGAGGAAGTTTCTACTCTCAATACTGCCTTTCATATCAAAACCAGTTAAAGGTAAAAGGATGAACACAGCTTCAGGGCAACATCTGACTTCTTTATTTATTAACACAAAGCATACTTCCATATGGAGTCAGTGCAAGTGCACCTCAGACTATGTTCAAGTTACCTCTGCCTCTGGCTGCTGACAAGCAGAAATGCCGCTAAACCCACATGCTTCCCCATCTCCCGTGCTCTGACACAAAAAGCAGAACAGGGGAAAACATAGCTGAACTGCCAAACATTAAAATTAAGGCACACCAAAACTATTATGGCTTTGCAGCTTCAACCTGCATTAAAAAAAACCCCAAAACTACAAAAATTGCATTGGATTTGTTAATTTCAGAAATGCTTCAGCAGTCTCAAAGGGTGGCTGCAAAACTATCAACTTTTGCTAGGTAGCATCAATTATTTCTTGTAGTAGCTCCTTTTGTCAGTGACTCATATTGAGTTTTGCTCTTGAAAATGTATTCTCACTGAAAAATTTGGAAATTTAAAAGAAACAAGCAATTCAAGGCCCCAATACTAATGTCGAGAACAACCAAGGGACAATCTACTTCCCACATTTAAGCGGAAAGCCTGAGCTCTGTAGAGCCTGTAGATACTGAAAGCATATTACGTCCTTCTTCAAATATGTTGATAATGGCAAGACACATTCTCATCAACAGAAAGCTGGCATAATTATTGTTTCCACCCCTTCAGAGAGCTATTTTCCATCCTATCAACTAGTATTATATTAAATAAATGGTGTCAATGCAGCTAAGAGCTCCTAAAAATTTCACAGCCATAATAAATACAAAATATTCAGTTAATTTTCATACAGATATTTACACATAAACACAAAATAGTGCCTTTTTTGTTTTCTTTGTAAACTTTTTGATACTTGAACACTACAACAGATATTTTAAGACTTATGGGAGCTAATTTAAAGGTAAAAGAAAAATCTAAAGGAGCTCTGATGAGACTGAAAGCAACAAAAACAGATCAGGTTTGATAAGTAAAAGCCAAGCATTTTGCTGCTTATTTAACTCTACCCCCTTTGATAAGGTGTTCCCTCAGGCTACCTTCTACAACAGCACTGAACAGGAATTTGAAGGAATTTGAAACATCTGAACTGGCAGCTCAGCATGTAACTCATTATGACAACTCTGAAATCTGAGGGCTCTCTAGAGTTGTCACCTTTTACATTTGAGTCTTTCATATGCTTACTGAATGTGGTAGGCTCATTAAAATTAATGATTAAGAGAGCCTGAGGTTTAGTTATTTTGAGCCAGAAGCTGCGCTTGCACAGCACTGCCATGCTGAACGGGTAGCCTGGCCCAGTACTTCAGTAGCCAACACCTGATTTACTGTTACTGAGAGTGATTTATTCTGCATTTCTTATGCATACTGAATGCTTCATTATCTTCATTGTGTTCATGTTTCTAAGACTTGCAGTGGTAGATGTACCCCTAGCTCTATCTATGAATCTTTCTCTAGAAAAAAAGCTAGAGTTGACAATATCCATGAGTGGTTAATTTCCTTAAGTAACCAGTCAGCATCATTTACGCCTTCTGTAGCATTCAGCATTCAGTTCAGTTGATGAATACAGCAGTACATGCAAGGTTCTTTCTGCCTGTATTTTAACATGGGCCTCCCCACTCTAAATACAGATCTGTCAGTCCTCTTTCATACATCAAAAAAGACACGAAGGAAACTTCACTTTCTAAACCACTTTAAACATTTATAGAATAGCATGCAGCAAAACTGTAATAGCCCTTTGACAAAATACAAAACGGAGGTCATCTAAACAAGAGACAAGCAACAAAATAGAAACTAATTAACTAGAGAAGGAAGCTTGGAGCAAGGAGGAGAGGACAGTTTATTCTTTTATAGCAGAGCAGTAATTTTACTGCAAAGGCATGGGAAACTGAGGAGCTCAGCTGCACGGGGCAGAGGTCCAAACCAGGTGGGAGTGCACCAGATTATGACCAAAGGCTTCTCAGCCTTCTCCCAAAAATTAACTCTGCAAGTTAAAAATGGACAAAACATGAAGAGGAAGAAAAAAAAAAAAGAAAAAAAAGTGAAGGAAAAGAACAAATTCCTGGTGTAGGCGACGAGCTCAGCCTAAGAAAGAAACCACAGACACATCCTCTGAAAACCTGCAAGATTAAAGGCTCTCTCAACTTCTGTTACCAAGCAATGCATCTGGTAGCATGGATTTGGCAGGGTTTCCTGAAATGTAGCAGCGGACAGGATGATAGCACATAGGAAGCATTGGAAGAAAGACTCATCTTGTCACTGGGAAGTGCAAGATCAGCTTAGAGAATGTATAAAGGGTATCAGTGGGAGGTGTAAGAAACCTGGTGCAATCGCAGAAAGTGCTACTCTTCTCAACATAAAAAAAAAGTTTGGGTCAGATCATAAAAAAGATTGAATTCAGGCTACTTACACAATAAAGTAAAAACCTGAGCAGAATTATTGAGAAATTAATACCACTTTCCTGGTATCATGAAAACAGATATGAAAGAAACTAGTTGTTTGAAGTTGTCTTTACCATTTCACTATGGTAAAATATATTATCAATCCAAATCTGACACTAGAAAACTAGAAGCTGATAATGAAAACACCTTCCCTTGGCTTTTGTTTGCATTCTACTGTGGTAAAGACCTCAGGCTATTAAGAAGGAAGACCTAAGTCACCATCAGGAGCATGCTTCCTTCAACTGTATCACTATTTAGTTTTTGTTCCTTTGCATACTCAATTTCATTTATCACCCCATTTCAGAGAAGCATTGAGACCCATATTCAGACATGCGTCTTCCATAACCTTGTTATGAGTACTGCAATCTTGGAAACACTAAGTGAAGTATTTAGCAACCAAAGTACTATAAGGAGACAGAGTAGAACACTGCTTTCCATGATGCCTGTGTTTAATTTCACAGCAACATGGTGCATCCATTTAGCACTGACAAAAGTCAAAAAGCTGTGCCATGACAAATTTCAATAAAAGATGATGGTAATACTTGAATAGTGGCTTTTAATTAAGGAACCTCTTTAAGTGTACTAATATATAACTGCAACATTGTTACTGCTCTGCTCTGGGGTATGCTATTAGGGATGTGTTCTTATTGCCACAAAGTTTGCAACTCTTATCTTAAAAGACCTGGTTCAAAACCATGAAAATGCATCGGAAAGCATTTTGCACTGGAAAGCGTATGCAAGTCTCAAAGGCATACACAGTATTGGCAATAACCTAAAAAATGCTTTTGTGTACAATCCAAATAATAGTCTTCTATGAATTTGACTGAAAGGACTCAGTGTATGTACACATTTCTTATTTTAAGTGCATTATAGCTGCAAAGAGTAAAGGTGCCATACTGAAGATTCTAATATAGAAAGCAGAGACAGTTCCTGCATCCTGGATTTCAAGAGAGGAGGAAAACTCCTTAGCTCAATGGTAGCTATAAATATCACAGAAACATGCAACTACTAAAAGTTCCAGGGTTTTTTTCCTTCAGTGAAGAGGCTTAAAATTTATGTCACTACCATGACATTAAAGGTGTCCCAGACATCAGCACTGGATAAAGAAAATTTGAAAAAAAAAAATCATGTTTCAGAGAATGTAGGTTTAAAAACAAAAGGAACATTTTAAGCATTCATTAGAACAAGTAGCAAACTAGGTAGCTTCCGGCTTTCAAGGTCTATTCTGAGAGGCTGTTAGTGTTGCTACAAGACCACATTAGTCCTTCCACAGAAGGACCACGCTGCACACGTAATCGCGGAACATAAAAGTGATGGCTGGGGTGCTGTTAGTCAGGCCATGAAGAAGCTGAGATGCAGGAGGTAAAATGAAAGAAGGCACATGAAAATGAAAGAAGGCACATGAAAGAGATGAAACCAGGCAGATGAGGCACGTCTCCTGAGAAACTGGACTAAACTGCCAGATTGAATGCACGGCAGGGGACAGGCAAGTAGCTTTTACACAAGTTTGCATGTTTGACCTATCTTTTGATACAATAGGGTAATAAGTACCAGTATTTCTGGGCTAAAAACTACCATGTTTTTCAGCACATATGTCTCCCAGACATGGAATCACACAACACCTGCAGAGACAGGGAAAAGCTGTTTCCTTACCATTTGTCCGATTTACCAGTTTGCTCACACCAACAGTACATGATTTGCTACAAGACCAGAGAAAAAAAATCATTCCTGTACTTATTCAGATATATAAGTATCTGATTAAATACTCTGCTTACTGCAACAGCGCATGGCAGAGCAATGGCTGAACAACACAACACAGCAAAATGAGCTGAGTAACTGCAGGGCAAGGCCAGCTAAGCACCTGTTGTCAAGCACGCCTAGAAGGGCCCGCAACTCTTTTTTCTGAGATGTATCCTGAAGAATTTTGGCCCTTCATAATGAGCAAGGCTCCTACAACACTTGAAAGGCAGATTTCAGGAGCTAAGTCAACGCTCAGCAATGTGCTATTTGTATCTTAAACACAAGGATGGTTTTAATTTTCTAAGCAAATGCACACTACTAAATCACAGACCCATATGAAAATGGCTTGTTGCCCTTTTCTCCCCTTTTGAAGTACGTTCTCCACCCTTTCTTTCCATGAGTTGTGGCCCACTGTATTAACATATCATGTATTCCTTAGGCAATAACTTAAATGTATTACAAAACTTAAATCAAGACTTTATTGAGCCTCAGGATTCTTGTAAACAAACAGAATAAGCCATTTGCTATCTCAAAAGATTTTTAGCACAGTCATATCTCATTGTAATTTAAATATGTTTCAAAATCTAGGGAAGTAACTTTGGCTACATAACTAGCATTTTAAAGGACTACATGGTATTCAAGCAACAGGAAAGGACTGCAGCTTCCCATGTTGGTATGTGAGTTCATCCCCAACAACATGACTTGACTAAGAGTGAGATAAAGTTGCATTCATTTCTTAGAAATGTTAATAGTCACGTTTTAATATTTGCATTGCCACCCAAGGATCAGTCTGGCATTCAGGCTTTGTGCAATGACAATGCCTAACATCAGATTATTTTTTTAAATCCTTTGGCTTCCCTAAAGCCAAATATTATCATCTGAGCATTTGAATGAGTTTGCTTTACTCTGGGATTCTCTTGGTCACTGTAATTCCAGCTTATCCTTTAGTAGTAACTGGGCTCTTTTCCACATATTTGCAAGATGACTGTCCTTTCTATACATTCATTTGGCTTGATCTGGATGCCATACCATACAATGATTCTTCTCAGAGTGCTAACGATATTCCTGTTAACTCCACCTTCATGTAGGCAGACTTTCTCCCAGCAGCACTGAACTCAGGAACACACTCTAAAGGTGCTTAAGAGTATATGAAACCCAAGAACATTTCTGTATATTCTTTCTTTCTTATGTATGTTTGAAATGTTCTTTAATCATACTGCTATGTACTTTTTCACACAATAGCCATTCCAAATTCTATTTAAAAAAAAATATATTTATGGTATGAGTTCCTCCTTGCTCTTCCCTTCCTTTACCCTACTCTAATTCAAACAAATAATGGCTCTCTCCAAAGACTTTGGATAGATTTGATCTTAAGGACAGGAAAATATCTGTGTGACAACACTCTAGAACAGTCATTTTTTGTCCCCACTGAGCCATGATGTTAGTTTATTCCTTAATTCTCACTGAGCTTGGCCAAACAGCACTAATTTAAAAGCCATTAAAAAAACAGCAAATGTGAACAGTGTGGTTAATTATACAAAAACAAAACAGTGCCAATATTTGTACTTACAGGCTGAGGCTGTTCTGCAATACAGCAGTTGAAACACAACCAAAACTCACTCATTGTTTACAGTCTGAAGTTAGGGACACAGATGAAAAGCAGGACTCAGCCTCCGTAAATCTGTCTCCAGGTAGCAAGTTCTTTAAATAGGTTTATTTATAATGGTTCCAATGTGAAAATCTTTTCTGTGTTGAGCTCTTCTCCAAAAACAAGTCAGTCCCAGGACAAACAACTTGAAGGCAAAAAGTTACTTTAGAGTCTTCTTTCAGAAGGTTGGATCCAGCACCACAGAAATGTTATGTATGCGTCTTTGGTCCCTAGCGTTAACGTGAACCTGAAAACAGAAGTACATTACATCAAAAAGAAAGAATATACAGAATCTCATGCTCCCAGGCAGCCACCCTCACCAGTGATTTCTTGGTAACATCTTAAACAGACTGAAAAGACACGTGCAAACAAGTCACATGCTTATTTCTACAGTGACTACCAAA
Organism: Ibycter americanus; assembly: GCA_035590275.1. NCBI lineage: Eukaryota > Metazoa > Chordata > Aves > Falconiformes > Falconidae > Ibycter > Ibycter americanus. The sequence continues at coordinate 49,425,500 of JAVJGI010000057.1, forward strand.
AATGGCATATACCAGAAACCCGTATGAGGCTTACATTCCAGCTTTGGTTAGATGAAGTGATGTCAAGAACTGGTGTCTAACCTTTCAGCAGTCACCTCTGTTTGATCTAACTTTCAAATGTCATTTTAGAAACTAACAACTGCCCATATACCCCTTTAAACTTCTTAGGGAATTGTGCCTGTAGACAGACACTTTGTATTTCTCAATGGAAAATTACCCAGTTCATTCACAGCATGAGGTCTAGATAGCATTTACCCCCAACCCTGTTGCACAGCTGTCAAGTAAAAGTGTGTTTTTCTAAATTTTGAGGAAAAAAATAAATAGATTTCTGTATATGGAAAATTCGCAAAATGGCTGGACTTGGTCAACTCAAGTTATTTTCCTTCCACTCTCTCTACCCTCCTGCTTCACGTACAGTTGGCTTCAAAATAGGAGATTACTTGTAGAGTACAAAACTGTTTCCTTAAACCTCTAAAATTCCTCATGTGGAACAACTGAGGCTCCAGATTCCAATCATTCCTTTGCTAAAATAATGTTTATTGGTTAATCTCCAACCAGGTTTCTTTCAGTAAGAGTGCAATAAAAATTCCTGTGAGATTTTACCCTGGTTGTTTATCTTGCCATCTATCATAAACTTTACTAGCAGAGAAAGTGAGATAATGACTATTCAGAAGTCTTCACATGCATACCCCTTAATAATTCTATATACGTCTCATTCTTCATTCATAGAAATGTGTGCATAACTACACATCGTTATTAGTATGCAATTCCTCACAATATGAAGTGGTTTGAAGACTCCATTGGATACAACAACTATACACACATATATATATATATGTACATACACACACATTCTGTGGCAGAGCAGTCCCACATAGCTACTGTCTTCATTAGTTCTCTACATGCCAAGCACATAAGCAATGAGGTCCATCATTTACTACATACACGCCAAGTTACTGTACTGTGCAGCCATTACTAGCCAGCTACTTTCCAGGACTGTTGGCTAGAATACACACGTAAAGAAATACAGTAACACCTCTCCCACACTAAATCCAAAGCCTCTGGAAAGCTTTCCCACTTCTTACCTTTTAAGAGACTAACAGAGACTCTTCAAGAAATAAATGCATGCTGCAGTAACACCATCTAAATAGCAATACCCCAGCAAAAGTACTTGTCTCTCCCAGCTCTGAAAAAGCTACTGGTAGTGTTTAAATTACGTTTCTATGCCTGTTTGTGGCATTTCTTGCCTAAAGATGAGACTGGGGCTGGCGGGGGTGTGGGTGGGGGATGGAATGCTCTGCTAGCTTTTCCTATCACTAATACCATGCAGAGCAAAGCATTTTATTAAACAGAACACCTTGAGGGTAAGAAAAAAACGTAAATAAAAAACCCTTTCACACAAACTTCCTTTTGTCAGACACTTCAAAAAATGGTCTTAGGACAGTGCTAGTATGACATATTTTCACCACTTAAAAGAAGATTATTTTTCTGCCTCAAAGATGATGACCCAAATCCCATGTATGTGTCAAGAAGCTGCAATAAAACATGGGAATTATCAACCAACAGTATGAAATCCAAGAATTACAATAACTTTAAAAGTCTAAAGAAGTTCTCACTTCATAATTAGGTAGCTTCACGTAATTTTCTCAATTCTTCTGGTTACTGAAAGTTTAATAAACTTTAAATAGCAAGAGCTGGTGTAAACGTAGAAAAGCTTGATAAGAAAATGCTCTACTGTTCTCTGCAGTCTCGGAATTTGCATGCTGCACAATTCTTTTCTAAATTTGATTCAATATGTAACAAAATCTGAATTAAAACATGGTTAACTCCTGTTAAGCTGTAACAACTGACAATTTCAGTCCAGCAGCTATACAGCTTCTCTCTCTTTAATTTGGCGTTTTTACTTCTGAGAAGATAAGACTCCTAGATTTTCTGAAACACAGAAATGCTCCCCCATTAGATTATGCTGCTTGGATTATGATAAATTGATAAAGCAAGTACTCAAAGTTAGAGCGTTTTGAAGTCTAATATATTGTAACCTGCCAAAGCTATGCATGGATACATTGCACTGGGCTTCTCTTACTACACAAGTGACCCAGTATTCTGATTTGCAGCTCCTGAAATTCTAACACTCATATTACTGCTTCCTCACAGAATCTTTTTGACAAAGTCCAGACTTAAACATACCAAATTCTTGCTCTCACAGAGAGTTAACTTCCATCCTGCTGTTACACCGTGTACAGAAGATGTAGATGGAAAGGGCAGGGAAATTCCTCTGTCTCCTCATCTGCTCATTGATAGCTGGCACACTCCTTCAGCTCACCGCAGTGTTAGGCTGAGCCCTGGGAACAAACCCGAAGGGCTTTTGCATGCTCCTGTGAGCCTGTAAGGCTCCTCCTGGTGACAAAATACTCAAGGGTGCAGAAGACTTTCTCCACCCAGCCACTCTCAGCATGCAGGACTTGTGCCCTCTAGGACAGAGTTCTCTTTCAAACTGATTGCCCCAATTAAATCAAAAACTGCTGAATGACAAAGCCAAGCTAGAGATTGTGAGTAACAGTGTCTGATAACATATTCATTTTTAAAAATGCATTTTATCTTCTATAGCCTGTATAGTACCACATTTGCCTTTAATATCATGGCTCTGTAATCAGTACCAAACAGATTTTCAATCTGTTGTCTTTTAATTAAAAAAAAATGGTGGTGGAAGGACATATGTATATATCTCGAAAAAACTGCAAGTAACTCCATGTCTTAAAACGCAAACAAAAGTTTAGCCATATTTATGTTAGAGCACTGCAAATTTATACACCCCTATTCAGCTAAACAAATGATTTTTACAGTGGCCAAGTTAATATAAAAGATTAGGTATAAATCTGCTGCACCAAAATGGAACAAAAAAGCAATTTAACTGAAGGCAAAAAGGCATATCAGCACTGCAATGTCAACAGCAACACACTAGAACTTACTGCTAGTTGCTTGCTTAAAGAACAAGTTGAAACAGGAAAATTCTGCTGTTCTTTTAAGAAAGAAAGAAAGAGAGAAAGACAGAAAGAAAGAAAGAAAAAAGCACCATACTGACCTACAACTACCAGTCAAGTAATTATGTAGTATCAGCCCACTAGCAATCTCATGATAAAATGTTCCTGGAAAGCTTGGACTGCACCTCAAACCTAGCTGCAATTAATGAGATCCCAAAACATGTGCAATACTTCACAACTAGTTCTCTGCTCTGCCATAGCATCAAGCTTTTAGTATGACACTGTTCGCCAGTGTTGCTGCACTTGTTCGTGCAGGCTTGCCAGATGAAGAGAACAACAGAGGCTGAAGAACACCGCTCAAGACAACAGCTCCATCATTCTTTGTTTTCACTCTTTACCGTTTATGATGCTCAGGGGCGCAGAACACCATATAGCTTATGTTGAAAAGACAAGGTGCTGATTCTGTCTGAGCGGGAAGGTTAATCAGAGTGATGAATGGTGAAACACCAACTTGCATTTTCCCATTTAAACCTTATGAACTCTGAATGCAACTTATTTTAGTGTATGATTCACACTGCAAGAACACACAGGACTATCATGCTGAACAATTTTGTCACATTTTAAGGCTTTTATACCTTGTGTACAACTTCAATTCCATTCCATTTATCGAAATTTTAAGTAGTATGAAGAAATGAAGATATTCAAAAGGAGACATTGTTTAAAATGAAAACCATTAAGATAATTTTCATTACTCTGAAGTTCATTCCATAGTACCTGATCTAATACAAACATCAAAACTACTTCTTATTGTTCAATACCAGTCATAAAGGCAGTAAATGCAAACACTGCATTAATGGAAAGTGGGGGTGGAACACATTCTGTTACAGTATCAACAATTTTTCTTATTATAGCAGTATTAATTTTTCTGTAAGAAATAAAACAGAGCAGAAAAGGAGGAAGGGTAAAAACAAGAAATCAATCTCTCCTCCAAGCTCTTCACATTTCCTGGCAAAAAACGGGCTAGTGAACATTTACTTTAGCTGATCCAAACAGGAGTATACTGCATGCTGTGGAGGGTCAGTTAGAAGAAAGCTACTTATTAATTATATAGCTTAAGAACAGTGGGCTGTTCTTAAAAAACATCTATAAAGCTCCTTTTAAGGGTTAACCCTCTATATCCTTTGACTGCATACTGTTCTCTATAGCTTCAAACAGGAAGTGTGGTAACAATGCTCTTTGACAATTACTTGAAGCAAATAAAACCACAGGAAGAGAAAGAAAATGACTGCAGATGTTAAATTTGAATTTAACTAGATTTGCACCAAAGCTCTGACTACTATTTAAGGCAGGGGGTGCTTGTGGTGGGGTGTGAAGAAAGAAGAAGAAAAGAAGAAAAAAATAAAAGTGAAATATGCGCAAAGTCATGACTAAGTATGCCATGTCACGATATGTCATGAGATGATGTGAAGTACCATGATATGCAAATGTATGCACAGAGACACAACTATGATTACTACTAGTTTTTTAGTCTCAAGTACTTTACAAGAAA
>JAVJGI010000057.1:49459239-49475270 GCA_035590275.1 Ibycter americanus
CCATTTACCAGTATTTAAATGAAATTCAGCATACTTTGAGTGTTTTTAGGATAAAGCATCAAGTCTGACTGCTACTTAAATTACATACTTCATGAATGGTGCTCAGAAGGTAAAATAGAAAGATATTTATTATGTAGTACCTGAGACATGAAATAGTGTTCTGCAGGCTTTGCTCTCGATGCAGAGAATTGCACAATGTGTTCCACAAGCCACACCTCTTTCTGAGGAAGCAGCCTGTGTAAGAGACTTTTATGCACATTTCCTAAAGTACTGTTACCTAACAGAATCCTTCTCCACAGTTCATTTGGATTTTTAGGCAGTAAAATAGGGAACAGTAGAAGAACACATTAGAGCAGAATTTACAAGCTTCTAAAATTAAAGTTGCTGTACAGAACTGAGCTCATAAGAAACCAGCAATAATTTCAGGGTTTAATTGTTCCATCAGTACTCATGTAATCCACAGAAATTAAGCCTACATAAATGCACTGCAATCATATCACTTACTGAAGTCGAATAGGAATAAATCTATCCCAGAATTTTGCTGGAGGCAAATTCAGCTGACTAAAGCCACTGGCCATTCATTTACATTATTTAACACCACACCAAAGCACATAAACTTGGTGGGACATAGAAAGTAATAAAGTCAAGCTGGACAGGTCCTTCAAAACTGAGCAAACCACAATAAGCAATAGCATATGATACTAAATTACAAGTCAAATTATTAAAGTCATGAAAGGTATCACACAAACACCACCAAAGAAGTTTTGACATCTTACTGAAGAATTAGGTATTGGAGATCTATTCAGAAGCCTTACTTTGAATAAAGGAATAAGAATGTGAAATATACTTTGGTAAAAAAATTAGGGAAGGACCTCTAGATAAAAGTATATGTGGCTGCACACACCATGAATACCAGAGTCTGTTGGGGCGACAAGACAATTTAATGGTGTCAAAAGTAATTTGTTAAATTAATTGAGGGTCACAAAGTACCTGGACCTCCTGTCAAAGTTAGTGTGAATTAGATATGAATCTTAATCAATCTGTTTTTATTATGAGCACAAAGGACATTTGCATAGCATAATTCTCCTGGACTTCTTACCAGGGGCTCACCACCAGGCAGGCACTTGAAATGCTGCTTAGAATTCATGAGAAAAGCCATGAAACCAGATCCAATCTACTTAAGGTTAAAATCCCTAATGTGCTTTGATGGTTTTGGTACCACAATGAATATCCACAGGTCTGTTATCTATGTTTCCCTCAACATTTAAAGTGAAAAGTAGACTGACAGCATTGCCTACCTGAATTTCACAACTTCGGTTACTCTGGTCCTTTCTTTAAGCAGCAAGTTATTCACTGAAGAGATCCCCAATTCTAGAAAGCAAGGAAGGAGGAAAAAAATGGTATAAGTAACTACATATTACAGCTCCTAATGCAAATTACTTATAACGAAGAGCAATGTAAATTCACGGTAGCAGGAAAAAAACAGCTACCAACGAGAGTCAGGAGTTTCTCCAACTCTTCTCCCTTGCAGAACACCACAAATGTCAGAACGGCTCAGCTACTGCCATTTGTGAATGAATTCAAGAATTAGAGGCTACCTTGTTCACTGCAGTGTTAGAAGAAAACTTCACTGACTCTTGCACTTTTAGGTACTCTTTATTCTTATCCTAAGGTTTACGCACTGTTTAAAATATATACATATAATCTGTGTGTATGTGTATCTATATATGACATACCTAAAGAAAGTAAATAAGGAACATGGACTCAAAAGCAGTAACCACTCAGTCGGCTGCTCCCTTTGCTAGGGTCAAATATTACTATTAGGAGGCGGCGGTGGAAAGGCCATAAACCAGATGTATATTCCAACATTTTTGTGTGCAAGATTAGTTTGATAATCCTTTCTACTGATCAGTCTTCAGATCAGTAGCAGTACCAGCTAGTTCAGGAAATAACTGGTTTGTACTAAGTACCCAGTAATAATGTGTAACTTGACAGTTAAGTCTCATGACATGTGTGAGGTTTAGCAAACAGGTTTGTTATTGAATTATTGTCCATGACATCTGCTAGCAGGTTCAGCAGTTCTCAGTAAAAGGAAGGATGGATTACAAGTACTGCAGGCAGCAACAGAAAGGAAACACATTCAGAAGAGCTGGCTCTGAGCAACGAGAATAAGCACTGCTCTAGAATCTGCTGTTGAAGTAACAGCAGATTATTTACTGCTGTTAAATGTGTATTTTAAAAAAACACAAAACAAAAAACCCACACACAAAAAACCAGAACACCCCTGTACTGAGAGAGCATCCACCTGTAATGACAAACTGTCAGGACAGAATTCATGTATCAGAAATGGGCTTCAAAACCGACAAAATCTGTAAGGAAAGCTGAAAACTCCGAACAATCCAGTTCACACTCCAAATGTTCATGTAAAATAAGGTAAAAGAGGTAGTAAATTAAGTTTGATGCATTTCCTATGTTAGGTAGGGTAATGTTTTGTAGGTTTTATTTAAAACAACAACAACAACAACAACAACAACAAACCCCCAAAAACCAACAACAAACCACCATCCCCTCTTCTACACTTGAGCTTCCTGGTATTTTTGCTTTCATGCTACATGGCAAGACATTCGCTTGCCATCTTTCACTGGAGGCTTCCTTGTCATGCTTCAGCCCTTCCTTGCTCACAAACTAGGGAACCAAGTCTTCTGGTTTTTTCCTCAGACAGACTGACATAAGCTAGATTTAAATAGTGTCATTAAGGATTTTTTTAATCTTTATCCCTGTAGCTTTCAGAAAAAAATGTCACAAAATTTATGGACTAGAAACAAGGAACAGAGGTAGATGACAACACGTAAAATAGACTATAAATGAAGAAAAATGGTAAATCAAGAGAAGAATGCTGGGGTGGAAAAGAGGGAAGCGGGGGAAACCTGTCTGTGCAGCATCACAAGTCAAGAGACAGAAAGCTTTGATCACGGTTTCTGTTAGGATACAAATCTGGGCAGTCAAAAAAGGAAACGCTTCACAACAGTGGATTACTAAGAGGAACAGTATTAGGAATTGGCTATAACTGCCTTCGTGAAAATAACGTTTGATGATTGCATAGCCCTGACAGTGACACAAGGAGAGTCTGTGGGAAGACTGAGATCCGAGCCTCCTCCCTTTGCCTAAGAAGTCAGACAACAGGTTTTTACAGTTTGTTTATCTTTACTTACCTCAGAATAATGAACAGGAGACAAAAGTAAACATGAGTTGACAGAAAAATAAGCTTGACATACTACATAAAAGTTAGAGTTACTGGATGAAGGGCTAGGGAACTACAGCTCCCAAAGATGGGACACCTAGTCAGAGCAAAGCAGGAGGCTATCAACATAGTGGCTGAGGCACACAGGGAGAACACTTCAATATCATAATGCTTGTGCTCCACATAAACTGTATTAGGAATACCTGTAAGCAGAGTTCTGGGAATTCTCCTTTCCCCTGGTGAAATAACCGTAACACAATAAGCTGTTCCTCAGACAAAACAGCTGAGCAACCAGCTGGTAACACATGACACTGCGTTAGTTGTCTAAGTTCAATCAGAAAGCAAATAAAATCCTTAAAGCCAGCAAGGCAAGCATGCATTTTTAGAGTACATGTCAATCTTGTAACAGAATTGTCACTGCAACTTGGCTGCCTTCTAGTTAAATAAGACTCTGTGGACAATATCTGATATATAGACAGGAGAACCAACCAATTTAACTGTAGTTAAACATGGACCTCCTCACTTGAATGCAATGCAACTGAAATCAAAGTGGAGAAAGGATCATATTAGTAAATTCTACTGAGAGAAACCTGAGACAATTCTGCACTATAAGATGTTAGCATAGAGCACTATAAGATGTTAGCATAGAGTACACACTAATAGCACACATAACATCCTAACAGTATGAAGAGACAAATTCTGTATAAGCCATTCTAATATGTAACAATATTTATACAAATGAGGTAAATATAAGAATATCTATATTTACAACTTCCAAGCCAAGAGTCTTCTTCCACCCCTCTCCTTAAAGAAAAAAAAAAAGACTAAATAGAAATAAATTACTTATACTTTCTTAAATTGTAGTATTAAAAATCTAGGGCCATACTGTAAGAGAAGCAGGACAGCACAATGAAAGCCATCCTTGTAAAATAACATTTTTAAAAGTCAGTCACAAATGACACCTGGACCAGTAGTTTTAAGTCATCGTGTCACAGCTAGAGTTCCTGATGAATGAAGCCTATAGACTAAACCCACATCCTAATGGACAATGTAATTCACCAAACCACTTCTATAAATGGTGGCCTTCTGGCTTGAAAGGCTATTAAATGAACTAGTATAGAGTAACAGCCAGCAGAGTGGAAAGAACAGTTGTTTGCAGGTACTGCCAAGGCACACTACTAATCAAGCTGTAAACACTTTCTATGAAGTCTGGACACCTTATTGAAGACTTGCACCACATACCTCATTCATTCAGAATGTCAGTTACAAATAGCAATTGTCCAAGTGTTAGCATTTGCATGAGAACTTGAAGCTTTATGATTGTCTGAAGCCTTGTTTTCAGGGTGAACAATTCAGTATACCTCCTGTATTTCTAAATAATAATTAAATTACTGATTTAACTAGTTACAAGAAATTACTAATGTTGCAACGCTAGTAGGGAATTTCATCATTATCTTGGCATTATCTGCTCAAATGATTTCTTATTTTACTTAGTCCATCACAGCTTAAAAGTCATATTCACCTTTTTGAGAAGATCAGTATAAAACCTATGAACGAAAACAGAGATATCAAAGCATAAATCAATACGATAAGTGACATACAGATTACCTTAGAAGGCTGAAACATATCTGTTAGTACAATGCTTCTACTGAACAGATACACATTCTTTCAAAGAACCTAAACGCCAATGAAGTCTATTCTGATGAGGCAGCTACAGAAGTGTCATAAGCATTAACAGACTTAAGAAAATTAATGCTGTTACTAAGTGTATCAAATTCAGAGAAAAAATCATTAGTGCAGCCCCATAACATTTTCTAAGTTGTTTTCTAATTATACAGAACAGGATGAAATTTGGTAAGAAACTTGAAGACGCTATATATGTAAAGTGTAAGCTTTAAGAATGCATTTGTGTCTTTAGAAAGTGTTTTCTAAGCTAAAGAGGTCATGAGTTTGCAACTGATGAAGAGTCAAATAGCCTACAAACATTCAGTCCTTTCCACTGAAAACAAAAACACAAACATTGACCTTCAGCAGTTTCACCAGTTTATCCATAAGAAAATGATAATCTAAACTTTATATTGGGTTTCATTATCTTGAACACCTGACTTCTTCATCCTTTTGCAAACTATCAAAAACAGAAATGTAAAACATACCAAGGATTAGCTTTGCCCATTCTAAGCAATTTTATTATCTGTATAGGCACATATAGTATACACACACAGATTTACAATCATCGTTCCATTCCAGTCAATGGCAAAGTCATATAAATACAGAAACCTACAGACAGCCAGTAGAGGATATTTTATAATTTCATTATGAGGCTTGTAACTGGTATTTTAATAGAGCCATAATAAATGTAAATAGTTAAGAGTTGTTAATGAGTTCAGAGCTGTGCATATCTGGAAACAAAAGAGCTGGAAGTTATATAACATGAAATGTAAATTGAGGCACAAAGAATCATGAAAGTTCATTTTAGTTTCTACCATTCCTATCAGAGGGATATAAGTCTCAAAATTAGAGTCCTTTGAAGGACAATATAGAGATGGGCTTTACGCTTAGATACATCTGAAGCAGGAAGATACCTCAATTCACCAGCTTAGCCTAGAAGAGAACTTGATACAATAGCCTACATGAATGTCTCCCTGAATACCTTTTCTCCACCTCAAACATCGTTTTTGAGAGATCCTTAGAAGACAGCAACATTAAGAAATTTAGATATTTTTGTAACGTATAAATGTATAAAATGCGGCCTCTAGAAATCCCCGCAAGAAGAAAAGACAAATAATCCTCTTGGAAACTACTAAGAGTCAGACACATAGAAGGCTGACCTCCAGGTCATGTTTATCTGTGCTAGCATCAAGCTTTCTTATTTCTTCTCTGTTCTAATGAGATTCTTTGGCCCATCAGTAACACAGGTGTGTCTATTTGGATGATGGATGGACCATACTGTACGAACACACTAAGGAGAAGACTGAAAGATACCTGGGTCAGAGGCTGGGAGCACAGAAATTCAGCTATATAAGGTGTGAAATCTTATTTTTCATTCCAATTAGACACGCTGGATTTGTAGTATGGATAAACTCAATATGTATTACAATGTTTGAGAGGCTAAGCCTTTCATAAAGAGAAAAAAAAAAAAAGTATCTGTGCATTAATACCTCTTTTCCAGATGATTTTACTGTCATATAACCTAAATCTAACAGCGATAACTCTTTCACTGCATGTAAAGGCTTACCTTTTTCATAAGGAAATGGCTGAAAGAGGGTACTGCCATGCGGGGTTTGGTGGGAGGAAGGTGCATTTAATAGTACATTCTTCAGAAGCCAGTACTGTGTTTTCATACTTGCCAACACAGACTTTGAGAACCTGACATGAATAACTTAACTGTTTTATCAGATAAAGGATGTAATTTACTTAAATTTTTGCTTCAGAATCTAGTATGAATAATCCCTTACACCTGTCTGCTTTAAATCACACAGGTGACAATCAACCTATGTGCTACTACAAATCCTACACCTAACAGGAGTAGACAGGTCAAGGTAATCAACGGAACAAAAAACGCACTGAAAACTACAACAGATCATTGTTTGAAGTCCTACTGACCCTGATGTTTTGTCTTTTAAAGAACTAGAAAGAGGGAGATCCTATTAGCAGACACTAAACATCTTCAGCCAGCAAAGAAAGGACCCAGCAAGTCTCTAGGTATACAAACAGCTCCACTGTCTACACAGTGGAGTTGAGCCTCCACAAAAACACCCCTGAAATACTGCAACTTGTTTTCCTAAGGCAAAGACTTTCAAAATCATCACTTCCCACACTCACCCTCTTGAAAGGAGGCCTGGCATTTTGAAGAAAAATACCATAGTAATAAGCATTATTACTATGACAGACTGCATATAACAAGTGAATAGCATTGTAAAAATCAAAATACACTCAGTGATGTAAATGCACACCTGGGTAACTAAAACCTACAGCTGACTAAGTTCAGGACAGTCTGACTGAGCATTCATGTCATGCCAGGCTAATTACTCCACTCTGCTGGTGGCACACTCAGCTCTCATGACCCTCCCCTGACACATTTGACATCTGACACAGAGAGAGCATTTCAACTCCGCATTACTCTTGGCAGTTTTGCTATAGGATTTACCTATGCAATGAAAGAATGAAGAAACCCATTCTGTCAGGCCATCTAAGACAGAAGTCATTATAACTTGGTCTGCATTTTGAACCAGTATCAGTTCCTCTGTGATTCTCAATAGCAGTGGGCCAGTATTTTTAAACCAGTAAGTTACTGTAACTCATTAAAATTTCAGACAATCAATGTAGTAACAGGGAAAATAAATAATCCTTCATCCAAGTCTCCCATTTTTTTCAGTTTATTTAGACTACAGTAGTAAAGAGCCAAGAAATGCTAGATTTAATTCCTCCTGTCCACCACACAAAGCAATAGCCATTCTTCCTATAAATTCATAGGAACTTTGAAGTCTGACGTCAGCACTGACCAAACAAGGGTAATTACTAAGAAACAGTTTCAGCACTTTAGAGAAGAACACAGTTCCTCTTATTTTTTTTTTATTATTATTATTTAAACTAGCACTGACTACACTTCAGAACTAATTCTGTGTCCAAGGTAACAACTGCATGTGCAAAAGCATCCGGACAGGCTTACTCAAAATCAAGATCCTTAAACACTCACAATAACTTTGCAGAAATCACCAGGACCTGAGCTACCAGTAGTAAGCGTCCTTGGTATGTTGCTCTAGTTCTAAAACACTGACTTTTAAGCCTATCCATAAGTTGTTAGAGAGGCAACAAAGAAATCTTGAAGTTTTTTTGCTGGATTACAAGATTCTTATATGCCATTTCCTGAACAGAAAGAAGACTCAGTCATTACCCACATATCTGATTATTTTAGTGGATTGGTTTCAGAATCACAAAAAAATGATCAGAAATCAGACTACAAGCAATATTAGCTGCATTGTATTACTTCGGTTTTAATTAAGCGAAGAAAATATCTACATCAAAGAACAAGCAGTGCTAGTGGCACTGAGCATATGCATTAACAGATTCTGTTAATGCAGATTCTGACTTTAACCTTCTTCCCACACATACACATTACCATGGTGATCTGCAAAATTTGCTGCCTGGGATTTTGGAACAGTACAGTATTTGAAAGGCTCTCAGCATCTTTGAATAAACGCTAACACAAATAAAGTTAAAGAGACAATAAGCCACAGATAGTTTGGTCAAACTGTCTTTACAGAAGAACGCTGACAAAAACATCTTAACATGACCTCAATCAGTACAAACAAAACAAAAAAGCTTTCACATTATGCTTTCTGTCCCTGGAAGGAAGGGAACCAAGTTTAAAGATTCTAGAAAAGAAACAGCATACGTTCAGTATAAAAAGCATAACCTAGAATTGCCCATTATCTCTGTCAACATTTGACTAGCTATCTATGGAAGTGTCACTTTCAGAATAACATATTTTCTTTAAAGGAATTTTTCATTTATATACTATCTCACTGAAATGCACACTTGTTTGGACTATAACAGGTCCATGCCTGTTGTGAGTTTCCCACAAGTGGAATCACTCTTGATGCACTTTCCTTTTATTTATTATAATTTCTAACAGAAATATAAATATTGTCTGAAGAAATGAGGATCACCTTACTGGGAACACATACATACCCTGACAACATAGAGCGCATAGGACCAGGAGCAAAGGCAAAAATTCTTGGTCGTTTGTGCCCCAACCAAACAATAGATTAAACAAACAAATCCACCACAACCTCTCGTATCTGTGTTGTCCTATATGTACGGTGATAATGCCTCATACTTTAGTTTGTAAGCACCTTGGGATACAACTAACTCAATTGTGATTCCAATGAAGAAACAGAAGGGAAAGGACAAGACCGTAACTGCTACCTGCAGGTAATGACCAATATTACCCTTGCAAATGCATTCTTGCAGAGATGCAGTTGACTTTCTTCACCAACGCAATTGTGATGTATTTAGGATCCCAACGAAAGGTTCACTTAACTTCGTCATAGTCAGGGTTCAACTTGAAACACAACTGCAAGGCATGCCTCACCACTCCCACTGAGTTCCCCACTCCTGCTGACTTTGCAGGAAAGGCCAGCGGTAAGTGGAAGCACCACTTGGTGAAGAAGAGACACCAGTGGAGGGATTTACAGACTACTCTTCAGAGCCCTCACAGGAAGCTTGGCCATGGTGGACCCTGGGGAATGGGGTCCATGGGGAAAGAAACGAGTTATAACCAACCACGTTTCACAACAGAGTAGCTGTACTGACATAGTGCCCCTTCAAATTCACCTCAATACAGTCTTAAGTCAAATTAACATTTTTCAAGAGCATCACCACGCTTTACCCATTACATGACAGCTCAGCAGAAAACAAGTTACAATTGCACCAAAGAGCTGGACACCCCTAGATACATCTTTCAGAGTAAGTCACTATTTCAACACTGAAATAAAAAGACTTGATCATGCAGCAAGCCCTGGCTGTACCAGTGACATGATCAGTGGCAGGCTCCCCCTGCGAGCAGATCTTGTGTAAGATGAATTTTTGATAGGACAACAACAACAACAACAACAAAAAAACCACAAAAAAAGAAAACAAAGGAATGCCACAGAGCTAATGACTTAGTCTTTCATTAGCTCCACAAATTATTCCCCCTATATGCTTGAAGACAATAAAAAACCCAAACAAACAAAAAAACCTCCACTGATGAGCAAGGAGTGCATGAAATACTGAAACTAAAGCAGTTATTTGAAGACCACTCCTGACTCCCTCCTCCCTCCCCTTAAAAATTAGAGGTTACTTAAAACAGGTATTTCTAAACCTTTATTTCAGTCCCCTGTAGACTGACTTCTTGGATATGTCACCACCAAATAAAACAGGTAAACTCCTGCTTCTGAAATACTTACACATATTTTTGGCTAGAAAAAAACAGTTCCTATCATATCTTGCAATCTCTTTATACAGTTCAGGTGAACAGGTCTACTGCTAACTTCAAACTACTTTCTTACATCAGTTTTAATTTATTTTTATTATCTTAATGCAGAACAAACCTTATAAAACTCAGCTTACCAGAAAAGAAATTCAGTATGGAAAATCAGGGCAAAATACCATTCACTTGAAGGGGTAAGGAGGAGAAATAGGTAGCTGAGCTCAAACGAAAAATTGTTCTCAAGAAGCTTTAAAGGAGCGGGTGGAATTCTTTTAGCAAATGGTGTCTGACGACAATAGCTGAATCACATAGGGCCGACTAAGAGATGTTACCAATCAGCACAAGAGTTACTGAACATGAGCCATAAGATAAAAGCAACTAATAGGTGTAACAAAGTTTTCTCCATGTGATACTTCAGCACCTAGTATGACTGTTCTGACAAACAAGCCAACTGCAATTTATGAAAGTCCCATTTCTGCACAAGATTTAAATAGTCAGTCTCCAAATTCTGTGGGTGAGTACAAGGTAAGATCCTCCTTCCAATACAAAAGATCCTCTTCCAAAAAGGAAGTGAGGGAAAAATATATCAAGCTCATACAAAGGTAAGACTGTACTTTATGACAGAAAAGGCACTAAGTTTAACACAGAAATCACCAACTTCATTCAGAAACCAGACACACTTTTTTTTCTATGAGGACAACTGGGAAGGCTTTGGTGACAACACACTTTCTATTCTGTGGAGAGAAAGTTTTCTTAAGAAAACATTTCTAAACTTTGCATAGTAACTGATAAAGTTCAAGCCATGTACAGTTAGAAAAAAAAAACAACATGTTGAGTTATACAGTAATTTATTAAAAAGAACAAGACACCAAAATACTCAGCAAACAACAATGCAGTCTCTAATCAGCTACTTGGTTCGTGCATCATTTTGCCCTTGTACCATGATTCATATACTGATAAAACAAACAGCTCTCTGTTTTAGCCTAAACGGTTAGGGATACTTACAACATTTCATCTCTATTTGCCTGAAGTACAACTGTAAGTACTGTAAGTGTTTTGCTGTGAAAAATTATTGCATCAGAGCGGTCATCACCATGTGTAATCTTCTCCCAGCATCAGGAGTCCCTTATTGTTTAGATGAAGGTTTCTCTTTTACTATAAAGATGAATAGCAATTTCTCCTCCCGTGCCTCTCCTCCAGTGTAGGGGCAATGGTTTATACAGTGCAAACAAACCTCGTGATGGGTCATGACATTTCTGATACAATTTACGTATTGTGGGGAGAGAATTCAAACTCTGTGCAGTGAAGGACTAAGCTGACATTTTTCCAATAACCACAGGATCAGATCAAGTGCTCAGGTAACTGCAACCCAATAGACCTTTGACATTACTAGGTATTGGCCTATATACCATGATCCATACTTTCAACATCAGCCAAATAAACAAGTCATCCATTGAACACAACCCACAGAGATCCATTTCAGATCTATGTTGAATATACCTTAACTGTAACTTTGAAGCAAGCTGAACGGAAGTTCCTAGCTCTTGAGGCAGTGCAACTTTCCACAGCTTGCTTTCCTCCCTGGACCATTCTGATGCACTACTGCACATGCACAAAGAAGGTATCGGCTCTCCCTGACATCTTACAACAAATATCACCAATCTGATCACACAGAAACCTAACTAAACCAGAGGAGGAAGTTAATACACTATAGTCATGTTTCTAGGAGGAAGTCTGCAAAACCTGCTGAAGATCTCATTGCCACCTTAAGTCTTCCTCCCCACACCTCCCTCCTAAACCTTTCTGTTAACGTGAGACTGACAAAGATGGATGAGTGCTCTGAAGTAGGTCTGCACTCCCTTAACTGTGCTTTCATTACAGGCAGGAGAGCTCCTCTTCCTCTTGGTGCTGAGAAGAAGCGATCAAGAGAAACTTTGGTTCCCCTTGGGGCAATAATTACCCTTGGACTAGCAGTTTCATCTCACACTTCCACTTCTAACCACACACAAAACACTGAATTAAAGAGACCAATGCAGTTCTCAGGCAGTTACCCAGGTATGTAACAGGCACTGGAGAACAGACCCTCTTGGAGGACGCTCACCAGCCTAACCTTCCTACATTCTGTTTGTTAATAACAGCCAGCTTTCTCACTACTGAACTTTCTCTTCAGTCTGCTCTTTATATGAAGCCCCCGCTTCAACATGTTCAGTGCAGCCGTTTGATTGCTCTCTTACCCACTTTCATTTGTTCAAGGTTGCTTGTTCCTTGGATTTGTCATTATTTCTCGACATCATCACTAGTCATGCAACAAAACAGGAGACACTAATCATGCAAGACAGACTTGCTTCATCAAAATATCTTGAAATCTTTAAGTGCTGGCGAATACTCAAAAGCCTCTCTTCAGATTTACTGATTTTTTTTTAAAACAAAAAGGAATCCAACCTATCCATCTCAGGGCTAGCACCCTTCAGAGATACACTCCTCCTCCCTCTCCCTCCTTCATTTTCCTCCCAGGCTTGGCTATAGGAAGGAACACCATGTCCCTGCTTTTCTAATGCATCTCCAACTCCATCTAGTCTATTCAAAAATTTATTCTTGAGGAAGAAAAAAAAAAATCATTTAGTTGTGCAGTCATCATCATGTACCTCTAACTCAACAGTAATAAAGCAAGACAGCTATAATATTAAAAAACCTCCTTGACGTTAACCCTGCTAAGTATACTTTAAGAACTGAGAAAATTGCATTAGAATACAGGCATACATGTACCAGCTACACTTGTGGAGCGAACAGCAGCCAATTCCCTGCAGTCCTTCAGCACATATAAGAAAGCATTTATCTGACTTTTAAGGTATCAAAACAGCGACTAACACTTTCACAACACCCTTGGTTCTTTTAAAACTCAGTTATTTGCTTTACAGGCCAATATCAAGATTAGGAGACACAAGAAGACTAATATTAAACACATATGGTAGTTACTAGCAAACATATTTTAATGAATACAACACAGCAAGGTACAAGGCTTTACAAAGGGCCACAGTAGTCTTCACCCTTACTCTCTATCTGAGCACACACAGAGGTGTACAGCGAGACAGATACCCAGAAGAAAGGTGGTAACCAAAGATAACGGGGTCCTTCAGATATATGTTTCTGTAAAGCAACAGTCTTTAATATTAGCTAGAACCGTATCTAGTAAAAACATGTGTTGCAGCAATGAATTTCATGGTAAATTGCTACTCAGGTCCAGGACTCAGGCTGTCAAGTATAATCAAGAGCTGCAACTAAGTTGCTAACAGCTAATTTGAATAGTCAAAGTATCACTCAAAAGTAAGTGAAAAGTTAGTGGTATTTTAATTTTACACAAATACACAGTTACGCTGACCAGAACACAGTGGGTTTCTGCACATAGAGCTAACACAAATCATGAGAGTGTTTGCAAAACAGACTGGCAACAAATTCACTTTAGCAATATGGCATGCTAAGCTTACATATAATTTGCTACTCCACAATGAGTCAAGTTCACCAAAAAAGAACTAAACAAGAAAAATGTTAAAAAAACTCAACTACCTGCAAGAGAGGTATTTTACCTTTTTTTTTTTTTTAAACATTGAGTAATTTAATTCCACATCACGCTTCATGCCTAAAGGTTGGTCTACAAATCACGTTAAGCAAAGCAAATGTCTCAACACCTCAATACTATTCTTAATAGTTTAAAAAAAAAATCTTGAACTCCAAGAAACTGCCACCTCAGTCACATACTACAGAATGAAATATGTTTTCCTTGTAATTCATACATCAATAGTGTAAAGAAAAAGTATTTTTCTAATTGTGCATTGTAATTCTAGCAATAAATCTTAACTGAAGAGACAAAAAAAGAAACCCCTTCACATCCCACCTTCGAGGGTTAAAAGGTCTGGCACAAAAATCTAAAGGATTTGTGCAAGTTTGCTCTAAAAGGCTTGCTCAAGTTACGTGGGTGTTAAACGAACTCCTCCCCAGTGGACAATGAGTTATAGCAGCATATGCTCATTAACATTATTCTACCACCACAAACCATTACTCCTAGAAACGTAAGAGGGTGTGATCATGCTTCTTGTTGGGGAAAAATATGAAATGAGACATTTAACACTTCTTGTTTACTGTAATGCCTCTATAGGACGTGATCTGATTTCTCGACACTACTCCAGGGTTAATGTTTTATCACTGCAATGAAGTCTCTGATATCTAGGTAAAAGCCATCACATACTTTGAAAGCCACTTGGAAGACACACTCCATTTCTCTTCTCCCCTTCCTGTTTCTAAATCAACTCAACTTATTTTTTGGACAGCAGAAACTATGATGGGATGTTCAAAACATTTCTAACTGTCTTTTCCCTATCACAACAAGTCACCATGTTCACAAGGCTTCCCACAGACCACCACACTGCAAGCCACTACAGAACTTCTGACATCCTCGTAAGGTCAGAACTACTAGCAAGCTTCAACACAATTTCTTTCGTCTGGTTTTATGACAGCATAAGTAAACTGTCAATTTCTGGACAACCTACACCTAACAACAGTTCCAGAGTTCTTCACTCCTCTGGTGTACAAACGTATTATAATGTTTTATAGACTGTATGTACACTGCCATTTCTGATCTACACAACTTTGGTCTAGATACAGAGAAACTTCACCAGGAAGTTTCTTAAACATAGAATAACTGATCCTCTGCTGTTGAAATGATAACAGCCTTTCCTCAAAGCAGAAAGAGCGTATAAAGTATTACCCATTAGAAAAACTACTTCAGATATCCAAATTCCAGTTTCTCACCCAAGCTAATGGGAGAAATTAAATTTAAAAGACGAGTGATGCAACTATTGATACACAATTAAATTTAGGTACATACTAAAATTTATACAGTGAATTACTTCATTGCTCATTTGAGCTGCTACTTAGTTCATTAGTAGGTGTAATCATTTGCTTGATCACTTTCTGCAATTTAATCTACAAGAGTCCCTTTCGCCCTTCAACAAAAATTACAGTAGAAATCTAGTATTTTATTACATCTTTCAAAACTGCATCTGTATTTCAACAAGGTATAAAACAACTTTCAGAAACATATCTGTACCTTCACTGAGCTATTACTGATCAGATTACCTTAGCAAACTAAGTGACTGAACATTCCTTATGAGTGAGGAAAACACACCCTCTAATCTCAGTTACTTCAGTCAAATATAAAGAAACATCCTAGTGTTACACTTACAGGTGTTTCCTATACATTGATTTAAGCTTAAAAGGTGACTGTCTGCCCTTGAGGATTAAGTAAGATCCATCACCAGAAAAAAATACCTAAAAGAAAGCACTTAAGGCAACCCCTCCCCCCAGGCTCTATGGATTTTCTTTACTTTTCTATTTTTTAACCGGTTATCACAGTCCAGGAGGGACATATTTGCAATGGGCGAGGGAGAAGTTTGCTTAGGGTTTCATTCAAATTATTTCTGAAGTTTCTGCCTCACAAACGTGAAACAATTACTCCATTCATCCATCCAAGATCAAAACCAAAATCAGAAGACTCACAGTTTAATGCATATCCAACTTCACAGTTAAAAGTCGCCGGCCTTGATGTTCTCTTGGCCTATGGAAGTAAGATTGAAGGTTTCGGTAAGCGCACAAGGTTACACACGCGCCGAGCGACTGCCGGCAAACCCACCGCTTAACCCGCAAGACAAGCGCCATATTCCAAACGACGGCGTGAAACCCCCCGCCCCTCCGGGTGCGCCGCCAAGTCCGGGCGGTGATGCCCGGCGCCCCCTCCCAGCGGCGCGGGGTCCGCCATCCGCG
>JAVJGI010000057.1:49495497-49505707 GCA_035590275.1 Ibycter americanus
CCCCATCTTTCTGGGTGAGGGGAGTGAGCGAGTGGCTGCGTGGTGCTTGGTTGCCGGCCAGGGTTAAACCAGCACACTCTCCCAACAATATTATTACATACTTCTCAGGTCCACACTGTGAAAAAGGACTTGACCTCTACACCGTTATCCCAAGTCCCAGACCTTTGCCTTTCCTCCAAGACCTTTCATCCAGGTCTTACATCTGCTGACATGTCAGGGGAAGGCCAGGTAAAGAGACAAAGGCAGGCATTTTCTTCTCACCAAACCAGTGGAAAAAACCCACATCACTTCATGCAGCCTCCTCTTTGTGGGCAAAATAATTCAAAGATGAGAGATGAGAACTGCCTCTGCAGATACATCTCCCCATCAGCTGTGTGGAGCAGGCCATACAGGTGCATGAGCAAGTCCTGAAGTGCCTACTGAAAAACAGGAGTTTTAAATAGGTAGCCTTATCCCTCTTCACCTGAGGGCCAAGCTCTTGATTACTCTAATAAAGAAGAGATACTCCCTCCCAAGGGAAGTCTGTAATGCCACCATAATCATTTTCTTTCTCCTAGTCCACTGCCACAGATCTGCTCGTGGCCAGCTGCGAGCAGGTGCTATCCTGCTTCTTTGGCTACGCATGTTGCATATTCAGTTCCAGTTGAAGTGTCCTCTTGCCTGTTGTGGTTATATGCATAGCTGCTGATCACTCATACTCACCTCTTCCATGGACCTATTCCCACCCCACCCCTTTGCCCTGACATTGTGCAGGGTACTCTGGCGAATAACAGAGCAATCTCTTCTTACTCTGTGCAGCCACTGTATTGAGTACACACTCATCATCCTTCTGCTTGTGTGCTGCGGATGCAAATGCGCTCCCATCACCACCAAGTTTTATACTGGTCCCATTCCTACAGCTGAATGCCGAAGAAAGAAGAGAGAGGTAGTCACTCTGAAATGCATGCAGCTGTGGTATCACCCTGCCAGCACAACCTGACTGCGGTTCTCTGGCTAGCAATCCTGCTTCCTCTGCCTTTGGGAACTGTAACGTGCCCTCGTCCTTTCTGCTGATAGCATCTATTTTTTACCCTCAGCTGTCATTAACGCATGGGTCATTAATGCGCTGTGGATACACAACCAACATTCATCCTGCGACTTAAGTCAGACATCTGGTAGCTCAGCGGCATCTGACCTCTCCCTCGTTCTGGACCGGGCAGCGTGGGCAGCCTTCATTACACTCCCCACGCTGCCACACAGATGGACCCTCCAAGACCCTGACATGGATACCTCACTCCCCTCTTGACTGCAGACATTTTCTTCAGACAGTACATGCAGAAGAATCAACAGCTAATTTCAAGAAGGGAGGGAGGGGAGTTACTGCTATGAAAACAATTTTGTGCTTGCAGGGAAAATACTTTGAATATAAGAACTTCAAAGTAGGATAAGGGTGATAAGAAACAGATCTCAATCAGAGATTAATTTCCTGTTTTCTATTCAAAACAGTCCAATGTCACAACCAGTGCAGTATTTCCACCCTAGCATGGCCAGAGAGATTTTATCCTAAACACTTACCCATTGCTATAAGCAGAATACCAAGAAATAACAATATACAAAATATTTTTTCTATAAAATATTCTAAGACCTGCTCTCTTTCCATTGTTCTGGTATCCAAACTGTAAGTATAAATTCCCACAATCTACTACACAATTACTGAAACTTCTTTCCCATTGGCTTCCCACTGCCGTTTAATCTATAAAGCAGATCTTAAAACTGTTCTCCTTGGCTATAAACCTGACCTTGTCAACCCTCTTCATTACATTTAGCTCAAGGCTGGTGTTCTGACCTTCCAGTCATGTGCAAGCCAGCTCCCCTCCAGCAATTCAGCCTCTGCTGCATCTCACCCTCCACGCTACTGGGCTGCTGCCCTCACATCACCGTTTTCTCTTCCTGCAGCCACCCTCGGCTGATCTCTTTCTTACTTCATGAAAATCTCTCCTTAGTTCCTGTTTCTATCATACCTCAACCTCAGTCTATGTGTCTCTGTTAATAAAACATACATACATGTCCTGAAATAAAACTTCCTGGTATTAGGCTGAGCAGCTAGGTCAAGCTTTTGTTGTACCCAGCTCAATTTCTCCCTTTGTTGCATCATGTTTTAAAGTAATTTATAATCTCTTATTTGCATTTTAAGTCCTCCTCCCCCTGGCATTTGCTTTTACTACTGTTAAAAATCATAAATAATCGTAATTGTTGTTAATTTATACTGCAGCTTTTGGCTTTGCCAAGTTTGGTCTAAACCATTTAATTAATCTTTCTGGAGTCTGTGAAGAAGCAGTCAAATACCACTGAGAAATGAATTTCAGCAGACTACCATTTTGGAGACATTACACAGTTTCTTGTTACTTAATTTGTCCATTTAATAACTATAGGTCCACCCTCAACACCTGGCCTACCAAACTAAGACTAGGATAAAAATCCTCCTTTGAAGTACCCAATTCAATTAGTTTTGCAGCTGTGACATGCATAAGGACTAACAGACACACACTTGCTTTTCCTTAATTTATTGGTATTGACATTCAAAGTACAATACAGAGAACTCCTTCAGAAGTTTGCCTCCAGCAAAAAATCCTGAAAATTAAAACCAAAACAAAACAAAACAAAACCCGCCCCAAAACAAAACCAAAACCCATGTCCCCTTCCCTAAAATAATTTCTAGCCTGGACTACTGTTCCTATCAGGAAGGAATAAGAAAGAAATCTTCAGGGAAATGACTGGACGTCAGCCTCAGCCTGTAATCTGGCTTCAAAATGCAAACACAATAATCTGTACAGTTATACACCATTTGCAACTTAAAAAAAATACTTGCCACACCTAGTGCAACAGCAGGGATAAATCTGGGCTTCCTGAATTACATGTGGCTTGCAAACAGTCCAGCTCTGGGCAGTACCTGATGCTAATAGTGCAATGAGAGGGGGCTGCATGGGCCCAGAGGCTGTTGGATCACCAACAGGTTCATTGGTGAAACGAGACAAGAAACAAGGATGAGTTTCTGTGGTCGATATCATCACGTAATCTTCTTTTCCTAACTGATCCTCAGGTTGCTGCATTCACTGGGCTTAATGGACAAAGAAAATCCAAGCAGGAAGCTCTTGTGTGACTGAAGGTAATTACAAATGCACTGTGGATTGTGCCTGGAGGGAGCCGCTGAAAAGAATTTTGATCTTTTCAGAAACCCTCTGCAATTTCACCTTACCCAGCTCTTCATCTTGGGGTGATGCCTGTCTCCCACAACCCCCCGTCATCTCCCATGCCTTCTCCAGTACCTCCCTGCCTCCACTTGTGCTCAGACACTGAGAACAGCCATGTCCAGGGCCAGTCATTGCTACTACCCCTGTTTAACACGGCTGGGGGGTAACAGGGCTAGGGGCCAGCCTGCAGCCCCTTTGCCCCTACAACGCTCTAATGACCAAGATGAGGCTGGGAGTCTCCTGTCCCGCCCGTTAGATTATGGGACAGACTACCAAATCAGCAGCAATATTTGGGCTATTGAAACTGTGACTAGTGTGGGGGCTGAGGATGACTGTGCAAGGAGGTTAGGACATGGAAAAGTGCAGCACTGCCAATTCCACACAACACACTCCTAAATGCCAGTAATAGCAGCTGTGGGCTGAGCATGGGTGCAGCTAGCACTCCCCACTCCCATGCCATGTACTTCTCTGAGCAGCGCCCCAGGGACTGTCCCACTTGCAGGACCTATCCTTACCCAGTTTCATTCATGGGACAGGAGACTGGGCTGGAAATTAGCCAGAATACTGTCTGTCATTTGGAGCTCTGAGAAAGCAATTCTAAAATATCAGATTCGTTTTTTAATTAGAATGCCAAGGATCAATTCTCCATTCTCATCTCTAGTTTTCCCGTCTTTCGTGCAAGGACACACTATTACACACAATAAATGAGCCCAGAGCACACAGGAAAGCCATAGAACACCTGCATGTTGGTGTTTGTGTTCATCTAAGGTTATCTGAAGATGTTCAGGTACGCAGATGGACAGAAAACTAGAATACCTTGTTATGTCAAATGTACTGTTCAAAAAACTAACACATTGTTCAAATTACTCCTTAAGTCAGGTAGTATCTGTTAAAGCATCAATGTACCATATGTAAAGGCATAGAGATGAGCATTACAAACCAAGGAAACTAAAACGCTTGATGCAGCATGTAACTTGACTTTTTGAAGCAGCATGTTCACAGCTGCACAGCTGTGCAGGCATCCAGTAGTGTGAAGCTTTTTTGAGTTTCTTTGACAATTATGTTGCTCCATACCAAAATGCCATGTGAAAGTGCAGGTTACAAGGCCTGAAGAAGGCTTTGCTGGAGCTGTCTGCAGCTGATTCTTTGACTGTATCTTTTTGGACTATTACCACCCTATAAACAAACAACCAAACAAATAAATAAATAAATAAATAAAATTAACTGTACTAGATACTTTTCTGAGACAACAGCCACATTGTCAGTAGAGAGAGAACATGCAAGGTATGAGCCACAAAGCTACTTTCTTTGAAAAGAAATCCATCACCAAGTTAAAGATCTATGCAGATATTCTCCAGGGTTAAAATTTAAAATGGCTCCAGAAATTAAATGAGTGGTTACACAGTCTTTCTATTGATTTCTGTGTTGCTTTTAGGCTACTACTTACTGAAAGGCACCCAGTGCAAACAAGAGCTTGGCACACTTTGAAGATTATGCCACATCCTGCTTGCTTTACACACAGAGGTGAATTCAATGAGATTGTTTCTGTGCACAAGGCAGGAAAGATTTACTCCCACGTTCCTTATTACCTTGGCAAACTGCGGTTATAAAACATGCTGCCAGTTCTGCAAGCATTTAAACACTGCATTTAATTGGGCTGTTTATATAAGCAGGAGCATGTATTTACTCAAACACTGACCAGACCAAATTCTATGCCATAGCTGGAATTTTCGTATAAAGTCATGCTTTAAGGAGGTAAGACACTCCTTATGGAAAGTGCCCTCCCATTCTGCAGCAGTAATGGTGTGTGTGAGAGCTACACACCCAGGGGCTTTAAACCTGTATTTCCATACAGCGCCTTGTTGTGAGACCGATGTTTAAAGATAAGGCAACAAGAAGCGCTGGCCTTTCTGGTTTTAATGGACTCGGGATATCTACAATAATTTACATGTTGCATATACAGCTATCTGGCACGTAACAGGCTGCTGTCAACTCTTCTTGCAGTTCAGCAGGGGCAGAAAAGACCATAAACCTCTCAAAAAGAATCATCTGAGATATCTGGCCTATGGTTAGCATCAGTCCCTGTATATGGACAAAAAAGGAACATTTTGCTTCTCAGCCAGCAAAAGAATGACAGAAGTCTTGAGGGAAGACGACCAAGACAGAGATGGCCAACAGAAAGAAAAGACTGAGAAAAACCATGTTTTTCTGTACCTAGGTTAAGACTGCTCTGATTATTGTACCCAAGTCAGAGTTTGCTTGAGCCAACACTGTGCAGGTAAACAGAACCAGAACTAGACCCGCTCACAATCCTGGAACAGCTTTTAAATGAACCCCAAACATGCAGAGCGCTTCCACTGATTCAAGTGGGATTGAGTTTCCGCACATTTAACTTGGTGGAAATGTCAGCAGAGTCCCTTCAAATGATTTCTAGCTGATTTTTTTCAGGTGTAGAATATTTCAGGAGTAGAATGGGTAAGCATTAAATAATACCCATGCTAATACAGTGTTAACAGTTAGTACTTGACATCTGTCAAATTGGCTCTGCACAGACTTCCTGAAGGGCACATTGTATTGGGTTTGTGTGGCAAGGTTTTAGTAGCAAGGGGGCTGCAGGGGTGGCTTCTGTGAGGAGATGCCAGAAGCTTCCCCCATGTCCAACAAAGCCAATGCCAGCCGGCTCCAAGATGGACCCACCGCTGGCCAAGGCTGAGCCCACCAGCAATGGTGGTAGCGACTCTGGCATAACATATTTAAGAAGGAGAAAAAAATTACTGAGCAACTGCAGCTGGAGGAGAGGAGTGAGAATGTGTGAGTAAACAACTCCAGACACCCAGGTCAGTGCAGAAGGAGGGGGAGGAGGTGCTCCAGAAGCCTGAGCAGAGACTCCCCTGCAGCCTGTGATGAAGACCATGGTGACGCAGGCTGCTCCCCTGCGCCCCATGGAGGTTAACGGTGGAGCAGATACCCACCTGCAGCCCATGCAGGATCCCACGCTGGAGCAGGTGGATGTGCCTGAAGGAAGCTGTGACCTGGTGGAGACCCCACGCTGGAACATGCTCCTGTCAGGACCCGTGGATCCATGGAGAGAGGAGCCCAGGCAGGAGCAGGTTTGCTGGCAGGACGTGTGACCCCGCAGGGGACCCATGCTGGAGCAGTCTGTTCCTGAAGGACTGCACCCCATGGAAGGGACCCATGTTGGAGCAGGGGATGAGTGTGAGGAACCCTGCCTCTGAGGAGGAAGGAGCAGCAGAGACAGCGTGTGACGAACTGACCGCAGCCTCCATTCCCTGGTGCCGCTAGAGGGGAGGAGGTAGAGAAATGGGCTGTGAAGTTGAACCCAGGAAGAGAGGGGTAGGGGGAAGGTGTTTTAAGACTTGGGTTTATTTCTCATTATCTTACTCTGATTTGACCGGTAATAAACTAATTTCCCCAAGTCAAGTCTGTTTTGCCCATGATGGTAACTGCTGAGTGATCTCCCTGTCCTTACCTTAATCCATGAGCCTTCTGTTATATTTTCTCTTCCCTGTCCAGCTGAGGAGAGACAGAGCAACTCTTGTGGGCACCCAGCTGTGGCCAGGGTCAACACACCACACACAGGCAGAAGTCAAATGCACAGTGTTCATACATAAACTATTAAGATAAAAAAACAAGACTAGCTGCTCACACAATTTTCATCTTAAGTCATCTAGCAGGGAGACTTTCTGCTGTACAGACCACCGAACCAAGCACAGCACATCTTTTTTTGTACTCTCTCTCTCCTTGTCTCCTAATTTTCTGTTAAGCAATGATGGAGGCATAAGAATCTCCTTCCCTTTCAGCTTCTGCTGCCTTCCGTGTGGCTGAGCACACTGCTTCTAAATTACTTTAACATACATATAATACAGCTGGTACAACTCATTATTTTCCCAGCACCCAGATGAGTCCTCATTCCTATTCATTCTAATGTGTCTACTGCACATGCTTTAGTATTGTCAGAGGTGAGACTTCAAACATCTAATAAAAAGGGTGTCGTTTCCTGGAGGCAATACTTTGCTAAGAGAAGGTACTGAGCAGAGCCTAAACGACATCAGTGAGAGCATCACTTCATGCTTTTCTTGATACTCAGCCTATATTTTCCCCACTTCCTCTTAGCCCGTTATAGGTTGTCAAACCATCCCAGCCTTACCTTAACTCCTGAGGGCATACATTTGAAAGATAGTCATATTGTGAAAGTACACTATTTTACACAAACCAGAACTACAGCTCATTCCTCTTAATTTCCTTATGCATATGCACACTTCCTTGGAGACTACTGTTTAGCTAATCTTAGTTTATTCCTAAATTCACACTGGAATGAATATAACACATTCTTTCTTGATCTGTTTTAACGAATATTACTCTAACTCTTTGCACCTCTTTTTAGTAATGCTTAGCAATTTCCAGATATGAAACATCCTCTAAATAATCCGTAACAGAATTCTTAATACTTCTTTTCCTATTGCTAAAATGTACAGTCTCATGACTTCCACAGAAGCTGCTCTTCTAGCATTCAATAGGATTTCAGTTTCAAAGCTGTGCCAGATGTTGCAGGCAGTTTAGTTCAGATGCTTTTGTGCTTTTTTGTTTCTTTACTGTTTCAGCTTTTCCTATTTATTTTATTTCTTTGACATGGAGCAGAGGGAATAGCACCTGGAAGTCCCTGAGAGATCACCTGAACTTAACTTCTGTGGTTTGAATTACTGTCTATTTGAATACATTATTCTAGGTAACCACCTAATCTGTTAGAAAATTATGTTTCAAATAAATGGAATTGTACAAGAGCAAGGTGATGAAATATGCAGCAAGCATTACTGGACGTCTTGATCACAGAAATAATGTTGCGTACTTTGTTCCCTGATTTGGGGTGGGTTTTTTTGCACTCCTTTTCTCTTGTGTATTTGGGGGCGTCTGCCCTGAAACTATGACAGAATGCGTGTGCCAGCATTTGCATGCTTTTTCTCCATTTTAAGTGTTTCTAGTTTCAAACATTCATTGACATGTGGTTAAAAAAAAGTGAAAAAAATCCCAGCATGCATCTTAAAGCAGAACTTCAAACTACAAATCTGTTGTAAAGGAAAGGGAAGTACAGTAAACAGCATGCTGTGAAGTAGGATTCATCATTTGATGTAGCGGTGCATTGTAGCATGTTTCCCATCTGACAAAGGCAGCTAATGCACCCTTTCCGACTCTGTCCCTGGTCTTTTGTCCGTGGGAGTCATAAATTCCCAAAATTTTGTCTTTCACATAGTAGTAGCTAAAGCAAAGCAGTGCTGAGGAACGTACTTGCCACCATTCTGCCTGCCTGAGGCCTTCCTCTATGACTTCTTCTCTAAATACACACCAGAGGCATTGCAAAATGAACCTCACTATTTCTAGAGACCTTTTTCTGTTCTTTTTTAAAAAGTGTTTGTATTGTTACATTGAATCACCATGTTTCATTTTCTCGTACCTAACATGCTTATAATCTATTTAATTCCATATTTTGATGAAATTGTGAGAAACTGAGCTTAACACCTCATGTGGGTGTATCTACAACGTTACCAGAAAGTAGTATGGGTACATTTGAAGTTCTTATATAATCCTCCTCACTATAACATTTCATAGTTTTACAGTTTCCTTATAGGGGAAATTATCTTCCTTTATTCTCCGTAAGGGATAAAAATACAGACAGAAGTCTCTGCAAGTCATTGCAGCTGAGTATTTATTTATCTAAGTCCCACTGAATACAACTGAAATAAAGCAAAAACTTAGGCAGAATTATACAGAAAAATAGCTGCAAATCAGGTAACTGATAAATCTTTCTGTTCAAAGAAGTTACTTTTTGCACATGCTGCAGTCCTAATTATAACTACAATGAAGCATAATGAACTGCAAATTAAGTAAATTATTTGCCTCTGTATTCAATTTTCTGTTCCTCTTCAGTTCACATATCATCAGTCTTCCTTTTGCCTTCAGTCTGCACTGCAGACTATTTAAACAATGAAAATCTGACATTTATTTATAGTGGAAAAATGTTTAAATAACCATTTAGTACATTGACATTTTTGTTTCACTAGTGCAAAAGTTGTCCTTTATTCCATTCACTCTTCCTTCTATGAATTTTAATGGTCTCCTCATTCATTTCATTTCATTTCTGTTTAACAGGAGCCAGCCTCACCTCAGCTACTATTAGACAACACTGCAGGGTCCAGTGAGACCACTTGTCTGCTTTTATTTCCACAAAGCATGTTCAGAGGAAATTTACTGAGAAAACCACATGCACAATTAAATACTAGTGACCAAAATAATCTGGCATGTTCTTAAAATTAAGGGAAATTCCTTCAGGGACTATTTCCAGCTAGGTAACAACTCCTTCTTTGCCCTTTCTCAGTGCTATCTTGTTATATAGGAGATTCTTCCCTGCTGATCCAGTATAACATGTTGGCCAAACCACTACAGAAATTTTACTATGTATGTAGCCTTTGAAATCACATCCAAAGGGATCACAGTCTGAAAGCCATATTCGTTGTGTTGTGACATAGCTAGACACAGCTAACTGTGAAAAGTGCAGGTTTGCTCCTTCTCCTTAAAAGCACTTGTTGCTTTTAAAAACATGGGCTGAGTTTGTGCTGAGTGTCCAAAAATCCTCCAAGAAAACTGACTTCAGACTGCACCTCTGCAACTGTCAGGAGGAAATCTGAAGCAGAGGATAGCAGCCCTCCCAAACAGAAAATGTATGAATGGACTGATAAAGATCTACACAGAAACATCAGTGCTGGCTCATCTGCAGGTGGACAGCAATGGACCAAAGATTTTTATCTTAAATACACACTTAGAAAGGGAAGGAAGCATTGCAATGACCTTTTCATTTTTTCCTTTACAAACTGACTGGGAAAAGTGCAGAGTATTGTATGGGTCACTGCCGGCTTTTTTCCACTACCACAGTTGTACCGCACAGAGAGCGGAGTAACAAAATTCCC
>JAVJGI010000057.1:49512699-49524726 GCA_035590275.1 Ibycter americanus
AATATAACTCAGATTGAAACATTTAGGGAAAAAAAAAAATCAGAAAGACTGTCTAACATGACTAACAAGCTCATAATTGAAATTTTTCTTCTCTTTAGTAAGAAACCCTCAGCCTAATTTCTTTTTTTAAATATTTACCAGTGAATCCCAACATGACTAAACACCACTGTGTCTCAAATTCCTTTTAAAGAATAACATTGCCCCGTGCAGTGTTTCTGTAACAGTGCAGAATAATTTCATTTGATTAGGGAAAATGTTCCCCTTATCAGTATCTGCTCTCACTAAGACAAGTCTTTGGCTTTTTCTTTTCAGTTACTAAATAGTTATTTTAGAGATTCAGTATTGACAAAAAAGAAGAAAAACACACCAGGTGTAGCTACATTGTATATTGTCAGCTATAATATAAAAAGTTAAGAGTCAAGGGATTCTGACACTAACTCATTTCAGAAAACCAGCTGCAGCAATAGGTTTCTGAAACATTTCAGGTAGTTTCTCCTCACCCCACCCTTGCTCTTCTTTCATACAACCAAGCAACTGATCACTTCAATTTTTATTTTTTTTCTGGGGGGGGTGGGGCAATGGCTTGGAATGAAGATTTAAGTACAGGCCAATGTAAGTATTTTACAACTCTTTTTTCCGAATAGGTCAATATACCTTCTATTAAAGCAAAGAAAACCTTTACCTAACAAAGTTTCCAAAACAAACATGTAGCACCTAAGATGAAGCACTATGAAAAGTAAACTCTTCAACTTGAGGTGCTTATTTTTTATTTGACAACAAACAGCAACTCCAGCAGCCACCTTAGGGCTGCACTTCCACTTCTTTCTTCTTTTTTTTTTAAATAGATCTGTCCCAAGCCTCTCGTTTAATGTAAGATGATACCATAAAAGTAATAAGGGAGCTAATGGTAATTCTATTAGCACTGTCAATTACCACGGAGCATAAAGATTAAGGATCAAAAAGGTTGATTTTGTTCTGCTAAACTTCCTTAATCAAAGCTGTACTGAAATTGAATACCCATTCAATGTGCTATCTAAGCAGATCATATACCTATACAGGTATTTCCTGCAACACACTTCCCACCAGAAACTGGCTGCTAGGTGCTAATCATATACATGCACAAGACATTTGGAGGGGACACAGATGGGACAGTTGACCCCAACTAGCCAAAAGGATATCCCATACCATTTGACATGATGCTCAGCAATAAAAGCTAGGAGAAGATGGAAGGGGGGGACATTTGCAGGGGTGGCATTTGTCTTCCCAAGTAACTGTTACATGGGATGGAGCCCTGCTTTCCTGGGAATGGCTCTAACATCTGCCTGCCAATGGGGAGTACTGAATGAATTCCTTACTTTGCTTTGCCTGCACACAGAGCTTTTGCTTTACCTGTTAAACTGTTTTCATCTCAGCCCATGAGTCTTCTTTCTTTTACCCTTCCCATTTCCTCCATCTCACTGTGGAGGGAGTGAGCAAGTGGCTGTGTGGGGCTGTTGCCAGCTAGGGTTAAACTACAACCCACCTAGCCATAGATTCATTCAACTCAAGTTGAAGTCCCACTGCCAACGTTTTGCCTCTTTCCAATCTCAGACAACTTTTCTTTACAAACAAGATAAGATGGAAACAGTAGGGTGAGACTCAACAAAATGGAGCAGCAGTGGAAACCACACCCATATATAGGTACAATTTCACACAGTGCACTGACCATGCTATTCAGCACAAACTACTATCAAAACACGGTGACAATTATCTCAATTCCCTAAAAATTCTGTACTTCTGGTTTCAGGAATTTTCTAATGGCATACTCTGTGCTGCCAGTGACATTAATAATACAGTAAGAGCTATATAAGATTTGCCTAGTTCAGAGTGCTATCTGACTAAACAAAGATGGATTCTTAAGAGAAGACACAAACACACTAGAAGACTGCTCAAACAATAGCACTTAGGAATAATCTTCTGTTACTGATCAATTTACCATGGTATAAAGGTCTGTATATTCCTTCTGTATGGAGATTTGCTTACTCTTTCAGGCTAAGCATCAAGTTTGATCTTATGTTTTGTTGTATTTTGAGTAAGACCTTGCTCCGGGCCAGAGATTATTCATTGCCATGACCTTTAAGAATTATTTATTGTGTAAAATAAAAACGCATTTTTTTGGTGTTAGCTTTGAGTGAAAATTCCAACTTCACTAAATGTTCTTTACATTTTAATTATACCAGGACAAGTAAGAATATCTATCCATTCTATATGTTTTTTTATACTGCTCTTTCTTATTCTGTGAACTTCTATCATGATGCTCTGGATTTCTTTTCTAGTCATTCCTGATCTTTTAACTGGTGATTCCCTACATCATCAAGACTAAGTGTTTCTCACTTCAATAGATATTCCAAATACACAAAACAGACAGCTCTCAAAACTGTCATGGCTGTTTCAAAACTATTGTTTTATTCTTACTGCAGTAAGATCAATCACAGAGTGAGAAGCAAAGCTTAGACCTATCCACAACAGATGCAGAAAAAAATAAGAAAAACAAATGGGCAAAAGACTGCGTAATGACATCCTTTGCATTCATAAGCATTCAAACACACCCTGAATACACTCCAGATTTTTTGCTGCAGGACAAAAGTGTTCCTGGCCAGTACTAGACTCTAGAAGACCTTCTTCCACACAAACCTCACGGCCACCACTTCTCTTAGAAGTCTGTAAAATTAGGTGGGGGCAATTCTATCACTTTCTGTTTATGGATATTTTAAAGCACTAAAGCTCTGCTACAGTCAAAATAATCACTACTACTCTCCCCTTTTTCACTGAATCAAGTCACTTCACTGTAAAAGAGTATCAGATTGGTCAGAGAAATCTCCCCTTTGCAAATCCTTGCTGACTATTCTCAGTCCCTATTCTGTTCTTAGAACACTTGGAAACAGCTTCCAGCATTGGCTCAACCACCTTCCCACGGATTGCAGTGAGGCTCTCTCGCCCTTCTTGAAAAGAGGAGTGACATTTGCTTTCTTCCAGTACTCACGCAACTCCCCTAATCAACATGACATTTCAAAGATGATTGAGAGTGGCCTTGCAATGACATCAGCCAGCTTCTCACCACCCACTGGTGCATCACATCAGGTCCCAAGGATTTGTGTATTCCTCATCATCAAATCCCCAATTGAAATCTGTTCAAATGTTCCCTAGCCTTTTTCCTCCTCTACCAAAAGTCTGTATCCTTGTTCCAGACATTCCCAATGGTGTGAGACCCAGAATTCCTGAAGGCAAACCTTAGCAGTGAAGACTGAGGTACCAAGAAGAAGGTACCAAGCACTTCAGACTCTTCTGAGCCCTTTGTTACCAGGTCCACTGCCCTACTCAGCTGTGGGCCTACATTTTCGCTCCTCTTCCTTCAGCTGCTGATACACCTGTAGAAACTGTTCTTGTTGTCCTTCACATTCCTTGCCAAGATGAACTCCAGGTGGGCTTTGGCTGTCCTAACCCCATCCCTACACACCCACAGAATAACAGAATATAAATTAGTATTTGAACATGAATTCACATGGCTTTTGCAAGGGACGTTCTGACTCACAGTCCCTGCTGGAGTTGTCTGAATAGCTCTTGGGGGGGCGGCTACAACATGCTTACATTCCCAAAAGCCCCTCATCAAATGCTTTTAAGAAAACAACACCCTTACTATGACAGAAGGTCTTGCATGGGTAAGTCACTGGGTAAACTACAGGAAGTGAAAAATAAACAAACAGGTCTCCCAATGGAGGGATGTCAAAAGTGGAGCTCTACAGGTATTTTTGTTGGCATCTGTGTTGTTCAACATACTTATAAGTAATCCAGAAAAGAACGTTTTTTTAATGATACCATCCTGAACAGGTTCTTTAAGAAAACTGCTTACTGTCAAAATATCAGGATAAGCTTAAGCCTTGACTGAGTAACCAGTAAAATTACAGACAAAAATATATGTAGACATGCAATACACATAGATCAAAAAAAATACTAACTTCACAAAGAATGTGATAGGTTCTAAACTGACTAGGACCATTCAGATGAGTTTAATGAATACAACATAACTTTGTAAAAATAAATGTATGTACACACAGCAGCCAAAAATGAAATTAGAATGAGGAATGACAAGGAAATCAATGGAGAATGACAAAGAAAACATCACTGTGCCATTGTTTTGTGTATAAATGCCTGGCTGCCCATAGGTTGGTGATTTTTTTCAGCTCTGATTGAGCAAGCTCTTAAGCATCTTAAAAGAGATATAGTAGAATTGAAAAGGGTGCAAAGAATAGCAGCAGAATGATCACAGGCACTCACCTGTTTTTTCACAGAAAAGCTGTTCCATAAGGGGAAAAAAAACAAAAGGGGGGCAACAAGGGACTTGGAAACTCATTAAGAGCTTGGTAAAAATGGATAGTAATTGAAGAGTAGAACCAGATTCAAAACTACAGTATGTGATTCTTCACCAAAACCAGAATAAATTCTTTGTCAAAGGTTTTTAGATGCAAGAAATTTGCACTGCTTGACAGGAA
This sequence comes from Ibycter americanus, assembly GCA_035590275.1. NCBI lineage: Eukaryota > Metazoa > Chordata > Aves > Falconiformes > Falconidae > Ibycter > Ibycter americanus. The sequence goes on from JAVJGI010000057.1 coordinate 49,517,229, forward strand.
CAAGTTCATGAGAGAGAAACCCACTGAGGACAACAAAACCAGAAACTTTCCCTAGCACAGGAAGTAGGTGTAAACTGCTGGAAGATGTGAAAGTTCACTTGTTCTGTTCCTACTCTTCTGCTGTCATCTGCCTAGGATCACTGTGGAAGACTTGACACTGGTCTAGACCTATCTTTGGCGTTCTAAAGTTAAATGCTTTACCTAATCTAAAACTGAAAACAGTTACAAACTTTACAGACACCAATAAACAGAAGTGAAAGGAAACAATACACATTGCTGAAGATTTCTCCTATCCTCTACCACACAGTTGTATGCTGAACTTACTATTGCTCTTGTGTTTGACTAAGATAAAAGCACTTCTAAATCGAGAACCAAAACTCCAGAATTTGATAGGCTTTGCATCAAGGCCATCATTGTGTCACAAATCTTCCAAGGCATAACCTGAAACTTAAAATTGTCAGAACAAGGTTTTGGAAAAGAACACTCAATTCGCAAAGAAAAAGCTATTCTACGGACAGCATACATACTGCATTTGCCCATTCTCCTCTACCTATTTGGTGGAGCAAGCATCTACAGATAGTCTTGGCTACTACATTTAGACATACACTGACTGACTAGCCGGTACACGCACGCTGACTTGCTACCGAATTGCTGTTAGTTCTGATAGTTAAGGTATCAAATTGTAACTTCTTTCTCTCAATGAGGGCACTAAATGCAGTTGCTGCCTCTTTCCTACCAGCTTCCATATTTCAAAATATTTACGTAGAAACTTTGTACCTTTGAAACCTCCACCTGTCCTAGGCAGCGACATTAGTCAACAGGCTTAAATTAAGTGTCTGGGCAGAGAAATGACATACAGACAGACTTTTGCCCTCCCTATCCCTTTACGTAGTTTCAAGTCCTATATTTATTTACTAAACTACAACATTTTTAAACCTCTTTCAGCATGCAGCTTTACTCACCTATTCTGTCAGAATCTGTGTGAACTGCCTGAATAACAGAAGTTCTGAGAATCACTTCAACATCTGAAGCTATTTTCAGAAGCTAGTAAAAGGAAAAAAAAAACACCAACAACACAGAGCAATTTAAATTATATGTAATTATTCCTGAAAGTATTCTCCATACTAGACAGGTATTCAAATAATAAGGCCAGTCAGTTCCATTATTCAGTTAGTAATGCACTATCTATACATATCTTTTATTTGGGGTATCCTGGCATAAGTTACAGGTTGATATATAAGCTACCTTGACATACAGCACGAGGAAGGAAATTTCCGCTCAGTAACATACAGCAATGTGAAGTCTATAAACCCAATTAAAACTGCAAACAAATGAGGTAAAATGCAACTAGCAAAGCAAGTAACTAGTTCCCAATGATCAGACACTGGTGAATGCCTCAGTAACATCTGACTACCCTTAGGAAAAGGGCAATCTGGTTCTTTTCACATTCCTGCTCTTGAAATAGATAAAAATAAAGGCAAAGCATGACAAGAATAAAGAATACTGAGGTGTTACAGAAAAGCAGTACAGGAAGAGGGCACTACCTGAAGATTAGCAGAGGTATTAATACTTTGAAAAGGCCTAGAATTCCTTCCCTCATTAAGAGGATAAGCAGAAGCACTCCTTGCTAGTTTTGCTGAGCAGTTAAGAGAAGCCTAATACTTGTTTGCATGATACTGATCTAAGAATTAATTACTTTAAAGAAAAAAAAAAGTAAATATCTATAATGAAAAACAAGAAAGAATTTGAAAAACGGAGAATGTTAGTTAATCCTTGCAAACAGTTAACAAGATATGGCCTTGGGAAAAAGAATCTATGTCAAGCTAAGAATTAACAAAGTAAGCTGAAGAAGAACCAAATGGTTAATGAGACCAAACAGAAAATCACATGAGCTATGTGTGAACTATCCTAATTAGCATACTAAAAGATCCATCCTGGCGCAAAGAAAGCCCCCTACTAACAAAGCCCCCTCCTCACAGCACATGCCTGGTAAAAAAAATAATAATGCTGTACCTTTAAATGGAGAGGAGGCTCATAAGATCCAAAGAATATGAACTTATGAATAAACATAATTGCAAACAATTGTTCAAAGCATATAAAATGTTGGTGTGGTAGCTCTGTGGATTTATCAGCAAGCAACTATTCTGCACAGACAGTCTGTGCGTGGATCGGCTCTCACACACTGGTGAAGAACCTCGATTAGGGATAACAATACCTGTGTCAGAAATAAATTGCACAAGTGAGACACTTCAGGAGACAGGCTTACACTAGGAAATAGTGTGTACAAGCAGAAGTGGATCTTTGCAAGAGTTAAAGCTCAAGACTTGGCATCTACACTGAATTTTTCCTCCTCCCTTTCCCTTTTAAGGGTTTGGACTAGGTATCCTCCAGTTCCCCCTACTGAATGCTCACTAGCAGCTAGGCTGCACGCTCCTGAAGCACACCTTCCAGTTCACATTCATCTTCTAGGAATCCTGCCATTTGCTCTGAGGTTGCTTCACAAAACGAGCCAGACCACAGAAGTGAAGATAACCAAGGTAACTTCAGAAGCGCACCCCTGATCTGAACCAAAATGCATGCCACAGTAGATTTAGCTGCCACATCATGTATTATAATACTGCAGACAGCCACTCCTACCTCCTTAGGTCACCACATAACTAAGTTACTTCATGCCATACTAGAAGACACTGCAGCTTTCTATTCTGGCAAAGTAATGCACGTTTGGTTGGTGAATATTAATTTTTTAGCTGCTGTCCAAAGCAGAACACTAACATCCCCACGTTTATGCAAGCAAGTATCTGAATTCTCACAGGTCCTGCATATCATATAATTCAGTTCCTCTGCATCCGAGACTTTTCAGTATATGTGTAATATAATAAATATGACAGCTTCTATGATGTTCTAGGATTCTGTAGTTGTGATGAAAGTCTAGAATTTCTTCCACTGACACATTTAATCAAGATACCAACTAACCAGTATTAAAAAGTTATATGTGTGTTTTGTAGGTTGCCATTCCAAACACACGTAGATTTAAAAATTACAACAAGTATTCTTCCTGTACATCTCTATAACAAAAAGAACATACAATTTAACAGATTAGACACTAGAAACACAAACACAGAAGTATTACTATAGGGGCCTGATAACAAGCAGAAATGCTAGAAAGTCCTAACTAAATGCTCAGAACTGTTTATGTCACTGTCCAGTGGCTGGTACGATGCAAAGGTTTATATTTATTTCTACAAAGGACAGATGGAGGCACTTTCTTCCAACTAGTGCCCAATGACAACATAAAGACAGTCTGTTAAAAGGCTGAATGACAAGGACTGAATTACTCATTCTGTATGGATGTTAAGAACTAAAAATACCAAAAATATAGAAGTTTCATTTCAGGCCTCAGTAAGTTTTAGAAAAATGGCTCAGTAAAAAGTGTTAAAATAACAACTGAGCAAAGGTAACTTACACAGTGAGTTAACAGAGTGTTTCTACTCCTTTTAATGCACCATGAAGGAAAGAAGCAGCAAAAAATCCCAGCAGTATAATTCATACCTCTCTATTCCAATAGTCATGATCATTCGGCTGGTTTCTGCCTCCCACAAAAGATGCTGCTTCACTTGCCATCAGGAATCAAAATAACTTCTCAAGTCTGCCAGTAACTGAGCAGATTATTTAACTTCTCTGTATCTTTCTGTGCTCGTCTATACAGCAAAGACCAGGTAAACTTAACCACAGCTCAGACAGGCATTATGAGCAAAGTATAAAAAATATTTACATGAGAATAGCAACATAAACCATTTTTTCCCATAATTTTATTATGTTTCAACATAAGCATACTGAACTAACAGAAGACACTTCCTCCCTATGTATTTTTGTACACGCAAAATTCTATAGCATGCTATTAATACCAATGGAAGTATCAATATATTTATAAACAAAGATCCATGTAAAAGCCTTTTTAAACTCACCTGGCTCTCACAATGTCTCAATAAGTACTTACATTGGTTTACAGATCCTTTAAGTAAAAAAGCTCCTATGCAAGTGTTCTTATGCAAAGTGGGGAAAAACAATGAAAACAGGAAGTACCTCTTTTATCTTCTCTTCAGATGTCTCAGCTTGGTTATTTCTGAATTCTTAATTTATCTTTTGTCTTGCAGCTAAATTAAAAAAAAAAAGTGTGGACAAAAGAATTGCATCTTGTCTTTGTCACTGCCTCAAAGCTCAGAATCCTTAGTCCTTTATAGCACCCTCCTAGTTCACTCTGTCTGAAGTATTTTAATATAAGATTTCCATGGAATTCAGGTGATGTCATATTTTAAGTTGACTGGTATAGGAGTAAAATATAATTGCCTATCTAGCAGTCTGAGCTTTAAAAATAACATACAGAAGCCACTATTAAAAGTCTGTTTACTAAAAAAGCGGCATTTACTCCGAGGAGCAACCGTACATGAAGAGAATCAACTCAAATGCTCAGTACAGTTAAACATGCTTTGGCTGGACTGAAGTTAAAAAAAAGCGGGAGGGGGACAAAAAAATTCCCAGGAAGATCTGCAAGGTTCCCAAAAGAGATGTTTTCCTTATGAAATATGGCTTGAGTGCTTGAGTCCAACAACCAGTTTTTTCTTTCAAATTAAATGATGTCTGTTTATGGACACACAAGTTTTCCCAATGATTACTTTTAAAAGGTGGAAAAGAATAATTTAAAGGAAGATTATGTTAAGAATTCTCTTTCTGTGTATTCAGAGAAGAAAGGTCCGCAGAAAGACAGGTAAGCATGCACCACACAAAAAAAAAGTATCTCACCTTCAAGAGCTCTGATATCATGTTTAAAAACTTCTTGCCGGGTCCTGTGGAGTAATTTAAAAAGCTTCAAAACCTGTCAATACAACATCAATAGAATTACCTTGTTTGCTACCAGGATTCTTAGATAAATGAACATGTTGCAATTAGAAGTGTTCTGGTTGATCTTTCATGTTCTTTCCATTCAGTACAGAATTTGGTATGGAATCAGTATCTAAGATCCTTTACCTCAGTTCCTGATCAAGTAACCTGCAACCAAACCAGATGTAAGGAAATCAAAATCCTAGACAGTTCTAGATGTTTAAAATTAATCTAAGATGCTAGAGAGTACTAACACTACACTCCTAAATCATCATTTGGCATGAGGGGAATATAATCCCGAAAAATGCATTGATGCAAACATATTTATTGTGCCAATACTAAATAAACCCAACAGAACAGGAATCACTCTAAAAGTCAAGTCAACTGAAGGGACTATCAAGGGTAGATCACTGGATGCTCTCCAATTACGAAAAAAACACGGAAATATAAATGGCTAAAATATTCTTACACTTGTGTATGAATGTGTGTAAGCCAATGTGAGAAAAGTTAATTTCAAAAGGATCTCAAACTGCCTATTAACTAATTCAACAATTATTTTTCATGTCTCTGTATAATACCTGGGCATAACCTTCTACAGGCGATGTGGCAAAACCAACACAAAGCAAAGTCCTTCCCTAAATATAACTGTCAGATCAGCAAATAAAAACTTCAGTAAAGCCTAACATTCAAAAAATTAAGATTTACAATGTAGTGATGACACACCTAAGGATATACGTGAAGCAAAACTGATAATCACAGCTCAGAGTCATATGTTTTTGGCTGTTTATTCATACAGACTGTAATGAATTACAAAAATCCTCAAGTCCTTATCACACTTTTTTGGTGTTTGTCAGAAAGCGACAAGAATCTCTGAGAAGCACCAAAAAAAAAAAAAAAATATCTTGGAAATAAGAGACTTTTTCAAGTTATTTCTAGTACTTCCTAGCGTGTTTTGGCATCTCTGGAAGGCACAAGTTCAGGTACTCCATGATAACTGTAAATTGTTTTCTCATAGTTAATAATAAAATTCTTAGAACGACACAGAGGAAACACAAGGCTGTACCTGAGAGATGACCGCCTTCTTTAACAGCATGCTCTGCATCTGTGAGCTAGAGACACACACAAGAGTGTCCCCTAAAAGCAAAACACCAACAAAAACGTCCTGGCAGGGCCCTGAAAAAAGTGTTGCCTTTGCTTTAAATCTGACAGTGGTAGAGAGAGAAAAACGTCAAGCTTCTCTGAAAGCTATTACTTCCAAAAGTGGTCAACCCAATTTTAGATTTTCAAGCTAAGCTCTCAACCTCCATTCAGCTGGTTACCTGGCCACACCTTGAGATAATTCATCCAGAAGTGCACACACAAAAAGACAGTTTTTAGGAAGAGGAATAAGACATAGAACAGTAAGAACAGGCAACGTTCCAGTTCAGTACTGCTGCTTTAACATAATACTACCACAAATTTACCACATTAAAGGACAACTTACAAATATAAACAAATTGAAATCTCACTTCATCACGTGGATTAGACATCATAATTTCTAGTATAATCTATAATTTAGCATCCTGTTGAGTATATGTTACTGCATTACAGATCATCCTCAACAGAGAACAAACTAGTGCATTCCTGACTGCGTAAGAGGCTCACGATGTTCAACTAAAAAACTTCTGTCACTTTTACAAGAATTAGTATGCAACTTGACAGTCAGTTAAATCAATCTGAGCAGAGACATATAAAAGAGAACACGGACTAAGCTAACTCCTTTGGAGTGTCTGTGTCCTTAATAATTAGCAACTGAACAGAACCGTGTTGCCTCCAACTGCTGCACTCCCCAGATGGCTGAATCTGTGGAAAGTAAACAGACAGAACTGAAAACTAGCAAAAATTTTTTTCTGTAAATGCATTTTAAAGGATTTGACTAAATTGTTTGGACCGGGCATCCTGAAATATTTCTACCCTATAATATTTTTTGCCATCTTCGCAAATAGTAAAGCTAATATTATAAATGGTTTTGAATCAGACACATATGGTGAAACTTGAAGCAATGTTTTACAGTTCTTCTGAACTCTTTGATCAACAATTTTCAGGCATCTTCCCCTGCTATTTGCCTGTTTCTGCAAAGCCCTCCTGGAAAATGCTTCACTACACTAACCACAAAGTAGTTGTATTAGATGACTTTGAAGCAAAATATATTGATGCGCAGATTCCTTTGAGCTCTGCAGTCACCTAATAAAACACTGAACTCCCCTAATACCTCAGAGTACCAGTGCCCCCAGCACCAGGCTTCAGAACACTTCTGAAACAGGGCTGTAAAGATGAAGGGTTTAAATAATTCTTTTGTCTTTGCTTTTCTTCATCTTCCCATCACAATCCACTGTCTTGATGTATGTTAATCTCTGACTGTCATCTCTCAGTTTCTTTCCTTTTTCCACAATGGCCTTTGCATGCAAACCCCTACTTTCTGTTAGCTACTTCCGTGCCCTTCCGGCCCTGAAAGCCTCTGCCTGTTGATGCCACAGATGCTAGGAACTCCTAGGAAAAAAGTTCCTACCCTCCAGCGACATACAAGGACAAACTCCTTTAAGTCTGTAATTTGTGTCTAGCTGCTCTTGACAGCCGAAGG
>JAVJGI010000057.1:49548741-49559447 GCA_035590275.1 Ibycter americanus
AGAAACTTGTTCACTGAACTCTGTGGTGCATGGGCTGGGCCTTAACTTCTGTGAATGGGATAAAGGTTTGCCTGAATACTGTCAGATCCTACCTGACCCAGCTGGGTAGGAGCTTTGTTGTGACTACTAGTGATGATCACTTGCTAACTACCTACCTAGCTGTTGCTGGCCAGTGAAGTTTTGGAGCTAACAGTCTGCTCTTCTCAGTAAGTTTCATGTTTGCATTGAGATTTGCAAGTGTGGGGCAGCTCACAAGATGAGGTCCTTGAGTTGTATATTCTTCTAAGCAGACAAGCCTGCTTGTTTGCCAAAGCATCATGAGTATATGTGGTGCTAAATTATTCCATATTAAGGGGAAAAAATAATGCAGGAGTGCTATCTTTAGGTTAGCTGCAGACCTGTGTTTGACTAGAAAGCATAGTAAATGCTTGTGTAATTCTAAAGTTGAAAGTTGTAAGAATAAGTAATGAAAACTAGTGAAAGATTGGTATTTCAGGCTACACTGCTTCATCATCTGTAAATGTCCTTCTCAGTCTGTAAGAAAAATATATTCTGTTTTCTTTGTGCTTTTTCCTAGTTGCTGCATATGCGTGTGTGTCTGTACACTGCTGTTGTTAAAATAGCAAAAACAACAACAAAATACTTATTCATGGAACCATAAACTGGATGAGACTTTTAATACAATGCGTATTTCATTTCTGGCTTTAGGATGCCAATGACTTGAAAGGGTAAGAATGAAGCAGAGAAGGATATGTTTTCTGAGTCTTAATATTCAATTCAAAATACCTTGGGAATACTCCTTTCAACATGTAAATTGGTTTAAGGGTTTTGTTATTAAAAAAAAAGAAAAAAAATGTAGTGAAGCTTGATAGGTACAGTTTGGCTCTATAAAATCAGGACTGACTTCTCCTGTGGCTTCCCCTGCCTCACTGCGGGAATCTATTGACTCCTTGTGACTTTTTCAGAAACCTAATTTGAAGAGGTCTTCAGGGCTTTCTGTTTGCTTTATGTATGTGTCCTACACTCAACAAAGATCCTAACAGTTTGAAAGAAAATATATTGCTTTAAATAGCCTAATTCACTGGACAAGATCTTCCATTCTCTGTAGTCTAGGTGCTTTCAGAATGTCAGAAAGTGATAGGTGACAAGCAAGGAAGACTTGGGAAATAGGTGAATTGAAAGGCATTTAATTTTTAGGTGTAACAGCAGCTGAGGAAAAATACTTTCCAGTTAGGTTTTATAATTCTTGTAAACCATTAAAAGTTGTTGCTGGTGAAGCTCACATCTGACTGCACTTGTATTTCCTGCTTGTACATGGTTGGTGCAGTAGGAACTAAAGGTGAAATCTTAATTGTATTTGGGCCTCAGTTTTGATCTTACAATATGAATTTTACCCAACTGCTTCAAAAATAGCCTGTGCCTCTTTACAAAGTAGTGTAGTTAATAGAATAAGAAGAGTTGTATGGAAATTTTAGTATTTAATTAAAGCAGCTGATACAGGGAAGAAACAGACCAGCTTTTGTTCCCAGAAGGTCTCTTCATGTTTGGTGTAAAAGTTGTAGAAGCGTGCAAGTATGTTCTGCTATATAATTACTTGCCTTAACAACCTAATCCAGATGATAGAAAACCCAACCAGAGGAAATGCATTATTGGACCTGTCGCTCACCAACGCAGAGGAACTTATTGGAGGGGTCTAGGCTGGTGGTAGCCTGAGCTGCAGTGATTGTGCCCTGGTGGAATTCATGATTTCAAGGTCTATGGGCCAGGTGAAAAGTATAGGCAAGACCCTACACCTTAGCAAAGTGAATTTTCAGTTGTTTAAGGAACTAGTGCCTGGGGCCTCTGAGAAACTGCCCTCAGGAATAAAGGAACAGAAGATTGCTGGCACCTATTTAAAGACTCTTTTCTTAGAGTGCAAGAAGTCTCAATTCCCATGTGCAAGAAATCAGGCAAGCAAGGCAGGAGACAATCATGGCTGAATAAGGACCTCCCGGTCAAACTAAAACACAAGGGAAATGCGTAGGCAGTGGAAGCAGGGATGCACATCCTAGGAAGAATTACAGGGATACTGCTGGGAGCGTAGTCATGGGATCAGGAAAGCAAAGGCACAGCTGAAACTAAATTTGGCAAGGAACGTGAAGAATAATAAGGGCTTCTACAGGTATGTTAGCCAGAAAAAGAAGACAAAAGAAATTGCAAACTCCCCCCCCATTCTTCTGCCCTGCCCCTGATAAATGAGACAAAAGATCTCATGACAACTGACATGGAGAAGGCTGAGGTATTCAGCAACTTCTTTGCCTGAATTTTTTCTGTCAGTTGCACTTCCCATGGCTCTCACGTCCCTGCACATCTAGCCAGGGAACAGGGGAATGAAGTCCCACCTACTGCGGGGGATGATCAGGGTCAAGACTGTCTGAGGAAACTGAATGCATACACGCCCATAGGACCCAGTGAGATGCATCCCAGGGTCCTGAGGGAATTGGCAGATGGTAGTCACTAATTCAATGGCTCAATGTCCAAACTGAAACGAGTAATGAGTGGTGCCCTTCAGGGGTCCATACTGGGACCAGTACTGTTCAGTATCTTTGTTAATAACATAGACGGTAGGATGGAGTGCACCCTCAGCAAGTTTGCAGATGACACCAAGCTAAGTGGTGCAGTTGATATGCTAGAGGGAAGAGATGCGATCCAGAAGGACCTTGACAGGCTGGAGAAGTGGGCCAGTGTGAACACTGTGAAGTTCAACAAGGCCAGGTGCAAGGTTCTGCACCTGGGTTGGCGCAGTCACCAGTATCAGTACAGGTTGGGTGGTGAATGGATTGAAAGCAGCCTTGTAGAGAGACACTTGGGGATATTAGTACATTAAAAATTATATATGAGCTAGCAATTTGTGCTCGCAACCCAGAAAGTTAATCATATCCAGGGCTGCGTTAAAAGAAGCATGGCCAGCAGGTCGAGGGACAGGACTATCCCCCTCTACTCTGCTCTTGTGTGACCCTACCTGCAGTACTGCATCCAGATCTGGGGTTCCCAGTGCAAGAGAGACGTGGACCTGTTGGAGTGAGTCCAGAGGAGTGCCATGGCAGTGATCAGAGGGATGGAACACCCCTCCTATTGGGAAAAGCTGAGAGCTGGGGCTGTTCAGCCTGGAGAAGAGAAGGCTCCAAGGAGACCTTTTTTTACAGCCTTTTGGTATACAAAGGGAGCAACTTACCAGAAAGATGAAGGAAGACTTTCTGAAACTGAAAGAGGTTAGATTTAGGTTGGCTATAAGGAAGACATTTGTTACGATGAGGGTAGTGAGACACCGGAACAGGTGGCCCAGAGAAGCTGTGGATTCCCCATCCCTAGAAGTGTTCAAGGCCAGGTTGGATGGGGCTTTGAGCAGCCTAGTCTGGTGGAAGGTGTCCCTGCCCAGAGCCGGGAGGCTGGACTAGGTGATCTTTTAAGATCCCTTCTAATGCAACCCATTCTATGATTCTGTGTTATTTGCTGGGAGCAACTCCAGTTTCTTCCTCGTACTTTGTGACTGGCCAGCTGAAAAGGTACAGTCTTGTGCTTGCTTTTTCTGGTTGAAATATGCAAGCTGGTGACTGGGCTTCAGCAGTTAAGTGCAGTTTTTTCATGGGTTGCTTGCTAGCTTGATTTTATCTCACCCATACACCAAAGATCTGCCTTCTATGAACATTTATGGGAGCAGAGTTTAATCCCTGAATTAATATACGTGAAAAGTAAACATGACAGAATAGAACATGAGTCAGAATTAGCAAAAATGTTAACTGAGTCATATTCCCATCATTTTGCTCAGTACATCTGGGCTGTGATTGCCTTAGCTGGAACAGCGTAGACTCTGAGGTTTTCTCAGCTTTGTAATAGCACTAGCAGGAAGTGAATGTATTTTAAGTACTGTCTGTAGCTGTGACTAAAGAACATATTTTGAAATAAGCTGTTTAATGAACTGCAAATACAAAATCGTTGTATTTTCTTCTTTAGATTGATGAAATGCAAACTGCAGAACAAAAAAAAAAACCCACTGGTTTAGCTTTGACACTTTTGACCACTACAATAGGGAAAATTAGTGTTCAGCTGCAGCTAAGTTTATTTTTATGTTTTCACAGAGAATAGATATGGATGAGGGATGGAAAGTCGAAAATTAATTTTGGAACAGTCACTTTTCATTTGCCTAGAACTCTAAATGCATTATGAAGGCACTGGATCCCCAGGGTAAATACAATGCAGCCTTAAAATGACTGGCAATCCAGGAAGGAGGAGAGCTGTGAGAAGCTGTGCCTCTGTATGCTGACCTGAAGAAAGATTGCTCAAACTTCTGGCTTCTCTCCCATGAAAAATTTAGTCAGAAAGCCACAGCTCTATTTTACATCTTTCTGGAAGGTGTGAGTTTCCACATTGTTGCTCCTTTCTGTCTCATTTTGAAAAGCTCTGACTTTGTGTTACAGTGGTTCCAAGTGCTCATATCTAAATACTTAAAGATAATGCACTCCCTTTTCTTCTCCCAGTGATGTGGGCCTGAGCCAGACTGCTGCCACCACTTGCCGTTCTTTTAGGTATGCTCTGAATCAAACAGGAGCTTGGGCTGTACCGAGCCTTACTCTCTTATAGGAAATGGGTTTTGGAGTAGCCGAGCTGACTAAAATTATTTTAGAGTGGAGGTACTTTTGGTGGGCTCTTACCACTAACTGAGAATTTCAGGAATCAATTGTCCACTAGGCAGCCTTTGTATAGTCCTTGCATTCAGTTTATCTTGTGAAATATAAAATACTTTTTCTTATCCTCACTTGAGGTAATTTTGATATTAAGCTATTAGCTGACTCCTAAGTTTTGTATTTGGATACAGCAGAGTGCCTGTGTGGGAAAACAGGATTCATTCCTCCTTTGTATCCTGTTGCCAGATTTCATGGGGCTACATTTGTAGGAGCGTCAAAAAAAATATGCACTTATAGGTAAGAAGCGAGTTGAGCTTGCAAGGATTCTTTTTAAGATATTCAGAACGCAGCTCAGCTAATAAATGAAAATAACCAGCGTGCTATTAACACCAGATCCTGGCAGGGAAATGAGCAGAGCGCTACTTGAGATCAGAAGGGAGACAATTACCTTAATAAGATCTTTGTTTTGCATCTAAGTGGAAGCTAAAGCACTTGCAATAAAGAGGCTGTAAGCAGGGTTAAGAGCATTTCACACCTTGCAGCTATTGCTGCTTTTTCCAGAAAACAGCAGGTAGCTATTTTAAACAGGACTTCTACACACACGTGAAAGCTATGGATTATTTTCTATTTATTTTATGCCAGTTTTAATGTGGACGTTGATATATCTGTATCCATGAAAGTATCAGGTGTTACTATGAAAGCGAGGTGTGTGATTTAGTAGTAGGTTCTTCTCTGTTAATTTCTTCTATTAGTTTGGGGTATTTCAAAGATGCTGACCAGAATACTAAGCCAACTGAAAGATTTTGGTTAGCTATATGTAAAGAAGTATGTTAGTGTAGGCTTCCTTACCCTGCTTCCCAATATACCTGATCATTAAGAGTGAATTGTTAATGAATGCTTCAGTTATTGACCTGTCTGCCACCACTAGCAATGTAGTGTCAATGATAAAGTTTATCAGTCTGTTTGATATAGGTGAATTATTTTTGGCCATCTGTTCAGGGATGTAGTCACTAAAAAAGTACGGAAAGAAAGAGTAAATACTTCTGGGCTAGAATGTGCTGATCGGAAGGCTCAGGGCAGCATGAAGGAGCCGGTGTCAGACTGTCAAATGTCCTTGAAAGGCAGTTTATGGGGGGACCCCATCCAGCAATATTTGGGGTGAGCCAAAGGTGGCATTGGAAGCTGGGAAGGTATGTCAAAAGCAGGCTCTGCTCTGATCTGGCAGCCTTCAGTTAGAGAAGCTTGGGGGTGCTGCTGTGATTAGACAAGCAGGACTGTCTAATCTACAAAAAGTCGTTGTTAGTCCCTGGAGAACAGCAGAGAATCAGAAGGTTGCGAAATTCTCTCAAGTCATTTTAACATCCTTTCCCAGGGTATTTGTTGCTTTTGGGCAGCTCATTCTGCATCATGCCTGATAAAGGAGCTGCACTGCATCTTTCTCAGTTTCTAAGGCCTGTATCTCCATATCTGCCTGTGTTATCACCACTTGTTTTGACAGCAACTTTCTGATAGCAAATTTCTGTAAATGAAGACCAGTGGTAGCGAGGAAAGAAACTGTGACTGAGATTCTCCCAGTAAGACTAATGGCAACTACATTTTCTAATCCAAGGAAGAATTTACCCCCTTGTTATGCTGGTAGAAATGAAGGAATTTCATAATTTAGGGAAATATTCTTTCTTACAGTCCATATGATAGACCATGTCTGGTGCTTTTCTACAGACACACCAAAAGCTCTAGGTGAGGATGATAAATAAAACATTAAAGCTAAGGTTTACTGCATGGTTGTGATATGAAAATTTGTTCATAATATTTCCTGAAAAATAATTAACACACAGGAAGCACAGCTGATTCCTGATCGCTCATACATAGCGCAATTGTCAAGGTGGAAATAAACAAAACAATTAAACAAGCTTCAGTGTTACAGGAATGAGACTAACATTTGTTTACTGTATTTCAGCTATACTCCTACTGTGCTGCGACTGAAATTCACTGTTAAACAAGAGCTGATCTCACCCCTCTAACACGGTATTTGACTGGGGTGTGCTGTCAGCCTTGAATAGTTCCTAGCGTAAGAGCTGCTTGGACCGCGATGTTTGTTTGTACTGAAACCACTGTAATGAACTGCCTTGTTTTTGTGATCCAGTGCTGCAAACAATACATATTGGACTTTGCCAAACATTTTTTTGGTGTTGTTTCCTTCTGTTGGTTAAGTCACTGAAGCCATCCATCTGGCATGTGATGTAAGAAAGAATTGTGTTTATTGTGCAAAATATATTTGATGTTCTGCCTATTGTTTTGTTAGCTGGGAACTACTGTCTCATTGTAAGACTGGGTATCATTATCTCGACACGAGAAATAGAGACAGCTTCCACTGACAGAAGGTAATTTCAGCCCCTATACTCGCTTTCCTCTAAAGGTGTTTCATCCTTTCTGGATAAATGATAACCTTAAACTGAGTCCTATAGTTTGCACCTTTAAAGTACTTTTAAAATGGGAACAAGTCATTAGGATAGGTAGAATTTAATTGGGTTATGTAAGCATCTTGCCAAGGGGCTAAATGTTACCATAACTCACCTATCCAAACTGTCAGATCTTCGTTTCAGTGCATCATTCTTTTTATAAATATGAGAGTTTAAATTAATTCCATTTTTCATATCTCTTATTTTACTTCTGTGAAGACATTCTTTTTGCTTTCCATTAGTAATCCAAAAGCAATTTATTTTTTTGGCCACTGTTCTTATTTTTTGACATCTTCAAAGGTGATCCAACACACAGTGACACATTTTAAATCATTTGAAATCCTCTTAACATGGAGCACCCTAGAATGGGTATAAATAATAGAATATCTTACTAAGAATTGAATGCATCTCCTGTACCTATGTATAAACTGAGTTCTAAATGTGTGTTTAAATTTTTTTTAATATTATATTCTTTTTTTTGTAAACCGTTGCACTTTTTTTCCAATTTAGGAAAATTTGGTGTTTCATGAAAAGTTGTATGATTATCCAATTAAGACAAAATATAAATGAGAGTCTTTTAGGCAATAGAATTATGCAGAAGAAAGAATGCTGGAGAATTGTGTTGGGGGGTGATTCTTCTTACAATTAATCTGGCTCTACTCAAATTAATGAGATTTTGAGGTGCATCTTTAATATCCAGCAGCTTTTTCCCACAAGCAGAAATGAATACTCAGAACACCATCACTTTAGGAATCACTTTTTGTGTTACTCTTCCATATCTGTTCAATGAGCATACCTCTGCTCTGTGATCCTCCGGTCAAATGCAGGGGTGTGACTTATTTTTGAAAAATATCAGTCAGAAATGTGAGTTCGGGCAAGGGGTGATGTTCAAGCTTACTCCGACATGGTGTTGCAACACAGGAAACAACGTGGTAAGGCTGGTCTCTGCAGAAGGAGTGGTAGAATAATAGGGCTTTCTGTGCTTTGTTTTTGTTACTGGAGGCCAAAAAATCTTTCAATCTAGCCTGATTCAAGATACTGTTCATCCCATCAAAGTCAATGAAACTGCAGCTAGTGTTTTAAATGTTCCTGTAGACAAATATTATTTAACTGGAAGCTAAAACTTTGTCCAGTCAAATCTTCTAAGGAAGTTCAAGAAAGACATCACCTTCACGTGATGAGATTTGGGGAACTCGATGGGACACACTTCAGAATTCAGTTTATGATACTGCAGTTGTTGGAAGCATTCTGTTTGTTCCTCGTTTTCAATCCTAGAGTCATATATGTTTCTTCCAGCTATTTTCCAAGACAGCAGTGTTTGCATTCCATTAACACCCATTTCTTCGTGGATCTGCCACATCCATAATCCACTGATCTTTTCAGTGTGTGACTTAGTGTCTGGAGTAGCACGGATGCATTAATCTTTTAAACAAGAGAATCATGCAGAAGAAAGCAAGGGATGTTTGTGTTTGGGGTTTTTGTTTGTTCATTTTTTGTTTGTTTGCTTGTGGTTTTGTGGGTTTTGTTTGTTTTTGTTCGCTTGTTTTGTAAAAAAAGGTGTAATGAGCTAATGTCTAGGCACTGGGATGTCCATTCTGACTTTGACTCAAATTTCATATGTTACTTTGGGCAAATCACAGGACCTCTAGAGGTAAAACTATGGGATTTTTTGGCCAAAATCAACAGTTCATGTGTCCCATGCCAGTCACCTTCTCAGTTGTGCTGATAAAGCTGAAAGTACAAGTCTGGCGCGTGTGGGCTGTGACATTTCTCACCTGCTCCTCTTTGTGCTTTCTGGTCTCTCTTCTTGTGCCAGTGCCCACACTGGTTCCATTGCATGATGAACTGGGAGGTGAGTAGGCTAAAAAACGGTACTGCTGCCACCACTAAAATATATATGTTTTTTCCCAAGTTAGCTTCCTGCACTGGCTTACCACAGAGAGCCAGTGCAGAAGAAAAGGTCAGAAGATAGTCCAGGAGAGGTGTGCAGGACCATCAATTGCAGGATTTAAAATGTCTGAGGCTGCCAAGGCACCATACTGCCACTTTTGCCTGAGGTGTAGACTATAAATGACACATGTCACATAAGCCTGTGTAATTTCCAATTTCTGTAAAAACTGGAAATACTGGAGTATGATATTAGCATGAAGACCCACTAAACAACATGTTATTGGTAAAGTGCAGATGACAAATTGTAGCTTCTCATTTTTCTTCTGTTGTCTAGTTGTTCATGAACAGATTTTACTGTTTTGAATCCATTGTGTTTTCACAATGCCAGATGCACAGTGGATAGCTGGGCTATTCGTAAACTGCAGATTCCTCACAGGCTCTTTTTTCAATTTGTATACTCATTGTCACTTTGTCACTGAATGAGTTATCTTTTGGGTGATGACAGAGGGGGAGGGTGAAAAATGACATCAAGTTCCTGCTTCCTTGTTTTTATTCTAAAGAAAGTGACAACTTTGATCTGAAAAGAGCCAGGACAGAGGCGCTGTTGTCTGATGGGACAGGGCACGTGGTTTGGTAAACCAGAAATAACCTAATAGTCTCCTTTTGTTTTCAATGTGATTTTGAGTGATTTGCACCATCCTTTTTATAGACCATGTTGAAGTTCTTTGCTCCGGGTTAGCCAGGGCTGCCTCTCTTCATACATTTGTACGGTGTGAAGCACAAGAGGGTGATGGTATTTATCTGTCTCTACATGCTGCCATAATTAATACCTGATTGTTTCCTGGAAACTCAGTCACTACCTGACTAGATGCTACTGGTAAAATAGTGCTAGTGTTCAGGTTAGAATGAACCTTTAATCCCTTGCAAAATATTTTGATGCAAGACCAGTCACAGGGAGTGCATTCCTGTAGTTCTTTAACATACCTAATTGATTTTTTCAGTTAAATAGCTTTGGTTGTCGAACTTAGGTGTTTTTCTCCAGCCCCATCTGCTCTTACTTCCCTTATTTAAGACGAAAGTTCTTTAATTGATCTTTTTCTTTCTAAGATCTGGAAAAACTGGTGGACTCTGCTCTCTGTTGAGGACAACTGCAGTGAGGTTTCAGCTGGCTGTGCCTTGTGAAATCGGTGTGCTAGTCCTGATCCAATTAAAGGTGTTCTTCCTAAATCAAGGATAACCTTTAGGTGAAATGCACCTAAAGTGAAACGCATGCCTTACTGGACTGAAGTTTTAAATGTCAGAGTGATTTTACCTCAGAGACCCTTATGCTTCATGTCATGGTTTAACCCCGGCTGGCAGCCAAGCCCCACACAGCCGCTCACTCACTTCCCCTCACCCACAGGGATGGGGAGGAGAATCATTCAGAGAAGAACAATTTAATAAGTAAAGCAAAAGCCATGCACGCAAGCAAAGCAACACAAGGAATTCATTCACTATTTCCCATTGGCAGGCAGGTGCTCAGCCATCTCCAGGACAGCAGGGCTCCATCGCACGTAGCAGTTACTCAAGAAGACAAACACCATAATGCCATATGTTCCCCCCTTCCTCCTTTTTACCCCAGTTTATATATTCAGCATGACACCCCATGGTATGGAATATCCCTTCGGCTAGCTGGGGTCAGCTGCCCTGGCTG
>JAVJGI010000057.1:49559558-49577823 GCA_035590275.1 Ibycter americanus
TTCTCACACCAAATCCAAAACACAGCACTGCACCAGCTACTCAGAAGAAAATTAACTCTATCCCAGCTGAAACCAGGCCAGCTTAAAAAGAAAAAGGTAATTTTATTTTCCAAGGAGGATCTCTAGGAACTTCTGAGTACATCTATAGTGGTTACACTATGCAGATTTCTTTGGTTAGCTCAGTCCTTGTGAACATTTTGTGCTAGCATTTTGGCAGTAGGTAAGAACATGTCACTTATCCTTTTTTTCTTCTTTGCCTCGGGGAGCAATAATGTAATCTTGAGGTTATGTCTTGCCTGTCAGAATTTGTTCTAGATCACTAGTCTGCCTGATTATGATGGGGTGAAACCACAAATAAGTGAAAAGTGTCTCAGCTGCCAGGTGCAGTAATAAAGTTAAAGTTCAATAGGAAAGAAAGGTGTTAAATCAAGGTTGATTCTTAAAATTTTTATAGCTCATCATGGATAATCTCTGAATGAAGAAAAACTTTTTTTAAAGTGTATTACATAAAAGAATAATTCTAGTTTTCATTTTACATGTGGAGCAACTTTAGAATTAGCTCTTGTGCCCTCAGCTGTTTGAAATGATCTGGGTGTCTTTCATAGTTGTCCCTATTGGTCAACCACAGAGGGAAACACAGAAACCAAAGTTTTTAGGAGCTGGGAAGGAAGGAAATGAAATTAAAATATATGTTAAGAACATAACACTGGAGACGTGCTTGCTGTAGTTCCTCACTGAAGGTGAGAGCTGCTGGATATGTGTAAGGAAACCCTAATTCTTCTTTCTGGCTTCTGGATATCCTTATTTCATGGGACAGAGCACAGAGGTAATCTGATGTGCACTGATGTCTCTACACCTGCAGAAAAATTTGACCTTCAGTGAAGTGCTTTTGGATGGGCAAGTTTAACAAAGCAAACATTGAAGGGAGTGATTGATTCTCTGATTTCTGTTTGAGAACTAATGTCTGGCCCTTTGAAGTGACATCCACATGTTGTCTTTCAAATATGTTAATAAAGGCACTAAGAGAAAGGTGGTTTTTAGGATTTTGTTATCAGGACTGATAATGGACACATTTTACATGCATTCGTACAGTGAAGGAAATACCGTATTTGTGTTACATGTAGGTAGAGCAATACACCTTGCAATGAAGCTAATAGTCTTTCCATGTGCACCATAGCTGTATTTATGGACAAATGGTCACCCACAAATTTTAATTGTTCTATTTCTAATGATATACTATATTGTTACTATTCCTGACATCAAACTGTAAAAAATAAGGCTGTAAAAGTCATAGTAATTTGCACAGCTGTGCAAGTTGTTCCTAGTACTGCATAATATCCATCATAATTTACCTAGGAAGCTATAAATTCAACCCAGTGCTCTGCAGCTTCTTTTGGGACCAGACCAAGAGGAGGAAGGGAATATATTAGAGGTTTGCCTCTGCCACAGAGGGAATTGGCCAGGGAGAAAACCGCAGTGGATCTGCCTGCTTTCTGTTGAGGCAGTTCTGTCTCACTAATGAATCATGCAATTACTGACTCCTGTGTGTTGACAGAAATGCAAAATGAGGGAGAATAAGATGCCTGTTACCTCTTCTCTCTGCCCTCATGGAATAGGTAAGACTCTGTGAACACAGACAAAGGGTGTTGATTTTACAGCAGGCAGAAGATCTGAGCTTTGTTTCTCTGAACATGTCTGTACGATGATGCTGGCTTGCAGCTCAGGTCAGTATGCCCTTCTCATGCATGCTGCTGATGTGCTGGCTTACTCTGAGCCAGAAAGTCACATCAGAGTGCATTTCAAGTAAGAAATGAAGTTTCAGTCTTTTGCCCTGGTCTTAGGCTCCTTTTCCAGGAATTTTGGGTAGTAAAACAAGTACATGGGATTATTACAACCCTGTCATTACCAGGTTCTGATGTTAATTGGTATGATGGCATTTACAAACCCATTTAAGCTGCTGCTCAGTGCTATGATGCTCAATAGTTCAATATCTTTTGCCAGTTAATAAGACTTCTGCAGTTGTTGCAGCAAATAAGCGTGAATTCCACATGCTCAGAAAAAAATATTTAATACAGTCTTGCAGAGGACTGAATCTAATCCTTTAGGGAGTGTAGCAGGCATTAAACAGGAAAGAGAAGTGACACAAAAAAATAACTGTTCTGATCTCGGTGTTTTTGTGGGTTTTCTGGTCTCTGTGCCTGTTTTTCGGAAAGAATGCTTCATGAGTATAGATTTGTATAGGTACACAACTTGTTATTATGCAAAGATGTGAATAAAACCAACTTGACCTCAGTGCTCTGAAGCCTCTGACTTAAATGCGAACCAGACCGTGTGTGTCTTGCTTTATTTCAAATAGATAATTTATGATCTAATTGACAGTTTTCTGCTGCTCACTCCTATAAATATTTTCTTTGAATATTTCAGCAGCTTTTCAGAATGTCTTCTATCCAATAGTCTTGCCCAGCTTTTTTGGAAACTGCATTAACTTTTTCTAAACAATCTGTCTAGGTATCCTGAATGAATTTTAAGAACCTAGTGTGTAAGGTCATCTTTCTTCCATGCTCCTTGAGATTTTTCATTTGTAGTGCCATTTCTTCAGCCAGGATGACTGTAAAACTTTTCAAGATACCTTTATAGTTTCAAGTATTGGAATAGGCTGTTATTCAGCTGCCTGTGTACTCTGTTCCTGAAAGTGGCCAATGCTTATGAACAAGTTAAGAAAGGCAGGGAGGAGTGTGATGATACTTCCTCAGTATGCTTTGGAGTAGTCTGAGGCTGAAAGACTTTCTGGTCTAGAAGTGATATGGCTTGGGGTTTTATGAATCTATTTAAACATTTATATTTTTTGCCAATGGATTTGTCCCATTTCTTTTTGGATTTTAGTATGTCTTTGTTATCCACAGCATTTTGCAGCAGTAAATTCCTCAGAGATGAAAGAGACCATCCAGATGTCACAGACACATGGATTTGCAGCCATGAATCCCAAACAGAAGACACTACCTCTCTCTAGTCTATGGTTGACCTTTAACATTCCTTTCTGAATGGGATTAGAGTCTCATTCCTTTCCTGGCACTTTCTTCCAACAGATTTAAACAGCGGATTGAATCAATATATTGATTTCCATAAAGCTCATTTTTTTAGGCTATGAATTCTCCCTATATATGACATGAAAGGAACGTAAAAGAGACTGGGCAGCAGCCATCTATGAGCTGGATATTACAAAGCCTAAATTCCACATGCATATCTAGCCTATAAATCTGATTAAGACATTTTGGCTAACAGAATTTAATGTCTCTTCAGAGATATTTTAGATCTTAATAATTACTCTTACATTAACCATGACATTTGTCTCCCCACTCCCTCCTTTCCTCCTATTTTCTGTGCTGATTTTTTTTTCTGAAGTTATATTATCTTTCTCTCTGTATAGGAGTTGTTAGTTTGTTGTTTAGTAGTATTTAAACAAAAATATTATTTCTCTAATGTCTAGTTAAGAACACCACAAAACCCACTATGTCCATGTATACTTTCATCATGATTCTGTATCATGAATACTGTGTGCAGTTCAGACAAAAGGGAACATTTGGACAACCGCTTAAAAAAAGGCAATGACGAACAAAGGGAAGGACTTGATTCTGTACAAGAAGAAAGTAAAAAGCTGGTGGGGATAAGAGAGAGGCCAGTAAAATCGTAAGTTACCATAGAACAGGTGAATATTCCCTATTCTGCATAATACAGAATCCTAAGGGCATCAAATCAAACAACAAAGTGTCAGGTGTAAAAAATCTTTTTGAATTGTTTATTAGAGGTATTTTACTACCTACCTAATAGACTTGTATCTTTGTATCTTAACTTTAGGAAAGGTTATATATGTATATAAAAGGCTATAAATAAGGTGGCACCACTTCTGATCACACAGACTTTTGCATTCAAGATTTGCAAAAGGCTGAAGCAATGACTGAGTAAGGCTTTGCAAGCATTCAAGTGCAGTAGTCAAACTACTGAAGCAGCTTTAGGAAAGATCCTGAAGCCTGTTACATTTGTTTGAGATTAGCTTTTCCTCCCCTAAATGAAAAAGGTTAAATACTCAATTGAATGATTTTGTAAAATTCCTAATCTTCTTGTCCCTGGGGATGCTACCACTAGCATATAAACTACATCCCAAGGTTCTTTTGAGTTTGGCCTTTATATGCCTTGTCTATTCATTTCACTGCTTGCAATGAGTCACAGTTTTTCCATTGACTCATTTGCTTTTAGACCTTCCAACTGTGAATTTTTAAAGTTGCAATCTGCAGCTGAAAGATAACCATAACTGGTTAGAAAAAGTAAAACATGCCTTAGAAGCACAAGATCCTGGGGTCACTGCAAAGCATCATCTTTAGGCAGAATCTAGATCAGTTCACATGCAGCCACTGCAGGTTTTAACATGTTCTAGTGCTGCAAACTACTGCTGCAGAAGCCAAAAATTTTCAGCAGACCAGGACCTTCTTGCTGCAAATCCTTAGTCATAGAAACTTTTATCTCTGCAAGAAAGGATAGTGTGCATTCAAGCTGCTAAATTGTGCTTCCCTCCTGCAGGCATGGTGGTCCAGCCCTGTGTTTGCTACTGAGATTGGCTCTAGGTCAACTCTGTGTGTTGGAGATTTTTTCTGTTGTGTGGGTGCTGTGAAAACCGAAGAAGCAATAGGATATGCTACTGCTTTTTCTAGTTTTGGGTTTTTTTATTCTGTGTGAATGCATGTATTTAGTAGGATCCAACACCTGCAATACAGAAAGTAGATGCTATAATCCTGTGTTCAATTTTGTTTTGCTAAATGTTAGATCTTTGGAGTGAAACCTGTGTTCTCTTATGTTTTATAAATCCCCATGTACATTCACAGTGATGCAGGAATTCCTATTCTTAATGGAAAAGAAAACTGTAAAAAAGGCCCATGAGAAGATCTGTGCACCTGGAAGCACTAAATCTAGTGCAGATTCCTGAAAGTTCTCATGTGTATTAATATTTCTAATGTCTAGAGTTAATGTTCTTACTAATATGCATTTCAGCTGATATTTTCCAGTGTTCACATTCCAAAACAAGTCATCTTTGGGGATTTAAAGACAATTTTTTTGTTTCAAGCAAGGTTTTAAATTTCTCGAAAATAATTTTACAGGCATAAATAGATCTATTTATAGATGTCTATGGATCAGTTTCATTTTCTCTGTTTTATTTGTTTCTTTTTGCAACTGCAAAGATGACAATGGCCTGCTACAAAGGGACTTGATTTTTAATGATCTTACAGTATATTCTAATCGTAAACAAGCAGCTGTATACTTTAAAACTCTATAATTAGCTAAAGCTTTACTGCGTTTGACTGGTGCATGTTTCTCTAGTCCAAGGAAGGCTGCTCTTCCCCTCTCCTTGTCTTCCAAGAAAAGGTGCTTCTGCTGGAGAAAATAGTCACAACATCTGCTGCTGGAGCTAGATATAAATTGTGAGAGGCCCATGAACTGTGCAGTCTGCTTTACTGTTGGGGTGATTATATCTTCGTGTAGAAGTTATTTAAAAAGGGCTTTAGGAAATGCTGTGAAATCTGGTCTTCCAAAAACAGCTTTCTCTCTACCAGAAACATAATTCCTTTTCATTTGGGCGTGTGGAAGAATTAAGTTGCCAGCATGCTTGTGCCTTAGACACATGTGGTTGTCTCTGGGATTGACTGTAAACATCTGGGGACGAGAGCCATTGCAAAATAGTAAAGAACAATACTCTTGCATGTATACTGAGAGATCTCTATAAAACAGACGGATTGTCTTTTCCGAGATACGTAGGTGTGCCACAAAGTATGTATAGTAGGTTAAAAAATACTCTGTTGGAAGACTCTACATTTTGACACCACTCTGTAGATGTAATGTCAAGACATCTATTTAGGCTGTCTTTGACCTCATTGATACTGTTTGTCTCGTAGGCAAAACCAAAACACCTTCTAATATATTTTCCACGTGCATTTAGTCTGTAAGCACTGTCTCTCCTCTGTTTCATGTATACTGAATTTTAAGGCTTACAATTTGCAAAGCAGAAAATTCTCCCTATTGAAAGAATCCCTTATGTAATGGTGAACACAGTATTACTAGCATATAATTATCTGCGCATCCCATGGCTTTGATGGGAAAATTTTCATTGACCTTGACGTTAGTAAGCTAAGTCCCTTTGTGATAACCTCAATAGTGGAGTGTTTTTATGCTGGGTTGGGAGGGCCTGGGTTTTGGTAATTCAGAAGTGATGGATTAAATCAAAACCTAGTTGTTGATGGTGAATACTGAGATAATAAAACAAAATATCTTTAGAAATAACATTAAACAAAACATGAACTTATTTAAAACTGCTATTTTGTATTTGCTCTTCTTGTTTTCAAGTGGCAGTGAGTTAACTACTACTGTCTATGAAGCCTAGGATAAGGCTGCAAGTTGAGAGGTCCCTGTGGGTCAGTACATGAATCTCAGCCATTGAAGTGTAAATGTAAGAACAGTTGGTAGTTCTTTTTCTTAGTAACAGACAAAAGTTTGTATGCATCCTGTGTTACAGCGCCAACTTTCTTACTGATTTTACTTATACTTACAATTCCTCCTGCTTCTGTGGAGCTTAGCAACGTGTTTGATCTGCACCAGAACTTCTGCAGATCCTGTGGGTGTTCCTACATGGGGTTTTGGTCAAAACCCCCTGTCTTCTGTGGTTATTAATACATTATGTAGCTGCTTGGATTGTTGTTTGTTAAGGGACTGCTTTGTTTCCTGGGGACTATCAGATATATGAGACTTGGAAATGGTAAGATGTTGCAGCAGGAAGAGCTCCAAACCAAAAGTGACTTCTTGTGTGGGGACCACAGGCAGCACTTCCCTATGTCAGAAAGAGCACAGCATGTTCTCTGCCTCCCATTAGTGTGAGAAAAGGATTGTGTCTCTTCTGCTTGTGCACTGTCAACCTTTTTAGGCATCTACAAACCAGACAGACTCCAGGAAGAAAGCTTTTTCTCCTTTACTGCTCCTTAAGCATCAGATGCTACCTCATCACAGTCTTTCTGCAAGTGTTGTTACTACAGCTGTACAGCTCTTTAAATATCCTGTAGTGATCAGGACAGACAGCACCTACTCCAGTAAGTGATCCTGTAGCTTTAGCTGAGTGCTGCCTTTGTCTGGTATTTTGCTGTATTTCCTAATAATATCTGCTAAAGGGGACCAGGAAAATATTACATTTTGCATGTGTGCTGAACATGTTACCTACAGTGTATCCGAGAATCATTTGATTTCCATAAGTGAGTATTATAACTGATGGCAGACAGTGGTTTCAAGGTAGAAAAAGCACTGTGTCTCAGCAGGAAAACGAGATGGAGTGTATGCAGATGGGGAAGTGCTTTTCTCTGGGAAAAGAGAGAAGCACTGAGAAAGCAACATATCATTCACTGGCGTACATAAGAAGTGGTGAGAAGGACTTTCAATGGTGATGCCAATGCATCTTACAAGTATATTTCCAGTCTACAGGATTGTTTTAGGAAGATTTCATAAAGGGTTGGCTGCTGAGAGTTTTGCTGAGAGCTGTGTGAACTCTTGCTACAGTCACCGTTCTTGAAGTGCTGGATTGACGATAAGTCAGTGAGCAGTAGGGGGGTGTGATACTTGTGTGCAGTGAAGATGCTACTTGACAGGGCTCTCCAAGCAGTACTTGTAACGGGCAGTGGCTAGAGGTAGCAGAGCCTGCACTGAAACAATGACAGCCTGAACTTCTCAGAAGACAACCAATTAGTTTTGTGGACAGCCAGTAACTTGCAGGGAATTGGTGTACTAGGAAATTAATTTGAACTTTTGCTGTGTGGTGTGGTGAAAGTCTAGCTACTCAAGGTGAGGACTGAAACAAGTAGTGGGAGAGCGTGCAGAATCATAGGGTCATAGAACAGAATCACTTAGCTTGGAAAACACCTTTAAGAAATTTGAGTCCAACCATTAGCATAACACTGCCAAGTTCACCACTAAATCATGTTCCTAAGCACCACATCCACATGTCTTTTCAATACCTCTAGGGATGGTGATTCAACCACTTCCCTGGGCAGCCTGCTCCAATGCTTGACAACCCTTTCAGTGAAGAAATTTTTCCTAATATCCAAACTAAATCTCCCCTGGTAGCACTTCAGACCATTTCCTCTGATCACATCACTTGTTACCTGGCAGAAGAGACCAACACCCACCTCACTACAACCTCCTGTTGGGTAGTTGTAGACAGTGCTAAGGTCTCCCCTGAGCCTCCTTTTCTCCAGGCTAAACAACAGTTTATGTCAGTAAACCCCAGTTCCCTCAGCTGCTTCTCATAAGACTTGTCCTGTAGACACTTCACCAGCCTCGCTGCCCTTCTTTAGACAACCTCCAGCACCTCAATGTCTTTCTTGAAGTGAGGGGCCCAAATGTGAACACAGTATACAAGGTGCGGCCTCACCTGTGCCGAGTACAGGGGGATGATCCCTCCCTCAGTCCTGCTGGCCACACTGTTTTGGGTACAGGCCGGGATGCTACTGGGATTCTTGGCCACCTGGGCACACTGCTGGCTCACGTTCAGCTGGGTGTTGACCAGCACCCCCAGGTCCTTTCCCACCAGACAGCTTTGCAGCCACTCTTCCCCCAGCCTGTAGCACTGCGTGGGGCTGTTGTGACCCAAGTGCAGGACCCGGCACTTCTCCTTGTTGAACCTCGTACCATTGGCCTCGGCCCATCAGTCCAGCCTGTCCAGACCCCTCTGCAGAGCCTTCCTGCCCTCAGGCATGTCAACACTCCCACCCAGTTTGGTGTTGTCTGCAAAAGATATTAAGCACATCGTTGATCCATGCTTGGATCTCAGGTTTACAAGAGACAAATGCTTGTGTCCTCCAGACTACTCTGCCCTTGCTGCGTGGGTATATGAGACACTGTCAACAGGCTTTTGAACTGCTGCAGTGTATGCAGCACGATGTTTGTTTCAGCGTAAACTTCACAGATTTTTGCTTGCCTTTAAAGAGTAGACTACGAGCTGTGTTGTCTTAGGGGCTGATTGGTGAGCAGTGTGATTGGGACAGAAAGGAAAACATCCTAATGAACTTTCACAGTCTTAAGCCATCTGCTCTCTTAGTTAGAAATGCTACTCTGTGAATACGAACTGAAATTACATTTATTGTCTTTGTATGTAATAGCATCCCCATTCCTTCTACTGGATGAGACTATCTGTAGACTTGCAAACCTGTGCTCTCCTGTGGCTTAGGTTTCTTGATGTTTGAATTTACAGAGACTGGTGGTGTGGCTAGGAGTGCCCAGAAAGAAACCATGGGCTGGGGACTGGAAGGAAGGAGGGTGAGGCGCGGACATGTTTCTGTGGGGCAAAATGCTGCCGAGAGGAGGCTTTCACCTCCTATCCCCAGGCTGTCCGTCACCACCTTTCCTGGGTTGGTAATCCACTATGTTTTCACTAGGGCTTTCTGACTGTGGTATTCAGTATTCAGGCTTTAGGAGCTGGAAAGACCCGTGACACTGGACGGGGAGTGAGAGATGAGGGTCTGAGAGAGAGTAAGTGGTAAATCTGCCTTTGTATAAATGAAAGACACCATTCTCAGAGCTGGAGTAACAGATGAGTGGAAGTGAATGCACCAGGAAAAAGGTGATGATTGATTTCTTCAGGAAGATGAGAAACTATACCAGCATGAGTAGAAAAATCATCCAGGAAAAAAATCCTGTCTTGGATGCCCTTTATTTTGGGGGTGTCGATTATCATTGTGTTTACGACATGAAAAATTTTTCGATGCCAATACATGCATGAAAACTTGTCTCAAATGCATAAAGAAATGCAGCATGCGTGTATTGAGCAAAAGGAAGGACAAACAATAAAGAGATGGGGCAACCACCCCAAAACTGTGAAGGAGAGAACTCAGGAGTTTCCTAGCAGGTTTCTTTAGCTTACTATGTCAGACCAGTTGTAGAGAAATTTCTGGTTTGTCCTTACAGACTGTAACTGTAACTGTCTTGAACAGAGAAGTCCATAGACTTGGCATGCTCTGCCAGCCCTTAGTATTTAGTATCTAATGTGATAAAAACAGGAGCTGTGAATGAGCTGAACAACAGAGAAAACCTGTGTGAATGGAAGACTGCTTACACTCTTAGAATATTTACCCATGCTTGTGCTTGCAAACATTTTTCAGCTAATTTTGTATTAAAGAGAAAAATTGTGATGTTGACTGTAAGCTAAGATTTGTCTGCTAACTCATGACATACTTTTGTGTTTATGTTAGGGGTTTTTTTGTTGTTGTGTTATCTTGGCAGATAGAAAACAAATCTTGCTGAAGTTTATTGGAGTTATCTACAGATGCCTGGCAAACTTGGGCTGTCCTTAGGCTAATATTTTAATTCTACCTTCATGCTGAGATCACTGGAATTGGGCAGTGAAATGGCAGTGAAACTACAGACAATAGATACTTCAAGAGGTATTTAATCTTCGGCTATAGCTAATTATTAATTTTAGTAATTTCTTTAAGGTCTGCCACAAGAGACACGGACCTGGGGTTTGCCTTTAGGTGCTTGGTTCTAGAAGAATAAAGGTCAGATGAAAGCATGCCAAGAGATACAAAGGGTACTGATGACTTAAGGCATTTTAAATATGTTTTAGAATGAGTACCACATTGTTATTTTGTTATTTGAAATACCCTAAATTTTCCTTGGCACCTAAAAAGTAATATTTCATACATGTAAATTAAATCCATGAAATACAAGTTTCTAACATCATCTTCATGATGAAATATGACTTTCTCTTGTTGCTGATCATGATAGTCTTTCTATATATGTTTCAAAAACAAGTGCATGCATTCTGATTTTATTAAGATACCATTTTCTGGAACAAGATTTAGTAGGATATAGCTGTAGGGTGAAATGGCAAGCATTAAACAAATTTGTGAAATTCCCAGTATCTTTAAAAGCATATGGGAATGAGAAAGAGTATATTTTCTCATTGTTTTATGTCACAGTCTGAACAAGTATCAAGTCCAAAGTGATATTTCACCCGAGACAGTTAAATATGATTTATTATATTTTTCACAAAGTCTTTATATAAGACAGAAGGATTCACAGAGTTGTGAATTAATTTACCATACAACCTCTTGGTTCATTGTCCTATAATTAAAAATGGACTACGTTCTTTGTAAATTTAGCCTTTTTCCACATTACACTGGAATGTGCTTAAGACAAGGATCACATTCATGTAGTAATTATGAAAACTTCTGGGACGAAGGAAATGTGGCACTTTGGTTTGGATTTATCCTGTCTGATTTTAATTCTCTCTACATATGAACTGCAAGGTACTCCTAAGCAAATTTTGATAACTCTGTGGATCATACTACTTCATGCATCATCATTTTTTTGCAACACAGCCCCATGCAACTATTCAGTGTGTAACAATTATTCAGAGAACAATGTTAGACTAGTACTTAGTATGTTCTTGGCATACTTGTCATCTATTACTTCAGTCTTTTCTCAAAATTATAAATCTTACTGTCTACTTCTTTTCTGTCAAGTGCCTCCACCCATTTCTTCTGGGTTTTACAACTATTAACAGGGAAAAGAGTTAGAACCATGTGATCAGCCAAGTCTTTACAGATTAGTAATAAATGTTTGGCCTACACTTAGTGGTCTACAGAGGAGACTGACTTGCCTCAAAATAATTTTTTCGAAAACAAAAAAAAATCTGAAGTTCTCTAAACCAAAATGTTTCTGATACAGAGAAGAGACTGGAGTTTATGGCAATTACACTTACTTGCCTTTTTTTCTCTAGCCTTGATAATAAAGCCTGTTAGAAATGAGCCATTGGCCTTTACTGCTTGTTTAAATAGCCCTTCATTCGAAATCAAAATTAGAGTTATATTTGGTGAGGTGTAAGACGCTTCACAGCTTCTCTTGGCAGAAAACCTATAATATATGAAAACTAAATTATCTAGTGTTTAGTTCATAGGAAAGTAGATGTACAGGTATTTTCTTTCTGAAGAGAGCTGATTACACATTTCTTTACAGGAGATTAGTTTTAAAGCCTATTTTTAAATAAATTTTACACCAATGCATTTAAGGATAAATGCATTAAGAAAAGCAAGGGCAAAAGTGTGTGAATGGTTGAAGTTCAAGAATGTGAAAGATGATTTCTGGAAAAAGTATGCAATCCTGAGAGTCTTGGTGTCTTTGAGCCTACTTCCCAGGGAATAAAAACCAGAGTAATTGCTGTACTCTGAAAGTCCAAAACCCATCTGATCTTGATTGTGCCCTATAGGAATCAAACTGGAATTTATTTTTTTCGAATAGCAAGACATGCCACGTTACGTGCTGTCAGAATATAGCATGAACAACTGATATGAGGAGTCTACTCTCTGCGAGGCAGGCATCATTCATTGGTAAATTATTACTCGTACTGATTTGGCCATAGAGT
Organism: Ibycter americanus; assembly: GCA_035590275.1. NCBI lineage: Eukaryota > Metazoa > Chordata > Aves > Falconiformes > Falconidae > Ibycter > Ibycter americanus. The sequence goes on from JAVJGI010000057.1 coordinate 49,572,007, forward strand.
TATGAAAAAGCTAATGATTTTGATATTGAAAATTGTTCCTATTTTTGTTTTTTTTTAAGGAAAGGCATGATCCACTGAGGTGTACAAACTTTAAAAGCTGATACTCTTCCCTGTGTATTGCCAATGTTAGGTCCGTAAAATCGCCGTTTTTTCTAGTCCATAATGGGGTATCTTGGGAAAGGTACTGCAAAATAGAGAGACTTCGGCCTCTATCATGCTGTAGATGTGCTCATTGCTGCCGAAAGACATGCATTTTAGAGGAATAATACAAACTAAGAATAATGGAAATTAAATTGCAATGTAAACATTTTGAAAAATGGTGGAAAAGCTCTTAATGGAAAGAGAATAAACAAAAGAGATTAATAGAAAGCAGATAAATGTGGTATCTGTTGTTTTGGTCAACGTTGAGGCTTTTGTTCTGCTGTGGGTCTAATAAGAAACAACCTTGCACAGAGATTTTGTGCTAGATGGCATAAAAACATCAGATTCAATCCAAAATTAGTGCATATTCAGCTCTTCAGCACAGCCAAAAATTGCTTAGTTGACCTCCCTTTGAATTAAAGTGGAAAAGTTCCATTGCATCGCTGACACTATTGACAACTCATCTCCCATGCCTGATAGGTTATCTCATTTAGCACTTTATTCCAATGAAAATGTACGTGTAATACAGTTTTTGAACAGCACTAAATATTTTCTTTTCTAAACCTTCAACTAGGAACTAAAACTTTTTTTTTTTTAATATGCCTTAGTTGTACTAGAAACATTAAAAAAGCACAGTTCTTTAACACTGTAAAATAATCCAGCACTTTAAGGTGTACAAAAGTATCAGCTGTAAAGCATGATTTTGACAAGCACAACTGTTCCACAAAGCAATAATAAAATTAAAAATTAAAATTAAAATTATTCAGAAGAATACTCATGTCTGAATGGAATACAAGGAGACAAAGCTATTCTTTTCCCTCAGAAAGCCTCATATTTATGTGTAGAACATATTTTTATGATTACTTCCTATTTTTACTACAAAGATAATTATGAATCACAGTGGTTTCTTTGTCATGCTGTAACAATAGACACAGTATATGGTATGTCTCACTTTCACAGTCTGATTGGTGGTGTTTTTGGAACATAGTACTAACTGATAATTACTGCAATGACTCAGAAAATATAAGGGCTAAATTTTACCCATCAGGTTTTCCACTAAACACAAAGATCCATCTATAAATGCATGAGTAAGCTTTTGCCATTTTACCTTCTTAGAAGGTTAAGGTCATCCGGTTTCCTGATGACCATATCTTGTACATTATGACAAAATTTTGCGAAATATTATTCATCTTATTCAGCTCATGCATTCTCAAGGAGAAGAATATTTTTATTTGTAGCAGTAGTTTCACCTGTGGGGTAGAAAAAGGAAACTTTTCTTTGTCCTCTTATTAAATTTTTTCCTTTGTTTTTGACAGACAATATTTTCAAGTGTTTTGACACTTAATTATCAAATAAAGAAGCCTGTCAACCCATCCTACAGCTGTATGCCCAAGAATAGACTTGCAGTGAAAGACATTGTGAGAGTCCCCATTTGTATGGCAATTGTTGGTCAGCACAATCACATCCCATTTGCAAGTTACTATTGCTCTGATAGTGTCATTTGAAAACCCCACAGGATTATTATTGTCTCTTCTATTTTTTCACTTTGCATAGTTTCTTCTTTAAAAAGCTGATCAAAACAATCAGAGAGACTTATTTTTTAAATAACAATATTTTCAGTGGGGGATGCCGAAACGGGAAAGCTTATGTGCCTTATGTATTTATACAGCAACTATATACCAAACTATCATATTGGGTTTATTTATCTTTTCTCAACAAACCATGTAAAAATCGAATGAAACGGCAAATGGAACCATACTTTCATGTAATCTTGAAATTAACAAACAAGGAAAGAGGTTTGCAGCATTGTCTGGAATCTCACATTTTCTGTAACTTGACTCTTGAGGCACTCGGTTGACTGGCTCACTGAAGAGATTTTCTTCCATCTATATGCTTTGTTTGTAACTACTCATTCACCATAGAATTTTAATGCAAAATGCAGCTGAAATTCGATAATCATAGGGAAAACCAAGGCTACATTGATTTTGTATATTACAAAAGTTGAGAGTCTGTGACTTGAGAACATACAAAATATTTGTCAGTCAGGCAACAAACTTTACTATAGCAGTTTTCTTATATCAAAGTCCCAACCCAATATTCCCAACAGCCTCCCCACCCTCTTATGATGCCCACTATCTTACCAAACTAAGTTAGCACCTATCTGTTTCCTTCCTCCTCTTTCACAGCTTACCCTTCATTCCCATGCAAAGCTTCCCTGTGCTTACTGACCACATCTATCCCAGAGCTGGGAAGCAGTCTGATATCCATTCCCGTAAGTGTGGCCACATCAGGGAAAGGCTGAATCAACCCCTGTACTGAACAGGACAAAAGCCCACTCCCAATACCTGCAAGCATGCACTTAACAGGAGCTGAAAGGCCGTTATAAACATCCCTCCCCCTATCCTTCAGGTGAGTGGTATGGCTTTGAAGTGAGGAAGCCTCCAGACCTGGAGACGAACATACCACGTAACAGCTTCCTCACTGTCTCCCAACTGGGGTACCTTTCTTTTCCTTTAAATTTTCTATTAAGAGCGCTTTCATACGTGTTGTCTTCACAGACTACCAAAGCAGACGTTAAAGGGCATTAGCAGCATGAACTAGGGAAATGCAGCTCAGAGTACGTAGGGGTTTGAGCATCTGAAATAGCATTGGCTGAAGAAAGAGAGGAATTTCTGACTGCAGATGGTAATGGTGCATTTTTCAAGGTAGTCATATTTCCTCTGTGACTGGAAATTCAGTAACCTCCTGGAAATACTGCTCCAGACTTTCTTCAAAATTACCATAAAATGCTGCCTTTTTGCAAGATTTGTCATGAAAAACATCTCTGGGACTTTCTTGGTGGCCACTTGACTGGTGACAGAGCTGCTGCTGGCACTTTTGAACTGATGCTTCTTGAACCTACACTGGTAATGATACAGCAGTGAGCTGTGATCATGACGATATGTCAGTGAGAATAAACTGTCTTTATGGTTTTGCAGTGAAGTAGCTGATCAGGCCAGAGTGTATTGGTTTTGACTGACTTGGAAAACAGATGTCTCAGAGATCTCTCTTCGATGGAAGGCCCTGAAAAAATAAAAGGAGATAAGAATAAAAGGAAACGTATTTTACTGCTGAAAATAGCTGCAAATCAGCATCTGCTTCCTGTAAACTCAGCATAACTGATTTTTTTTGTTTTTTTTTTTTCTTTCTAAAAGGAACTTTAGGAAGTCCAGAAAATGTCAGATTTTCAAGTGTCAAAAAAGTTTCAGGCGACTAAGGAAGGAAAGGCTGCAAAGGATGGCGGAAGAACCTTGCCCTCTGAAAGAGGGCTAAGAAAGTCAGAAGCTGATGTATCAGAAGTCCCAAATGGCAGAGGGAGAGTGGATGTGCTCCTTTACTTGGCAGTTGTGAGAGGACTCTTGCAAAAGGGATGCTGGCTTTTTTGGATGGCAGCACCAGCGTTCATGAAGATCCTGCACCTCATGGAACTAAACTTTCAGAAAGAGAGCTCTGCCTTTTGAATTGCTACAAAACTGGAATTGGATCATATTTCTGCAGCATCTTTATGAAGCTAAAATTTCTTCTTCCTACTGCTGACACTGGAGTAAAACTTCAGTGCTGCCCAGTTTCCTGTTTTTGATGAACGGGACTCCACTATGAGCACACCATTAACCAGAAGGGGGATATCAGCATTGTTGACTCGAGGGACATTTTCTGGTGGTCTATGGAGGACTGATTTGATCACTCTCTCTTTTTGACTTTCTGGCTGCCAAATGCCTACAGAAGGAGCTAACGATATTAAATACTTTCCCTAACACCACTTTCTAACATACAAGGCCTGCAATTGCTTGGATGGTGTTTGTGTGCAGGGGTTCTCCAGCTCTGAAAAGGAAGGGAAGCAGTCACCAGGGAATCTTTCCATTAAGAACTGTTTCTCTTCAATAACGCAAAGAAGCTTAAACAAGTGAATGGATTTCTCTCCCTGATAAGCTGTGAATTGAATTACTTCAGACACATTTGGCTAGGAAAATAGTTACAGGGAGATTGTGTCTTATTTATTTTTTATTTTTTTTAAAACATAGCTTTGCTGTTCTTATATAGAGAAAACCAGAATGAAGAATGCTTTCCAGGTGCAATGGTAGATCTTTATTCAGTCCAATACCTGGTGTCAGGGAGGTTTTAAAATCACAGTTACACTTTTTTCTCTTCCTAGATCTCTAATACTGGAGCCACAGAGAGCATCCTGATTTCAGTCCTTCCCTTTGCATGCAACAATCAATATTAGTAAACTGCAGCTGTAATCTGTATGGTCTCTGTTGAAAGCTGTAACAAGGTTACAATTACAAAATGCAATTTTACAGAACCTCTAAATAAATAATGACTTAAAAACTCAGATACGATAATGGAAAGCCTGCCTTCCTTCCCAGAAGAGCAGAATCCCTGATGCACCTACAAAAAGTTTCATTAATACAGTTAGAAAGACTAATTTCTTAAAATATTCACAGACTATCTTTAGGTAGTTAGACTGTTCTGGTGCTATGTATCACAAGATAAATAATATCATAAGTGCAATTTAAACAATTTGACAGACATGCAGCAAAGAATGAACGTTTGTTCATTCCATGACGTACTGCCACATGAGTAGGCATATAGTTTACAAATAACCCTCCAGATGGCTCTTGGACCAGACTGGAGCAATTTGCCGTTGAAAAACTGTGAAGTACTGCCTGATAATGATGACATCAACTCAAATCGACCAAGTGGTGCTGAGGTATTGAAATAGTTGCATGGCAGAGCTTGCAAACTTGTGTGGCTTAGTGCTGTAAAAGGAGATGAAGGCAATGAGCTTGGATCAGTACTTAACCAATGCTGCAGGTAGGGTGATGTCATTGGATTCAATGAAGAAAAGAGCCAGTTTACCACTGCTAGGTAAATTCTTCACCCCAGTGGAGTTCACAGACTTTTGTGTGGCCAGAACGTCCCCTTATTTTTTGCAAAATGTGTATTATTCTCCATGTAGCTGTAAAAGAGCAAGTCATTTGTTCTTGTTTGGAGAATTATACTCTTCCTTCTTTATTTTTGCCAACTTTTGGTGGTATTCATTTCTGGGTTTGTCCCAAAATATTTTGGGCATACATGACTTTTCCTTGGGCAGAGTTTATATTAATCTTTTAAAGTGTTTTGGAATTGAAAAACATATTACAGGAGCATAAAATAATAGTGTAATGATAATAGCAGGTTGGAGAAGAATTTACTAGGATAAGAACTAGCAGGTTTTCCTTTGTTATGCCAGGAGTGTTGCAGTAAGAACTTACTCTGTAGAAAGAATGCTCAAGTAATGAAAGCCCTAACAGAAATGTCTGTCCATGTGCATTCCCGCTGGTGTAATTCCTCTGACAGCTACAGTCTACAAATTTTGCACAGCCTGTAATTAATTATCTGTAGAGCTGGTAGCCTTGTGCTGGTCTGAATCTTGATTTTAGGCAGAATGTTCCTTTCAGGTTTATGAATAAGGTGATCATGAGCATATTAGCCTTGACAAGGTATTCTTTCTGCTATGGGATTACATTACACTAACAAACCAAACTGCTGTTGTGTGTTTTGTTTGGTAAAAAGATGTCCTGGTTTCAGCTGGGATAGAGTTAATTTTCTTCTGAGTAGCTGGTGCAGTGCTGTGTTTTGGATTTGGTGTGAGAA
>JAVJGI010000057.1:49584230-49598202 GCA_035590275.1 Ibycter americanus
AGGCCTCCAGGCTGACACCATTTTTTTTTTTTTTTTGTGAGGGATTATCAGACTGGAAATGCAGTGTCTATCCTACCACTTTCTTTGTTCTCAGCTCCCAATCCCTTTTCCTGTCACCTGCTTTTGGATTCCTGTGAGTCCTACCCTGCACAGGTGTAAGAAGCATAGAATAGAAATGCAGAGTCACTGAGATTGAAAGGCACCTCTGAATATCATCTGCTACAACCCTCCAGCACAAGGAAAGGGTCAACTGAGGCAGGTTGCTCAGGCCATGTCCAGTTGAGTTTTGAATACCTTCAAGGATGGAGACTCCACACCCTCTCTGGGCAACTTGTGCCAGTGTTTGATCACTCTTACCATACAAGTTTTTTTCTTGCATTTATGTGTAATTTCCTGTATTTCAGGTTGTTCTCATTGCTTCTTATCCTGTCACTGGGCACTGCTGGGAAGAGTTTGGCTTTATCATCCTCACACCTTCCTGTCAAGTATTTTTACAAATGTACAAGATCCTCCTGAGCTTTCTCTTCTCCATGCTAAAAAAGACCCAGCTCCTTCAGCCTCACTTTCTATGAAAAATATTCCAGTACCCTCAACACTTTTGTGGCCCTGCACTGGACTTATTCCAGTATTTCTATGTCTCTCTTGTACTGGGGAGCCCAGAACTGGAGCCAGCACTATAGATCTCACCAGTTCTGAGAAGAGAGGAGGGGTCACTTGCCTGACCTGGTAGCAAAGCTTCTCTAAGTGCAGCTCAGGAAGCTGTTGCCCTTTGCTATAAGGGTGCATTGCTGACTCGTGTTCAGCTCGTTCACTAGGACCCCAAGATCCTTCTCTGCAGAGGTGCTTTCCAGCTGGCCAGCCTGCAGCCTGTTCCTGCAGTTACTCCTGCTGAGGGGCAGGACTTTTGAATTTCCCATTGCTGAACTTCATGAGGTTTCAGTTTGCCCATTTCTCCAGCTTGTGAAGTCCTCTGAATGGCAGCACACATCCAGTATATCAACTATTCATCCCAGTTTTGTATGACCTGCAAAGCTGCAGAGAGTGCACACAGTCCCATCATTAATGGTAAGTTTAAACAGTTTGGCCTCAGTAGCAATGCCTGGTGTACAGTACTGACAGCTGGCCTCCAGCTGGACTTTGTGACACAGATCACAGCCCTTTGAGCCTGGCAGTTATGCCAGTTTTCAAGCCACCTCACTGTCCACTTGCTTAGGCTGTATTTCTCAGTTTGTCGAAGAGGCTGTGGTGGGAGACAGTTTGGAAAGTCTTGCTAAAGTTAAGATAAAACAACATCTGCTCTCCTGTCATGCACCAGGCCACTCACCTCATCACAGAAGTGTACCAGGTTGTTCAGGAATGATTTCCTCTTTGTAAATCCATGCTGACTACTCCAGATATCCTTCTTGTCCTTTATATGTTTGGATTGTTTTGTCCATCACCTTCCCAGGAGTAAAGGTGACGCTGACCAGCACGTAGTTCTCCAGATCCTCCTTCTTCCTATTCTTGTAGATAGAAGCAACATCAGCTTTCTTTCAGTCCTTAAGAATGCTCTTTGCCCCCCCTAATTGCCATGATCTTTCAAAGATGATTGAGGGAGTCTCACAGTGGCGTTGACCAGTTCCCTCAGCACCCATTGGTGCATCCTATCAGGTCCCATAGGCTTGTGTATGTCCAGGTGGTTGAAATGTTCCCTAGCCTGATCCTCCCTACAAGGAGTAGGTTTTCTTGCTTTGCACTTTCCCGCCCACATCTTCACAACCTGCAGCCTGCCAAGTAGCCACAAGGAGGGGCAGGGTATTTGGCTGGCTATGGGGTGAGGGCTATGTGCTATGCCACCATGAAATAGGGACACGTGTGCTGCTTCTCCACAGCTAGTGAGAAGGTGGTTGGCATGGTGGTGTGTGGGTGTGCACCCAGCACATAATCAGGAACGCTAGTATTTTGGTTAGGTCATTGCTTATGCAATTTGGTGGGGATGTTATGGAATGTGACTATCCTTCCTGCCATCATAAAGGGTAATGTCTGCACTGGGAAAAAGGATGCCTCCTCTTGATCAGGGCAATAAGCGAGTCTGGTCAATACATTGTTTCCAGTGTTAGAGTTTAGTTTGTTTGTTTGGGTTGTTTTGTGGTTTGTTTTTTTTTAAAGTCCTCCACTATGAGTGAAATGCAACAGTACTGGGTTTGTCTCTGCTGCAGGAAATTCATTTTTGTGTTGCTGTTGTTTGTAAGTGGGCAAAAGGTACTTAGAAAAACAGCAGGGAAAAAAATCTTGAAGTGTGCTTAGGAGATTTATGTATTAGGAAAAAGCATTTTATAGGACCTCAATTTTGAGAAAAATTGCTCCCAGCAGCATCCTTTCATACGAGTTCTGTGTTATGTGTTTCACTGGAGGAAATCAGCGTTTTAATCATAGGTGAGAAATCTGGCTCAGGGTTGACCACCCAGGGATTACAAGGACTCTGTGTTGGCAAAGGGACCGCCCAAATACTGACATTCCACCATGCTCAAATCTGCAGTGAGAAACTTCAGTGGCATGTACTCAGAAATACACGCTAAGGAGATGAATCCTTTAGGAGAAGGGGGAGGGCTCACAGCTGATAGAAATCTGGTAAAAATACTTGTCCATGGACTAATATGTGAAACACAATGCGTTTTAGTACTGTACACACATGAGTGAATGAATGAAACGGAAGCGGAGACATACACAGAGGTTGTACGCCAGAGAGCTGTCGGTTGATGAGCTTCTAAAGGCACTCTGAGAAGCTGACAAAATAAGTGAGCTCTTTGTGGAATAGTCATGTACTGCAAAGTGGAGTCTGCTGCTATGGTAGCACAGGCACAGGCAGAGAGGGGCTGCTTCCTGTCTGCAGTGCAGTTTGTTGGTTTATTGCTCAGCACACTTGATTCATTCAAGAATTCAGTGTGTTTTTCTGTTCAACCCCTGTACCTCTGTGTTTTAGACATTTCCACCTCGTTAGTCTGCTGTGAGTTCTCATCCCACAGAGGTTAATAGGGTCACCTGTGTGTACAGTGGAAGACTGAGACTTTGAAATCATAAAGCCAGACCACTGTGGATGGATGAACACAATCAAAGTTTGTCACCAAAATTTTATCATAGCTTCTAAGGAATAGTAAATGCTGTGTCTCTTAAGCTTCTGCAGTAAATTTAGCCATTTAATGTACTCCTAGAAACATGGGGCCGCTTAGCAGCAGAGTTCTCCTTCCCTTCCTTTCTGTGAATGCCTCTTTATAATATGTATACAACTTTAAAAGAAGTTTTACTGTATCCCTGCTGCTAAAGATTGTGAAATGCTCAGGTCTGAAATCTTTTAACTGAGACATGACCTAGCCATTAAAATCTTTGCTGAAAACAAGCGCTACCTGGCACTTACTAGAATCAGATATTCTGCAGGATAGGGACAATTATTTCCTATACCATCATCCTGCTAGTTGCAGTGACTGTTGGGGTGTGAGTGGTGTTGAGGATTTGGACTTTAAATATTTCCCAGCTAAAAGCCTTTCGGTGTTAAGGGAGTGGCCATTGTGCCCAAGTGGTGCTGAGTTTCTGCAGGGTGTTCATGTGAAAGTTGTGTGGCACATCTGCAGTTTTGGTCATGACTGGTCCATACCTCATGTGCTAAGACAGACAATACAAAGATAAAAAAGTAAATTAATTTTCACAGATTTATGAGGTTCACTTTTTTCTTCCCTGCATTAGTGACTTGTCTGCATTAAGAATATTCCTAAGATAGTTTTTTTTATGAAATTTCCTGAATTTTCCTGTCTTGGGGCTTCATGGCTGCCTTTCGGACTCCTTTTTCCTCTAGGATGTGTGCTGGTAGCAGTCAGCACAGAGCATGGAACTGACCTAGACCTGTCTTCACAGTGTAAAACTACTTTAAAAATAGTCCAGTAATACAGCACTGTTTTGAAGTATGTGTCACAGAGCCAGTCCCTTTCAGCCCTTAGCAGATCCCAGACAGCCTGTAGCACTTGCAGTAGCTGCAGACTGTCTGGACTATGTGGGAATGCGCTCCCAGAGCTCTCAGCCTCTGGATTTCACTCTTGTTTACTACCAAATATGGTTACATTTGTTTGTGCCATGTCAGACTTACAGGCATGCACACAGATGTGTGGTTTCAATGGGTTTCCTCTTTACTGTAAATCAAGATGAGGACTTCCGTGCCTCTGAAAACGCAAGTAACACAAGTAGATGTCCTGGTTTTCCTGGGCTAGAGTTAATTTTCTTAGTAGCTGTTACAATGCCAGGTTTTGCATTTAGTATGAGAATAAAGCTGATAACACACTGATGTTTTAGCTGTTGCTAAGTCATGCTTACTCTAAATCAAGGGCTTTATAGTTTCCCATGCCCTGCCAGTGAGCAGGTGCACAAGCAGCTGGGAGGGAGCAGACCAGGACAGCTGACCTGAACTAGCCAAAGGGATATTCCATACCATAGAATGTCATGCTCAATATATAAACTGGGGGAGCTGGCCGGGAGGGGCTGATCACTGCTCAGGGACTGGCTGGGCATCGGTCAGCGGGTGGTGAGCAAGTGTGTTGGGCATCACTAGAGTTTTCTCGGATTTTATCCTTCTCTTTCTCTCTCCCCCCTTTCCATTACAATTGTTGTTGTTATTATTATTTTTTACTTTATTTCAATTATTAAATTGTTCTTATCTCACCCATGACTTTTACCATTTTCTGATTCTCCTCCCCATCACACTGCAGGAGGCAGAGGGGGGTACTGAGTGAGCAGCTGTGTGGTCCTTAGTTGTCAGCTGGAGTTAAACCATGACAGTAAAATATAGGCATAGCTTTATATTGGACTGGCTTGCTTTATGCCAGGATCTATCCTTAGTTGTCATGGTGTCAGCCAGTGAACTGATCTGGCTCCAGCACTGACCTGAACAGAAGAACCAGACCCTTTGTTTACATCGGTGGGAGGCACTTTGTTGCTTTGTTTATTAATACTGAACAGATGCCATGCACTGTGTGAGAACAACTTTGAAAGTCAGGTAGAATACCTTTTGGTATTTGATGCAAATTAAGATTATGGGCTGCAGTGCTGCATCTACTCTACCAAAAGCGAGTACAGAATGCAGCAAAACTAGTTGAAGTGTTTGGTTTGCAGAGCCTGATTTTCCTTCCAGTATCAGCCCTCCTTTCAGGAATAAAACTAGGCATTAGATAATGCACAGTGAGAGTGTCCTAATTCTGTATTTCGTTAGCAATTGGAGGCCATTACTTTATAAATATCTTTTCTTTTTTTTCAATTTACTTGAGTTTTATTTCCACGTTCTCATTTTCCCCTTTCTCATACTTTATCTTCACATCTTCCTGATTTTCTTTCACAGATTCTTACTGGTGGTGCTATAATTTAGGTATCTTGTAGTATTCCAACAGATGCTATTTTGGAGATATCCAGACTTATCTACCCAGAGCTGGAATTTAGCCTCTTGGGATCATAATTTTACTTGTAGTTGAATTGCAGAAAATGTTTGAAGACTCCAACTGAATTATGACCCTATTGTCCAAAGCAGCCTGTGTTCTTATCTTAAGGGACAGATTAAAAAGGCAGAGTTTGATTTTGTTCATTTATAATTTTCTTTTTATAAGGTAGTAGGGTACAGACAGGTGGGAAAGATATTTGAGAATACTGAATTGTTAGAAAAGAAATAACAAGTTCCAGTTCCCTTCATATCTCTTATATTTTGGCTAAGTTTCTGTCTATTGTAGGTTGGTAGATAATTACATTGTCTTGAGATTTTTGACACAGACCATTTGTATACGTCTTGCAATAAGCAAGTACAGATTCATGGATATTCTGGCTCCTGTGTGTGCTGAGACTCATTAATTCCATTACATGAAACAATTTGTCCTGAAGGTGTTTCCTTAACCACTAAAAACTGTATCAACATAGTCATCCTGTTAAGGGAACTAGTGTTCAGTAACATGCAACTAGGTCAAGTGAAAAAATACGGCTCCTGTATCTTTCTTATCAGAAATCTTTTATTGTTTTGGGTTCTAAGTGGTTTTGATAGGTCATTAGACAATGCATGACCTTATCTATCTGAGATCTGTGAAAACAGCTCAGAAAGATGACACAGAACATACAGCATGATAGTGCAGAGAAAGCAGTCTTTTCTGCTCAGCTTCATGCCATGTATTAGTTTTATTATTTTCTCTTAGATAGTATGAGAAATAGAACCTGAAAGTCATTATATGGTCTTCTTACCAATTTGTATCACATTTCTGGTAAAATTTTATAGCTGTTGTACACTTCTTCTGGTCAATGTAGTGGATAAGACTCATAACTCTGATGTTATTTTTAATAATTCTAAAATTTACCTCTGACTTTTCTTCTTAATTGAAATTTTTCATATCGTTAATCACTTTTTCGGTTTTGCCAGAACAAAATACAGAATCACAGAATCACAGTGTCGTTGATGTTGGAAGGGACCTCTGGAGGTCATCTGGTCCACCTGCCCTGCTCCAGCAGGGAGACTTAAAGCATGCTGCTGAAGACCATGTCCACATGGCTTTTGAAGATCTCCAAGGATGGGGAGTCTACCACCGCTCTGGGCAGCCAGTTCCCATGCTGAGTCACCCTCACAGTAAAAAAGTGTTTCCTGATGTTCAAGAGGAACATCCCACGTTTCAGTTTGTGCCCAGTGCCTCTGGTCCTGCCACTGGGAACTGCTGGAAAGAGTGTGGCTCCATCTTCTTAAAACCCTCCCTTCAGGTGTGTGTATGGTATGATGAGATTCCCTGCAAGCCTTCTCTTCTCCAGTCTGAACAGTCCCAGCTCTCTCAGTCTTTCCTCATTGGAGAGATGCTCCAGTCCCTTCATCATCTTAGTGAGTGTTTGCTAGGTTCTCTCCAGTAGCTCCCTCTCTCTCGTACTGGGGACCCCAGAACTGAGCGCAGTGCTCCAAGTGTGGCCTCACCAGTGCTGAACAGAGGGGAGGATCACCTCCCTCGACCTGCTGGCAGCACTGCTCCTTGTGCAGTCCAGGGTACCATTAGACACCTTTGCCACAAGGGCACACAGCTGGCCTGTTTTCAACTTGGTGTCCACTAGGACCCCCAATAATGTAATGATACAAGTAGTGTTATTTCATTTAGGCTCTTATCAGATATACAGGTACATGGAGTTGAAATAATTCACATATAAATTTCCTGTGGTGTCTTAGTCCATGTTGTTTGTAAGCACACGTAGCAGCCACGCTGAGGGGCTGAGGCACTGGGTGGTTGACATTCCTCGTGCTCGAAATCACCCAGTGCTCCACTGGTGGCCACTGGCCTCTTGGCAGCGAGCTGTGGATTTACCACTGCAGCAATGAAAGCGGCTGTGGAGATACTGAAAGCACCCACTGCCTGCTCTGGCCAGAGATGAGCCTCAGCTCTGTGACAGGTTAGATTCAAACCCAGATCTGGTTCAAATTCCTGCCTTTCAGCTCTAAGGTGCGTCATATGAATGAATACTGAAACAAACTGTATCACAGCTTTCTGGTCAACCACTGAAATCTACAGACTACCTAGTGCTTTTCTATATGCATTATATATCCTATAGGAGAAGTGGTGGATTTCTGATGGCAGTTCTACACTAACGTAAAGTAATAATGGGAGTATTTTCCATTTCTGTGACTCTAGAAGCAGATACTTTGGGTCCTACAGAGGTACTTTGAAGAAGACGGCTCTGAATGTCCTCTAAAAAGCCTGCAGGTTGTTCCATAATGTATTTCTTATTTCTGGCAGAACAAATTCTTCTTTTCAAAATTTGTCATTATAGCTCTGCAAAGAAATGTCATAACAGAAGTCAACATTTTTGCATATTGAAAGTCCATTGCTTCTTCGGGACTGCATCATGCATCTTCTTGGCACCCACAAGTGATAGGGGTTTTTGAAATTTTCTCCTGTTATCCAAGAAATGGGAAATATTTCTTTCACATTTGAATAATAATTAAAAAAAAATTACAACTCTGTGAAGCTTCTTAGAGCTCTGAAAAGCTGAATCTAGAATATGAGGAGAGTCACATATGTATGATAATCTATTTCTGTTGCCTATGCAAGTATTTTATGTCCAAAACACATTTATAATTAAAAAAAAAGAGAGGACACTGAGGTATTTTTTAAACTTGCATATATTTTTACATACAGATCCACAGACTTGAAATTTTAAAATTTTAACGGCTGAATAACACTATGTTCCTATGAAGAGTTACAACCCACATGCATGCCTACAGGACATCTGGAGTTTTCTATGTCCAGGATTGCATTCATATATGAAGTCTTTAAAAATATACATGTACATAACATATACATATATATACACAAGTCTATAAATACATATGTACATATGTATGTGCATACATATATATGTACATACACATATATGCTACATTGTCATTTATTTTTCTTGGGCTAAATCACACCTAAGACTTTAAAGACAGCAAGCTATAGCACTGCAGAGAGCAAGTTATGCCTATATCGATGTCCTGTTTACCACAAATGCACTACAGAAGGCACAAGAGAATGTTCCTTCCTACTCCCCCTAAGAAAGCATCTGTTTGCTAAAGCATCTCTAAACAAAGCTCCCCATTTCATGGACTCTGTTAGAACCCCCTCTGCTTGATACCGCTTCCATTTCTATCTGGGAGCTGGGCTTCTTGTTGCTGTTGGGATTTTTTTTACAGTAAGCATGCTGAGTGGATCACAGTGCTGCTTGTAAAAGAAGCCTGGTTGAGTACTGGCTTTTCTCTTTGATCTCGGATGAAGACTTTCCAAGTGTGGCTCAGTCAGGTAGCTGACCGTCCCTGCTGCTCACTTTAAATTTTAGAAGTGTCTTATCTCCCACGATGATTTCTTTGTCTTTCCTTTTCAACAGGGTCTCTTTACTGAATCCACAAGAGAAGAAAACTTGGATGGAGCTGTAAAATTAGGACTTTTTTTCCCAGAGGTAGTGTACGTTTTCACCTTTGTGAGGTGCTGCTCCATCTGTTCCATCACAACATTTAATAATAAAAACCTCTGATGCACTATGTGAAGCCTGCTCTTTTTTCTGCAGCAGCAAACTCCTTTGTTGGGTATGAAGGTATAAAGATCTCAAGTGCACATAAAGATCACAAAGTGCAGCACAGCACTGTTTGGATGCAGTGCCTTGTTGCTGAAAGCATATGTCTTGGGTGTAAAACCTTGTTCCTATTCAGCTGTGTTAGCATGGCATTGTGGACAAGCTAATGGATCTTGTAGCTTGAGGAAAAAACTATGCTACAGCAGCTAGCCTGCACTGGCTTTTGAAGCAAGTGTGGTTTTCGCTCACTCTGTCATCTGTGCTTCACTCTACGGTGTGATGCAGACATGGCTTACATGGTTCTCCTGGTTTTGGAGGCTGTTTTTCTACTTATTGGGGAGAAATCAGTAATGTGACATCATAAAAATGCAGAAACCCTGGTTTTTTTCTTATTTCTGTCTGTCTCTTGTGCTATTGCACTAAGATCATAATATGTTGCAATCTTCTTTCGGTCTGCCTTAGGGGTGCCTTAAACACTGAAGTACTCCAGAGCACATCAGATTCACACTGGATTTACCAGCTGAGGTCTTAGATTCAAATGAGGAAAAATTCTATATATTTTCAAGTGTATTAGAATCGCAAATCCAAATTATAGTTTTAAAGGATGAAACCTCATGAACTAGTCCCAAAAACCAGAGAACCTCTCCGAGTTCATTATAGCATAGTTTAAATGGACTGCTAGAGTAATACAATATGTAGCATCAATGTTTTCTGATATGCAATGAGTAAACATTTCTAATACTTTTGTTCTAGCGCCTTGCCTCCTACCAGGAGATTTAATGGTGTTTAATTTTATTTATTGCTAAGAAGACTACAGCAATTCTTTAAGACATACGTAAATAACAGTATTGCTGCAAGAGGAATGGAAAAGCTCAGGGCAAAGGAGCTCAGTGTTGTGCTTGAGATTGGATTTTACACTTGTGAAGCCAAGGACTAGAACAACTTCTGCACCTGACAGAAAGTCCTCCCATGTTTCTGCCTGCTTCAAGGGGATTATCTTACTTCCTCTTTGGGAAAATTATTGGTAGAAAATGCATTACTGCAGATACACTGCTATGGTCTTATTAAAGCAAATGATATTAGGAGATTTGTAATTAAATAAGTGGGGTTTTTTTCTTTTAAGAACTCCGTCTATCCTGCTGCAATCCTGTGGATTGCAAGTGTCTCCAAATTGCAAATGATTGTGTGTGTCTTTTACTTTGTAATACCACTATCTGTCAGTTTTCTTGCATATGAAAGCTGAAACTTGAAATCAGATCCAAGTTGTTATTTGGGCAAGATATCCTTAATGTGCACTTCCCTTGCTTTGCAAGCTTGCTGCTGATAAGCAAGCAGATGTACTGCAGACAGCACTGTAGGATGAGAGTGAGAGTGCTGTATAATACACTTGTTTTCTTTCTCCCCATTTTGCTTTTTCTTCTCTCCTCCTCCAGTAAGTGTGCTCCCAGGCACTCTTGGAAAGTTGCCAGTCCAGAAATACAAACACTTCCGAAATTCTTCCCAGCCTTAGATTTCTGATATTTTTCATGGGGTAGTCAAATTAAAAAGGAATACTGAAGTAATTTCTGTAGAGGATGTTGCTGGAGAAGGAAGAGCAGTGTCAGGCAGAAGATCCCTAGAGGCATGGATGTCCCAGTATAAAAAAGGTAAAGCTATTCATACTTTATGTGACTACCCTTGGTAATATAAACTGCACAAGAGACAGAAAACAATGGTAATCATTCTTCTAGTGCATGTTTACTCCCTCTTTACTATCCCCCTTCTGGGCTTTGATGGGCTTTTACATAATGCTTCTTATCTGTTCAATGTCATCGGCCACTAGTAAAAACCATCTACTTAAACACATGTAATTTAAATTACATGAAAATAAAGGAACTGTGAGGTCTGTTGGGTGTTGAGGTTGCTAATGGGCTGCAGTGCTTACAGGATGCTGAAAGTTTTGCAGCATTAACATCTATATTCATGCTGGTTTGTTAGGTTGCTCCCAAAGGACCAGCTCAGCAGAAAACCACCTTGTTTATATCCATACCCTGAAGATGACTCCAGACACACCCTATGATAAGCTGCACAGTAATAGATAAATAGATAATATCTGTCCCCTGGGGCCTTGGCAAAATGCATCTGATACTTGTGCTGCCCCAAATTGTCTGCTTTTGGCTGACCTGTGTGGGGCAGACTGACTTCTGCCATGAATCTAGCAGCACCTTTTAGGAAAAGAGTGTGGGGATCTGGGGTCCTACCCTGCCTGTTCCAAGCAAGAACTGCTTGTTTGGGGGTCAGCTGAACTCAGCAGCCCCTGGGAAAATGGCGTGGCTCACTGCACTGGAAGTGTAAGGATAAAGCCCCTTAGGGATCAATGGTGTGGCAATTCAGATTGCTTCCCAGAGCATCTCGTTAAGAGGGAAAACGTGTGTAAGATGTAACTGTGCAAACCCCACATCTACTGTTAGTCTGCAGGACAAAAGTAAAATTTATTTTCCCATTTGCAGGGGTTGTGAGCAAAGAAAAGGATACCTTAGAGTCCTGCTATCATGTAGAAGTCACAACGGACAGAAAAGACTGCCTCTTGTCAGTAACGTATGTAATCCATAGTTCGGCTTCTAAAGCAATAGTCTGAGGACCATCTGTCCAGGCAACTGATTCTCCTGAGTGACACACAGCAACCCCAATGGGCACAGCGGTGCTTTTAACATCACGAGTCTGACCTCAGCTTTTACTTGCACAGAGCTGAAGTCACGTGGGATCTGGATTTTTAAACGTTTCAATATAGGTCTGAAGTGGTTACTCCTCAAGGTTGAGAGAGTCCTTGCTGCAACAGATTCTTGGTGACTACTAGCATGCTAAACTTTGAAATATTAGCAAAGTGATACAAAGGATTGATTGTGCATTTATAATCCTTTAGGCATAAACTGTTGACCAAGTCTGGGACTAGGAGACAGACACAGCTAGATTCCTCTCTGAGAAGAAGTTTAGGAATCAAGGAGGTCTTTTCTGAAACTCTTGACTCAGTAGAAAGGTCTCCCTGACAGTTTTGTCTGACCTTGTCCTCGATGCAGTAAATAATCATGTGTACCTTGCCGCTAAATATTGTTAAACACTGTCACATTTATGTCACCTTGAACTCTATTAACTCATTTTTTTATATCCATAATGTATACTGTGGTTTCTCCCTTACAAGTGAAGTGCACGATTTCATCTGTGACAAGGCCTGAGCTGAATACAAGAAGCCATCACTGCATGCCCTCAGCACATCTTGATCCAGGAGAGAACACTATCCAAATTATTTTCAAGATAAAGGGAACTTGTGGCTCCTTCCTACAGACATATGAGTTGTAGCAATCTCTCTTGACTGCTATGTGAGCACTTTGGAGATGGCCCTGGACAAGGACGGGTGACTCTTGCTTCAGGAGCAAATTGCATTAGGCAAGGATTCAGCTGGCGCTGTTCCCAGCATACAGTGGAGGTTGTGAAATGGATAGAGAGAGGTTCTCCATGCAAGAGCAGTGCCAAGCCTGCACCTCCTTTCCTCCCTCTCTGCCCGCTTTCATCCAGAAGGCACTGTGCAAGCCAGCCTCTGGCCTGAGAAGCCATCTCATGTGAGAGTGGCTGCCTGGCTGTCCTGGCAGTCAGCACAGGTAGTGGACTTTGTATGATGGAGATGGGCAGACACCAGGTGAGACTGAGAGAAGAGTGTGTCATAGATATGAACATGCATTTGCCCATCAAGTGGATCAGGTAGTCTGCGGTGAGACTATGAAGGTAAGACCATGACATGCCATGGACCTATTATCCTTAATTTTGAATACCAAAAAGAAGGATTTTGTGACACCAAGACAGCAGGGATGGCTCT
Organism: Ibycter americanus; assembly: GCA_035590275.1. Classification (NCBI taxonomy): domain Eukaryota; kingdom Metazoa; phylum Chordata; class Aves; order Falconiformes; family Falconidae; genus Ibycter; species Ibycter americanus. Next base: position 49,597,159 of record JAVJGI010000057.1, read on the forward strand.
GAAATGTGTTTCTGTGCGCTTACAGATGCATTGCCTGCTCCAGCTGTGAGACAGCCCTGCATGGGATCTGTGGGGCAATGCGCTGTCTGGTGCCTCCCATGCTTTCCGTCAAAGGGTGCAGCTTGGTGAAGCTAGATTGCATCTGCCAAGGATTTTCCAGGTTGTTTATTTGTCCACACCGCCTGAGGACATGACCTGAAGTGTTGATGTGATCTGTATGGACCTTAATAATGCTCATGGTGGCCTGGCTGGAGCAGTGTTGCCCCAGCATGCCTAGTGAGCTCCAGTGCAATGAAAACGTGGATGAGGATTTGGCCTTGAGAGGACCAAATGGCTGCTGAGAGTGCAGTGCCTTCACAGCGTAGACACAGCCATACAGATCTCAGTGCTAGATGAGGATCATTTGAGCTCTGGCAGCTCCATCTAACCTTTGGAAAACTATCTTGAGCTGACTGTGTGGTGTGGAAGAAGGAACAGGCGAGTTCCAGTTCATCTCGGTAGTTCCAGCAGTGCAGTTTTCTTAGAAGTGGTTATCCATCTGGTAAAAATATACCACAACTGGAAATGGGTCAGTATTCTGGCTCAAAATGCAGAAGTGTGTATTAAAAATGTATTTTGGTGGTAGACTGTCTCTATAGCCTAAAATACTACTAGTTCACTGGGAAATATCCCACCTGCAGCTGGCTGTGAAGGCCCTGTTGCTTCAGAAGCATGGTTGCCTGGTGTGCCCCTGCCCCCTCACCAGGTGAACCTGTGACACCGTCACCTTTTCTCATGTCACAGTCCCACAAACGAACAGCGGCAGCACCAGGCACTCAGCTCTCCACAGGGCAGCTGCAGGCACAGAGAGGATAAGGCGACATGCCTGCAATCTTTCATTTTTTCCACCAGCCTCGCAGCTGGTTTGGGGTACCTTGCTAGCTGGGAAATCTAGTTAGATAGTTAGATATCCTGCAGCCCTGATTAAGTGGCTTATATGGTTGTAAGAGATTTTGAGAATAATCATCTGTGAAGAGTTGGGACCCAATTTCCGTTTGCATGTGC
>JAVJGI010000057.1:49627502-49641027 GCA_035590275.1 Ibycter americanus
TTTGCCTGCCAATGTATACCTTAATAAATGAAGTATTCCCCTCTTTCATGCTTCTAAAACATATTATTTCAGTAGCATTGTTATCAATGCTTTAGTGATCTATGATTAACTCTGGTGAGTTACTTTTTCCTTAAGATGAGTTTTTGTTTGCTTGTATAACAAGGTGTTTTTAAATGGAAATAGGAATAAATAAAGCAAATGTTCTGACATTGGTCTGATAGTATAAACACTCATGCACTTTCTGAGATACATTAAGGGAAGCTACCTCCCTGAACCGCTAGATCTTCCAGTTAGTTGCTGAAATCCCTAATGGAAATGCAGATAGAATTGTTCCATTTCACAGGACTGCCCTGTTTCCACTGAGATATTTATTATTTTTGTATTATCTATTAATATAAAGTGATTTAAAACAATCTTTTGGAACCTTGTTGTACACATAATAATGAAAAATGGAATAACAGTACTATGTACCACACTTTGAAATAAGTTTATTTTAATGTAAATTTTTTCCTTCTCTAAAAGCCTACTTATCCTCAATACATAAGCAAGACAGAAAACCCCAAATAAAAATATGTATTAAGAAGAAAATAAGTTTAATTATTCCAGAGTGCAGATCTTGATATTATCTTTCTCTTTTATCTTTCAAATTCCCCATGGCTTAACCTCATTTCTCAACTTCTGATTTGTGTTTGTTGCCTGACATGACAGTGGAGTGGACAGAGTACATCAACTGCCAACACTAACTTCAGCTGTACTATATGCAAGAAAGGATCTTCTTGTAGGAGCTCTACAGAAGCTTGGCAGAAGCTCACACACCATATCAACAGCTCCAAAGTAAGGCTCAGGCCTTGTATTGCCAACGCCTTGAGGCAGAAGCACCATCCCAATTTGTTCCCACCCAAGAGTGGCAGAGGCTGCTACTGTACTGGAAGGAATTTGAGATTACCTCTGGAATATTAGCCCATGTCAAAGACCTTGTAACAAGCTGGCCTTTCTGGACATCTGACAAGTTTTACTTTTTCTCATCTGTACTAATATTTCCATTCTATGTTTGATGCTGTGTACCTGCCCATACATGGGCACAGAACTGAGGGGACTGTATTTTAGCTATAGCATTCTGCAATAATTTCAGCTTATGCACTTGTATCTTCAACTTGTTTCTGCGTTGTCCTGATGTCCTTATGACAACAAAAAACCTCCATATTTTACAGAAAAAGCAAAACCTAAAATCCTGTAATTTTTAGAGAATGCCTCCTTAGTTTCTTACTGAATCCCAAAATGAAGTAAAGGGTAATCCAAATTAAAATTAATTGAATTACTGAAAAATCTGAATTATTTTTGATTGCATTGGTTTTCATTAACTTTTTCCTCAAGTCACAAATCACTGTGCGATTCAGAGAACTCTGGTCAGTGTCTGCTCTGCTCCCTTTCTGCTCTTTCTAGCAGGTAGCCAGGCAGTCTGGTCAAGGATGACATTGCCAGAAAAAAGCTACAAGCCTCACAACCACGTGAAAAGGACAAGGTGCTGGTGACATCGTATTGCAGGACAGGCGATAGCAGCTGTGGACAACAGGCAATGATCAACAGGGCGTGAAGTTTGAAAGGAAAGGACCCATCAGTGAGTAGCAGTCTCAGAAGGATTTAGAATCTGTCAGCAGATCCTATGAAGATAACATTAAATGAATTAATGCTTAATGTCCTGTATAATTTAATTTATTATGGCTTCCTTTATAGCTTAGGAGCTATAAAACATTTAATCAGTTGTTTGTTACACCATTAGACCTCACCTTATGTCACTAAGTACATATATAAAGCGTTCTGTTAGGTCATTTTAGTGGTGTCACTCTACAAAGCATGTGACCCCCGTGCAATAATCATATGTCCTTCAAAAAATTGTTTGAAGTCTCAAAACCTTTGTCAAAGCTCTTTAGGAGAGTAGAGAGAACTTTTAAAAATAGTTCGAAACTAATGAAGAGTTTGCAAATTCAGTGAGAAGTTCAGTTTTGTCTTTGCAAAAGGTTAATAGCCGGACGCCATGTAACGATGTACTCGGACTGTCATTTATTATGTCTATGGATCATATTAGTAACCTCTATCAGTCTGAAGATTACAGCATTGGGGCTAGTGTGGCCAAGTGCCAAGTTCTGAGGAATCACCTCGGTCTGTGCGCACAAGCCAGCATCCCATATGGGTGAAGCAGTGACAGAAACATCCCTCAGGTCTGGGCAAATGCCTTAGTATCAGAAGGTGAAAGCTGCTACTTAGGAAGCTTTGCAATGTCTGGGGCGGGAAAAGAGAAGGCTAAACCAGGGTCGCTGGTGTGAACCTGTCACGTTTTTAGAAACCAGTACTAAAATAAATGGAAGTATTCACTGCTGGCATAAAATAAGTAGTGGTACAAAGATAAAATGTGTAGAAGACGCAAAACAAGACATATGGTTATTAAGCCTTGGTACGTTTAAAGGTGACTGTGAATTTAGTTTTGAAGGCAAGGCAGATTTTTGCAGCTCTGTTTTCCACATGGCTTTTCCATAAGCAATGTCTAAGCTTTGTGTTAGTCATATCTAGCAAAGAAAATCTTCAATGCTTACCTGTCTTTGTTTCATGAGCAAATTATGCTTACATTTTCATAAAGCAATCTTTTATAAAAAATTGTGTAATACAAGTCAGTAGATTAACATTACTACACTTTAAGATGAATTTTTTTAATTCCTCGGTCAATTTTTTTTTTACTTCTTGTTTAGGTACTCTTCCTGAACAACAAAAGTATCGAAAATAAAAGCTATCAGGAAAGTAGTTCTCTCCAAAGCTTTATGTCTGTTCTTTTAATATTCTGCAGAAGTCTTGTCAGGTTCTCAGTATATTGTGTATTAGTCAAACTATAATTCTTCCTGCCCATGTTACGCCATGTTATTTCTTGATGAACTCTTTGGTGCTACTCAGACAAAGAGAACGGTGCCAGTAAGTTCAGTGCAAGAAGTCTACAGCACTTCTGCCTGCATCACACTAAGGAAATTGAAAAAATCTGGCTTTCCTTTGCAAAGAAAAACATTATTTTAAAAGATATTTAAACAATATTTAAAAATTCCAAGGAAAGTCCCATTCATTAGAAAGTCTATAAAATAATTACTATATGGGGTTAACAACACACCAGTGAGACATGAAGGGCTGACTGTTAAACTGAGCCTTGCATTTCTTGTTAGCCTTGATTTGGGTTCCCTTGTCAAATTCTCAGTGATTACTTAATTTCACATTTGCATAAAATCAGTAGAAGATCCAGCACAGTTTCTACTGTTTTGTTGCTTGCATTTTTTCAAAATAAAAAATATTTTTAATTTTGGTTATTCTGAAATGATTGACACTATCAAGCTGGCTGTGAAAAGAAAAGTGTTCAAGAAAGTAACAAATGAAAGAGGGTCAGGCTGCAATGAACTTTTCAAATACCTGCTTCCATTCAACAAGGGGGAAAAACCTGAGATTTTCCCTGTTAAAACAACTGGGTTTTTTTTGAAAGATCACTGAAAAAAAAATGTTCCTATGTGTACCATATACACTATATATACTGGTGCATTTCTTCTCTTGCTCTTGCAGATGTGAATGCCTCAGCTCTCCCCAAGAAATCCATTCACTGTGATAACTGCCTTTGGCATCACTAATGACAGCAGCAGCACTGTCACCGAAATTGGGAATAAGAAAACTCCTTATTAAACTCCTAACATTAATGTAGCACTGAAAAGCAGGCATTCCTTTATTGCAGTGCTGGATGCATAGGGGATTGTTCCACCTAACCTGCTGTATGTTTCATTCAAATAAAATTACTTAGTCCACACATACATTAATGCATTGTATTTCTTGGAAAAACCATACATATTCATTCAACAGGCAGTACTATATTAATTAAGCATTGCACATGCTCCTGACAGGTACCTTAGAGTCTTCTAAGGGGTATGAAACAACAGTCAACCCTATAGTTAAGCTGACCAAACACTGACCCTCAATTTACTTCCCTTATACGGAGAGCCCAAGTTTGTTTCATTAGTTACCTATACAACGGTCTCCTCAATGATCGTAAGTTTTAAAGACTCTTTCCCTGTTGGCATAAAATGACACAACTAAGGCTGGTTAGCCATCTCTCCACAGTGATTATACTGAAGCAAACAATATAGGTGCAAAGCCAAAGCAAACTATAATCAATGGTAACAGTACCGCTGTGGAGAACAGTCAGTAATTTCCCACACAGCCTGAGCGGTGACATCGGGTTCCTGGAGTGGGGTTTTGGACAACTCGGGATGCTTTCTCTCTCCCTAGAACGCATTTCAACAACCTAAAATTCAAGCATAGCAGCAGCTGTGAACAAGCGCTTCAGGGGTGTCAGGCAGACATTATAGGCAGACAACTTTGTAATTTGCCTCTGGAGAATTTAACTTAAACTGCTCAACAATGTGCTTTGCCATGCCCTTTGTCTTTCCATCATTTGGAATGTTACAGTTTGCACACCAAAGGGGTTTTACTTGGTGGGCAGTAAAAAAGAGCATGTTTACAGAGTGTATTTGCTGCTCCTTCGATGGTTAGCCCTGTCAAAACCAGTTGTTCACCAGCTGAACCACCTTTGTCTTCTGGCTCTGCTTTGTGGGGTCCCAAGTGTCTTGGTGATGGTAACCCTTGAGGGCTAGGCACACCCGAGCCTTAAGGAGTTCCGTGGTGCCAGATGCATAGCCCACAGGCTATTTCTTAAACACATCAAAGCACTTGAAAATGGCCTGCATTTGCATATGGCTGTTTTAAAACAGGAGCCTATTGCTTGAGCTCTGGCCTTTCAGTAGTTTGGACACTACAAAAAACAGTTTTCTCCCTCCAGTATCGTGTTTGAAACCAGAAATCTGTACTAAATATATAACTATAGACCATGCACATTTGTACCAAATTCATCAATAGTAATAAGGACTTGAATCCTGAGCAGAAACCCATCCTGATTACTGTCTGACCACATGAAAGACATGTAAACAGAGGTGGTTATTTCTCTTTGACCATACATTCAAGCGCTTGTGTGTAGCATCCTGCCTGTTTCTGTATGAGTGTCTCTGTACTGCTAGGTTTCTGTCAGTGCTCACATGTGTTGTGGCATTCCCAAATCCTCCCGTTCCAGGTGTTTGCTCTGCTCCTTTTCCATCTCCAGCTATTATTTTCCTGCTGTCTTCAGCCCCTGTAAGCCCTCCCTGGGATATCCCAATCCCCAGCAGGCCCCAGGGAGGGGCTCCATGATACAAAGGTGAGTTCAGTAATTTCAGCATGGCTTGGCCATCTGACCATGTCCCCAAGCAGAATTACCACTGCTGTTAAATAGTAGTCCTTGATGTCCAGTAAGGACCTCTGATGGATGTCCTGTGTAAGAGTATTTCCCAGCTGAGCACTTCCTGGTGACTTAAGATGTATTGTATAATCAAAGCTAAATAATTACAGAAGTGTACTTTTTGGGGGATATTTCATGATAAGTAGAATATAGTACTAGATGAAGCACGAGAGACATACACAGTGTCAATTTAAAATAAAAAAGAGGGTTTTTTCTGCCTGATCTATTATCCAGAATTTTGTGTAGACTTTTTTACAGCAGAAATTTAAAACACTTATGACTTTAACTAGTAAAAAGTATTGATTTAGTACATTAATGATTTCCAGGCAAATTAAATATTAAAAGCAAAGTGTGAGAAGTGTAGCTTAAAATATCTGAAACTGAGATTCAAAAAGAGATGTCTTAGTTGTGAGGTGGGAGGTGTGTGTGTGTATTTGTGCACGCCTGCTAGCACGAACGATTCAGGCTTCTTTAAGAATGGGTTAAATAATAAGAGCAAAGAAAGGGCTGGGGAATGGTTTGCCGGTGATGATAAAATCAGAGGGCCATGTCTTACTTAACCTTTCATGAAGAGAAATAATTAAAAATGGCTAGAACTGACCTTCAGCTTTTGGTCCAAACCTAAAGAATCAGTCTCAAAATTTCAGCACAAGGAAATGTAATTATAAAGAGCCTCAGCAGATGCTACAGAGCCATTTGCAGAGTTCTGCACACTCCCCAGGCAGAAAAAATATTCACATCAGAAGAAAATGAGATGAGAGATGGAGAGAAAGTAAGCATGTGCCTCACAAAATGGGTCTCTATAGGCTGTTGTGCATATGTAAGGCAGTAGATAAAAACCATGGTAATTTTGATCTCTCTTCTTCCTTGGAATCATTTCTTTGTTTACTGAATTTAATTTTTGGCTCCTAATTCATGTGAAATTTCAGTAGCAGAACTGGTTTTAAATTCTTTTTAGAAGAAACCTTGAAATGCTTTCATACAGAACTTCTTGCGTCAAAGCAATGTACAGAGTCCTCAAACGAGGCATGTTGCCCACAGAGTTGTCATATAGCAGAGCAGTAACATAATAAATATTCATTGGTAGACTTTTGCAGATCTAAGAATAAAAAGAGAATAAATTTTATTCATGTTTAAAATGCCAAATTCTTTGCATTAATAAAAAACTTAGTTTCTCTTAGATACGTTTTTTTGCACATCCTTTGGTTCTTAGGACAATGATGTCGAAGGAGAATAGGTCTGACCTAGGGGTTAAGCGACCTGCAGTGACTCTGCGTTACTTTACTGTATGTGCCTGAGGAAGTCACCTAGAACTGAACTCAAAGAAATACTTGCCAAAAGTTTGGGACGGAGTTCCCATTTTGGAAAAAGCAGTAATGCAGAAACAGGATATTTGCTCTTATGCAGGCAAGTTGCAGAATGGCATCCTCAAATGCCGACGCTTTGGGCAAGCCATTTAAAAATGGAAAAACATCGCTTGGTCCTAATCTTGCTGAGGGCAAGCTGTGCTTACTTGCATTTCTGCCAAGTGCTTTGCTGTCAAGAGATGTAGTGAGTGCTCTGTGGCACCATGCTGTTAAGCCAGGAAGATTTCCTCCCATCTGATTGTAGTAGTTTTGCATGCCCGTTTCTTGGCTGCAGCAGGACGGCGGTGTGACTTGGCAGCAGCATGTGCTGCAGGAAGCAGCTGAGAGATGGCAAGAGGCACTCCTCTGGGCAGTTCACTGAGCTCAGGAAATTCATGAAGGTGTTTTCATGAGCAGTTTTAAATGATAGGCACAGTAAGCTGTAGAACTGAAACGCTAACTCCAGCAGGATTAAAATAAACTGAGCTGAGAAGGTGGGTGTTCTTAACCTCCTCAGTATTGTTTCAAGAGCCTTATAGGATCTGTATGATATGAATTACACAGATAATTCCTCCTCCTTAGTGTTGCTACATGTCCATCCATGCTGTTCCTGGTCTTGTCATTCAGCACCTTGCTCTGCAGCAGTAGGAGTGCAGGACATGATGCAGAGTCCACTGGAATTTATCCCAAATACCGGTCAGGGATCTCGCAGATCAAGAGTCTCAGTTCATTGCTTCCTAAGGCAGATGTAGTGCAGTGCTTCCAACCTGGGAAAATAACTGTAGAAATACAGCCTTTCTATAAGCTCCCTTCAAACTGAAATGAAAGGTCTATCAGATGTGATGGTGCCTGTTTTAAAAGCTGGACCCACGTGCCAGTCAGATACAAAGGAAGCAGAGGAGGACCGTGAGGTGTGGCACCACAACGTATCTGCATATACTGCAGGATCTCCTCTTTTCTCTGTAGCATATAACTGTGGTATAGCTTCTCACTGTCCACCATTAACCTCTCAGGGTGGAAGGGGGAAAACACAGAAAACTTGATGCTGGTTTTGCATTTTCCTACTTTTCCCCTGTTCCCATGCCAGAGATCACACCTTAGTGGGCAATGCAGAAATGTACAGAGTCCTGGGGCTGCCTCTGTTCTTTAGTCACTCAGGCTTGTTAAAACAGCAGCTGGTCTATTTTGGCCTTCCTAGCACAAGGAAGGCCTAGAAATAAAAGTCTCTTTTATCCTTTGCCTCTTTCCACAGCTCTGCTTCACAGTCTCCTTTTAGGCTTTCTTCATCACCTGTAACCTCAACATTTAAGGAAAATAAGTGATACCCCCAGTCAGAGATGTAAAGTTCCTCTTCTCACTCTTTTCTGACTTCGTGTGTTCTCCATTTCTCATATCTTGTTTAAAGGGCATGGGAAGAAACAGATTGAGGGTTGATTCTGCTGTTTCCTAGCTGTCTGAGCCACCACAATAAAGTTTGGTCCTTTGAGGTCTTCAGCAACACCAGTATTTAGATATGTATATAGGAAACCTGGATAAGAAGGGCTTCCATATGAGTAAATGCTGTTATAAATAAACGTGTAGGAAATCCCCATCCTTCAAGAAAGACCTTTGCCACCCAGCACCTCCTTAATTTTCAGAAGGAAAATACAGAATGAAGACCCCATTGTAAGCTGGTCATTTCCCTTCCTTTTGGGAAAAGTCAGCTGTTTAATCATATGAAACTCATCTGGATTGCTTCACACCTCATTGTGAGACAGTGTCTCAGCCTTCTTCCCATTTCTTTTATGCCCTTCTGAAACATCAGAGAACAAGATTTTAAAAAAGAAAATTGATTTTACTGGTTTTTAAAATGTTCTTGCAAGTAAACAAAGTAATAAACTGTAGCAAGTGGGAAAGCAAACAGTAAAAGAAATATAAAGCAGAATATAACATACTGTAAGTAATGGAATAGCAAACATAACCCTGAACATACAGTAAATAACAAAAGAAAATAAGTAGTGATTTGTAGTCCAGTGGATTTTGTGGTCCTGTGGTATTGTTCAGCGTTTAAACCAGAAGAGAATTCAACTGATGAAATGCAGCATAAACATTAAACATGGAATTTTACAAAACCAAGTATAACAGAATCTGCGTTTTAAGGAGATTACTGTTTAGAGCTACAAATATTCAAGTATGGGTGCAGAGAAAAAAGTACCACTTCAGCTATATTTACTTACAACCACATAGCTTTCTCAGAATTGTTATTTAAACACTGCTTTAAGATCTGCAATGCTGAGCTAAAAGTCAAAATGTTTAACTAGTCATGCCGTAATGAGTTTTCACTGAAAAGATAAGGGTGTCTGTAGGTTTTCAAACTGTTGTGTAAATATACTAGTCAGATCTTTTTAAAGAAAAAGCCGTATCATCCTTTCTTTATAGAAAATAACATAACTGTACTTGGTATAGACAACCTTGCCACTGTGTCATGGTTTAACTTCAGCTGGCAACTAAGCACCACACAGCCACTTGCTCACTCCCTCCTGGGTGGGATAGGGAAGAGAATTGGAAGAGTAAAAGTGAGACAACTCATGGGCTGAGATAAAGAAAATTTAATAGGTAAAGCAAAAGCCATGCACACAAGCAAAGCAGAACAAGGAATTCATTCACCGCTTTCCATGGGCAGGCAGGTGTTCAGCCATCGCCAGGACAGCAGGGCTCCATCACGCGTAACGGTTACTCAGGGAGACAAACGCCATAACTCAGAACATCCCCTCCTTCCTTCTTTCTTCATCCTTCTTCCTTCTTCATCCTTCTGAAGGATGTTCCTTCAGAACATCCCCTTCTTCTGTCCCCCAGCTTTGTATGCTGAGCATGGCATTCGATCCTATGGAATATCCCTTTGGCTAGTTCAGGTCAGCTGTCCTGGTCTGCTCCCACCCGGCTGCTTGTGCACCTGCTCACTGGCAGAGCATGGGAAACTATAAAGCCCTTGATTTAGAGTAAGCATGACTTAGCAACAACTAAAACATCAGTGTGTTATCAGCTTTATTCTCATACTAAATGCAAAACCTGGCATTGTAACAGCTACTGAGAAGAAAATTAACTCTATCCCAGCTGAAACCAGGACACACTGCATTGAGATAAGGCATAAAAAAATTATGTTGCAGTGAGAATATACAGCGAAAAGATGTGGTAATAATGCTGTGTTAGAAAAAAAGGATGGTGGAATTACCACTTGTTGCATACCATCTTTCTCAGATAATCTTAACTCCGTTGTTTACAGTGCTAGTAGTTATAATATTTGTGCTGTGTCACAGCTTATGCATATTTACAGCCCTGGAAAATGCTTTTGCTCGGCTAGGGGACTGAGGCTGCGTGGGAGGTGTTTTCACATTGCTTGAAGTTGTACAGCCATTGTTGTAAGCTTCTCTGGTGTGATAGGGCTGCTGTCCAGAAACTGAATAATTTGCTTAAAGAAACCGTAGCAATAATGAGCACAGGGAAATCTCAGGCTGAGATGTGTTAGTTGCTATTGAGGGACTCAAAGTGCACTAGCAAGCACTTAGTAGTAAAAGTGTGCCCAAGGCCTGCTAACCTACAAGTTTAAGGATGTATTTAGGGACTACTGCTTACATTAATAACAGAAGAAGACAGTTTTAAACAAAATCCAGAATGTGTTAGTAAGGCGTGATTGTTCCAGGGTCTCCATTATCCTAGATGAAAACGATTCTCCTGAGTGCCTTCCCATTTTATCAGGGCAGATTTAGTCCCTGTCAGAGGGCACCCTGAACCTTTGAGACTGGCAACAAGCAAGACGGGTGAAGTGCTTCCTTTGATCCTGTGGGAAACACGATGGCTGACAGCATGCCTTGCCACCACAGGGAGAAAATATGAAGTTATTAATCCTCTGATGTGGTGGACATATTCAGGCACTGGAAAGTAAAGGTCCTAGACATGGTTGAGAAAAGGTTTGGATGACTAAGCAGATGCCATGTACTGTAAAAACACCTGAAATAGGAAAGTGCTTTTATGCTCAGTCAGTCCCTGGGCTTGCTTCAACTTTAGAGAGACAAGGAGAAGCTTTTCGATGGCTGCACTGGGAGCAAGATCAGTCCTCTCACATTTCCAGACCATTCAATTTTTGCTCTTTCCTTCCAGCACCTTTTTACACTTTTGCTTTATTCCAAGTTGTATATAAAAGCAAAGTTTGGGATACTTCAGTGAAGAACTCTTACAGCCACACAAAGCAAAGGTGACTCTAATGTTCATTTATGCCTATACATGAAAAGTTCGAATTACAATCAGCAGGCAATCTCCATGCATGAGGAATTTCAGGAGCAGAGGATTACACTGGTAGAGGGGGCACTTTTCCTTTCAGGTCTTCTGCACTGTTTTTCTAATCAATGGTTTAGCCTTTAATCGATCGGCTGTTGAATTAATTGACATTGACCACAATCCTTTTCGTCTTTGCTCTGTTGCACACTTTAGCTAGCACACATCTGATATTACTTAAAGTAAGCCTAATGACTTGTTTCCCAGGGAAGCAAAGTCTTATCCAAAGCCTTTAAGTTTTCTTTGTCTTCTCTTATTGAGTGTTTTGCTAGAGCTGGGAACACAGGATCATTAGTTTCATAGCCAGCACATCATTTGTTTCATTTTAAAAATAGTAAATGTTTACCATTAGTGCTGCTGCAACTGCTAGCTATGGAATTAAGAACATTTCATATTTAAATTAGTTATGAAAATGAGACTTGTTAGTTTTAAGTATTAATCTGTGACTAATATCTCAAAAGTCTCAATGAAGAGAAAATGTACTATTCTGCTGTTATGTAACCTAAGAGAGTAATGTAAAGTTCAGCTCTGTGTATTGTTTTGATTTTAAAATATTGTAATTAATTTTATCCTGACTTGGAAAATGCTTGAAGCAGCATTTGCCTGTACCAAGGGAGTGTGCTGTGCATCTCTATTGGTGTCTTAGCATTAAAGCCCTTCTGACAAAATGTCTAAGCTTCTTGCACAGCATATTATGTCTAAGCCTCTTGCACAGCAGATTGAGGTTCTGCTGTTTGAATCATACTTTATCCACCATCCGTGGCTTTCAAAGCTGCTAAAGCTGAAAGTTGATAATAGCAATACTGAGCTCATGTACTTTTCATCAAAAACGTCTCTTCAGTTCATTGATAAATAACGTGAACCACTGAGAGGCTTAAATGACTCATCTACCCAGTATCACGTGAGAAGTCACAAGCAGAGGCAAAGAGAAAAGAGGCTCAAGACACCTCTCTAGCCACAAGACTGCACTTACTCCTTGCCTTTACAGTGATCCATCACTGTGTACAATTTGTATTAGTATGGTAATGAATCTTTGAAAATATAAATAAGTGTTCAAAAACAGTGCTGGGAATTAATTCTGTGGCTTTGCCATGGATTTTTTCCTACACATTTCATTTTTGTTAGTGAGGTCAAAAATATTTGCATGAAGCAAATACTGTTCCTCTTGATTTTTTTCCCCCAGCTGTTTTTTCCTCCTGTGCAAGAGACCTTTTCTGCTTTTTGACTTCAAATTTTCCATGGGAGCCAATGGAAACTCCAAGGTAGTTTTCACCTTCCTTGCCTGACAGGATAAAATAGCAACTGATGTGCCCCAGTACGGTACCCCATCCAAAATTGTATCCTGGGGATGTTTCCTTTCTATCAAGTTTAAATGAGAATAAAATGAATCTTGATTTCAAGTTTTACAACAGAAAGCTTTTGAAGTTCATGGCTACACCTTCTTTTCAGCTTCTTTTCTTTCTCCTTACTTTCCTTTCATGTCCTAACTTGACATTCTTCCTTCTGAGAGCCTTGATCTCAGTATTTTTCTCTGTGTAGGGAGGCTTTCTATGACAACATTTTAGCACAGCTCTTTTATTTAACCAGCTGGTGTTATTGCTCCAGGTGCTTCTGAGCAATAAATATATCAGTAACATGTTGGGGCATTTGTTATTAGTCCTGCTACCTCTATAGCAGAGTCTTCAAGGAAGCCAGCAGCAGTGCCTCTCCTCTTGAGAGGGAAATAGCGACCATGTTTAAAAACAAGCAGTTTTTTTGTGGGACTGTGTAAGTTAAAGAGCACCTCACTGATTCTGAGGCTTCCACAAAACCCACTGCCAGCTTTTTGTATTAGATCTTTCTTAATACAGGGGAGAGTTACATATGGACTTACACGATGGTATACCCAGGCACTTCACTGATGTCTATGTGCTGTATATGTGTCTATTTTAAGTAATGCAACAAGCAATGCCATGCTGCTGCCCTGGTGCCAGGCAGACCACGTCAACTAGCAGAGCATCCTGCAAGGTAGCACATCTGCTTGATCTTGCCAGAATCTATGTGCTCCCTGCTGAAATGGATGTCAGACAGAGCTATGCCAGCAATATATATGGTGGGTATTCAGGTTCCACATAGGAACACTGGAAAAAGGAAAATCTTTTAGGTACACTGAAACTGAGTATATTAAAAACCCTAAAAAGTTAAGCAGTTTCAGTTATAGATCTTGCAATGTATCAATCAACTGAACTTAACCAAAGGGATCATTTTCTTGTAGTCTGTAAGAATAACAAAATGTAGTTTAATTTCTATATTGTTTTGAAAATGGAAATCTTTTTTTTATGTGGTCTAATACTGAAAGGTTTCCAGATTCTTCTTCTTTCCTCATTGAAAGATTTTGCTGAGTTTGACCCCAAATCACAAGCTACGCCAGTTGTCCTGAACTTTTACTTTTTATTTATTTATTTGTTGTCCTAGTTATAGTGGCTGGGACCAGTTTATCACTGTGTGGGTGTAACTGGAACTGTGTATTCTATACCCT
>JAVJGI010000057.1:49658740-49669246 GCA_035590275.1 Ibycter americanus
GCTTAGTTGCCAGCTGGGGTTAAACCATGACAACACAGTAGCACCAATATTGACATTATAAGAATAAGAACATTGTGTCAAGCTTCTACATCATTTGAAGTTCATCACATGTGAAGTTAGTACCAAATGTTTATCTAATGTACTTGCTGATGTCTGAGGCTTTATGTAAGTTCAGATATAACGGGTGATCACAGACATGTGCATTAGGGAACATCAGGATCCCAGAGCACCGAGTGGGTGTGCTGTACAAAATACTAGGGTTTGTTTAGAAATCTGAATCTTCAAATTGTTTTTTGTTGAAAAAACTGTAATAAAGTGTAAGGAAAGAATAAAATACCGTCCACCTAGCACCTTTCAGATAGCTGAAAGTTTGAGAAATTTTGGACTTGTGCCTTGATCCTTCAGAAAGCTCTGTGTGGATACATCTCATAATGTCCTATCAGTTATGCCATATGCAAAGTGTGACTAATTTCCCAAGCACAAACTGTACTGTGAGTCTCTTTTTCTCATGAAGAAGGTTTCAGTTATCTCTTCACAAGCACTGTACAGCACTGGTGCCTTCTGCAGTACTGTATGTACTCTGGACACAGTCTCTTAAAATATTTGCCTTGAGGTCATTTTTCTAAGTTGCTGGGTACTGTGTGGTATGGGTGGTAATGGTGTTTTCTCACTAGCATGATTTCTTGCTAGAGTAGGCCAAAAAAGAGGCATGTCTGTAATTTTGTATTAACTAACAATAGATCTTAAAACTACATCTATTCATTGAGGATATGTCTTTAAGACCCAGTTAACTATTCAAGGTAGACTCTAAGATCTCCCAGGGGTGTAAGCCTGTCACATGAGCAAAAACTCACTGGTTTCGAGGTGTTTTGTGTCAGCCTTGTGTCTTTTGCTGTACCTGGCAGAGCAGCTTAACAGAGGTGCTGGGAGCTGAAGATGATGGCCCCTTTGCCTGTGCAGTTCACCCACCAGGCACGTTGCAATTGCAAGGCAAAACACTTGAGCTTATAACTCTGCAAGAGATGTTTACCCAGCCATTGTCTTACAAGGGCTTAATGAATTTCTGCATGTTGTCTCAGCAGCTTGTGGTTGTGAAGGCACAGTCATTTAGTGCATTTAGTGGTGCCTGATCCCATGGTAACCTTGGGAAGATATGGAGCCTCAGGCACCGCCATTTCCCTGAGATGATTCAGGTGGGAATCTGTCTTGTCTTTCCTTTTTTCTGGTAGTCCTCAGCCCACTCTGACTTGTGGCTGTGCCATCTGCCCCGAGTCAGGGGCATTGGCAGAGGGAGTGCTTTGCATTGTAGGACTATTTGTTGGCTTTCTACTCTGTGCCAAGACTGAAGGGTATTTTAGGCTTGATCTTGGCTTGATGCTAAAGGTAAGAGGGCATTTTGGACCAAATTCTTACTTTATGTGTAGTGTAGCGTTTGGCCCTGTTCATGCAGCCTGCTGTGTGGTTTGCCTGTCAGGACTCATTTGCCACCTTGTGTCTGCAAGGGGATGCATGGGCTGGCAAACAGCAGTAAACCCCTACTTCCAAGTACAGCAGCTTTGCAGGAACTGTGTATCATGGCAAAAATAAATGATTTGGACAGGCACATATGGATTGATGTGGTAGTTTGATATATACTGTGTTAAATTACAATTCTGCTAGTCACTATGAAGTAATAAAAAATGCTGAATTCAATTTTTTTGTTGTTTCAAAAGGCCTCCCAAACCTCAGTTTCATTGGAAAATTATTGACTAGTTGTATCAGAGAGCAAACCTGGCTCTTCTCAGCCTCAGTGCTCCTTAAAGCAAATAACAGATGGTCATCAAAGGGTCCTGTGTTAGTGGAGAATCATGAGTGCCTCTTCCTTGTTTCTTGAGTTCTCTGATGTCCCTTGTAACAGGGAAGGAAGCAGACAGCAGTGGTGTTCAGATATTTTCCTCTGACAGGGAAATGCTCTGTTGGGAATCTTTGAATGTAAGCGGATTGTAAACTATTTGCATTATTGCACAGGCCACAGATTTTAACCCATAATCTTGGTCATAACAGCTCTGTTATATGCAGAAAGAAAAATCAGCCTTCAGACCAAAGAAAAGACACTTATAAAACTCAGAAAGCCCTGAATAATCCAGATGTACACAAGTGTGCACACTAAATGAATATTGGTAGAGCAAGAGACAGGCCCTGCATTTCTTTATTCATCAATTTTCTGACCAAATTAAAGAGCAAACCCTGCTTACCTGCTCTGGTTTCTGAAAATTTCTTTTAGCACAAGTGGTAATTCTACCTAAGCAGTTCATTCTTTCTCTGGAAAAATCCTGGTGTTGCAGTGGCTTTTTTAAATTTATTTTTTAGATAGATGCAATAAAAAATGAAAAACCTCTTGAGGGCTGCTTCAGTTTACTATATACAGGAACCTTAAACATGTAGCAACTAAGGAATAAACTCCTCTTTGCCCCTAGCAAGTAAGAGGGACCCTGAAAGGGAGAGAGCATGTGACATTGTCGTTCTGTGTGCTTGCTTGACTTAACAGGACTGCCATGTAGTATTTTATTTTGGTGCAGGGTGGGTATGGGGTATACCTGAACTGTGGTGTTTTTCACCCACTTGGCACTGTTGCAGGTCTGCAAGAAGTGCAGGCAAAAGTGGAGAATGAAAACATGTCCTAGTGCAAGGGCTCAATGCACCTGTGCATGCAACCTCGTGCCTGTGCAAATGATCACCGTGAGAACTGGAGGGACAGGAAGCAAGGAGGCTCCAAGTCTCACCAGCGCAGAAAAGGGGCCAGCACTGAGAGCGAGAGTGTGGGGCATCTGTGTGGCATGGCTTGTATGAGAAACTCTCTGCTTTCCATAGTCAAGCACCTCCCAGAGTGCTCTCTGTATGAGCAAAAGGGGTAAACATTTTGTGTGTGTCTTTGAGTATGTGTGTATGCATATCTAAGGACATAAAGAGGCATTAGCTCCTCAGATATAAAACTGGTCTTCCTTGCATAACTTATTTTTGAGCAAATAATTCATTTTTAGGCTTGTCCCAGAAAGCTTTGATGATCATCTATGACTACATCACTGCATTAAGCATAAGGTGTAGTTCTCCCATTTAAAGACAACACCCGTTAGTGAAACTTTGCAGAGTGAGGGTTACTGTATACTGCAAAAAGCAAAACAGTTCATGTTGTGTCGTTGTCTACCTTCCCGTTACAAAATCCAGCACACTGCAGCCAAGTGTCCCTGTGAATCACTGTCCAGTAATTAATCTCTGCTATGCCAAAGGCATTCAAAGCCACAGAACAGAAGCACCCAAGGGAATACTGTATTAGCTGGAAATTAAAGTTTAAAAGGCTCTAGCTCTTGTTTCTCTTGTAGCTGTTACTTTAAAAAAATTTGTAAGTGGAAAATGGGAACTTGCTATGATGGGGAGGAGGGGAAAAGAGGGATTGACTATTCCCCTGTGACTTAAAATGGTTGTTTGACAACAACAAAGCCAGGGACAATCACGAGATGCTAATGCATAAAGTGTCTCTAGAAAATAATTGGCTCATTAAGAAAAGAAAAGAATGTTATTCCTGCCTAATTATTAGGAAGTTGCTCAAACAGGGGATGATACCAGCTGGGTAGTTTTATCTCACTGATGGCTTTGTTAATGATTTCTCTTAAAGCAGTGGACCTGGGAACTCTTTGAATTATTAATGCTCAAAGCAAGATGGTACATCAGGTCTTCAGTTTTATGCTGTGATTCCCTGGGATGTATTTCACCAAGGGTATACACGTCTTGTCTGCAGGCCCTCTCTGCTGGGTAAAAGTCGTCCTGCTTTGTCATACTCCTGTTCCTAGTCTCTAAATGGAGGGGTACCTTGACAGCACATCTCAGTTATGTCCTAAGTTTACTGCACTAGAGGTAACCTCTGCTGTTTGTGTGGATGACCCCAGCTGTAACATAGATGCTTTTGTGAGAACTGGAGGGATCTGCAGAGATGATCCGAATCTCCTGGGAAATCTAGGTCCATCCCTATGAATACATCATCTGTCTCCTTCCTTATCTGGGAAAATCCCCCCTTGTTTTCTAGAGAGAGGAGCCTTTGGGGCTTTCTTTGTTCTAAGACTCAGCCAGCATGTAGATGCTGTTGCTGAGGTGAGCTGTATGTAGTTCAGCCATTACCTAGAACCAGACAGGTTTTCGTTCAGCATGGCAGTTTCAGCTGGATGGCTCTGTGTAACAGTCCCTGCTCCAGCTCAACACCAGGCTGCTGCCACCTGGTTTATGTGGCGCCTTCTGAAAGGGGCAGCTCCCTGCCTACTCCTTTCCCAGCAAACTAGTAACAGTAATCAACAATAATATTACGCACAGTTTGAAAAGCATATGAACCACTTACTAACTACCAATGCGGTTCCAGAGAGTGCTGGAACACATTGCATTGTACTTGATTATATTTTTCTTTAATGCATATACTGAATTCCACAATGGTTGGCTCTGGATTTCACTGAATATAACTGCTGTTCCTGTAGTCCCCCTTTAATACTAATACCAGTATTTCTGGCACCACATCTGTACATTTTCTTGCAGTCAGGTGGAAATGCATGAAGCTTTATTTGCTCCCAGGCTGCTAGAAAAGTTCCTCTGACCTCATGGTGAGTGCTGTTGCCATCGTCTTTGTCCACGTGGTGGTGTTGCATACTCTTACAAAGTGCTCTAATCCATTTCAGTCGTATTGCTTTCCAAATGCTGGGCATTGCCTTGCTGTTTGCCAGAGTATGTGTAGCCCCGTGTGATGTTTATGTTTTTTGTGAGCTCTTACACCTAGCTCCACATTGTATTCTACCTGAAGGGTTTGTTTTGTTTGTTTTAATGGACATTGTTAAAAAGGAACCCTAAATTACAGCAGTGTAACATTAACAGTCCTCCCACTGTACATCTTGGGGCACAGTTTGTGAGATGCTAGTTTCAGCAGCAAAGTCAGTTTAGAGCTTTGTAATAGAAATCTTTGGATGTTTTGGGAAAGGGGTTATCCCTTATATGAATTCTTTCAACAGTATAGTTCTAGTGCATACTCTTTCTCCACTCAAATATGTTTTGACTAAAACCGTGTCCTGGTCAGAAACAGCTCAGAGCCTAGGACTTTGGCACCAGTTTGCTTCATCCTTTGAGCTCAGGCTTCTGAGCGCTGTTCCTCAGCTCAGCACAGCCACTTACAACCAGCTTCTGTGAGAGACACGTCAAGGTACAATTCAGTGAAGTTGTGGCCAAGTCTTCAGAGGAAAAGAGTGGAAACTTCTTGTGCCGACTTTATTCTCTAAGCCAGCAATTCAGGAACTGGTGTCTTCTGTCTGGACTGGGCAATTTCTATCATTTGGCAAATCTTTTTACTTTGTCAAAGACTAGTTCCTATTCAGGAGCCTCTGTCATCTTCAGAGTTCTTCACAGTCCTTTCTCCTCCAAGTCCAAACTGGGTAAATGAGGGACCTAGTTAGAACTTGCAACTCTAGCCTACCTCTTCAACCCTGAATCATTCAGCACAGGCTCTCCTGAGCTTTTGCCTTCTTTCTGTCTTCCCCATCTGAAGAAAATTTTAGAATTTTTTAAATTTCTTTTTTTCCCCATTCTCATTATATTGACAGTTGGCCCTCCTCTGGGGCTACCTGGTATTTCACAATCAATTTGTTTCAAACCCTCGGTTTCCAGCTGCTGTTGTTGCACATATCACTTGGACACTGCATGAAATGCTGGTGTCTTCTCAGAGTGCGCTTTCAGTGATGCTATTCTTCCATTCAGTAGGTTGTTAACTAGTTTTGCCTCACACCATGTCCCGCTCAGAGACACTTGGAGGCAGAGTTTGACATTGCTTTGTTTCTTTTTCTTTGTTTTCCCCCCCTCTCCAAATACTAAATCAGCACAGCAACTAGTTCCACCTAGCTGGTCCAAGAACGTCAAGATAAGTTCTCTGCAGATAGCAAGAAGTAATTTCTTGGAGGCTGATGAGACCTTCTTAAGAAATTCCCATCTTGATTATTATTACTTCCTGATGTGAAATTGGCAAAATACTTCCTCCCCAACTCTCATTCCCAGCCAAAGATGTAAGTGTACAAAATTATGGCTGTGAATGCTGATAACCCTGTGGGAATATGGAGTGTGAGCGCTTTCTTCCTGTGCTGTAAAAATGTCCCCTGGCTCTACCTGTGATGATGATAGCTGGCCCAGGTGCTCTGCACAGAAACAGAAATATTGTCTAATGTGGAAGGGTGGCTGCTCTAAGCTATTGGCATAGCTCAATGCCTTAATGTAAATCTGAGGCACAGTATGGCCCCGAGTTAAGACTTCAGGATTTGGGTCCCTACTAATAGTCGAACACAATAAAAATATTGTCTTGGGGGTGGTCTGTGCTGTTCAGAACAAATCGAAAGCAGAATCCAGGCTTTGTTACAAGTACAATGTGAATCCTCCTGTAACAAACTTCCTTTGATAATAGAGATGAGCGTGCTAAACCTTTTATAGAGACATCTGCTAACCTATAAAAGCTTAAGCTGTCAGGTCTGGTTCAGACCTTTCCTTGGGTTTCTCTTTCTCTGCTTAGCAATTGCCCGCATGAGTAGGAGCACATGAAAACTAGCTGTGTGGCAAATCAAGGAAAAGACTTGTTCTTGTTTCCTGTGCTTTGTTTGTTGTTTTTGTTTGCCTTTCATTTCCCTGGGCACATGGGTCCCTATATTTAGAAAGGAATAAGTGGTTGAGAAAGCTCTCCTACTTCCCCCTGTACCTTCCCACCGGGAGCAGGCTGGAATCTGTGCTGTGGCCTGGACAGCCTTGGGTGGCAAGCTAAAAGAGCCTGTGAGAGGAGCAACTTGGTGCGGTGAAAAAATACACCTTTCACAGGTATCTTTGCATCCATTTTTGATGCAGAGTTGTGACACCTTGGTGTGAACACCTCTGAGCACTGTTACGGTCCCTCTGTTTATGAGAAGGAACCCGACAGAAGATGGGGTGTAGTTTGGCTCCCAGGGTAAACTTGCCTCACTGGGTGGGGGGAGCTGGTGGTAGAGGCAACAGCTCAAACCCTGCAGTTCCAGGGCTGCATGCTCCCACTCTCAGCACTGACAAGCTGCATGAACTAGATGCCAAGACTGACATGGATGCCTGGTTGTAGTTTCTCTTCCTCCTGGTGCTCACCACTTCATCTCCTCTCCCTTGCCAGCACCTGGGCAGTGTGTACCATTCACCTGTGGATGGCGAAAGAACACCCTCAGTCTCAGCTGGGTGCAAGGCTCCTGTGGGAGCTCAGCTGGAGGAGGTCCAGGCACTGCATTTCTGCCTGCAATTTCATGAAAATAGAAAGCTGCTGTAGGCTGGCTGAGGCTTCAAGTCAGGCTGGGAAAGCACAGGTGGCTTTAGGATTGTTAAAGGATTCTCACTGTCTTAAATATACAACACTTCATTACTGATTGGGGTTTTGTTTTTGTTTTTGTTTATTTGTTTGTTTGGGTTTTTTTGTGTGGATTATTTTCTTTTTTTTTTCTTTGCTGAAATTAACCCACAAGACAAAGCCAGCTCTTGTGCATGAAATTTCATTAGTGCTGCATTCTCTCAGTTAGCTTGTACCCCATTCATCTTTCCTACCCTTCTTTAAGTCATTTGTGTGGCTGTCACATTTCTGCAGCTCTTTTCTCTTGGATTGTGTCTTCATTTTGGCTCGTAGCTTGTGCTATTGTCTTCCTTGAGTGTGTCCAGAAAAGTTGGAACTGAAGTAAGTATTTTTGAGCTCTCTCTCTGGAACATCATCGAATACCTGGGCTTTGTTAAAGAGCTTCTTCCTCTGGGTAATAGGACCATCGGACCTTCCCCATGGGAGTGCAGTAATTTAATTCCTTAGGCCTATCCTGGCTCACTTGCCCGTTTCTTGTATAACATGAGAGATGCATTTTGCTTGCAGTGAGGAGCAGTTATGGACTGATCAATCTTCTCCCTCCTGTGGGTTACACCCTTTCTGTCCCCAGAGGCAGGCAGAGTGTCCTTATATGGTTCAGTTGTACAACAGCTAAGGAACAGATCACTCACCTCGTCCCCTCTCCAACAGGACTTTGGTGATTCAGGCATTAGCAGGATCCTCGTGACAGGGTGACTGGACAGAGAGGGCATCTTACACCTGCTTTAGTGAGGTGAGTATGTGAAGTCTGTTATTCCTATGCCTTTATGTAGTAGCATAGGCATTTCCTACTGCAGCACACAGCACAGAAATTTGTCAGCTAATTCTTCTCTTTCGGAGTTGCAGGAAGGGGAAGTTACCCCTTGTTTGCTGCATAGTAGAACTACCTTGTTACCTTGGATTACGTTATTGAACTTTAGTTCTGGTTCTAGTCAGTGTTTTGTTCACAATACTTCTCTTTTAATACCATGTAATGTATTTCTTCAGTCATCCCAATCTAATGATAAGCATTGAGATAGAGGGCTTCCACTGAGCTGTTTTCTATCAAAAACTGAAAGGTCATTGACACCAATGTAGGAGGATAATTGCATGCAGAAACAGTACACAGCCTGTGTGGGGGCTACATGCTATGCAGTCATCTGGGCACAAGAAAGAGGGGTGGAAGTGTTTTCTCTGGCTCTGTACATCTGACTGGCACAAAAGAACAAGAAAATCTAAACTTTTCATGGCCTCCCTAATAGGACTCAAAAACAGAGTCCCGTAAGGTGCTCTGGTTAAATGTCACACCACCATCGTACTGTGATGCTGCAGCATCTCTTGTTTCTTTCAGGACGGCAGAGAGGAATGGGTGAGCCAAAAGACCTTCATATTCGTGCTCAGAATTGCTGTGCCAGGTTTTCCTCTCTTTCATTTTTTTCCAAGAGCTGTTTTATTTCAGTGTTGCACCTCCAGTGTAGTGGGTAAACAGGCCCAGACTTGCTGTTGTTTATGGTTGGTTGGCAGCTGCTATCAAGTCATCCTTGGTGAGTTAAGTATCTAAACCAAGACACAAACCAGAAAAAATGATCCTTGACTCTTTGCCTGTTGGTGTAGCAGTGTGAGAGAGAAGCTAAGATGTTCAACAAGTTTCATGTGGCTAGGTAAATTCCATGGACTGGGAACAGTTATGCAGCACTTGTTGCTGTTCCTCTGTTGGCCACATATGGTGGTCAGAAATAGCCTTTGATGCTGCAGAGGAAGGGCCTGAATCATTCCTAGGGCAGCCATTGCCTGGTCTCATGTTTTGTTGTCTGGCCACAAGCTCCCAGCCCTAGCTAAGAAAAGATGTATTGAAATTAAACTTCAGATACATATATGTGGTTGTTCAAAAGCACCCATTTACGTTACCATTAAAGTTCTTGAATCTGCATTATCAATACCAGGTACAGAATCAGCTGGGAGCTGCTTATGTGTATGGAGGAGTTTATGCTTAGGTGTTAGCCTGTAGCAATTGTGTTCTGGTCTGGTTTTAGCATCTAAAACTGGCTCACAGTTAATGAATGGTTTGACTGAGTAAATTCACAGGCTGTTGTAGTACATCTACAAGGTGAGCTCTGCCAGTATACTAAGTTTTAAATTTGTCAGTGGGGCATACAGTAGGAACATAGCTAATGCTCTTCTCAAAACCTGCTTTTGGGTCTTATTAGAGATGACATGAGACCTAAAACTAGAGGACTGAATTTTCACACACTACAGCTTCTAATATTCTTGTGTGTCTACTTCTACTCAAAAATTGACCAGTGTGTGACACAACTCTCAAAAACACTGAATAGATAGCAAAGTGTCAGGGTGGCCGCAGACATGTGAATACCACTATCAAAATGGTGCCAGCCAGGTTACTTGATTTTTGTAGTAAAATTTTTTAAGCTCCATAAACCGCATATCTACTTAAAAAATTAAAATAGTGTTTCCAAAAACTCAACTTCCTAACAGTCAAAGCTCTGTATTCCAGCAGGCACATCAACTATGGGTTTACATGTCAAACTTCAGTGTGCTAAAGTTTGGCAAGCTGAGGTGTCTACCTACTTTTAATACACTGTTAAACATCACACCATATTTCTTGTACTGCTGAGGCCTGCAAATACTAATGATGTTTGCAGAGAATGTGACATAAGTTATTTCTGGTGCCAGAATTGCTCACTGTACTGACCGCTCCAGAGAGATGAGGTCTGTGCGGTTCCATTCTGTTTGGCAGAAGAGCCGGTCTTGGAAAAGGTGAATAAAATACTTCTGTAATAAAAGCACTCAAGATAAAATCATTCTTAGTATTTTAAATCATCTGGAGTCTTTTGTTTTACAGAATTAAGTTAAAATAACTAGTGACTCACAAAATGCTGCCATTCAGTGGAATAAAACAGTAACAAATGTTGGAGTATTTAAAGATATTAAAGTATTATGGCTTACTAAGATTAAAATTTTTAATTTTCAAAATATTTAAACTTTTATGTAGTTGTACATCTTTTATTAACTTTCAGTGAATAAAATATGAAGTTTACTTCAGCGGCATAAATAAGTCTGGAGATGAAATGTCATGGTTTAACCTCAGCCGGCAACTAAGT
>JAVJGI010000057.1:49682517-49694805 GCA_035590275.1 Ibycter americanus
ACGCAGCTTTTGCTTTACCTATTAAATTGTTCTTATCTCAACCCTTGACTTTTACATTCTTTTCTGATCCTCCTCCCTGTCCCTCTGGGTGAGGGGGAGTGAGCGGGTGGCTGCGTGGTGCTTGATTGCTGGCCAGGGTTAAACCAGCACAATAGACCATACACATTTCACACCCGTTATACAGTATATTTAGCTGGTATGCAGATTTTTGAGAAATCGGTGGTGTTTGATTTTTGTAATTTGAGTGTGTGTGTTTACCACTAACTCAGCTCTGTGTCATTATTCATTACATTTTTGAACAGCTGTGTTCCAGAACACCTTTCTGTTTCTAGGATTTTAACATTTTAAATAATAGATGTCTAATGTTTTAGTTGGACCCTCTTTTGGAAGCTGGCTTTTGAAAGTGTTTAGCCAAAGCATTTCTCCCCAGCTTCCTTTAAACTGTCTTGTTGCTTGGAAGAACAACTTTTGACTTGCATTTTGCTATGCTTTAATTGCTCAAAAAGATGGCATGGAAAGTTTTGTTTGCAATTTTATTGCTGTCTCCACCATGTGTGAACAGAAAATGTAGTACACCCCTCTGTTCAGTGATGACTGTCTTTGTTGAAGCAGTATCTGGAAATACTACGTGCTGATAAAGTGCAAGAAGTCTGTTTTAAAGCATATGGGGGCTGGTGCAAATCAGCTAAATTTGCAGTGAATGTTAAAACTCCAGCAGGAGAAAAGGGGGTGTTTGATTAGCTAGTGGACAAATCAACAGTACTTTGTAGGGATGTGGAATTTCAACACACGTTAAGTGAAACTCATTGATCACAACTCTTCATGAAGAGAAGGCAAAGACCTCTATAATCTTGCTGACTGAAATGTACAAAGCTATCTTGCTTCTTATGGTAATGTGAAATCTGTCAGCTGTGAGCCATGTTCACTCATGCAGTCCTGCTTACTTAGATTTACGACTCCTTTTTATTAGTAGTTTAAGGAGCTAGGTAAGCTTGGCTTAGGGCTTCAGTAAGCACAGAACTTGGCTGAGGAGAAATGCATTTCTCGGAAAAGCGTTGCTGCCATCCTTTCACTGCGTTGTGGCTGACACTGGAGGCCACCTGTTTACACGTCACATGAAGTTATTCAGAAACTGCTTATGGTCAATGACAAGTAGAATTGTTAAAAGCAAACCCCCAGTAAGTTGCAAAGGAAAACTTGAAAGTTGAATACAAACCTGTGGGAGACTCATTAGAGGAGGGCACATGAACATAGCATTTGAAAAATGTGAAGTTCATCTAGGCTCAGGATTAGGTTATATGTGAGAAAGTACATCTTCAGTAGCCAGCTTTACAGGGGAAATATGTGTGATTTCAACCACATTTGTTGTGTGTCCTTAAAGTCCTTTAAAGGAGATGATTTAAGTCTAGTGCCACAAAATGGCCAGGGCTAGAAATATTCTGCTGTTAGGGAATACAGCTGTCCTAGGTGGGCATTTTGTTCAAAGCAGACAAGTGCTGACGGTTTAAGAGGTCCTGACAAATACACTACAAAGAATCCCAGGCGCTCATCAAGAGGCTGAGCTTTCCTTAAGATTTTTCTCCAAGAGATATCTCATACCTGCCTAAAAACACATGGTGCTGGGAGTAAATATTACAAAATGTCACGAAATGCAGGTTAAGTTTAGTGAAAGAAATACTCAGTTTTGCCACAAAGAGGAGAGTAGGGAGGGAAGAGCAAGTCCTAGCAGTAAATTAGGCATATGTTTTTCCGTTGGTAACAGAAATCTATTTAGCTTTTCTAATCCTCCAGTTCCCAATTTCTGAGTGTTGATGAATTTTTATGGTATCCTTTGGGGTAAATTAGAGACACATTTGTGCTTAAATAGAAGATAAAAATTTAATGAACATCGCATTGGGCAAAGCCCTACCGCAATACACAGTTCTACACTGAGTCTGCAAAGGTCCTCGGGAGCCAGTGCCTTATATCCGCTTCCACCAGCACCCATCCCAACAGCGGCAGCATGGGGCACCTCAGCCCGGCCCTGGGTCCATCCTCTAGTGGTGCCCAGTGGTGGCCCCTGAGCGCTCCCATTCCGGATGGCTACAGGACCATGCTGAGGCTGTTTCTTCTCTCATCACCCAGGGAAAGTTAACTCCCTTGGAAGAGTCGCTCTGTCTCTGGCATCCCTCCTTCCAGGCAGTTTAACTTCTTGCCCTACACGCCTCTGTGGAGCAGTTGCAGCTTGACTTTCCTCCTCCCTGAGCAGCATGGAAGCACAGAACCCAATAATTTCTGTGCGTTTGTGGGAAAGGGGTGGCAATATAGCCTGAGGTGTGGTATGGGCAGGGATTGGCAGAGTTTTGGGTAACGGTGCCTAAGGAGGCAGTGGCAGACTTTGGGCTGGTGGATTGATGTTGCAAAGACCCTGCTTTAGATTCGCTGTTTTGCTGGTGTAGTCTTGCTATAACTAAGGAGTGATTAAAATACCTCCAACTCGCTTTTCACTAGGCACATTAAGTAATGCCTTAAAATGTTCCACAGATCTGGAAATTAGTAGTTAGATGTCTATTCCTTAGTATTTCCAGTCTAATGGCTTTATGTAAAGGGATTGCGACATAGTGAATTGGTTAGTAAAGTGAGACTATATTTAGCATTGCTAAATTACAAAAGCTCCCAAAGATTTTTTTTAAACTTTGTCAGTCACAATATCAACTGGGTGTTTCTTTTAGTAGGATGAGTTACAACAGTACTAGTCAAATTTGTGTGTGACTGTAACCATTCTCTGTGTCCTTTTGGACAAGCATTGCCCTCTAGACTTTGCAGTTTCAAATGGTTTCGCTCATCTGCTTCCACTGGGCATGAAGAATGACTAAATTGAGATTCATATATGCTGCTTCTGCTGTAAACTTCGTGTACTGCTATGTGCTGGGATTTTGTTTCTGGTTTTGTGTTTGTTTGTTTTATTGTTGCTTACATATGTGTATCCCTTACCGGTATCTGTTCCAGTTCAGTCCTCAGAGCAGCAGCTGTACCATTTCTATGGTTGGACTGCGGCAAGTTGGAAGCTTGTGTAAGAAATGCCATGCAACTTGAGATGAAATAAACTGCATCTAAAATTCTGTTTGGCTACCAAATTTTCAGACAGGTTGAACTCTCTAGACTTCAGAAACCAATCTGTAACATAGCGGTGTAACGGGAACACACCTTTACAAATTCACTTTTCATTTGGGAGAAAAAGCGTAAGTGTTGTTGAGAGTAGGGCATAGACTTACCTAAATTGCTGAGTGGCCAGTAAATTTGTTTTGGCATTCATTCAGCAAGTTTTAGTTCTGTGTAAAACCTGGCTTTGACTAGCTGACCATCTGTCTTCTTCTGATCATTCCAAACAGGCTGGTGCAAAGACTGCTGGATCCTTGCAACCCGGCGCCATAAGAGTTCTTGCTGTCAGGTGGTTGAACCTGAGCCAGAAAACAGTATTATGAAAGGGCCACTGTTTTCTGCCCATGTTTCTCACTGTGGTCCTCTTGGTTCCGTTCTATAGCTGATTCGTTAATTTTGCATCATTTCTGGTAGTTATACTCTTCAAGTTCTCTTAGATTAAGATCTGCCTCAATAATCAGCTTGGAAAGACAAGTTTAGCTCTCGCAATACCTCCTGTGGCTATTTCTTACATCCTACGCTTTGCTTTTGCTACTGTACTATGAATGTTAATCCGTTGCTGATGAAGTTAACCTGCTTCATTATCTCTGAAAATGAAACCTTTACATGTACAAATACTTTTTGAGTTTGTCTAGTGTATGAAATTAGGTTGGCCTTTGCTATCTGTGTACTGTACTTATATTTCCAATCACTCGCTTTTTATACATGATTCAACAACCCCCTTTTCTCCCCTTGGAGTTCACTGAAGGTATGTGTAGGAGATGGATTTGTTCTGCCCCTTTTGCCTCCTCCACCTTTTCCTTCTCAGAGACACTTTGCTGCTTTTTATTCTGAGGTTATATTTTTACATTGCCAGAATGTTTGTGTTTCTTCCAACAAAAAGAACACCCATATAAAGTCAAGCAGTATTTTTTTTCATGGGTTCTCATTATATTTGCAGAAACCAACTTCACCTGAAGTATGCAGTCTTAAGGGAAACCTAAAGGGAGAAACTAGTGATAGATTCAGCTTTCTCTAGATGTGCATCATTGCTTACAACAATTTGATACTATGGAAGCCTGCATGTATAGTTTAAGGCCATTTGTGATCTCACTCCTGGGTCCTTATCAGGTTATACCAGTAAGTAAGGATGTTACTGCTAGAGTCTCATGGATTAGTTTTTGGCCCAGTTATCATTCCTAACTTAACCTGTGAGTATACAGTTCTGCAAACTGAACTGTAGATATTTTATAGAAGACACAAGATGGGACATGATGAAAATAATGTTAGAGATCTGAATTGCTTGTTTACATAATCACAAAATTCCAACTTCATTTGGTAATAACAAATGCAAACAATAGTGGTCACCTTGGTTGGAGTTTAGGAGGAGGAAGCTTCTTCACTTTGTGGTCCTGCCTTGCATTACCTGGAGAATTGGCACCAGAGTGTCTTCATTGTACTTGGTGATCTTCACCACTGTCTTTCCACCATCTGTCCTTGACATACATCTAAGAGTGAAGAATTACTCTGGAGAGCAGATATGCAAACACAGGGTTAAGATGACCAAAAAGAGGAATTACAGTATAAGCTTTCAGTGGACTACTGTTGGTCTAAGAAAACCAAGTCCTTGGACAGAAGAGGATGTGGTGACATCATGCTGCTGCATTTTAAAACTCTTATTAAATGATTCCTGTAATTCCAAGAAGTGCATGAAGCACATTAGCAGTGCTAGAGAGTGTTAAAAGAAAGGCTACAAAAATAATCCTGAGTCTGGAAAACAGGCCTGAGAAGCTATTATTGGAGGAAGCTGAGAGGTGACTCATACTAAGGCAGAAAAGAGATATTATGGAACTTATAAGGCAAAGGGACAATGAGTGGTTAGAAGCTGAAATTTCACAATTTCAATATTAAAACATGATGCAAATCTCTAGCAGGATAATTAAACGTCTAAACAAGCTATCAGAGAAGGTGGTGGACTTGTTATTTTTTGGCAACTTTATAGAAGACAGTAAGTCTACAGTGTTAATTTGAATTTTGTAGCCTGAATATATAGCTCAGACTTTGATCAAAGATTCTGATAGTAAATCCTGAAAACACAGGAAACACAGATGATGCGCATTCAGTACACTGCTTCAGCATACTGATTTATATACACACATATATAGGTAATTTCAGGCTTTATGCACATTCTAATAGCATCTCAGTATTTTAGCAAGTTAGTGTCAAAATATTTAAATGGTATCACCAAGCAACGTAAGTGCACGTCCAGTGCATGCCTGTGTGGCACTGACCTTCTGGAGAAAAAAATATTGCGTGTTATCTATGCTCTAAAAATGCTGAAACACAGGAGAGCAATCTTGTTTAATGACACTTCCAGCTTGTACAGATATTGGACAAGAGTCCTTCTAGGCAGGAATCTGTTGGCCTCTGGCAGCTCTTTGTTCTTTATACAAATGAAAAAGAAGAAATAGCGGGCAATGAGTTACAGCAGGCTCCTGGAAACTGTTTCATTGCCCCTGTTCGGGATTAGAATTTGTGAAGAGGAGAGTGAAGAAACTGCTAAGGCCCCCAGGCTTTGGGGCTGTACATGGACCTATAGAGCAGGATTCTCAGCTAATGCTGTCGATGTGGTCCCCACTGTATGCAGTGTGACTTTTAATGTACTCATTATTGTATTCTACAGTTTCTTCCAAACTTGATCATTTTCTTTGCTCTGTCCTCTATGGCTTCTGGTTCTTGCCTGGTATTTTTGGCATCTCATGTTCAGGAAAACTTGGAAGAGGATATAGGAGGGAGAAGAAATAAATTTCAAAATGGAGCAACATCACAATAATAAGATATAATTAGGAAATTCTTGACCTGATTGTGTCATGAAAGGGATAATTGCTCTGGAGAGCAGGCAGCTTGTACACTGCAACTGACTTTGCAAAGAGAAAAAGGGAAGTGTTTGTCTTATGCTGATAGTGTGAATGTAACAATTCTAGATCTGGAGAGAACATGCATGCCATCATTTGTTGCAGCGCATTCTGTGTGAATCTGCTAGACTTCCAAAGCTACAGCAAGCTGCTAAGGACTTCGTACAATACAACTGCTTCTATTTAAATATCAGCTATCTAACATTTAAATGGAACATATGAAAAACACATAACTTCTGCTTCTTTTCCTCTACTGATTTCCATATCTATTATGTACACTCCATATAGTCCACAATGATTACTTGATAAAACCATTAACTTATCAGCAGGGCATATTTGCAGGATTTATTCAGTCTAGATGTTATCAGTGTTCGGTTTACATAAAGGTGAAATGGTTTGTACAGGGTGTAGCCTAGAAGCAGTTTTCCGCAGAGGCTTTAATTAATGATGGTGTGCTGTGGCAAATATAGAATATGCCAGACAGGAAAATAGAGTACCGAAAGACCAAAGAACAGGACACATTAGACTGTGGTGCTGTGTTTGGGCTAGCAAATAAACACGTTATTAAAAGAAGGGATGTAATCAAAGATAGAAATGGAAGCTGATGCAACTCAACTGCAGTGGATTAACTGCTACTGAATTTGGGATTGTGCAGACAGGATAATCCTGGAATAGGTTGTTTTGGTTTGGAATTATCTACAGGTTGTTCATTGTTCACCCCAGTTCTCCCCTATATTTAAATGAATTTGTATGGGAAAAATGTTATGGCAATATATTTTTTCCAAAGATAATCTCTATGTTTCAGACTTACAAGTTATATTACTATTAAAATGAAATTAAGGAAATATATAAATACAATTTGCTTGCCTAAACATAGCTGTAGATTCCTTTTCAGGTCAAAAAAGTATCATGCCCTGAAAAGAAAAATAATGTACACAAAGCTATTGTCAATGATGTGTACACAGCTTTGTCACTGCTGTACGGAGGGGAGGTTTAGGTGTAAGCTGTGCACGGAGGGCTCTCATGTGAGAAGGGAGAGAGGAGGATAAGCCTTGGAGACATTCTTTCGTCCCAGAGAGACAGGAAGGACAAGTGAAGACTGATGCTGCTGAGTGAAGCTGCCTTTCCAGCACTGGCTGCTGCCAAATTCACAATAGTCTCTTCCTACTAGAGATGACACTGCCTAAAAGCCAGAATGCCTGAAAATGTCACAGGCAAAAGTAAGCAAGTGGGTCATGCTGCTTTGCTGTCCTGCAAAACTGTTTTGATATTCTGGGGTTGTTTTTTCCTTGCAACATCTCGCGGCGGCACACTTTATTGTTCCAGCCTTTAGAGGTTTATCACTGGCAGGAGGCCTTCAGCATTGTGTATGTATAGTAGAGTCAACCATCACCTTTGCCTGAGTTACCTATTGCATGTGCTTATGACATGCCTGAATGAACAAAGAACATGGCTTGCTGTTGTTGTGCTTAAAATTTTGTATATGGGCAAAGAGGTAGTACACCTTGTATAAAGCCAAGAATTTACTTTTAATACAATTAAGAGTCAAGTAGTTGTTAGTCCAGATCTAACTGTTGCAGGGGCGGGGGGGAGAATGAAGCTAAAATTCTTCATTTTGTACACCTTTTCCTGGTGTTACACACATCCTTCCTCTGTTCCTACTAGGTCCAAGTTTGGTAATTTAATTCTGGTGGTGGGATGCTGTGGTGAGTCATCAGTATCTGGGTTCTTCACTAAGAGGAATATGATGTTTATGTGTTTTGTTTTGTTTTGTTTTGTTTTTTTCTTTTCTCTCTCAGTTTCATTTGGGACCATTTTTCTTTGCTTGCTGACACACTTTTTCACCTTTGCTCTTTTTTCACTGGTCTGCAACTCCATGTTATGTCTGAATTTACCCTTTTGTGCCCAGTACAGAATTCTTTGTTCTCTTTATTACTCCTAAACCCAGTTCAGTCTGGCTTCAGATATTTCTCTAACTGACCGTTGCTAAGTTGCTTATACCCATGGCGTGCCATGCCAAGTCTCTGCCCTACCTCTTCTCACTCCTTGCCAGTGCTTCTCTGTACAACATCTGGTGTCTCTACTTCTGAAGCACCCTCCCATTGTACCCGGTGTCTGCTTCCATACACTACATCTTTATGTTAGAGCCATTAAATATCTAATTGTATAGAAAATAAGGGCTTGTTACTGCTGCTTATATAATGCTTCAGTTGTACCATATGAAGAAAGTAAAATAAACTAGCAAAACCACTGTCACCATTAAACCAGGTGAAACAAATCTTCAGGCAGGTCAAGAAAAATTCAGACAGAGGAAGACTCACAAGCCTCAGTTCTGAGGACTTGCAAATTCAGTACAAGGCTTATGGCCTGCAGCCAGCAATGGCAGTATTCCATTTCAGGGATACATGATTACAGAATGCCTGGGTTAATGCACTTCTTTCCTTCTCACTGAAAGAAAACTATTTGGACTTTTGCATCAGTTTCCAGGATAGGAATAAATTTTTGTCAAGTGGCAGGAGCGATTTATGCAGGTCTATTTTTAGAGTTGGACTGTTCATGCCTGAATACACGTAGGAGTGGGGCTGAGCCGTTTCTACCCTGTCAGTGAAGAGCCTTAGTTTAAGAATTCTTCCAAATATTTGTGCAAATGAATGAAACTTTCTTCCCCCCTTCCCCCCAGCAATAAATTAAAAAGACAACAGTATGCATTTATACTGCTTGATCATTTGCTGATTTAATTCCTAAGTGTACCCGCAATGTGCTACATGGACTTTTCACACTCTCCTTTGAACAATACTGTGTTATTGCCTTTAGGAGACTCTTTACGATATTGATATCAGCTTTAACAGGACTCAGCAAGTTATACTGCATATACGCACCGCATGATTGGGAGGAACTAATGTATGGAAGTAGGAATGAACTACAAAAGAAGATCTTAATCTCGTACCCCAGGTGTGTGCTTTGAGGGAGCTTTGGAACAGTTCATCATTGTAGGTTCAAAGATTCAGTTTGTGCTTCTCAGATTATTTCATCAGACCCTATTAGATGGTGGAAGGAGAAACTAAAATGTCAACATGAAAGAAGCTTCAAGTTGCACCTGTCACATTAAAGAGACTCTCTTACAACAGTGGTAAAAAGCATCCATCAGGGGATTTTCTGGATTTATCCAGAAAGTGATAGCTTTCCTCTGTCTGTGAAGAGGGTGATTAGCAAGGCATGCACACAGGGAGGCAGTGAGAATTCATTAGTCCCAGGCCCTGAGTAAATAAGGTTCTGCAAGATCAGATCTCAGGCTGTAACATACAGTGCTATTACCTGGTTGTGTGATGAACTTGGGCAACCTAGTTTTTAAAGCACACTGCACAAGACTTTTCAGTTATTTTTTTTTCTTTTTAAAGAGACCTTGGAACACACACAGAACACCGTTTTGCCCTTGTGTCATTAGTGGTTTCTGAAGTGCATCTGTATGTAACTGCATTTCCATCTTCAGTATTACACTTCCCCAAGACTTTTGTGGCTCATGCTGCTGAGGGAAGATAAATTAGCCTACAAAAAGCCTGTCTTTTATGAAACTACACTTCCATATGTTAAAGGCATTTCACCCCTTTCTATTTTACAACCAGCTAATTGCTACACTTCTTTGGTATTGTTTGACTGAACTAATTCCAGCAAAACCAGTGTTCAAGGCTTCCTTTGCTATGTGTTTGCTTCTGAGCAAATTTTCTGATTCTCATTTGTATAGAAGCAAGATCGCTCAAGGAAAAGGACAATACAGTATTTCTTCACTTGGGCAAAATAGCCTGCAGAATTTGAGTCCAAGCAGGTATGGTTTAGCCACCTTGCAAAGCTGCTTTCAGTAACTTATAATGGGCAGTAACTTTCATAACAAAAAGAACTAACAGTTCTTCTTTTGCTAGGGTACTGCTGTTGTTTTAAGTATGAAATGCTAGGAATCCACTCTGAAATTATAGAATTATTATTGTTTTTAAATAATCTGGAAGCAGACTGTGAAGTCTACCCACTAGCCTTCATGGGAACTGAACCATGTTTCCAGTACGCTGACTGGGAGAGAGAAAAGATAAAACGTTCAGACACTGTGATGGACTGAAGTTTTTAAAAGTTTATGTAGGTAGTAGATTTGTATCACAAAGGTTTTTATTGCTGGAATTAGAAGCCTAAAGGCAGCTACAAAGAAAAATACTGAATTTTTACCTGACATTTGGGTGATGTTGAAGAAAACTCAGCGCTCATAAAGTTTCTTAGAAATTGTCCTGTACTTGCTCACAGGTCAGCACAGACCATCTGACAGCACCTTAAGCTCTGGTTAGGCTCTAAGAGCTGACCAGTGCTCAAAACTGGCTATGTCAAGAGACCTGTCAGTCATCTGTATGTACTTGGACAGGATTCAGAATTCAAACCAGCCTGTTTGTTTTCACTTTCTCTCCCTAAAGCACATCTATGTCCAGTGACTCACAGGCAGCCTTGCACAACCCCTGTCCTGGCACAGGACTCCTCCCTCCTACAGGTCCCGCAGAGAGTGCTTCACCGCAGAGACAGCAGTCAGGCGAACAATATGTTAATTACTGAGCCAAATCTCTGACTCTGGGTTTTTTCAAGAAAATGAAAGTTTTGAAGCAGGGTCAGTCTCAGTTTTCATCTCACCATTAGCTTCTGGTTCATTTGACTTTTGAGCTAGACTTGAGCTCCAGCTCGCTCTGCACAGTCTGTGGTTCAGTTCAGTCTTTGTGCCTAAGATAATAAATTGAACGCTGTCATGCAGTCAGTCTTGAAAACTGAATTTGTCTCTGTCCTTTGCGCGTCCAGTTAAAAAAAAAAAAAAAAAAAAAGTGTTGTAAGATTCAGATTCCTAGTTCACTGGTGCCAGGACTGTGTGAAGTGTTAGGATTGCCTGGGGCTGGACTTTCTCTAGGTGCTGGGCAAAAGCCAGTTTTTTGTGTCTGTTTGGTCCTTTTAAGGATCTGTAGCATAGGTCTACAGTAGAAGTGATGGAAAACCTCAAGCCTGATAGACCTAATATTATTTAGAAGATTCTTCTCAGTTTTGCCTTGCGCCAACAACTCATATTGGGGGATTTACTGGTTTTATTTAGGGATGAAGAAGGCAAAGGCTCAGAAGTGTCTTTTGCAGAACTTAAATCAGCAGGATACTCTCCTCATGTCTTGGCAATTTGACTAACATTAAAGCTAGCAGGGCTTCAACTTAGTTACTGGGGCAGATGAAAAACTCACTCCAAATCACGTCAGCAGTGTATTTAGATCTTGATGCTGATTGAGAGGGGGATTCTGTATAGCACTGTCTGCCATATACCATGACAAGCAAGCTGCGACTGCACAGAAGGGAATTATCATTTTGAACAGCAGGAGGAAGATTTTTCTGGTGACATGACTAGAAAGACATGTTTGTGATTGCAGAGACAGAGGCTCAGTCTAGTCATATTATGTCCACAGATGCTCAAGTTTGTCTAGAGGTCTTATTAACCCTTGCACGAGTGTGACGGTCTGAAAATGAAACCTACTGCAGAGCACTCATAATATGTGAAGAAGTGTTGCTGGTGGGGAAGCGGAAGGGGACTAACATGAGAGCTGTGAAGTGGTTTAAAGGAGAGGTAGCAAATGTGTGTCACTCAGTAAGCATTTGAAATGGAAAGATTAAACAAGCAATCAGTCAGTAACAATCTGCAAAACACTAACTTTACTTTGGGTGTCTGGCAGAAAGTCAGTTTGGGAGAATGATAATGCTTCTGTATTTCAGTAATGACCATGCTATGTTGGTATATATGGTGGTGCTGCTAGGATAAAGCTGCTACAAGGCATTACAGCACTGTGCGCTAGGTACGTAAAATGCACTGGTGTACTGACTGCTAAGAAGCGTATTTTGTCTGAAACTGCGCAATAAGTAAATGACAAACCAATGTCAGACATGTGTGACTGTTCACGCAACTCCTGCTTAGATTTTGGCTAATGCAACTCATGCTAAGGCCTGATGTATGCTGGGAGCAGCACCATTATGTCAAAACCAGAGCACCAGGTGGGTAGGATAGGTGGCCAGCAAAAGATGAAGGGCCATTGATCACCTGCAAATTGCTTTCTTCCACAGCGGTCATCTTTTATCTGGCAATTCCCTCAGAACCCACTGTTGCATGCTGGTCTGAGACCGGACCATGGTTCTGTTTGTATTCTCGGGACCAGAATTAAGACTCAAAACAGAGTCAAGAGTCAAGGAACTTTATTTG
>JAVJGI010000057.1:49706917-49736499 GCA_035590275.1 Ibycter americanus
TTGTCAGAAGGCTCCTTATTTACATTCTTGTTGAGCTCATCTACATCTGTACTAACTGTCCCTTCTTGAAGTGCTGAATGGGCCGAGCTCCAGACCTTCTCTCGCAGACAGTGAGGCTCTTGCTCGTGTGTTGATATTTCTGTTATCTATGCAGCTCCTGTCTGCAGCAGTGTTTTAGGTTTTTCACTATATTCTCTCGCATCAGAACAGACAGCAATCTGCTTGCAACAATTTCTCCTTTGTTTTTTTACAGGGTTTTCTGCTTGCCTCTACTGTCACTGGACACTAAGGGGACAGACAGGTTCTTTTAGGGAACCTTGGCAGAATTATGACAGCACTAAGTTGTAGTTACAATTAAAGCTTTATTTTCCTAACAGTATTTTATGATTAGCATAGCATAGAATTTATAATCAGAATAGCACAGGATTTCTATAAGCAGAATCAGTGTAGTACAATTTTATAAGTAGTATAGTACAGAATTTTATAGCACCGCTTAGCTTATGGTTTCTAATCACCTGGACCCTCTGCAGATTGGGTCAAATCTTAATACTTGGCTTGCTGTATCAGCATAACAATCATAATCTAGACTCAAAAATCATATAAAAGAATATGAGTCAGTCCTTGCAGGAAGAAGATGACCCACCTGGGCGTGATTCTATGCAACCTGCTCTAGGTGAACCTGCTTTAGCAGAGAGGTTGAACTAGATGATCTCCAGGGGTCCCTTCCAACCCCAACCATTCTGTGATTCTGTGACAGTGGAGGTGTCCCTGGCTACCAGGGGGTCATGGATCTCACTGTCCAGCAGCAGTCCAAATTCCCCACTTAGGACTTGTAACTGCTTGATTTTATAGACGTTCTGTGTGATGTTATGCTTTCCTGTTCTGTGACAGGATCATCAACAACACCTGGTTGGCCAGGTGCCTGAGATCTTCAAGGCCAATAAGGAAGGGAGTAATCAGCCTGGTGCCCAGGAATCTTGAGGCTGGTAGAGAAGGGAAGAAATCTGTTTGGTTTGTGTACTTGGTTCACAGGACCTTCAGGGCCTGATAATGAGGGGAAAGGGGACTAATACATGACCAGCTCAGTCACAGAGAATGGCTATTTGCCTTATAAAATGGTGTTAGTTATGCTAACCATATTACCAGGAGTTGGGAGCAAGGTGTACCAGTCACACTCTGCTGATATGTTTAACTTTTCTTCCCTCCTCTGAAATTAATTCTTTCTTCTTTTTGCCATCTGCTTTCCAGCAGAGCTTTTTGGATGGCAATCAAGCACTACTTCCAGGAGTAATCCTTTTGTTTGGGTCTGGTTTCAGGTCATATGAGGAGCAGACAAGTTCAACAGCACACGAAAGCAGTCTGTCGGAGCTCAGTTACAGGTAAAGTATTGCTGCCCTGCAGTGCCCCTTGAGATGAGTGCAGCGATATTTTCGTGAGAGCTTTCAGCCTGCTAAGCATAGTTAAAGCATCCAGCATGTAGACAGGGTTTTTTCTGGGTGCCAAGCACAGCTGATCGTGGTGGGAGTGACCCAATTGTTGTCAGAGCCTGGAAAGTTGCTGTGAGGTGGGAAAACAGTTCTCACTGCAGGATATTGCACACTGGGCTCTGGCAGTGCTTTGGCTTGCTGGACTGTTGATCTTTCTCTGCCCTCACCAGCATTCCCTGATGGTGCTCATGGAGAGGATGTATTCTGCCAACCTGCACTTTGTACACTGTATAAAGCCCAACAGCCAGAAGGAGCCAGGTGTAGTGGACAGCCAGGTGGTGCCACAGCAGGTGAGGAAAAGCAGTGTCCTTTACAGGTACTTCTGCCACGTCTCAGTGGGGAGAGCAGACCCCACTGAAAGGCTCTGGAGATAGCTGGAAGCTGACTGGTCTGAGTCTCTTCTTGCAGGAGAAAGAGTAGGCAAACTTTTTATGCACATAAAGGTTCTGGGTACTTGGTTGTTTTTGTGCCACAGACTGCTAGGTCCAGGTTTGCAATCTTAATTCTCTCCCATTTCTTTTTCATTAATGCAACAAAAGTTACAGAAGCTAGAGGGGGCAGATGCCCACTCGTTGGATAAAATGTTAGAAAATGCCTGAAAAGTATATAATAATAGGGGAAAGGTGGAAGAGATAAAACAGAAAAATGAAAAGCTGAAAGATAGTAAGATACTGGCAGCAGCCATAGCCGAGGAAACTAGTAGGGTTAGAGGGCTGAGCCATCGGGGTCCAAGGGGAAGAAGGTTTCCTGCTGGAGCACTAAGGGCCGGGATACCATTAGAAAAGGATCAGTGTGCTTTCTGCAAGCAGAAAGGGCATGGAAAAGGGAATGTCCACAACTAAGTTGGCAGAGCCTTAAGGAACTGCAGAGGCAGGCTGTTAACATGATGACATTAGACTCAGACTGAGGAGGGCTGGGGGGAGTCAGAACTTACCTCAGCAGAATCCTTGGTTATAATAAAGTTGGGGAATGGGAAAATAAAATTTTTAGTAGACACGGGAGCTACCTATTCAATATTGGATACATGCAAGGGTAACTTGAGCAAACAAAGCATGTCAATTGTTGGTGCCACAGGGCAGAAATAAAATTGGCCATTTTCCCAGCCTTTGAAGTTTGGAATTGGGAAAGGGGTGTTAACCCATCATTTTGTCTACATACCAAATTGCCCTATGTCGCTATTAAGATGGGACATATAAAGTAAATTGAATGCACAAATTACTTTTGAAAAAGGGAGAATCCAGATCCATGTTCCGGAAAAACAAAGCTTTGGGTGCCCAAGTTTTTATATTACAGAACGAAGCTGAGTTACAGAAGATACCAGAAGAAGATGAAACCACTGTAACACCTCTTGTATGGGCTTCAGGAACACCAGGGTGATCCCAAGTGGTAGAACCAGTAATCATCCAGTGGAAACTAAATGCCAGACCAGTAAGATGAAAGCAGTACCCAATTAAACTAGAAGTCAGGAAAGGATTAGAGCCATTAAAAGAACAATTCATAAATTTTGGGTTGCTGGGAGACTGACAATCAGAATATAACACTTCAGTATTACCAGTCAGGAAGCTGAATTCAGAAGAATATAAACTGGTCCAAGATTTAAGAGCTATAAATCAAATTGTGTAAGATCTCCACCCGGTGATAGCAAACCTGTATACCCTGTTGACGACCTTGAAGGAAACAGATAAATGGTTTACTATATTAGATTCAAAAGATGTGTTCTTTTGCCTTCTGCTAGCTGCTGCGAGTCAAGGATTGTTTGCTTTCAAATGGGAAAGCCCTAAGACTGGTAGAAAACCCCAACTGTGCTGGACGGTATTACCGCAAGGATTTTAAAATAGTCCTACAGTGTTTGGAAATCAATTAGCCAAAGAGTTGGAAAGCTGGCAAAAACTGTATGAAAATGTCACCTTGCTGCAATATGTAGATGGCATACTGCTAGCAACCAGTAATATAGAAGGTTCTATACAAATGGCTATAGACCTTCTAAACTTTCTGGGGCTAGTGGGGTACAAAGTATCTCAGAAAAGGGCACAGATCACTCAAGAAGTAATGTATTTGGGATTTACAATTTCCCAGGGCCAGCGTAGTCTTGGAATTGAAAGAAAAGAAGCTATTTGTCAAATCCCAGAACCCAAATCAAAAGAAGAGCTTAGAGCATTCCTCGGAATGACTGGGTGGTGTTGCTTATGGATAATGAATTTCGAACTCATTGCCAAACCTGTATTTGAAGCTGTATGAGGAAATGGAAACCTCCTTGTCTGAACTCAGGAGTGCAGAGATATGTTTATTAAATTGAAATGGACTTGAATAAGTGCTCCATCTCTAGGCCTCTCAAATTCAGAAAAACCATTTGAACTATTTGTGCATGAAAGATTACACATGGTCTTAGGAGTGTTGGCCCATAGACTGGGATCATGCAAAGGACCTGTGGGGTGCTTTTCAAAACAACTAGACAATGTCAGTCAGTAAAGGATGGCCAGCCTGTATCCAGGCAGTAGCAACTACAGTACTACTGATCCAAGAGGCCTGGAAACTGACACTTGGGTAAAAATTAACTGTACTTGTACCCCATGCAGTTACAACAGTTCTGGAACAGAAAGGAGGACATTGGTTGTCACCAAGCCAAATGCTAAAGTATCAAGCCATCCTTTTAGAACAAGACAATGTGGAACTGAAAGTTCCACAGTTCTGAATCCCACAGCCTTCTTCACTACTGGTCCTAGTGGAGAAGAAGAACTAACTCATGATTGTTTACAGATGATAGAACAAATATACTGTAGCCAAGTGGACTTGAAAGACATGGACTAGAACTTGTTTGTAGATGGTAGTAGCTTTGTGTGACATGGGACCCGACAGAAGGATATGCGGTGGTAACTATCAAAGGAACAATAAAATTTTAAGTATTGTGCCCACATCTTGATATGGCTGACTTCCTTTACAGACTGGAGCAGCTTTACTTGTCTTTTACATTCTTTTGTTTAGTATTGACCTCCCTTAACAGAGAAGTGCTGTCTTTCAGCAGCAGTTGTTGAGATTAAATCCCTAATACAGGTAGCGATGTTCCAGTTCTCAGCTATGCCTCAATTCTCAGTGTTGTAAGGTCCTTAGTACTGTTCCAGCTCACACCAGAGCTGGAACAGGAAACCAAATGTGATTATTTGCAAAAATAACCAATATTAAAACAACAATCAAAATGCAACAAACCTAAAATTATTGGTCAGCTACACAGAGCTCTCTTTATTTGGGTAATTGTATTTACCAATACCATTTGTACTTACCAACCAAATACCAACTGGTATTTGAATACTTGAAATCTGAATATTCTATAATTCTTAAAAGCTAAAATTAGTATTGTCAACATTCTTGGTATAAATATGTCCAAAATCAGTTTTTTATATTTTCCTATATACCTCAGCAAAAAAGAACCCAAGCATATTGAATAGAAAACTCTCAGAAACCAGCGTTTCTGGTTACCAAGATCTGTTTCAATATATTAGTTTTTAATCCATCCTGGCTAATCAGCAGGATCTAAATTTGCCTAATTAAATGAAAAAGAAATGATGCAACTGGAAAGCTGTTCATATTTGCAGAAGCGGACCTTGGGCTTGGCTACTGCGGCGCAGATGCAGGATGCTGGAGTGACAAATAGCATGCAGAACTCCCCAAGATGCTGTTTCTAGTTGGGACCATAGGTGTCACAGCTTCCTCCTGTTTCCTAGAATTTTCTTTAAAATGCCCTTAATTAAACTGGATCACCCTGAGGATGTGGAAACACCCAGGCAGCTGCTGACCAAGTCAGTGTGGGAAGCGTTAGCCGTCTGCTGAAGTAGGTAATTCAGCATCTGAAGAGCCACTGAGATAGTATTTCCGTAACCTGTAATCCGACCTGAAATCAGGAAGACTTTGTGTTCAGTGCTTCAAATTTCTTGAAAGGCAAGCAACATTTGCCAATAAGCTACTTCCCCACCCCCCAGTATTATCATTATAGAAAGAGATTAAAGGAGTGCCTCCAACCCCATACTGTTTTTCAGTGCTTGCATTATGTCTGTGCACATGTGGCTGCCTAGATGCTGAAGGAGGAGTTAGCTACAGATTCACACTATTGCAGAGAGGGTTTCCAGTAAACTGGCATATTTTTATTCATACCTG
This sequence comes from Ibycter americanus, assembly GCA_035590275.1. Lineage (NCBI taxonomy): Eukaryota > Metazoa > Chordata > Aves > Falconiformes > Falconidae > Ibycter > Ibycter americanus. The sequence goes on from JAVJGI010000057.1 coordinate 49,712,554, forward strand.
CTTTAATAAACTACATTCTCAAGCAGTCCCTTATGGCAATAAACCAGATGTAAACAATAATTTGCATATCTCAGGAGAAAAACACACTGGCTGTTCAGAGATAGAGGGAAGAAAACACAGAATTATGCATAAATTACTGTATTTTTACATCTAGTAGACACCAATTATTTAATTGAATTTAACTACCTATTTACTGCCTTCTATTGCAATTTACTTCAAAGTAGTATGGCAAATTGGAAGATTTTAGAACCAATAGAAATGTACTGATATGAAGATCCTTAATGGACTGAAATATATCCAACTTTAGTTGCTTAATAAGTTTAATTGGTATGATCTATAAACTATAAAAAGTAAAATAATACCATCAAGTTTCCAAAATATGTAATTCTGAGTGTTGGTAGTCAGTTCAACTGCTTTTCTTTCCAATGCACAAAATTATTAACATCTCCTGAGCTAACTTACTTTGTAACTTAGAAGTACATTTCTCAATAGAACATGTATGTGATAAAAGAGTCTTACTGGTATTTTTAAAAAGCATTTTAGCTCTAGATTTCACCAGATAAAATCTAAATGAGCCATTGCTGTCATGCCTGCATTTATTTGCTGACTTCAGAAAAGTGAAATTTCCCTCAGTCAGGAGTTTGATTTATATTTTAAATGTGCTTTGGGATAATGACTGTAATCTGAGGATTAGTTACTGGATTTTAGAGCTTTTTCTCTAAGTCAGGTCTGACCAAGACTGATGGCTACAAAAAGTCTTAGCAGATGATTGTTGGCAAGCTTGTTCTCATGTTTTTTTGAGGATTCCTGTTTTGTTGTTTGGGGGTTTATTTCTTTTTTTCCCCCTGACCAGCATGAACTATCATGAAAGGCATTCACAATCCTAGTTTATCTGCAGAAAAGAAAGTTAAATTATAGTGGGTAGGTGCCTGTATCAGCACTTATTTGCGAGCAGGTGGCCTGAGCAAACTGAAAGAGCCCGTTAACCTTTGATGTGTCCAAGTGAGCCATCCTAGCCCAGTGGGAGACACCTAGCAGTAGGTTAATACACTGAAGCAAGAAAACCTTGTGGTAGTTCCTCTGCAAACAGTTTCCTAGCAGAGATCTTCTACTGTGTTCAAATAATTATTTATATGAGGGCTCAAATGTGTGCTCTATGAGACTGCTGTAATGATGAGGCTGTCTGGGGGTGTTTTGTGCAGGCTGGGTGGGCTCACAAGTTAGACACATTTTTCTAGGTCAATGAGTGCTTTTATAAGAGATGTCTTGATTTTGGTAAATCAATAGTTTTGGGAGAGTTCTTGAGGGTTTTCCAGTCGATGCTCTTCCTGACATTGTGTTTTCTTGTTGCATCATTTGCCTGCCCTGTGTCTTCAAGCAGGAGACAGTTATCCTGTGACAAGGCACTGCTCCATCAGTGTTCTCTCTTTTAAATGAAGACTACAGGGAAGTATTTACATGGGTTAATACCACAAGTTTTGACGCCCAAATCTGCCATTTAGCAATTGAGCAATAAATAAAAGTATCTACAAGGAAGAAATGGTACGTAAGAACATTTATACTTCGTCCTCATGCAAGTCCTGATGCAGGCTATTTCAGGCCAGTTTGACCACTGTCTCTTGATAAACTAGCACTGAGAGTGGTTGTAATTCATACTGTATTTTGGTAGCTGCCAAGAGGAGCACAGAATCACAGCAGCACAAAGTATCTTCTCCCTTGCCCCTGCACCACTGCACAATGTAACTGCTGGGAGGGAGGGGATGTGCAGGCAGGAAAAGACTGGCCAAAACATCTGTCTGTTCCTTTTTCCAGAGGTCTTGTGTAAGCAGTACATTCTAGGCTGAATTGAGAGAAGCGATTCAAATACCTTTCAGTCCTTTATGCTGAGCTAAAAAACACAGTATTGAATACCTGGTACTGCGTTGACTTGACTGGCTCTGATGTATATGCATATTATCCACTATTTGTTGTGGTACTGATCTTCTAATACTACATTAGGTAATATGACTATCCATAGGTGTATGATGTTTATTTTCTTATTTTCTGTCTGAGAGGCTTTCCTCTATATACGGTGTATTGTTTTGTGAAAGTAGATTTTAAAGGGCATCAGTGTCTTTGTTTTTCACTGCACTAAAGCTGTTTTGAACCTGAAGTTAACTTGAAACTTTATAACCAGTTTTCATGTTAAAACTGCTGGTAAAACTTGCACACTGCAGGCCATGACCCTTTTACCATGGGTTGATCTCTGCTAAAGCTCCCCACGCATCTGCAAGTGCAGGCATGAAATCCACAGGGAGCAGGATAGCACTGGAGAGAAAGAAGGCTGTATCTTTTTTGCATGCATTTCCCAGAAGTATTCCCTAGGTCCAGTTCAGCTTCCTGTTTAATAGGAACCAAAACCGTGGATGGGATGAATGCATGTACTGGTGCAAGCCATAATCATGTAAACCTCACATCATGATTTCCCATCTTGTATCCTTCATCTACTGTAGGAAAGATGAAAAGTTTACTTCCATCAGTCCCAGCACAAGAAGCAATCCTAAGAAGGTCTAGTGTTATGGATTATAATAACTACATTTGGACTAAAATATACAACCTCAACTTGTGTGAAATTCCAAATAAAGACAGAAGTTCTTACAGTGACCCCCAAACTCTGGTTCCTCAGCGTGTATCTGGCTGTGGAAAGGCAGAAGCTATCACAGCATTGTGAAATTGGAGCTGCCTGAGTCAACCAAATTAACTTGTTCAGAAGTAGAATCTTCCACAGGACTTTTCCTCATGCCCATTGAGTGAGGAGTTACTCTCAGATGCGTGTAGCATATCTGAGTTGAATCTGGCTCTTAATGTTGTGAAAACTTTTGTTTAGATTGACCAATTGGAAAAATATAAGGAAAATATAAAGGCTTAATTTTTTCCAGGATATAGTATGTGTACTTGGTGTGGGGGAATCAATCCAGGCAAAAGTAGCTGTAATTCATAGGAGATGGTATTGGCTGTTTGCATGGGCTGTACTCTTTATGTTTAAGGTGAAATTCACAGCCTTCCCATGATTCCCGTATTACATGAGTTTCTCTGGGAATTCTCCACAGTACAAAACCAGTTTGGATTCCCACCCATGCATCATACAGAATGAAATACATTGCAGTGGGCTGATCTATCATTTTGTTTCTTTCTTCCCTAGTTGGTACCAATGTGGAGCAAGGTAAATGCAGTGCTGTATGCCAAGAGGTATGTGTATATATATGAGAAGGGGATGTTGTATTTTCCAGGAAAAAAAAAAATAATAAAGAAATGCTTATCTAGCTGGAGAGACAGAATTTTCATGTAGTGGGGTGGTGAAGGGACCTCTTACACATGTAATCTTACTTGCCTCAATATATTAGTTTTTCTGAGTGCAAACAACATGCTTTATGATTTGGCCTATTTAAACCAACTGGAAAAGAATGCTTCTATTTGCTCTCTAAGCAGCTTATTGCCAAACAGTTTTTACAGCGTGTCTGTGAACAGGCTCAGTTCTTAGGAGCACTCAGAACTAGGAGCAGTTTGGGAGCTCTTTTAACTCACCTGCATCCTGCTTGTTGTACCAAATATACTATTAAAAGAAAGCTCACACACTGTGGGAACAAGTGATGCACAGGCCCAAGTAGATCATAGCTGCTAAAACACATTGAACAGATAATGACATTTATGACAGTGATTTGTGTAATGTGGCTCCTATCTCATATTTGGTGCCCAATGAATCTTCAAGTGTTGATTAATTTGTTTCTATCTGCTTTTCTCAGCCTTTTGTATGTGCAGGTGTTCAGTGAGGAAATGGAGCCTGCAAAGCTTAATACAATAAAATATGTGCCACAAAATTATATGTAGAACTAGGAAGTTAAATAAAAAGCAGCGCTGGCTCTCACTGACTTCTCTTTAACTCCTCTGCCTTCCCCTCACACTTTGAAAAATAGTGTCTCAGAGCTAAAGAAATTATGTACACGTAATCCCCCAGTGGTAAAATAAATTTCAGATTCATTTGAATTAAGAGTTAAACCTCTTGCTTTTCCTCCTTCCCAGTGCATATAGCTGTACATGCAGTAGTTAGGATTAAAAACTACAATACTGGCACAAAGGGATGAATGAATGCTGGAATAGGAGCCTTTGTGTGAGAAGTGCTCATGTATTTTGGCTTTAGTTAGCACCTTAAAACATTTTATACAGGAATAAAAACACAGTTGAAAAACAGCAATCCTGTGGGAACTGTTGTGGCTGCTTTTAAAACGCAGAAAAAAACCTTAAGGAAAACTACATTTTCACATTAGGCACAACATAACTAAGAGAAATGATATTGTGGGCACAGTAAAGAAACAACTGTCTTGGTAAATTAAGCTTAACTGTTAAAGTTCTTTCTTCTGTAATCTCTCTGTTGGTATCATTAACAGCCAAATAGATCAGATTGTTTCTGCTTTGTGCACACATTTCATTCAGGAATAGCTGAAGTCTGGCTGTTGGGAAAGGGACTGGAAATTCAGTATATTGTATCCCTGGCCTGCTTCTTGGTCCCACTGCTCCTGAAGAAATCATGGGCTTGTTCTGATTGTGGTGAAGCAGGTGGCAAAACTAGCTGGGATCAGTGGGACAGGACTGTGTTCATTGGTTATGCTTCATTTAAGGGAGCTTGTTTAAAAGTTTCATTCTTTTTTTGTAATTAATTTTTTTTTTTTTAAATAAGCCAGTGAGTCTGCAACTTGAAGCTTTCAACCTTAGACAATGAAGCAGAGGTTTATGATGTTTTATGGGACCTGCCTTAGAAAAGCAACTGCACTCTTTCTTCAGAAAATGAATGCTAGGAACTTGGTTTTGGCTTGGAACTAAATCAAGTCTTTAAACAGCATTACCGTTCCCTCAGTATCTCTGATGCCAGTTGTATTGTACATTCATATTTAGACAACAGTGTAAGACCACTAATGTGGGAAAACTTGTTACAGCGGAAAAATTTTAATTGGTTGGTAAATAAGGGGCAGGTAAGCTCTGATTCATTGCACAGTTTATATCCCTGAGTTTGCAGCAAGGCCTTTTGCTGAAGCAAGGACAAGTTGCAAGCTCTGTGAGATCTGCTTTCCTTCAGAAGGAGGGATGGGTTTGGCACTGGGGAGTTAGCTGCGAGGGGCATCAACAAGACTGTGGCTTGGGGACAGGTCTGCACGGCACAAAGGCTGAGGGTGCAGGCTGGCCTGACTGCAGTATATTCGTAACAGAAATAGGAGATGTGCTTGTGGCAAAACGTAAGGGTTTAGTGATTTTTTTTTCTTTTTCCTCCAGGTTGTTCTGATTTTCCACTGGTGTGTATGAAACCTTATTTACTGATATGAGAAAACTCTCCTGTTTGTGGAGACAGATTTTCTCCTCCTTTTACTGGTGAGCTTGCATGCAAGAGAGTGGGGGACAGAAACATGCAAGAGCTGGCCTCTTCCATGGTTCTGATGCGAATGGGACTCCCAGTGGCTCCAAACTGGAAATTTCAGTTTCCTTGCTCCATTTCTGCAAGTTTTTGTTGCCTTGGCAAGGTTGCGCAAGGAGGAGGCTGCCCACAGCCTGTGATCCCTGGGACTGAGGTAGCACCAGGGACCGAAACTGGAGGGTGCAGCCCCTGGGCACCCTGACCCCCATGGCATTGCTGCAGGGATGCCTGGCAAAGCAAACCGCAGGCTGGCTGGGATGGTGCCATGGACCAGCTGGGCTTCTGGAGGACCCAGGACGAATGGGGTGCAGATGTGGCTTTGAGCAACTCTACTTGGAGGAACACTTGTTTCTCATAACAGGAATCATGGGTCCCTGTGGCCTTTCATGTCCAGGACATCGACAGAGCTCTGCAGAGGAAGATGTCCCACTGAGCTCTATGAGCTTTATCAGCAGAATGAAAAGATTTTAGTGCAACACTTGCCTTGCATTTTGCCAGCTCTGTGAAGTACTTTGGTTCAGCAGTGCATCTCAGCTCCTTCCTCTGTGTTGTTTTTTAGTAAAGTTACTTCATTGCAATGCATGTGGTATTTGGGTATGTTAGGATCAGCCAGCAGCATCTGCCTTTTCCTAAAGTTGCACACATTTTTTGTTCTATTAGAAATTAAGTTGTGAATTTCAAAGTGGGCAGTAATACCAGATTTGTTTGTGCAGTACAGTTGACAAACAGCAGATGAAATATTTAATGATTTTTTATTTCCCAGATCACTGAAATGTCCAGGAATGTGTTCTAAAACTTCAGCCTTGGCCTATTTAATTTTCCAAGCAGCTTTTTCATACTTTTGTATGATATTTGTATGTATAGATATTGTAATCTTATACACATTGTAGACCTGTGTGAATGAAGTGCTGAGGTCATCTAACTCCCTGATAAACTCGCACAAGATTTTCAGTTCCACAAGCCAAACACTGCGCTTAACACCACACATTTTAAAATAACCCCCTAAAAACATTCCTTTAAAGGAGAGTAAAAGGCAGGTCTTTTTAACTTCATTCCCGTCTGAATTCATGTTGCATCCATACTGGATGCAACTGAAGATGATCCTTATTTCCAATATGTATATATAACTGTACACTTTATAGAAGGTATGTAAGCACAACTCTTGACAGTTCACGCAACCTCCAAGCCTGGTCGTCAAATCTGAGAAAAACTGGATGCGGTCAGGCTTCAGCCCTATCCTTATAACTGGGCTAAACAGCAGTATTCCTGTGAAAGAGATCATACAACATAAATGTTTTTATAAGAATGCTTTACTACTTAACTCAGTGCTAAGACATTTTTTTAAATATTTTCATCAAAATCAGGAATTTTTTTTTATTTTGCTGGTCAGGTTTAACAAAAGTGTGTTAACATAAAACGGTGGAACTCAGTAGTGGCTGCACAAAGTAACTGAAGTAGCTTCAGGAGGAATAAACAGTACTTTTATTGTTGCAATTAAATAAAGAGAACAGTGCTGCAAAGAACAGTAAAGGATATGGAAAAACCGGTGAGTTTTATGAACTGAAATCTCTCCCCATGTAAATTAATGAGTTCTGTGGGAAAGAAAGAATAACTCTAATGACCAGTTCTGCACTGAAATTGTAAGTTATTGGTAATGTATAAAAAACCTGACAGCATTTGCTTGAATAGTTGATATACCCAGTAGTGGTACACAATAAGCTTTGTGCATTAGAGGGGGACGGTTTTGCAGGAATCGCATAATTCTCTTATATTTCTTTGTATAAATAGTGAACTTATCTGCTTTGGAAAGTGCTCATACAGTTTTCTTGTATTGCTGCTGTGGAGTGGAGGCTCTCAGGCATTTTGACATGTATTTATTTCATGATGATCTTGTACACAAAAAGAAAGATTTCACAGCTCTATCAGAGAAAATGACTTCAGGTAAGGAAATGGCACAGGCTTGTTGAGCAGAGGCTGTATGATAGGAAAATGATTAAGGTAACTCCTGAGGCCAACCATTATTTCAGCATCACAGTTTGGTCAAAAAAAAAAAAAAAAAAAAAGGTTCTTCAAGATGTCTTTCTCCTTCTTAGCAAGTGTCAGTCAAAGTCCTCCATGCTGAAGGACCAGATGGATGGTTTTATTGGATTTTTCTGTGATGAATAATTTCACTCATACACCTTCCTAAGAACCATCAAACTGAGAAAAGGTGGATAGACACTCTGTTGCTTAGGGTTTAGGTGATGGCTCTTGCCTGTCTTGTCTAGTTCTGTTTAATTACCCATCTCCAGAGAGCAAGAGACTTGTAGGTATCAATGTGATATAACCCTGAGCAAAAAATGCTTCAGACAAAAATGCCACTAGCTCTTCCCTAAGAAGAGCTATCTGGACTGCACGACTTCCTAAAATTAAGCTTACCTCTTATGTGAGCATTATCTGCTGTGAAATTTGAGAAGCTCTATTCCAATCACATAGAAATTATTGCAAGAGGGTTTTTTCAGTCCTTTTGATGCTTCCTATTCCACTTTGAAATGGAAGAGATAAAAATACATAAATCAAAAAGCACTTCAGAGCTATAACTATATAGTTGGAGCCAGATTCTCTAGTGGGTTGACTAGATGAGTTCAACGAAATGCTGCAATAATACACAGCTGCACTGATGTATCCCCAGTCTCCTCCTTTTAGAGCACCATCTCCCCCTCAGATCTCTGCAGTACAGCCCAGCTGCCCTGCTTGGCTCCCTCTCACCTCTCTGTGTACACAGATGTGAGTGATGAATATGGGAATGAAGACCAGCTATGCAGGGATCTAAGAGGATCTAAGGGGCAAATTCTGAATTCTGCCCTTAAACTTCTGTGATACAGTGACAAATTTTTAAAAAACAGAAAGATAAAAGATATAACACACATCCCCACCCCGATAAATCTGTGGTTGGTTCTGCAAGTATTGACTTGAGAAGTATTGTTATAGTTGCTCAAATAACATCGTTTTGCACATGTTAAAGCACTTCATATACTGTTTTTTAGTAATGTCATCTTGTTTTTTCTGGTTAGTGGGCTGTTTCAAAGACACTTGCATCTGTTTGAAACTCCAACAAGAAGCACTTGACAGGACAGAGGGTGTAGTAGAAGAAAACAGGGGCACTGTCACAAAGAAAGGGCCCATCCTTTAAAAACAAAATGAAACAACTCCTCTTTACTAGAGCATCTGTTTTGTCCCTTTCATGTATTTCCTATCATTTTGGTAACTATAGGAAAGCATTATCTATGACACACTGCTGAACTGAATTGTTGGAGAATGGCAGTGTCTCCCCTGCTCTCTGGAACACTATGGACAAAGTCTTTGTAAAAAGAAAGATAGCAATTAAATTAGGGAGGTTCCCTAGACCTCAAGCTTTTTGAAAGTGAAGACTGGTGCGCACACATGGCCCATCAGTTGATTCTGTGACGTGATTTTATAGTGCAAGTTATGACAAGTCATAACGTGAGCTGTAGCAGCTATGCTGAAATACTGTTTGTAAGGTTAAATTTTTGAACCTCAAGAGCGGCTGGTTTTGTGGCTTAACACCAGTAGGCAGTTCAGCCCCACGCAGCTGCTCACTCGCTCCCCACAGGGGTACAGGGGAGAGGATCAGAAGAGCAAAAGTAAGAAAACTTGTGGACTGAGTTAAAGGCAATTTAATAAGTAAAGGGGAAAAAAAGAGATAAAACAAATGAAAAATCAAGTGATGCAAGAGCAATGACTGTCCACCCCCTGAGTGATGCACAGCAAGTCCCTCGGCAAGGGCGACACTGGAAAACTGCCCCCCAGTTTTATAGCTGAGCATGATGTTATAATGACATATCGGGATATCCCTGTGGTCAGTTGGTGTCAGCTGTCCTGGCTGTGTCCCCTCCCAGCCTCTTGTCCACCCTCAGCTTAGTTGCCTGGGGGAGGAAGAGTAAGAAACAGAGAAGGACTAGGCACTCTGCAGGCACTGTTCAGCAACAGCTAAAACATAGGTATGTTATCAACACTGGTCATCGTGGTCACAAATGCAGGACATATGAGGTGATATGAAGAAAATCAATTCCACCCCAGAAAGACCCAGTACATGATTAAAAACTCTCTCTCTTTCCTCAGCTAAGGGATTTTTAGCTATTTCAATTGCTAATGTAAATGATATAAAATATTTTCCTTTGCCCTGTTGTTTGTAGAAGGTAGAATTAAAAAGAATAATAAGAAAAAAGAATAAAAAAAAAGACAAATCAAACCTCTTCCCCTCTCTCACCCTGCCTCCCTCTCCCTTTCTCCCCTAGTAAGACAATAGCCTTGTCAGCCATCCCTTTTTTTAGAGGTCTTACTCTATCTACACCTATGCAAAAAAGAAAAGGAATGGCTTTAGAAATCCTTTTATTATAATAGTGTTGCACCAGCCTAATGAGATATGTAGGGCTCTGAAAGCTCTTGCAAGTTACAAATACTCAGAACCAAGGAGCTGAAAAGTGCTCCTCAACATCATCTTCTTTTTTATTCCAGTTCTGTACTCAACACAAAAGCAGAGCATCAAAAAGGCAACAATTCATTACATTTCTCTGCTTTCTTATTTAACATTTCTGTTTTATTCCAGATAGTCTGGGAAAGAATGATACACAATTTCTGTTATAATGAATAGGGTCAATATGATGGGGTATGTATGATTGGTACTGAATTTAATTTTTATATCTGTAATGTTCTCCTCAGCAAAATAGTGGATTACAAAAAGCACAAACTTCTTACAGAGGAATCAACTCAAATTGTCCCAAAAGATGGCAATTTTTAGTGATGATTTGTACTGACATTACAAGGAAAATATACTCTGCTAAAAAACTTTTTTTGCAAAAAGAAAGATGATACTGAGCACATGAAAGTAAGAGCTTATTTAGGCACACAACAAACAATGAGAGAAACGTTTCTGAACCAAATTCAATCTTGCAATATAAGCACTTGTTCACAAATTATGGCAAATATGCATGATAATATGGATCATGTGAACTTTGTAACTTAGAAATTCTTATATTATTAACTTCCATTTGTGCTATTGCAAAACAAGAGGGACATGCCCATAAGCACCATCTGCAAAGCCAAAATGTGAGATCACATTTGGAGTATTGTTCAATTTTGGAGTCCAATGGTACAAGGAAATGTGACATTGACAAACTGAAGTGAGTCCCACAAAGGGCTACCTAGATGATTAAGGGTTGAGGCATGTGTCATGTGAGGAGGGGCTGACAAAGAACTGGGTTTGTTGAGCCTGGAGAAGAGAAGTGTAGTGGGGAAGTCTCATTGCAGTCCAGCTCTGTAATGGGAGAATATAAAGAATGAGATTCTCCTTGAAGATGCGTGGTGGAAAGAGGAGAGGCAACAGACACAAATGCCAACAAAGGAAATTCTGATAAAACAATGGGAAGCTTTTCCCTGTGAGGAATGCTGGAAGAGGGATTCTCCGTCCTTGGAGATAGCCAGAATGTTACTGGTCACAGCCCACCTAAATGAACCAGGTCAGAATAAGGTGTTTGAAGGAGATGACCTCCAGATGTCCCTTCCAATCTGTTTTATTCTGTGATCACCTTAATGGAATTTAAAAAAACCTCACAACAGTTATTTTTATACTTACTTTTAGACAGCGTTTTCCCAATACCCATGTTTTTATACCCTTGCTGTCTGTTTTTGCTTGTGTTATGTTTGTTTAACTGTGTTCTGATGCAGGCTCACTGGAGGATAAGCTTGTAAATAATCAGTGAATGTTTGTTTGCATAGTCCTATTTCTTAGTGTTTCTTCTGCCCAGAAAACAATTTATCCAGTAGATGTCATAAATAATTCTTTTGAACAAATTCTGTCATAACTTAGTTTCTTCAGCTCAGCAAGTGTATAGAAACAAATTATGATTTCCTCAATTAATTTGCTACACTTCATTCAAAAATATATGAATTTTGTTTCTGCTGTCTGTGATTTGATAGCAGTTGGGTGTTGAATATGCTGTACTGGATATTCAAGGTACAAACTTGTTGATGAGAAAAATGACAAACCATTGCAGTAATCTCTAACAAGATGAATACGAACTGGAAGATGCAGAGCTGAAAGGGGTTGGATGCCTTTTAGAAAGGCTGGGGTTTGCAGTTCCATCTGCGAAGGTTAAGATTTCATGTTCTAATGTAGCAGCAATGCAGCAGTCTGGAAGGAATAGTAAAACCAGGGTGTTATGAGTGAGTCTCTGTGAAATTGAAAGGTTGTGTTGACCTGTCATCTGTTTTCTTATTTCATGTTTACCTGCCTGTGACCGTAACCTTTCTGTTGTACAAATACTGACCAGTTCTTTGGAAAGCAGCTTGTGTTGTGTTTGTAATTAATCTGACTAGCAAAGTCTAATCACTGTTCTCTCCTTGAAAAGTCTGCTGAGGAGTGGTAGAGATAATAATGAGCTGAAAATGGTGTATAAGAACAATTCTCCTGGGCTCATGAATTACATGAAAATAATTTAAAATAGAACTTTGAGACAAAATGAATTAGTAGTTCAAATGTTAAAAATTATAATGAAGGGGTGCATGTGGGGGGTTGCAATTGCTTTCGGCCTGTGAAAGTTCTTGTGATGGAAATAAATCAAAGTAGCATTCATCCAAATCCATGACATTTTAAGTAAAACAGATCCACTGGGCTATTCAGCCATCTTCTGATGGTGTGTGATAAATGTTTTGGGTACCCCCATTTCCCAGCTGTGTTTAGACATACACTGTTTTATGCACTAAAGGTATACTTACTCTTTATTTGTTCAGTGGGAAACCATAGCTACATTTTTGATTTAGCACTTATCTGTGAGGTAAAGACCTGTAGGGAGGTCTCTCCATGTCATCCTTGGCCTGCAGAGCACACTAGTGTATGTCTAGAAGAAGAAGAGGAGGAAATGAGAGTGAGAGGTCAGAGGATCCCTCTGGGAAAACATAAAATAATCTGCATTCCTACTGTATCGGAGAAGACTGAGACAAAACCATGGTCAAGATGTAGGAAGGTTTATGGAGCAAAATCGCAGAGCGCAGCCAGTAGCAGCCTTCACTTCTGGGAGCAGAAAAAGATTGTGCTCTGACAGACAAATCCCATCACTTACTTGACTTTCGTGTGGGCAAATTATCAGAAGCAGGTAATTATGTGGGAGTTTGTATTTTTATAGTGCTTAGTACAATAAGGACCTGTCCCAGGAAGAAGGCGCAGCAGTGATTATGGTTGCAAATGATATTCTAATAGCTTCCTTCTGTGGCCAGTATACAGAGTAAGTATTAACAGCTCAAGTCTCTATTAGAAGAAACAAAAAAGAGAACCTATTTATTTTTCTGTTTCACTGCAGAAATTACAGTGGCATATCTCCTACTACTTGTTGGAAAATAAGCCAGTCTTGGCAAAAAAAGCAAAGGAAAGGAGATTTGCTTTAGTTTCAAATTGTTTCAATAGTGCTGAAATCTATAAGTACAGTAACATCTGAATTATCTTGGTAGGAAAGTGAAGGCAACAACAGCAAAGGTGAGAGAAACCATGGAGATCTGGTACAGAAAGTCAATATGCAACATTTGAAGAAGAACCTAAGACTCAACAAATCCTGAATGCTTAATTGATTGTATTGAGTTGATTTGCATACATCAAACACTTTTAAGGTTACCTTTCTATAAATCAAATGAGTAACAAATAAAATTTGATATGGTTGGAAGGTTTTAATATACAAATAAAGAACTTCATCTTGCAAATCCTTCAAAAATGAAACTCTCTTCCGGTCAGAACACCTTGTATATGTCAAGGATGTTGAACATATACAGTGCTTCTTTCAATTTATATCAAGAAGCCTGTTGGGAGAGAGTTCTTACCAGGAATTACACCATAAAGCTGAGACATACAAAATTGCTTCAGACATAATGCTTCTGCTTGAAAATGGTTCTGATCTGCTGTTTGAAGGAAATCGTGTTTTATAGTTACTTTTTATGCTGTCACTGTTTGGGACAGGGCCCGTGGAGCAGAGATGCAAAGGTCTGTTTACTGGCAGTTTGCCTCTCTCAGGCTTTCAGTAAAGGTAACCAAAATGTCAGATTTCTACTTGGTATTTTTTGCTATTCCTGTACTTCTCCACAAAAAAGATTTTCCATTACTCAGAGGGAAATTGTCTACATCAGAGAGAAGAATTCATTTCAGCTTAATAGAATCTAGCTAACAACCTTTTAAAGCTGTGGATCCAAGTAAAATTACAAGTTTATCACATGGACTTCTCACTTAATCATATCTTCTGTTTACTTTTCACCTTGAGTCTAAAATAATGAAAGCATAAGGCCATGACCTAAGAAACATGTTTTGCCTAAACACAAATTAGACCTGTAAGATTTTTGTTACTGCTATATTAAATCTAGTATACATAAACTGGAACTAAATAATGCCAAAACCTTACAGGAACCTCTCTCTTTTTGCTAAGTAACTGAACTGTTTTTATGCATTGTGGTATTCCGGTCCAGGATGAAGAGACATCGTGTTCAAAGGCATAGCTTTCTTACCTGAGGCATCTATGAATTATTGTGCACAAAAACATCTGGAGAAGAGAGGCTGGAGAGGTACAAAGAACTTTGTTCAGAGAGAAACATTTTATGTTGTACCCTAAGGTCTCAATACTGTAAACTAATGCATTTAAGTTGTATCCAGTTTGAAACCAAAGGGTAGAGGCTTGCAGGCTTTGAGTATGGCTGGTTTTAGGATAAGACATTCAAACAAAAACTAGTTTGCAGAGACTTTTTTTTTTTTAAATCGTGTGTGTTCTCAATTTTTCATTTTATGAACACATCCTTACCTTTATAAACTGCCTTTGCTTATAAAGAAAAAGTTGGACCTTTCCTTAAAGCACTTCTATAGCACAATTTTAATCCTACAGTGTTGCATCTCACTAGCTTTAGAAAGTCCAGTTGAGTATGTCGCCATACCTCACAACAAAATCACAATGTGGAGGGAACAGGGAAGAGCAAAGAAGCCAAGCTGAGCATGGAGTGCTTCGTGCAGTTCTAGTCTGACATTATATTAAAGCTTTTGACTGAAATTAAGCTATGCAAAAAAGCAAGCTCAATGGAGTAGAAAAAAGAAGTAGAATTGTCCTCTTCTGGTACTGCTCAACTTGTAGCAACTCTCTCCAGTCCTTCCTTGGACCATTGTTACATTACCAGAGGCATGGAAATATGCCGCTGTTGCAGAAGCCTGGTTTTGCTCATGTGGAAGGAAACCCAGATGAAAGGATCTTAGACAAATGTTAATTTTACCTACAGCAGCTAATACAAGTAATAAATCCTGCATCTATTCATTTTGGCTTAAGACTGTGCAAGTTCAGAGTGCATCATGGCAGTTCTGTGACTCACCAGGGGTACCCCAGCAGTGATGTGCGCGGGGAAAACTGATCCTGTCCTTAGTATGAGAAACGGGGACAATAGGAAATGCAGCATATCACAGAGTTACAGTGAAGGGATTGATCTAAACTGTTTTCACTTGCCATGCAGAATCCTACCCGTCACAAACATCTGAGATGTTCTTCTCTCAACAGCAGTACTGAAGACTGTCCCAGGTAGTAGGTATCCCAGGATAATTTTCTTTCTGAACACTCACAGCCACTCTGCTTAAGGGACCATCCTGATACTCAGACTAACAGGTTCTCATAGCCATAGTTGTGTCTTCAATCTGAAAGACTAATGAAAAAAAATTTGAGAGTAGTGACACTTGATGATGAGTCTTTAAGTCAGGGAACTTCTGTAGTATGTGAAAAACAGCCATTGTAACAAGATTGCCTTAAGTGGGTGATACCCAAGCTTTCCAACGTCCATTAATTTTTACCAGAGTTGTGATTTTGTTCTATTTAAACAGGGGAAACAGAAACCCTATTAGTCTGTATGATATTCCAGCTGCAATCAGAAGATTTTGCTTATCTGATACCATAGTTTTAAGTGCTTCCTCATTTTCTGCATCCAAATATGATGGTGTTTTGCATCAGGATTTATATATGTAAAAATTGATTGTACTGGGTCAGAAATGAGAATGCTGTTTTACTAAATAATTTGAGGTCTTGATTCTTGTTCTTCTCCCATCTGTGAAGAGAACTAAACCCTTAAAAAAAGTTGGGTTAACAAACAGAGACAGGAAGATTCCTGTTTACATCTCTGAGTGTGGTATTTCTGGGTATGGAAAAGATGTACATTTTGTTACCGCTGTCTTCCCTCTTATCGAGCTACAGTTCCAAAGTTGAATGTGGTACCTTCAAGGCAGTCACTGCAAAACTCTTAGCCCAAGTGCAAAGAAGACCCTTACTTTACGTTGATAGAGAAAATCTCACAGCTTGCCAATGTACATAGAATTATGGTGGTCAGATTACTAGTGCTAGACAAAAAGACTTGCTACAATTGAGGGAAGTAAGAAAAGAAGGTACTATCTACTTGGATACGTGATAACTTTCTAATGTGCTGGTTTCCATTCCTTTGATACATCTAGCTGCTCTGGAGACCAGGTTTCCCTTGGCATGCCTTGTGCTTTTCTAAAGCACTAGAGAGGCACAGAGTTTAAGGGAATTCAAAAGAGATCAGACCATCTTCTCCCTCAACCATTTCTTGCTATTTTTGCCTTGCCTATTCCCACTCCTGAAAGCAAATATGAAATAGTATATAGGAGTCTATATTTAGGTGTAAGGTAAATTGTGGATATAACTGAGCAAAGAAGCAAGATGGGGATGGGTGGTGGTCGTGCTGGGGAAGCTATCCTACCAATATTTATAAAGATAACAAGAATAGGAAAGTATAACTAAACCATGTGTAACTAAGGAAAAAATTAATCTGAGCAGCAGGTAAAACCCAGAGAAAAACATTTCAAAGGAAGTGGTGAAAACTCCTTCTGTTTTCTGTTTCTGTACACTGATAACCTCAATAAGTTTCTAAAAACTCTTAAAAGGAAAAGTTCTGTAACAGTAATAAAATGGGTATTATTTTCTATTGCTGTTTTCAAATATTCTGTAATAAAATTGAAATTTCTGTAATTATGATGCTTTATGACTGGTTTTAACTTCAGTTTTGTTCATGTTAACTACATTTTTTGCTATGTGAAACCATAAGATGTCAGGATTTTAGCTGACATCCTGAAGTATTTCAATGAAGTCTCACTGTATTGGAGACTGACTGTGTTCAGGTTTGGTTTGAGTAACTGAGCAGTTTGGCACAGCTCTGAGAGATGGCTTACTTTGAACTGTATTAGTGTTCACTTGATTTAATTCACTGGTGAATAATGATTAGTAATGGTCCCTGGAGCAGCGATGGAAGTTTCTGAAAGGTATTTTGTGGTCAATCAATAGATATATTGTCACCTCAGCTAAGTGTATCAAATGTAAACCTTTTTCCTATAAAAAAGTTATAATTTTGCCTGTGATTCAACTTTGTTTTGTATGTCCTTCATATGATTTTAAAACAATGACCATTGGTCCCTGATTCACGTGTATATTATGCTATATGAAATCACTTCTACCATGATGGACACAATCCTGATGGACTGCACAAAGCATGATGCTACCTATAGTATGCTATTTGTTTATGCTCTGATGAAGGCTGTAAATCCTAAGACTATAATGAGCTCCACCAATCCCTGTGTGTGTATAAAGCCAAGTTCTAATGTTGAAAACAGGAGCACAAGAAGTGCAAGGCTGAATTCTTTTTCTGATTGATATGAATTGCATTGCAATTTTATTAAGCAAGTGTCCTGGTTTCAGCTGAGCTAGAGTTAATTTTCTTCTTAATAGCTGGTACAGTGCTGTGTTTTGGATTTAATATAAGAATAATGTTGATAACACACCAATGTTTTAGTTGTTGCTAAGTCGTGCTTACTCCAAATTAAAGACTTTTCAGGTTTCCCATGCTCTGCCAGTGAGCAGGTGCACAAGAAGCCAGGAGGGAGCAGAGCCAGGACAGCTGACCCGAACTAGCCAAAGGGATATTCCATACCACAGAGCATCATGCTCAGTAAATGAACTGGGGGAAGTTGTCTGGGAGCCACTGATCGCTGCTCAGGGACTGGCTGGGCATCGGTCAGCAGGCTGTGAGCAACTGTATTCTGCATCACTTGGTTTTTTTCCCTTTTGGATTTTATTCCTCTCTCTCCCTATCCTCTTCATTACAACTATTATTGTTATTGTTGTTGTTGTTATTATTATTTATTGTTACTTTATTTCAGTTATTAAACTGCTCTTATCTCAACCCATGGGGTTTACCTTTTTCTGATTCTCCTCCCCATCCCACCAGGGCAGGGACAGTGGGGGAGGAGTGAGTGATCGGCTTCATGGTACTTGTCAGTTGGGGTTAAACCATGAGACCAAAGGTGGAATTCTGGTAAGTTTTCAGAAAAAGGTTAAATCGTGTGTTTTCAGGTGTTAGATCTGTGAAGCAGAATTACAAACAAAACTGGAAAAGAAGTGTGATTCAGTAAGATGTTTAGATTAGCTTCAGAAGAAGAGTATTGCCCAGAATACTTTATGGAGACGAGTATTGCCTTAAGAGAAGCGAATGACGTTTCACAGGTAAAATGTAAAACACTAACTTATCTGGTTTGACAAGTGGATCTGAACTCTGCAGTCCCTGTTTATTGAATCTTCATGGTTAACCTTCAATTACCTGAATAAATTAGTCATTTGAAATATGATGGCTCTTACCTGACCTTTCTGCTGAACTGTCTTAGCCTGACTTCTGCTTTTCCCATTCAGCTATCGCAGTTCTTATTAAGGCCACTAATGAGACCTTCTTGCCAGAACAAGGTCCCTCTTTCTGCACTCTTCCCTTCACATCTCCCCTTTCTGTCTTTCTTCTGGCTGGGTTTTCTTTGCGTTTTACTGCCAGGAGTGTTGCCCTGCTAATGCTGCTGACAGAATTGACAGCAAAGTCTTTGCTTTCTCCTCCTCCATTGACGTTCTCCCGCTCTCTCTCAGTTCTTTCTCTTCCTTTCCTGTGACCATCCCCTGGGATTTCTGCATCTGCTCCAGACTTTCAGTTGCTGCATACTCTGGAATGTACTGCTTCATAAGTAACAGAGCAGTCTGATGTGGAAAACTAATTTTAATCATTATCTATTAGTAATAAATCTCTTATTATGTATCTAAAATACCATTGTTCTTTTTTATTATTATTATTATCATCATCATCATCATCATCACCATCACCTATTGTTTATCTTGAGTTACATTTACATGCTGGCTGCATCATGGTTAATTAAGGAAAAATTGCCTATAATTTTTAACTCATAAGATGTTTAGAAAAGTTTGTTTTGTTACTCTGCCTCTAGCTGTAGTTCACTTCTGCTTCCCACTTCTTTCCCTCCCTCCACCTCCCTGGCCCGTGCCCACACCCACCACCCCGCCTCCTTTTCAGGATGATTTATGAGTTAATGACCTGTCATAAGCCTAATATCTACTAGATTTGCAATGGAAGCATTTTTTTAACAACTATAAAAACCATTATTTCAGAAACAGCTCCATTTACATGTTTTTCTAATAGAATCTTAAATACAATGGAAACCATTATCTTGATTATGTGCTTATTTTACTGAAAATAGGCACTACGTATTAACCTTTTAAGTTTTGAATACTTCCTTCAGTGATGTTTACATTATTTAAAAAATTTCTAAATTTTTTTTATTGTACCCCAGAAACACTTCCCAGTGAATAATGACATATTCTATTAGGAAAAATGTGGTAATTTTAACTGTGGGAAGATGTGATGGGTATTTTCAGAACATGGTCTGGATGAAATGAAAAGCACAGTAACTCACCCAATATACACCTAAAGTAGTACGGCACCGACAGTTTACACCCGACAACCCTGTCCTTTAAAGCACTGGGAAAGAATTAATTAGTCAAAAGCTATCTTTGTAATTGCTCAGCTGCTTTAAACTTTCCAGAACGATGCTGACCCTACTTAATTTATCCAACTATAATTTTTCAGATAACATGACATCTTCATTACTTTAGAGCTGAGTATAAAAATAAACTGATGTAAAACAGCATTCAAGCTTATGAATTAAGCATCTTGGTACTTTGGCAAACTTTTCGGTTTCAAAGGTTAGATTTGATCCATGTATCTAGATGATCGAAGCCCTTTTTAAGCCTCATTTCTAGTCTTCTGAGAAGAAGTAATCCCAAATGTGTAATTTCTATTTTTTCATTTTATCCTGTTTTTCTTATCAATGTGTAAGCACTGACTCTCTTCCTCAGCACAGGAACCACTCAACAACTTTTACTTTAAAATTGATCATCATAAAAACAAGCCAGAGAGTACACCCAGAATTTGTTTGACAGATTATATACGTTTAACAAGTAGCACTAGTGATAAGAATGGCAGTATTTGTCAAATGAGAAGTCATGGAATCTCAGACCAAAATTATTTGCTGGAGTTTTTTCCAGTTAATTCACAGGTGGGTCAAAAATGGCATTAGTATATCAATATGTGAGAAGTGGATCCCCACTGCAAGTGATGAAAGAAATTAGAGTTGACAACCTTTATGTGTATGGTGTGTGATAACTCCTGAGTTTTAAAGGCTCACAGCACTTTGTGCTCCATATTATTAAAAATAAAGAAATAGAAAAATAATCCTGATAGGTAACATATAATTGCTGAGATTTAGTTCTTGGGGCGTGTGTGGTTTTTTTCTTTTTTCTTTTGAATAGCAGCCCTGACTAGTTTTTCAGCTTTTTTTTTTTTTTTTTTTTTAATTTGAAGTTTAAAGAGATTCTTAATTATCACTTTCCTGTAGTAAAGTCCTTTATTCTAGATGGTAGTTGTTACTCTCTTTTTGAGACTTTCTTCTCCATGTTTTCCAGCTAAGTAATGGAAACATCAAGACTAAATCATCAGCACTTTTACTGGGCTTTGAGAGAGATGGCTAATCTCTATTAAGTTATGTTAACCATTGGAAGAATTGTGAATGAAATTATTTCATTTAGAGAAAAGTGCTGCATTTTATCAAAATATTTCAGCTAAAGAGTGGAATGAAATACGTTACTGTTGCACATGGAGTCATGCAATTCACTGTCAAGAGACAAGCAATAGTATATTTTATTGATATAAAACAGTGAGTTAACAAACTTAAATGGTAAACATGACAGTGGTTTAACAACATTCAATGGCAAGGTACACTTGATTATTTACTATGTAGAGGACTGGGTCAGACAAAACTGTCAGGGAGACCTTCTGGTTGAGTCATGGGGTTCAGAAAGAAACCCCCTTGTGTTTTAATCTCCTTCTCAGAGGGGAGTTTAGGGGTGACTGGATCCAGACTTAGTCCCAGGCTTGGTCAATGGTTTATGCCCAAGGGATTATGTACATGCAATCAGTTCTTTATATCACTTAGCTGAGTTTTCAGTTTCAGCACTCTTATTCCCAATTTACTTACTGAGTATCTGATGCAATAAGGATTCTCTCAACCTTGAGGAGTAACCTTGAGAGGCATCCCTACTCGAGGAGAGATCCTGGCATGCAGCCCACTGCCATGCAGGAGAGCGCAATGGACCCTGAGCTGTCCATTAGTTATGGAGTAAGATAATTGGCTTACAGTCACATTTGCATACTGACTACAGAAGTTTGTTTATTCCAAACTTGGCTTAAGTCAGACCTTAACCAGCACTATGGTTAGATGGGTGCATTGCCCAAATTAGCCCTTGGCTATTGCGTTGTTATTTGTTTCCGCAATCCATTTTAAGTAGGATGCAGCAGCAGCTATCACAACTGGACACATCCATTACAAGTGCCATCCATTGTGACTGCCACTGGTGGTTATCACTGGAGCAGGGCTGTGGGAAATCAAGTTCAAGCTGGGGGATGTGGGCAGCACACCATCACAAGTTATAAACGGCAAACTGAAATTATTAAATTTGGTGACAAGTGTCTCTCAATTTTGATGGGGTCATTGTGTATATAGCTATGACTTTTTTGCATTACTGAAGACTTTTTTGGTCATTCCCTCTCCCTTCCCTCACTCCCTTTTCTGATGCTAGCATGAGTAACAGGAACTGTTGCTTTCTTGTAATGGCAAAAATTTCCTGATAACAGCTACTTTCATAAAATTGACCATTTACTGTAATAGGAGTATTTTGCTATTTGCTGATCTCTTGAAGTGTTCTTAATCCTCTTTTAGAACTTATCACCAGAATATTCATTTGTATTTTAACATCATTAACTCCACATCTGAAATGCAGCGGTTACCTGTCTTGAATTTCAAGCCTAAGCGTAAATAGTCTGAAAAAAGCTGATGCTATATAGGGCATATATTCCACTTAATACCATGGAAATGGAAATTCCTGAGATGTGAAAATTGCCACCTACAATTTAACAAATACCACCCCCAGCTTTCAGGAAAAGCAGATGGTGTAATTACGTTAAAGAGACCAGGGGAGCAAGAAAGCAAAAATCGACAGTGAGAATGTTGGGAATTTGGGGTTGCATGCCCAGGCCAGGTCAAGCAGTGCCACTACTCGTGTGCCTTCTGCTGCAGCCCGAGACCGCTGTTGTGGGGTAGAACATGTGGTCGTGACAGAGGACTGTAATTTGTCCATTCGTAAATTGTTTGCAGAAATCAACATCCCTCTTCAACTTCAGCAGATCTTGTTTTTATTTTCACATGAGAACTTCCAATGACAGTTTTGGACTTGGCAGAATTTTCATTACTTGCATCAGAAATTTGGAAGTCTGTGGGATGACTGGTTCATGTACTGGTTTGTTCTGTGATAGTAACAGCTACTTTAGAACACGTTAATAAGAATCACTTCTTGTAAAACTTGGATATTTGATTTATTCTGATTTTAATTTTTTTTTAATGTAGGTGTCTACTAGCACTTTATCAGGCTATTTAGGAGAAAAAATGAATAAAAATAAGCTCTGTGATTTCCAAAGGCATGACTGAGATTCATTGGGCTTTCCTTTTAATAACATGCATATATGTGTTGCTCATTATCAGTATGGCTGGTACCTTGTAACTTCAGCCAGTATTCACAGAGCTTGTGTTCTGTGTTTGGTTAAAATGTTACCCATTCTATTTTGGAGACATCTCTTTGGTATGGCAGAATAACCGAGTAAAAAGTAGGAATGACTCCAGGGTCATTACACTGCAGTCTGAATGCCCAGAACATGAAGGTGAGAGTGAATAACATTCCCCAGGGATGGGGAAATTGCAGGTACAAATGGTAGTTCAGCAGTGAGAAAATTCCTGCAGTACAACAGGACCATGATTTCTGTGACAACAGTCTGTGGCCAGGGAGGGTGACTCACAGACTGAGGTGATCCCACAGGACTTGCAGTTGCTAATGACTGCTGTTTTCACTCTCCTGAAGCCAGATTGTGGCACCGAAGAAGAAGAGGAGGAAAAGCTTATGTGGAAACTGAGTCAGAAGAGGGAGAAGCCATTACCAGGTTGAATTCCTTCAGGCTGGGAAAATTTTTTGCAAAGTCAAAAGGTTCAGACTTTTCCACTGAGCAGCTGGAGTGAGCTTCTGCTTTTCATGATATGCTGCCCTCAAAATTAGCAGACTTGTAGCTGGAAAACCAATCAATGATTACTGCTGGCTGTGCTAATGTGTAATTAGATGAGAATGTAGATATTGTTCAGGGGTATCTGGGCAGTTGACTGGATAAGATGGAGTGAGGGGTGCGATGGGGTCAATATGGTGATCTATTTCATTGCTGCATTAGTATTCAGTGACCCTTGCAGTCAGAGGTGGTTTAGCTGTGAAAGAAGCAGCTTGTTCCAGGCTGCCCCTGTATCTTCTGTGTGGATAGCTACATACCTGTTACAGCTGTGAAGTTTCAGGGGATCTTCTTGTGATGTCCAGACCAATTCACTGTAAAATTAAATATTTTTCTGATTAAGCCCTGAGATTTTTGCATCTGGCCTTTGAAATTGAGTGTGACTAGTGAACTGGATGAAGAGAATAATGAATGACTACACATGCATCACCTAGGATGTAAGCTCTCTAGAGAGAAGAGCTGTGCACACTTGTGTGCATGTGTATGTGCACAAGTGTGCATATGTGTGCATATTCAGCAGCTGGCACAGCAGTATCCTGGCTCAAGAACTGCGCACACAAATAATTAAAGAGTGATAATGGCAACAGAATTTAAGACAACTGCATGTGAAGTGGCAGGTTGGATTGATAAATGGTATTTTTGCATACCTTCTTAACTGACTTACATTTTCTTTTCATCCTAGACCTTTCAGTTAGGTGTACAGCTTCACACACATCTTTGAGTATGCCTTTTCAAGCCCATATTTTGAAAAACAAGTCAAGTCAAGGAAATAAACATAAAATATTAATATTTGCTGTCTGTAAATGACACAAAATTGTGCTGTAGACAAATTAATCTTTCAGAAGCAGTCAGAACAATTTGAATGGGCTTTGTTATCAGTGATGTCAGTATGACAAGAAAGAAAACGTGTCCTTTATAAGTTTTTAACTTCATGTACA
>JAVJGI010000057.1:49739868-49753096 GCA_035590275.1 Ibycter americanus
AAGAACACAGAGAATAGGTGTTCATGTCTCAGAGCAGTTCTAATCTTACAACTATTTTCTACTTTCCTTGGTCCCATGTTTAATGCCCAGAGCAGCCTGGCAATGACTGTGCTGTCATTATATTTATAGTTTCAGCCCATAAACTCTTCAGATCTCGAGACACTATCTTTCAAGATATATGTGTGCAAACAGAAATACTAAGACCTGATTTCATTATACATAGCATGTAGGATCCTGAATTGTTGTTACAGGCATTGTGCACACATGGAATAAACTTCCGTGTTTGGGGATCCAGAACTTCAAGTCTGGGATCCAGAAAGCTGTCCAAAAGCTGTAGTTATGTGACTTAGGAAGATGCAAATATCTGCTGCCAACAAAGGGATTCCTCCCTCTGTCTCCATTTGCTAGCACTTCCATAGGATCTGACTCTTTCCTTTGTGCCATGGTTAGTATTGCTGTGGCTCCACGGTAAGCTGGATCAGTGGTCTGAACCAGCAGAATCTAACTCCTGGGAAAGCAAGAAAAGTGAAGTAATTGATCAGCCTTGACACCAAGCCTCATGAACCCTAGGGCTGGCATAAGAAAGGAGACAGGGATGTGTGGGCCAAAGCACGAGGCAAGGCAAAAAACAGTGATGGGATGAAGCTTGCAGAAAACCATACCCTGAAATGCTGTCTTCCTCCTTATGCACTCTGGATACCCTGAGCTGCTGTGCAGGATAATTTCAGGGATTCTAATTGCAGTCAGTTGCTGGGATTGTTTCGCTGTAAAACTGACCTCAAGTCAAAGTAAGGTGCAAGAATCATCACCAAAGAAACAATTAAGCTGAAGAGTAGAGATTGTCTCCCAAACTCTCCCAAAAAAAGAGATTTCTGATGCTGTATTTTTGCCAGGCATTACTACGGCAACTGATAAGAAAACTGGTGACAGCAAAATTTCCTTTCTTCTTCCACGTGTTGGAGGCAGAGGATTAGTGGGGTTTTTTTCCTCTGTTCAGGCTAGTGCCGTATCAGATCTGATGCTGAAGGCTTTTGTTAAGTGAAGATGCTACCTCTGTTCCTGTTCTGATTATGAATGGTAGTTCAGGTAGGGACTGGAAAGGAAATATGACAAGGAGACAAATGGTCCTTTATGAGACAGTCAAAGTAAAGAATAGTGTATTTCAGTAAAGTGAAATGCTTATGGTAGATCACTGCATATTCTCAAATACTCATATTATGTATATGTAATATTGCTGTTTTGCCAAGGAGACCCTACTCATTCTTAGGCAGAAATAAAAAGAGGTTTGTGACAAATTTAGATGTAGGATGTAGTGAAAGAACCTGATCTGGTAGATAAAAAGACGTGGCTTTTGTGTTTCTGCTGTTATACTAATGTTTACAAGTATGAATGTATACATTAATACTTAATACAGGTAGGACTGGGTCTTTGTGGGTTTATTGATTTTGGTGTTCAACATTTGTTGGTAGGTAAATACCATTTCAGAAGTGGTGGCTAATTTGGAAGGTGTTCTTGATAAATGTCAGACAAGTAATTGTTTATCTCTGTAAATTTTTTCCTTCTGATATATGTGCCTTCTCCCAAGTACCTGATTTTACCTGATATTTGAAGGATATTCTTTAACTCCAAGTTACATTTCTTTTTATTGCTGTCTGCTTCCAGCTTTTTCCTGCATCCTCAGTTTTAATGGCTAGGCAACAGGAACAGATCTCTGTCTTATACTGATCTCTCTTCTCTCCTGCGACCAGGGAGGCTGGCTTTGAGGGAGATGGAGTAGGGGTATTGCCCCATACATTTCCCCTATCTGGTTCTTCCTGAACATGATTATCACTGGCATCTCTTACTGTCACTGACATACTCCTGAGGGTATGACTTTGATAGTTTTTTCCTTCTGATCCTTTCCTGAAGGGCCTGGATACAGGGTGTGATGTGTTCAAGAATGCAAAACTCTGGCCATGATTAGGAGCCCTCTTGGATATAGCTACCATCTAGGAAATAAGCAGGCAGTGTTTCCTGTTATGTTGTGATCTGTTGTGAATCTTACATGAGATTGGGTACTTTAGGAATTAGGAGGAATTGCATCAGGGAGGGTTAGACCAATTTGAGACGTATTGTAGCAAAAAAGACAATGGGCAGGGAAGAAATATCACTTGAAAAATGTGTAGATCTGTTTCAGAAGGGTTTGAAGGTGAAGGTGAGAAGGACCTCAATATTTGATAACTAGAATAAAACACATTCTGTTATCTTCACTGAAATTACTTTCTCTTGCCTAAGAAAAAAGCCTTTCAGGATAAGAAAAGAACAGAAAAAAACCCCACATTGTTTTTGAGGGGAAAAAAATATGTATGGGGGTAGGCTCAAGACTATATAGAAATAACTTTTTTTCATTTGTATGTTGGTACAATTGATGCCAAAATTAAGAATATACAAAAATGTTTATTCTTGCTTCTTTTTTCTTACTAGCCTTGGAAAGAAGTTAGTTCTCCTTCAGAATGTACTGTTTTCCTGCATTGCAGTGGGGTTTCTTGCACACACTGTATTCTCTTCTTTATGCAAAACCTCTTAATTTTAATCAAGTTTCACCAAAGTGTTTAACAACTTGATCTCCATCTTCAGCAAAAGCCAAAACTATTACTTCTTTTTAGCTGTTTCTCTTTCTTCTCAGAAACTGCCCTGCTACTGTGCTGAATTAGTTTGACCTCATACACCAATAAGGTTATTATGGTGTGTAAAATGTAGATTGCATAGGGATGGAATTAAAACTGGAAAGAGTTGGCACTTTGTGGCTTGTTTCTGTCACAGGATCACTATTAGCAAGTAGTAAGTACTGCAACTGTTATCACAGAGAAGTAACCACAGCAACATTATGTGAGTAACCAGGCAGCAGAAGGTGCATTTTGACTGTTGCTGATAATGGTGAATGTACCAGAAAGAACATAGTAGAACTAGTTTTCAGGCAGTGCTTTTTTTTCTTTTTTCCTTCCCAAGAATGCCAGTATGTTACTTAATTAGTTATTTATTTTTACAAGTTTAACAAATATGATGCGGAAATTGGAGGGAAAATTAAAAGGGAATGTCAAGGTACTAAATTTACAGGTAATTTTATTTAACTTAATTTAATCTCACTTGTAGCAAGTACAAGTATTACAATCAGTAGATGGTCTTCTATAGTTTCAGTCTGTCCTTGGGGAATTTGGCTTGTTTGGAAATTTTTAAAAACATATTTTAGGTCTAACTAGCTTATATTTCAGGTCAGTGCTAGAATTTTTCAAGAGAACTAATTTGATAAATATTTTATTTAAATAGTGAAAATTATAACCGTGTCTGCCATATAAGAAATGCACATATTAAAGCATGTTAATTGTTAATGGTGTAAATGGCTCTTTTCTTTTAAAATGTAACTTTTTTTTTTTGTATTTTTGCAGCTTGATTTATATAAGATGACATTTAATGAAATTCAAATAAACCGTAAACTGTTATTACAGAATGATCACTTGCGTGTACACATTGCATAAGACCATAGACACCTGTTCATTTCTACAATTGCTGCACTGTTTCTAAGAGCCTCAATTTAAATCTGAAGTGCTTCCAAGAAATGTAAGTAAAGGCACTTCAGATGAAATTCTAAGCCCACAGCAGTCAATAAAAGTTTTGCAACTGATTTTTAATGAGCCAAGGCTTTGCTCTAAGAATTTGCTGCAGCTAAATGAAGCCTGAATTTGACCTAGAAGAATTATGTAAGCAAGTCAAGTGGTGTGGAAAACCCTAGGGAAAGAAATCATGACAGCAACATTAAAAGAAGGTTGAACTCAGAAAAATTAGAATTCTTTCTACCATCCTTCTCTTATTTCAGGATTATGAGACATCAGTAGAGAATAAGGAAAAGATCTCATTCAAAAAAATTTGAGATTGTTTTATGCTTTTTAAATATCCTGCCAAACTTGTAATCTCATCTCCTAATCAGACATATTTTTGGCAATTTAAAAGATGCAGTGAATTTGTCAAATCTGGATGAGCTGGAGGTTATTAGGAGTAGGTCCCTGAATCTACAGCTGTGTTGAGTGATAACAATTAATTCCATTACATTATTTATACTACCACTGCATTCAACATAAAAGCCAACAGTTACAGCTTAGCTGTGATTCAGACCCAAACATCTCTTCGACATGTGTCCTTTTTTGCTTGGGTATTAGCAGGCCTGCATGTTTATTCAAAAATGGGTGAGTTTACTAATTTTGCTATTTAATCCACTAGAAAGAAGCATAAACATCCTGGGGAAATTAGGCTGTATAAAATTTGCCCTTCTTTTTCCTAGATTTAATAAATCTGGTGGAATATTAGCGACATGTGCCAAGGATTGGATGGTGGTAGCGGCTCAGTTGGAGCTTTCCCTCCACTGTCAAAGTCTGCCTGCACAGAAAAATAGTGGATAAAAACCAACTGCAAGGCAAGTTGCTCTGCAGATATGGGACCTCAGCAGGTCCATGGCAGTTAGATCTGCAATCCATGGGACCCAGCCACAGCTACTCTTTAGAAATTACCTCCCTGGCACATAGTGTGGATATCAGGTTCCTAGCAATTTTTCTTTAAAATCCATTCTGTTCAGTCTTATTACTTCTCATTGTGGCTTAACCTAAAGCTTTTCTCTTTTCTGAGAAACAAAAAGAACTTGAAATCAGCTTTGTCTTCTTGCTTATTCAAAGGAATGGCTTGGTTTTGAAAGTAGAGCCTGTGCTGTGTGTCTGCTTCTGGCTTTCACAGGAAGTTAGAATCACAGAATCAGAATGATTTCGGCTGGAGAGGACCCATCACCTAGTTCCAACCCCCCTGCCATGGGCAGGGACACCTTCCACTAGACCAGGTTGCTCTAAGCCCCATCCAACCTGGCCTTGAACATTTCCAGGGATGAGGCATCTACAACTTTCTGTGTAACCTGTTCCAGTGCCTCACCACCCTCACGGTGAAGAATTTCTTGCTAATATCCAAGCTAAATCTACCGTATTTCAGTTTTAAACCATCACCGCTTATCCTACCACTACAGTCCCTAATAGAGTGCCTCCCCATCTTTCCCGTAGGCACCCTTTAAGTACTGCAAGGCTGCTATAATATTTCCTTAGAGCGTCTCTTCTCTAGGTTAAACAACCCCAATTCTCTCAGCCTTTTCTCATACAATGGGTGCTCCAGTGCCCTGATCACCTTTGTGGCCATTCTCTGGACCTGCTGAATCAGGTCCGTATCTTATTCTGGACACCCCAGAGCTGAATGCAGTACTCCAGGTGCGGTCTCACAAGAACAGAGTAGAGAGGGAGAATCACTTCCCTTGACTTTCTGGCCACACTCCTTCTGATGCAGCCCAGATTGCAAATGGATTTCTGGGCTGCTAGCACACATTGCTGGCTCATATTCAGGTTTTGGTCCACCAATACCCCTAAGGCTTTCTCTTCAGTGCTGCTCTCAGTGCACTCATTGCCCAGCCTGTATCTGTGTTTTGGGTTGCCCCGACCAAGATGCAGGACCTTACAGTTGGCCTTGTTGAATTCAATGAGGTTCACATGGGTCCATCTCTCTAGCTTGTCAAGGTCCCTCTGGATGGTATCCCTTCCCTCTAGAGTATCAGCCACACCACTCAGCTTGATGTCATCCATAAACTTGCTGAGGATGCACTCAATCCCACTGTCCATGTCCCCAACAAAGATGTTGAATAATATTGGTCCCAGTAAGGGGCCCTGAGGGACGCCACTCATCACTGGCCTCCATCTGGACATTGAGCTGTTGACTGCAACTCTTCAGTTGCAACCATCCAGCCAATTCCTCACCCACCAAGTGGTCCGCCAGTCAAATTAATGTCTCTTTATTTCAGAGACAAGCATGTTGTGCAGGACAATATCAAATGCTTTGCACAGGTCCAGGTAGATGACATCAGTTGCTCTTCCCTTACCCACCAATGCTGTAACCCCATCATAGAAGGCCACCAAATTTGTCAGGCATGACTTTCTCTTAGTGAAGTCATGTTGGCTGTCACCGATCACCTCCTTATTTTCCATGTGCCTCAGCATAGTTTCCAGAAAGATCTGCTCCATGATCTTGCCAGGAACAGAGGTGACTGGCCTGTAGTTCCCTGGGTCTTCCTTTTTTCCCTTTTAAAAAATGGGGTTTATGTGTCCCTTTTTCCTGTCACTGGGAACTTCACCAGTCTGCCATGACTTTTCAGGTATGATGGAGAGTGGCTTAGCAACTTCATCTGCCTGTTCCCTCAGGAACCTTGAATGCATCTCATCAGGTCCCATGAACTTGTGCACGTTCAGGTTGCTTAGATGGTCTCAAACCTGATCTTCTCCTACAGTGGGTGGTACTCATTCTCCCAGTCTTTGCCTTCGGATTCTGTGGGTGGTGTAGCTGGGGCATTTGGAGGTGAAGACCAAGGCAAAAAAGTTGTTGAGTACGTCAGCCTTCTCCATGTCAGTTGTAGCCAAGTCTTCTGTTTCACTCATCAGGGAGTACAGTTTCTTTCATCTTCCTTAGTTGCCCTCTGTACTGGAAGAAACCCTTCTTATTTCTCATGTCCCTAGCCAGATACAGCTCCAACTGTGCCTTGGCTCTTCTCATTCCCCTCCCTGCATTCTCAGGTCATGCGCCTGTAACCTCCCCAGGATGTATATCTCTGTCTCCACTGCCTATTGATTTTGGTTTTGTGTTTCAGTTTGGCTAAAAGGTCTTGACTTAGCCAAGCTGGTGTCCTGCCTTCCATGCCAGACTTCTTGCACATTGGGATTCAGAGCTCTTGTGCCCTAAGAAAAATGTCTAAATATCTCCCAGCTCTTGTTCGCTCCTTTGACTCTGAGAGCAGTTTCCCAAGGGATTCCATGCACGAACACCGTAAAAAGCTGAAAGTTTGCCTTTCTGAGGTTTAGGGTCCTGGCTCTACATTTTGCCCATCCTGTACCCCTCAGGATTGAGAATTCCACCAGGGCATGATCACTGCAGCCCAAACAACCTCCAGTCTTGACCTCTTTAGTAAGTTCTTTCATATTACTGAGCAACAGGTCCAGCAATGCCTATCCTCTGCTCAGGCTCTTCCACCGTCTGTACTAGGAAATTGTCATCAACTCACTCCAGTAGTTTCCTGAACTGCTTGCAGTTTGCTGTGCCATTTTTCCAGCAAATGTCTGGGTGGTTGAAGTCTTCTATCAGGCTCAGGGCCTGTGAGTGTGATGCTTTCTGCAACTGGAGAAGGAACTCTTCATCAACGTCCTCTTCTCATTTTGGCAGCATGTAGCAGACTCCAAGGATTGTTTCCTCTGTTGGTCTGGTCTCTAATTTTCACTCACAAGTTCTTGACCTGTGCATTGCTGTTCTTCAAAGATAGCTCCATGCAATCAATCCCATTTTTGACATAGAGGGCAACTCCCCCATCTCTCTGTCCTTAAATTGTTTTTCATGGGTAAAATTTACAATGATTTCTTTTGGTATGTAGAAACTACTGGTGAAGGAGAGCTAGGCTAGGTTGCTACTGTTTTCACCACACTTCCCAGTCTTACTCTCCCTCTCCTGACACAAGCAGCTGATTCTCCTGTAGCTGCAGTACTCCTTGTTCCTGCTCCTTTGAACTTAATCTGATGGGACAAGAATGGACTTCAGACCTCAACAATGAGTTTGTTCATGTTTCTGTAACATTAAATTATGTCCTGTACTGACTCTGCCCTGTTATTATTAAGCTTAAAAAATATAGGCAAAATAAATTGCTGATATTTCCAAAATCTGTAATTTGTTTCATCAATGAGTAGTGTGATACGCTTGCTTTCTATAGCCTCACTGATAAGACAGTCTGCGTTTCCCTGCTCCTACTCTTCAACCAGTCAACTTTATAGTGTGGGTAGAGATATGGAAAACAGGGATTTAAATGTATGAATAAGAAAAAAAATATTCATTTCCCCTTTATAAAGCCTCATAAAACAATGTTTTATAAAGAATATTTTCTGTGCTATCTTTTTTGTAAGGAAGAAAGGCTGTTGTATTTTCCTGTTTTACACCTGATTTTATGCTATACCTTTCCCTATCCTGAGTTAACCACCTTTAAGGTTATGAGGGAGTTTATACACAAACTCACACCATCATTTCATCTTGTGCCATTACTGCAGTGGTTTATTTTTGCAATCAAAACTGGCATCCTCTATTTACTAAACTTGGAACAATGTATTCAAGAAGCTGTTGGACAGTCTTTAGAGCTAACAGTATCAACTGCAGTAAAGGAAGGCTGGTTCTGAGGGTAAATAACCCATTGCCAATAATATGTAAAAGCAGATACTCTTATTTTTGTAGGAAGTTGCATTCAAAACATATAACAACATATTTAAATAAGAATTGCCAGACTATGAATATAGGGCATTAACAACTGAGGGGCATTTTCCTTTCTTTTCTTTTCCTTCCTCTAATCTCTATAATCTGTGTGCATCAAAAAATAAAGAAACAAACAAAGAAAAAACTTATCACTGGTGAAGTATTCAATTGCTTTGGTTTAAACTTTTGAAAGTTGTATTTTTCATAAAGCCACAGGCATCCATTACGAGAGGGTCTTCAATATTTTCAGAGCATAGTTGAAGGTATTTGAAATTTTCCGTGACTGGTGGTAAAGTTATTTTATCATTAACCAGGTTATTCTTCTTTGCAATTTACACTAGCTAGAAAAAACCCACATTGCCGTATTTTGTTAATAAAATGCTTGCTATGGGAAAATGCAGTTAGTAATGAAGTTAGTACAACAATTGGTGTGAAACGGCATTAGTTAACAAGACTCATACTCCCCATGTGAAGTCATTGAGAGTACGTGCCTCTGAGAAGGTCTCTTGTCTCTGAGGTACAGTGGTTTCCTTTATACTGTCCTTTTTGTCATTCCAGGCTTTCACAATAGCCGAATTTGTTCAGAAAAATTTGTCATCATGTTTTGTAAATTGTCATGAAAACTTGTCCTACATGACTGTGACTCCAGTCCTGCATGTATGCATGAATGAGTATGTCTGCAGATATAGGTGGTCCCTCTTCTCAGAAAAGCACTATGGTAAGATTTGGTCAGATCAAAATTTCCATTTGTGAAGTATTACAGAACCAATTTAAGTATTCATTGATCTGAGTGGACTGTTACTTGCAAGAGGAGCATATGGGCCTAAATGTTTGGACATGTGCAAGTTCAACATAGATATATGGATGGACATAGCTGTACATACATTCCACTGCTTTTTTTTCTGCACAGGAAAAAACTTTGTCTTTGAAGTAATAAATTAGGTTCCTTCTGGTACCAAAATTTTATTTAATTGCTTTCTTTTTTTTTTTTTTAAAGCCTCCCTTAGTGAAATTACTCTACTAGTTTTATTAGTATCAGAACCAACCCCTTTATTTCTTGTGTTTCTAGGATTCTGATAAAGCAAAAAATGCTGAAACAGCTTTATAGCAATATGACTCCATTGTGCTTCAAGTGCAAGGAAAAAGAGTCCGTTTTGGCTGCTTGCTGTAACAAAAAGCTTCTTTCAAATCTCTGACCAGGTGTGGGTTTTTTTGCTCTCTTATTCTCCCCCAAATCAAAGCCAGTTAATATGTATTTTTGTCTCATTTCATTTTGATTGCTTTGAGGTTGTGCAGTGACAGGACCTATGAATCTTTCAAGTTTTATTTCAGTATTTTGCATCATTCATCATTCTGAATCCATGTCGATATTTCTTTCCTTGGGGGTTAAGAATTGATTCTCTACCACCCCTGCAGCTCCCTAGGAAGGTATATACTTCTTCTTTTCTCTTTTCTCAGCCCATCTAGCTGCATTTAAGTATGTTACTCTTACCTTTCTCTTAAAAGGCATGTTTTGTGATGACATGTAGCTAAAGAGGTTACTAGACAATACCTTGCTGGTTATATACCACAGCAGTACAGATTAATCAAATAGTCCAGTAAGAATCAGCTTTTATAATGGTATGGATCTAATACATTTTACTGAAGAGTTGTAGTTCCTTCTTGTCATGTAACTGTAATTTGATCAATGTCCATAGATAATCATCTTACCTATATGGAAGCCTTTTTCATTTGATGTGTTACTGCAAGTGCCTTCCAAGTCATATAGGCAAGTATGTAATGTAAACCGTCATTGCATCTACTAGACACAAAGTATATGCAAAAAGCCCTCTGGGACAAGGGGACCCATGAGCAACACAGGCTGTGTTGATTGTTATGGGTGTAGATGGTGGGCTGGAGGCTGGCTACAGAGATTTCAACCCAATCTTTTGCTCTAAGCACAGAGGGCAAGAGTTTCTAAGACTATTCCATAGAGCTGGGACTGTTTAACCTGGAGAAGAGAAAGCTTGGGGTGGGTGGGTGGGTGGGTTGTATCTTATCAGTGTATATAAATCTCTGAAGAGAGGGTGTGAAGAAGATGCAGCCAAGCTCTTTCCAGTGGTGCCCAGTGACAGGACCAGAGGCAGTGGCCACAGTTTGAACATCAAGAAACGCCTTTCTTCTGTGAGGGTGACTAAGCACTGGCACAGGTTGCCCAGAGAGGTGGTAGAGTCTGTGTCCTTGGAGATGCTAAAAAGCTGACTGAACATGGTCCTAGACAGCCTGCTCTAGATATCCCTGTTTGAGCAGAAGTTGGACCAGATGATGTCCAGAAGCCCCTTCCAACCTCAGCTTCTGGTTCTTTGAATTCACTCTACAGTTAATGAATCATTAGAAAAATCCGCTTTTGGAGATTGCTCAACTCACATGATTGTCTTTCAGTACAGTGATAAAGATAATTAATCATTCAGGCTAGACTATTTTGTTGACTTTTGACATGTGAAATGTCAAGACCCCATGAGTGTCTCTGTTGATTCATGCTAGCCAGTCTCCCAAATGATTCAGGAATGCCAGCAGGCAAGGTGGTGAACATATGTACCAAGTATGCAGGTGCTTTCAGCAGTCACAGAGACTCTTTATGGCTTTGAATGTAATGTTGAATAAAAATATGACTGTGATAAGTCTGTCCTCAGTGTCCCTCAGCATGTGAGAGCGATGCTTTGAGCCAAAGGCAGAACGGGAAAAGCTGGGCTGCAGGTCTCCAGACCACTCTGTTTAACTGAGAGGCTCCTTGGGGTTGCTTACTCCAGAACAATTTAAAACCAAATCAGATTATAATGGGATGAATTATCATTTTACTTCAGCAATTACTTTGAGATAATCTCAGCCAGACCACAGAGCAATGAAGCTACAGAGCTAGAGGTCTGCTTTGCCTTCTGTTTCTTTTTTGGGACTAAAAGCATCTTGCAATAGGAAATCAAGAACCATCCTTAACTGCACTAGTACAACGCAGCGGTGTACTGTGCAGGCATTATCTCTTCTTTTCTTGATAAAACATTGCTTTAAACTTTGCTGTAAAACTTTAACTTGGTTAAATGTTATCTCTATGGCTAGTTGAAACTAAATGGAAAGAAAGCAGGGTGGATAGTCCTGGTTAGAATAGGTGTCCCTATAGTCTCTGCTACGGTTTGGTGTTATAGATATTTGCGGTTTGTGTAAGATTCACGTTTAATGCCGTATTTTAAATAAAATGCACCCATGGTATTGATAGGGATATGGCAGGCTTTTACAAGTAGACACAGGGTGGTTATGATTTCTGGAATCAGTTAATGCTTTTGCCTAGGTAGTATTGTAGGTCTTAAACACTTTTCTTGCAATTCAGGCGACTCATACAAGACTCCTGTCTCTTCCCCAGATATTTTTCTTCCAAAACTTTATTTAGAGTCAAAGGATGATACCTGAGCGATTATTTAGCTGTGCCTCTGCGATTTATTACTATGGTAAAAACTTTCCTTCCATATTACAAAGTATTTTAAAAATGGGAGCCAGTAGCCTATATGGGACCTAGGGCAGGAGAAAAAGTGTGTCTACTGACACTATTCCCCATCTTGGACAGGGAAGTCCCAGTAGAAAGGCTAGAGATTCCTCAGAGCTGGAATCTCTGCTGAGAACTTTTTGTTTTGTCAGGAACTGGGTTTTTTTCTTTGATACCAAGAATTCAAATGTGATCTAAATAAAGTTTTGGAGATAGAATGAAAATGGGAAAGGGTAGAAGTTGTCAAAAGACAGGAAGAGGAATTCTCTTCCACCTCCGCCTCAGCCCTGCAAATTACTCCTCATGCAAAATAAAGGTTAACAAATTCAAATAAATCTTCTTCCCCTCTCCAGTTGTTCCTTGCTGTCCTTCAGACTCTGGATGAGCTCCTTACACAGTCTTCTTGATGTTGTCAGATATAAGGAACAACAACCAAGATTTGTAAAGCCTAGAAATTGTTCCATGAAGAAAATCTATACTGGAATGTTTTTCTGACTTCAGTCACTGTTGGTTAAGGAGCTCGTGGGTTTTTAGTGCAAACTGTTACAGGATGGCAGCCCTCATCGGTATTACCCTTAGTAACGTCTTTGAGAACTTTCTGAGCAAGTGTATCCTTCCCACATCCTTTAACTTCGGTGACTATATAATTGTCCGTGTTTGATACCTAAGGACTTGAAATCACAAAAATCATGAAAATCAAAGGTGACAGATGCTTTCAGAAGTTTCTTAACAAAAAGAACCAGAGTCAGAAGAAAAGTAGTAAGTTAAAGCAGTTATTGCTAAAAGTTAGTCATGGGTGAAAGACAATGAATAAATACCACAATACCAATTTATATTTGCTTATAAATCCAGGTGAGAGATTTTATATAAATTCAGCATAGAAATGCATAGCAGATACAGGTATTTTATTAATTTATGCCAGATCATGAAGTTCTTTGTATTGTGCTAGGTGCATTGCATATAACAGTAATGCTGTCATGAAATGCCCTGAAATGTAAAGCCTGTCAAACGAATTCCTCTAGTTTGAGAAAATATCAGTGTAAGAGAATAAATAAGTCTAATTTCTATCTTGAAACTTACAGGAACATTTTCTTTCTGCTGGGCTGATCAGTTGAGACAGACATTGTTCTGATAGGTTGACTCTGCTTGTTACTCCATATCATACCTAACCTTCTGATCACATCCTATTTGCATGCAAAAACAAGCCTGTAAGGAATTCAAAATGGACACATTTTGGGGATAAAGTGCAACATTTGGAGTTTAGGGTGGTACCACTTAATTCTTTTTGTTCTTTGCAACTGAAAGTGCAATGACTTTGAAACTCTGCTAAGGTATCAAATGGGAAATGCTATAACCAAAGACATGATCAGCATGAAA
>JAVJGI010000057.1:49765623-49779704 GCA_035590275.1 Ibycter americanus
AAGGGCCTAGTTGTTGTATTACAGACACCTGGGTTTGTAACTTTCAGTCCTCAGGGAGTAAACCCTGGCTTTCGACACTTGGCAGAATGCTTTGGATTTTTTCCATTTTCTTCTATTGATCCTAAAATACCGATTTTAACATAATCTCTAAAGAGACAAGTGAATGCATTGCCTCCTTAAATATACCTGTGTGTTAGTTTCCACAAAGTGTTTCTCTTCAATTGGTGCTGAAAAGCAAATTGACCTAGATGGATATATGAGGATCTCTAAAGAAATTTGTGCTAAATTACTGCAGGGAATTGAATTTGCAGCTCAGCTCAAACAGTAACTGTCTCTATTTAAAGTGATGTAAAGAGACATCCGCTTCCCTTGTGATATATGCTGTTCTGGATGACCTTTGGCAGGCTTAGCTGGATTGTGTGACAGTGTTGCAAAAGACAGTGGAGCCTAAAACAAAAGGATTTTTTTAAAATTTTTTTTTTCCTGCACATTAGCAGGGTTGCAACTACTGATATATTTATGAAATATTCCTTGAGAATGGTACAACATCAATGCCATGATAAGAAAATTATTTGCAAGCAGGAATCTATCAGAATTTCAATTATTTAGTCATAAATGAAGAAAGGAAATACACCAAATATTGCTTGGTCAACCTATGAGGTATCTTTGGTAATCACTTCACTTTGCAGAAAAGCAGTTTCAGAAGCTGTCTGTATTAGCATTTTTATGGTTTCCAGACTACAATGAAACATCAGCCTGCAGTTTTGCTGAACATTTGTTGGATTTTATTAATCATCTGTAATGGTTTCAAATCCAGAAGGAGCTAACTGTTTAAATGACAGGTACCAAAGGAATCCTGAAGAGCTATTTTGACCTTGCAATGATTTTTACTTTAATAAGTGTTAAATATCTTTGTAACTAATGTCATCTTTCCTAACTAATGTTATGTGATTATTCAAAAAACCTGACTGCATGAGTCAAAAATAGAGTGAAGCAAACATACACTTGGTTTAGAGCTTGATTTTGACTGAATTTAACAACTTTTGTTGTGGAACAGATGAGACTATGAAATGACACTTCACAAAATCCCATGTCAAACTCTTATCATTTTTACTGCCTTGTATAAACAGGTAGAAATTTGGCTTGCAGTTCTGATACGGAAAGACACTTTCACTGGTTTTATGGATGTTTGCAAATGGTATTATGACAGCTGGTACTGCTATTCACTTGGATTAATTAGAGAGTCATATGAAGAATACAGAAATTTGTAGTTCCTTTGCAGGACTACCACAGGCTCAGTATCGCACAGAAATGCTACAGGGCTGAGAAGACTTGAACAAACCACCTCAATTCCCCTTTTCCCTTTGCAAGCAATAGAGCAGGATTTTCTGCACAGCATTTGAAAATGCTGGGAATAATTCCATTTTTATACTAATAGCCATCCCTAGTTGTAACTTGGCAGCTAAGGAGATATAGTACGGTGCCTCAGCCGTGGAACAGGTGTGCTGCAGTCATCACCAGCGCACTGGTATTTATTCCTATCCTCTAAATGGCTTCTATATGAGAAAATTTTCACCTGCAAAATGGTATATTGATAACTTTCACTTAATCACAGTAAGTTACAATATAGATTACAAAGCTATTTTAAATCCTCCCTACCCTTTTTGATCTCTCTCTCTCTCTCAGAAGTCATTGGCGTCTCGAATGATATCAGTGAAAGTCAAGTTGCTCTTTTCCTGCCACAGGGAGCAATGGATCCCCATTGTGGTGGTTTTAACTCAGATGGATGCTTTTTTTTTGAGGTACAACTTGAAGAAACACATTACAAAGCTTGCTAGTAAGATTTAATAGCCTAGGAGAGAAGTTAAGATTAGAAGGTCTGATGGTCATTTCTAGATTGAAAAAATTTGTTACTCTAAATAACACTTAATTGTAAAACCTCTGTAGGCACAAACTATCCCATGTCCCAAACTTTTAAAAGAAGTAAACTCTGAGATTGCTATCATTTGTGCTTCCTATTCCTGTCACTACCAGGATCCAGAAGAGAAGCTAAAAGAAAGAGGATGTTTTGGTGGAATACTAGGCAATATTTTCTGCATGGCACAGCTAGGCTGTAAAAAACAATTCCAAGAAAATCTGTAAAGTAATCTGTTTCAGAATTTGGTCGAAGAACAAAAGCTAAACATGCATTTTAATTTGCAATGACAATAGGGACACACTTGCACTCGATGCACACTTCCTGTGAAGCTCCCTCTCAGAGGAGAATGCAGACCGGATGGTAGTGAGGAGACAAAGAAAAGCAGTTTACTTTTTATTAACTCAAGGAAATTAACACATAAGTGAACCAGGACTCCAGCGACCTGTCCTTGCTAATTAACCCCAAATCTTCCCCATCCATGCAGCTCGGTACAGGGATATCAACAGGCAGGTAGTCATCTGTATAAAAATTAACTTAGCAGAGCAATGGAGATCTGTGCATCTGTTTTGTGAGGGAAAAGACCCATCCCTTGGCTTGCACAAGAAAATTCACAAGTAGAATGTCTCAGATGTCCTATTTCTCCTCATAAAGGTCTGCCATTTGGCAGTCTAATTCTGCTGTGATTTACAGAATTACAAGATCTTTGAGCCACTGTTCACATATTCCACTTTTTCAATAGTGTGACGCACAGCATCAGCACTCAGTAAACAAGAGTAATACTGCACTAAGTTGGTTTAGGTTTTCTCCAGATGTATGGTAGATCAGAATACTTCATTGTATTTTTTTTAACTGGTGAGCAATCTTTGCTGATTTAGCGTACATGGATAAATGCATTCCAATAATTTGTTGAATTACCTTGTTCTGCTTTACAGCAATATTGCCTACAAGAGTATAGTGGGAACAACAATGTTGTGTTTACAAGACAGGATACATTTTTAAAGATGCATACTTTAAAAGCATATTGTTATTATGCTTGAAAAACTGAAGAAGCGACACGTTACATTTACACTACTTACAGATGGACATGAGTTTATTTTCTGAGCATGTTATGGACTTATTCAGCATGCTTCAGCTTGAGGGACACAGGACTAATTCTGAATTCAAAGTGAATTTCAGTTTCCACATTCCTCTGAATATGTTGTATACTTAGAATCCTGCTGTAAGATCCTTATTTACATAGCCAATATTATATGGATATGTGTGTGTACCACTCACAGAAGAGAAAAAATAAGTTCATTTAATACTAGTTAAAATCTATGAGCTTTTCGGGGGCGGGGGACACACACGACACGGAGACACAGGACATGCTTTGGTATTTGGGCATGCCATGCCAAAACTACCCTCCATCCTGTTGTAAGCTTGAGCCACTGTGCAAAAGGAGTGCAAAAACAATGCAAAATCCATATTCTCAAAAAAAGAACTGTCACGAGCAACCTAGCCCACTGCCGTGAACACAAAGAGCCCGAATTCAGATCTCTGCTCCTAATGAAGCTCCCGTTACATCCAACAACTCTGGAAGAAAGCTAATTTGGGACTCCCTGACCTACCTTTTTCCCTTGGGAAGACTTATCATTGAGAGCAAAGCCAAATTGTCTGTTGCTTACTTTCTGCCCTACTCCAATTACACTTTCTGCTTTTGTATTTCCCAATGGTCTTGGAGGATTAAGACATAGGACATTGCTAGAAAATAAGAGCTGTCTGTTCAAGTACTCTCAGACTGGCAAGGACCCCAGTAATCTTCCTGACTTCTTGGCCAGATGGTTCGACTAGGTCAGATACAGTCCATCCACCCTGTATTTACTTTTCAAGAAGATGCCTAAGGAACAGTGCAGGAACATACCACAGTATTTCACACTGGCATATCTCAAGGAACAGTGCAGAAACAAGGTGAACAAACCACAGTATTTCACACTGACATAGCTCTAGTGTTATAAAGGTGGAGGTGGTCAGGGGAAGACATTGGCTCAGCTTTGAGCTGAATTTATCACATATGTTAGGTAAGACTGGAGCTGTCTGAGTGTCTGAGCACCTCAGGCTGCCCTCCACAGAAAAGCAGATCTTAGACACCTCCCTGGTCACAGTGAAACACATAACACACCACAAGCTGAACTGCCACAGAAATTTCCTCTCTCCAAAATGGAGCTACTGTTTTACTTTAAAATGCTCACAAAGGCAGGCAATCTTGCACAGCAGGTGGTTGAAATGTCCTTTTCAACCTAGGAAATGCAGAGATATTACGCTGACTTAGATACTCCATCTTCCTGTCCTAAAGAAAGACTGCAGTTGCCCCTTAGAAAGAGGC
Source organism: Ibycter americanus (assembly GCA_035590275.1). Classification (NCBI taxonomy): domain Eukaryota; kingdom Metazoa; phylum Chordata; class Aves; order Falconiformes; family Falconidae; genus Ibycter; species Ibycter americanus. Next base: position 49,769,904 of record JAVJGI010000057.1, read on the forward strand.
TTATATGCCAAAGTAGTACATCCAGATTTTAAAGGAGGACTTTAACAATTTTTATATCCCCATCACTATCTGGTGAATAACTGCAATAGCTGCATGCTGTGTGGTGTTCACTCTGGGCACTTATTGCCAGCTGTGCTGCACCCAGGGCTAATGTACCAAATTCATCTCAGTGCTGAAAAGTGTTGACCTGGGGCAGGCATCCCTAACCAGTTTTTAAATAATCAGATTGGCAGGCAACATTTCTGATATGTCTACTTACCAGGCAGCATACAACCACTTTCCAGTAGTGGTCACTTACACCAATTATACCACATAGCTGGGACAATCCACAGTCCTGAAAATAGGAATCAGTTGGACAATTTGGCAGCATATATATCTCAGAAAAGTTCAGTTTATGGGTGTGGGTGGGTAATATGCCTTTATTATTTTTCTAATCTATACCTTAGATAAAGAAAGCCCTCCAAAACCTATACCCCTCCACATTGCGCTCCCCCCTGCCCCCCCCCCCCCCCATCTACTGCTGTACCCCAGCTGAACAAGGCACCAGGCATGGACAAGAAAGGAGTCATCAGTGGACTTTAAAGAGATCACTTTGGTCTTCTCAGAAGAAGTCAGTTGCAGGTTCATTTTTCATCTGTGGTGATTTGTATCATACTACCATTTTCTCTAATATATGGCAATCTAACAACACTGACCATCTTCTATATGTCATATCATTAATTCATCTTATTCTTTGTAAAAGCAAAGATTAAAACATATTCCTTTGGTGTTTCCACTCAGAATAATTAGAATTAATTTTAAACACAGTATTAATTAATGTACCACTACACATTAACCTATATTTTTCTAGGTTTTAGTGATGTACATTGTAGAAAAACTGAAATTGTTGAATTGCAGAACTTGTAATTGATTTAATTAAGTATATGCTAAATCACAGCTGTTTCTTCCTTCTTCAGTTATATCAGTTAGGTAAAGAGCTGGGAAGTCCTGCTCTGTCTTTAAACACAAAAGTTTGGGACAGTGATGTAACTCAGGGCCTGTGTTCCACAGACATCTCCCTAACTGTACTGACATGTAACTTTAATTATCTTTATAAAATAAACTTTGTGACTCTTTTTTGACCTCTTTTGAATGTGTACTAGGTCCATAGTACACACAAACCTTTGAATATACTTGAAGAATTAAGAATTTGATCAAGTGAACACCCTGGGAGCTAAAGGCATTTACCATCCATTTGGAGATGTATCTTTTTTGTTTGGACTGCATCGAGCTTAGGCTCTAAATTCTGAGATGCAATACCACTGGGCTTTCAAACATCAGATACAGCTTTTAGCAGCTTTTTAGCTGTGGGATGGCATTAGGACTTAGACTGGGGCCTGTTAGCACAAAATAGGATTTAACAGTTTACTAACACCTTGACAGGGGTTTTAAGGTTGTCAGTGGTATTTGAAAAAAGGCAGAGAGGGCAAACCAGGAACATTTGGCACTTACTGACTGTAGCTCAGATGATCTGCTGTGTTGGATGCAGTCTAACGTAGCAGAGAAGAGGCATAATGAAAAAGTGCATTAAAGCTTATTGTTTTCAGGACATACCTATTCTTTCCTGATCGCCAGAACAGATTGGAGTTGTTACTAGGTGCTGCCATGGAGCTAGCCAGAGAAGAGCTATGAGGCACAGCCTTCACCTCCATCCCCACAAACGTAAACCATGGCCTAAGATGAGCTATGGCAATTCCGTATTCACAAAAACCACCTTCAGGTGATGGACAGCCATTATTAGATGTTATCTTATTTATTGCTACAGACCTACTTCTGCAAAGATGAAAGGATCTAAGAAACTGGTTCCAAGTGTCCAAACATGAGTTAGGAATAGTCATCCTTGCCAGGGTTAGCGAAAAGACCGAGCTGGGGACACTCAGTGCCAGATGTACCAAGGCTGCAGATGCTGCTACTACCAGAATACCATGGTGCAGTAAGTAGCATGCATATAGGGAAGTGGCTTGAAAGAGTTTGCAGAGTATATTGAGGGGAAATGGACCAACAGCCTGGATGTCACTTACCTCCCTGGCACTCTGGTGCTTGCACCAGAGTATTAGTTATCTGACTGAACAACAAAAGCATGAAAATGCTAGGTCTCCCTAGCAAAAAATGTACATGTACTTTTTTCTGAAAGCTTGTCTCTAAGCTCAAGACCAAAGTGCATCACTATCAATCTTGAATTTCACATTCTAAAGCATTTGATGTGCAATACTTACTTCTAAAAAGCAGCAGCCTTGTAAGTGAGGAATGATGATCAAGTCTCAAAACTCTGCAACAGCCTGGAATAGTAAGAGATCTACTGCAAAGTTTTAGTGACAGAATTACGCTTTAGGGATTTTCTTCCTCTGGAGTTTAACATGAACTTCTTCCTTCATTGCTAAGAAATAAATACAGATACAATGAAACATCATTAAAGTCACTGGAAATCTTAGTCCTTTACTCAGACACATACTTAACATTACTTTTAGTTTTATTTATTGAAGATCTTTGTTGGTACTTCTAGGACTTTTTTTCTTTTCCAAGGGACTGGTTTTGGCATTAGCTAATTTTCCTTCAGCTTCCTGTCAGTAGTGGAAGCTGACTTGTGGCTGAAAGATCGGTTGAATGAACTTTGTAAGACTTGTTTTGAAGTTTAGAAAGCAGACATTCTTTATTATGGTGCCAGGAACACAGAGAGTATCTCCTCCTAATGTGCTCACCTTGTCCTCAAATACACGTCCCTTGTATTCTGTATACTCATACGTATGCATTACATTTTCTCAAAATCCCATACATATTTGGTTATTACCCAGAATCCATTTACATTAGTCCCTCCTTCTTTTGTACGTGTAGTTTTCTTCTGAATTGAGTCAGAGGGCTGCTTTTGTGACCACTGAGATGTTGTTGGCTTCTAAACATCATGACCTCGTCATCTTAGTCCTTTTACAATGTTTTCTTGGCAAAACCTGCTAGGTTTCCATGAGATTCAACCAGTTCTTTTCTTTCATCCTAGATATTCCGTTCAAGTTGGATCATAAATCTCATCCATACAATACTGGGCCTTCTCGATCACAATCTAATAATTATATTAAGGTTGTACATATACTAATGTTATACATTAAACTTCTGGTATCACTGATACCAGACCTTCCTTTGACTTTTTTTAATGATACAGTGGGGTAATGATAACTAAGGGCACTTGAGGAAGCTGGTGTGTTGTTAACTTGTTTCTCATTATTTGAGCATCACAGCAGGCCTCTTGCCCACTGGTAATAGGAATTGTATTGTTCTCTGTCCACTTTCCCTTGCCTTATATGACCCTGCTCAGCAGATGTGAAGAACTGAAGCAATTGATTAGGAAGCTGGTGTGTATTATAGAGCAAATGTATGCTTGTCCTGATGTGCCTTGTGTTCATATGCAGACACAAATTTTAAGATCAGAATTTTGGAGTTTTCTACAGCAAGAAATTTCTGTTTTGAGTAGATGTGAGCTTGATCATATCTAACAGAGGGACCATGCTTCCCCATATAGTCCTTCCAGGGTGCTGAACTCTTTCCTTTTTTAGGGATCTATTATCTGGTCCCATGATATGTTTGACCCCAATGCAAATATTTGCAGATCAGATATTTGAACAGAAATTACAGTTATCTAAAGACAAGGGTCTAAAAGCACACCCTTAATGGTCTCAACTCCTGCCTGTAGCCTGAGAAATCAGAGCACTACATTTGCAAGTGATCCACTGCCAAATCTAGTACCAAAGACAGCAGCACATCATGGTCAGCATTGGGAGAATGCAACATGGTGAAAAAACAACCACCAAAAAGCCTTTGTAGATCAACATTTTCTGGAGCAACCATGGACTGGGAATGATCCCTTCCATGGAGTGAGAGTTCATCTCAAAATTAGTGTGAGGCTTGAGGGCCTTTATGATCTCGAATACAGGTGTATCTTGACCACCTTTTCATGTACCAGATGCAGACAGTTATGGTGAATCTTGAAAGAAAAATAATATTTTTTTTAAAGTGGCAGGCACAACTAGAATGGGTCTTTGTAACTGAATCCATCCCATCAGAACTCCATTAAGACAGGAATGTAACTGAATAGCTTCTTGAAAACACTGCAGAAAAATGAAGTGGAGGGCATGAGGGACAGAGTATCACAATTCAGAGGCAATAAACTCTCAGGATACTTTCTTTAAATGTAATTTTAAACAATACATTTCCTCTGGCTTTCCACAAGGACACAAAGTATAGGAAAACCATTATCAGAAGTTCAATTATTTTAATAACAGAAGTAATGCAAGGATAGTGAACACTTCTACAAGCTTTTTAATTTTCTACTTGAACGTGCATGATGAGAAAAGATCGCAGCCTGTTCATAAGTCAATTCCATTTACCTTCTTATTCCTAAGGCACATTCCAATGTAATTCCTGTACATAAACTTCTCCCTTTTTTTCTTGTTCAAGCATTTACTAGAAGGAAATATTGCAGAATAATACAAGCAACCATATTTTGCTAAAGACCTGAGAGATGTTTGAGGAATAACCCATCCCTTCCTTGACTCATCAAAGGCGACAGGGGTCTTTAGAAAGTCTACTATGACAGATATAGATCAGTACAGTGTTTACGCAGGGAAATCTGGCAGAAAACCACCACAGCATGATATGAAATATGCTTCCCCAGATCAAAATAATGTTTTTGCCCTGGCCTGGGAGATAAATTGATAAGGCGAGGAGAACATATCAATTCCCTGTGGGAGTTGTGGACTCTTTCATTAGCACTGTCTGACACAGCACATACTACAAACCACATCGTGAGGGAGAAGATGTTCAGTGTTGCACATCTGTTATCCCAAATCTGAGTTCTCCACCTGGTGTGCAAGAACCAATTCACACACAGAGCCGAGATAATCGTTTATTGCATGTCTTTGCAGACATGGGTGCTAGGTGGTAAATCTACAAAGCTAGCACATCTCTTAATACATGATAAATTTTTTTATACACTTTGGACAATTGCTTACAGTGACATTTGATCACAGTTAATTCTCACTGGTTCTTAGGAGCCTCATCTGTGCATGTTCTGTGGGGAGGGTTTTTTTTTAGTAGGGGGCTTTCTTTCTCCAGGGTGGATCATTTAGATACTAATTAGGATCGTACACACATAGTTTGAGTAATATTCTGCTTGTTGTCGTTAACCATTTGGTTCCCCTTGAGCTTATCCTATTTCTTAGCTTGACCTATTTATGGTGTCTATTCCTTCTCTCAAGGCCATATCTTGTTAACTATTTGTAAGGTTGATTAACATCCTCTGTTTTTCAAATTCTGTTTTCTTTAAAGTAAATAATTCTTGTATCAAATCCATCCTTCTCGCCCTACCAAACAGCAACTACATCTAGCTTGGAGTAGCTTGTGTCCTATTAGTACAATCTGAGATCCACATCTGTGCAAAGGCATCCATAATGCATGCTCTCATTGCCTTCCTTTTGACTCTGGACATCACCAGCTTCTGAATAAAGCCAACAACCTCCCTGGATCAGCCCTGACACATGATCTACCACCATCGAACTGCTTAGCTGACAGCAATACCTCAAAGTATCCCTTTGAGGTAGATGCTGTGCATTAGCAACTGCTTGGTGCCCTCTTCCTTCCCAGCTGGTTTGTCACAATGGTGTTCAACCCATCACACCATAAGACAAAATTAAACACTGAAGTGCAAACACGCCACCATGGCTCTTGCCAGATCATTGAAATTAACATTAGCAGAACTCCCGGCTGGGAAGGCCTAACTACCTCAGGTTGCCTTAACAGGACCGGATCAAGGGACATAGCTTGATATAGTTAACTTGCAGCAGCTAGTAAGTGGACTAGCTCAATGCAACATAACCACTATAACCTGGTCTAAATCTGGTGGGTGAGAAAATTGCTGGGGACTAAATCTGACCACATAGGAAGCTGCCAAAGCCAGTGAAAAAAATTGCACATCTGTAACAACTTTTTCATGCAGCTTTGGCTACTTCAGCTGTACCTTCCTCCTATCTTATTTTAATCTAATCCTATGACCTATTTTAATTAGCAGCCTCAGATACTGTTTAAAAAATAACCAGCGAAGTGCCTTAGCCTAGCTCTTAGGAGTTTGACCCTCAGAAGTCATCATGGAAGATTGCTATTTTAAAATATTGCAGGTGCTGCTGCAGTATCTCCTTCTTCCAGCCACAGACCTGTGTGGAAGCAAGCTGACAAGGTACAATGAAAGCCATCCAACTACTAGACCCATTTCTTTTGACCACTACCACATTCAGATGATTTAAGTTACTAATCTGCACTGCCTCTTCTTGTTGCTTTCCACAGCCTATTGTTCTTCTTGGCTGGTCTGGAAAAAACACTCTCCAGGCAGAGGTTGTCTTTGTTCTGCCCCCTGTATATCCGCAGAGGCTGCTCTGTTTCTTGCAACTGTTTTTTCCCCTAGTGGCCTGGCCATATGGTAGGAGATGTCTGCAGCATATAAATAGTGTCAGGCACTCAGCAAAAAGAAGGCATTCTCATTTAAGGATGTCAAACGTGTTGCCCATGACAGTCCTCAGAGTGAGGGGTGCTGTACGGCAGCATCCTCCCACAGGTGCAAACAGCAGTGCAGTTGCATAAACCAAGGTAGGGAAACTATGTGCAGTGAGAAAACAAGTACAAACAGGGTGTCCTGCGTGGCAGGCATTTGGGATGACCCATCTGCAGAATGACATAATACAAGTACTCTATGAGACAGACAGTTGTGCATAAATGGTAAGATATTATATAATAACAGAAGGGCATTCAATCATACTTCCCACATACCCTGTATGCATTATAAATATCTTTTAGAAGAAAGCTATTCGATAACTGCAAGTAACAATCACAACCGCCTTTCCCACAGAGTGCTATTGTCTATTTCAGAAAATATTTGCATTGCTTTAGCCTATTTTTAAAAATACTTGATGTTTTCTTTTTCTTTCATTTTTTGTTATCTCTTTCCCTTTGATAGTCAATTTTCCTTGAGTTTATTTGATAAGTTTATCAATACAAGTACACACAGCTGTAGTTGAAGAGCATCTGAAAGGCATGTCTGCGTCGATGCATGAATGAGAGAATAAAATATGTTCTGAAAAGGCAAAATCATTTGAGCTGCCAAGGCTTTGACTAGACAAGCTTTAATTTTCAGCTCATAGCAGCAAACTAAACTGACAAGATCAGAGAATGTCTCAAGTTTGTTTTTAAGGTGGAGGTGGGGTGGGGTGGGGTTAGACAGGGAGGAAGAGGGCTCACACAATGCAAATTGGTACTAAATGGCACATTTATCACCAAATTTTTAAAATAATGGAATGTAAATGCCTTTCAAACCATGTAGAATAACAGAAGGTCTTTTAAGAGTGAGTTCATATTTAAAGCTGGAGAAGATTTCTATGACAACGCAAATTTCTTACTACTGTTATGGATAGTTAAAAGTGACCCATGCTCTCTTCTGTATGTACCCAGGATAAATTAGAAGGCACTCACTGAACTGCAGAGCCCTTAGATTTCCAAAGCCTGTTTCCTCAGCTGTAAAACTGAATTGCAGTTTTACATTACCTGCCGACATAAAGCTTGTTTGCTGTTCTGTGGAGCCTTCCAGACAAGGTGTGATCACTGTGCATGGTGTTGCATGTAACACTGGACTGCTACATCTTGCCACTCTTCTATCAACTTGATTAGTCATTTTTCATGTGAAAACATTCCCTCTCCAGTCAAATTCAGGCATCTATCTGCAGTTTATTCAACTGCTTTCATGGGGGTTGCATGGTGCACCTGGAAAATTCTTTGCTCAAGTTTTGCACTGTTTCTGAGGTCTTTCTGCCTAAAATGGGTGTTGTGGTTAGAAGTGAGAATCTCTCTGAAACAACAAATAATTTTAAACACACTTATCAAGCTATGCTCCTCACTAGAAACTGGTGTCTTTCTGATCTGTAATTTCCTTTTCCAGCAGGATTGTCAGTGGAATGATATACTCATCAGTCCATTGCATGATCTTATTTAAAAACAACTTTAAAACATTCCAGCAACTGAGTAAATCTAAAAGTGAACCTTTTAATATTTTGCATGTAGGACACAGCACTATATCAGGCACTTACTAAATAGACAAGTACAAGGACCCCCAAAAATATGGTTATTACTCATTGTCCAGTCCAAAAGTTTCCAGTTCAAAGGATTTACTGTGAAGATTCCTTTCTAAAATAAATCTCACATTCAACCCTGGCCTTTACAGTGAAGTATTGTGCAGAATACTAGTTGACCAAAAATCCATAGGAGCAGAAAATGGTTTGTCAGCCTAGATTCATTCAGGGAAGCTGAAGATCAGCAGTGTTTCTGTACTGTATATTACATTCCCATCTATCTACCTTACATGTTTCTTCCATGTAGCTACTAATGATGTATGTAAAATCTACTATTTAGCATAGGTCCCACTTGGAAATCCAGATGCACACAGGAACTGCCTAGATGGTCTTCTGCCTGCATTCACAGCTCTGTGATTGAAGTTATTGCAGGCCAAATTTCATTCTGAAAACAGAACATAACCAAATTGCACAAAAGTTTGGATCAAGATGAAACTTTCTGCCTTAACATGACCAAAGAATTTTGATGTCTAGATATTGCTAAAGAGTGATGCAGGGAGAAAATAAGTTTCTGACTATTTTTTTTACCTAATAAAAATAAATACTTTACCTTTCTTGTTTAACAAGCTATATATCCAATATAAACCTTGATGCCTTACATATTTTACTGATGAGCCATTAACAAGTTTATAACAGGTATAGTTCCACTCACATAACAGTAAACACTTTCCTAGTATCACTGCCTTTAACTACGTTTTTCCAAAATGATTCTTGCAAGTCCAATGTATTCCTTTAGAAATATTGCAGTACAGAATATTTTGCCTGAATTCAAGTTAGTCTGAAAGCTAATTATCTTTTTAAAACAGATGAAGTTGTTACTTAGGTATGAAATCCCATAAGTATAAGAATAAGAGAATATATTTTGTACTATCTGCCAGGCAGAGATTGTTTGAGGGATGTCTAGTAACTTGCTAGATATTCAGCTGATTAATAGTAGGCGTGATTAGCAAAGCAGTTCACAGCAGAGCAGATGTGCAGTCAACAAAAAGCACTGTTCATTGATGATTTGCTATTGGTCTGAACTCATCTGATACAGTGCTTCACAAGAATACTAAAACAGGCAAAGCTACTAGGCTTTAGACTAGGAGCTAAAGCAGAAATAAAGACAGCAAGCTACATAAAGCACATCTCCAAGTCCAAAACACGTGGCCATAGCCCCAGACCAACAAACGAGAGATAGAAATTCCAGAGTGGCCAGCTTTGCAAAGAACGTACTGCTCTACTGTTCTAAGTGTGTAACCAGCACGAGGACTATTGAGAAGGCATATCCAGTGGACATGAGATTTCATTATAAATAAAATATTAAATGAAATTGAAGATTTCACTAAAAAAAAGCTCCCAGGGTGTTAAGACACAAGAGTATGATACATGCAAGAAAGGTATTGGCATAGTTATCTCAAAAATGGTCAAAATTGGACTCTTGTACATTATGGTACCAGTGAAAACCTTGAATAGAGGAAAATGGAGGGGGGTGGCTTGTAGCTACAGAGCTGGAGAGTTTTGTTTGTTTGCTTTCTTTTTTCTTTTTTCTTTTTTCTTTTCTTTCTTTTTTCTTTTTCTTTTTTGTTTTCTTTTCTCTTTTTTTTCTTTTCTTTTGTTTTCT
>JAVJGI010000057.1:49803158-49816162 GCA_035590275.1 Ibycter americanus
CCCCCCCCACCCCACCCCCCCCCCCACATATTTTCTTAGTACTTGGCTGTGATGTTTCAGGAAGCAGACAACACTAAGAGGAAGGTAAACACAATCAGAATTGAACAGCACCTTTGAGTAACAGCACCAGTTCCGACCCAGAATCTCTTCTTGGAGCGGCAGTCCAGAATTAACTTCTTCCTTGAGTAACGAATAACACTTTTGAACATCTGAGTACTACTTCAAGCTAACTTTCTACTTCTTACGGGCAAAATTCTTCAGAAATATTAATAAAGTCGTCATTGGCAATCCCCAAATTTCCTACCTGTTTCTATTATTCAAGGAAACATTGTAGACAGGTGTTTGAATTCCATTTACAAGACAGGAGGATTTAGGCTTTGGGAATATACACTGCACATGCCTGAAGATACGCCTTAGAGACATGCTGAACTCAAGCCCTTGAGGTGGTCTTACAGCTCAGTAGAAAGAATAAACTCTTGACGTATGTCAAGTCCCCTGCTGTCTTTAAAGTTAATGGTAGGAACTGCAGCAATTCATATCATTTGATAATCTGACATCATTAAATTAAACAAATCTGCCACACCTCTCAGAACAGAACTCTGGGGTGAAAAGCAGTCAGCAAAGCGTTTTGCAATTGCAACTTTTCCCGGGAGGGAGGCCTTAAAAGAAGTCGTAACCTGGGGTTCAAACACAAAGTTTACCATGACAAGCTCAACTGCTTGCCTGTGCGCACCCGGTTATTTACACACCGTTTGCAGCACTCTAGAGCCTCACGGCTTACCTCATTGGTAAGTTTACCAGTAATCTACACTCTTCTTTACTACATGCGTGACTTGAGACTATACTTCTCAAGACATTCTAGCAGCAGAGTCGTTAACAAAACGAGTTAATGCTAAACCCTGAATAATATACGCCATTAAGCGCTTTTCAATTAATATGAAAATTAATTTGAATTCATATCAAAACCCAACCTGAAAATCAGAATGTGGCTCTTGTTTTAAAGCTGATGAAACGTTAACTTCACATGGTGCAGGATTGCTTTATTATTACCATTGACCCGTCAGTCTTAGTTAAATGTCAGCCAAAAGAATTCTTCCTCTGCAGCGTAAGGTTTTGCCTTAATTTAGGATTTTGGGGTGAATAGCCCAAGGAACAAGGAACCACTCCTTAAAATACACATTTTCGCAGCACCTTGCCCCTGTATTTCTTGCGCATGAGCACAGGAAATTAAGCAAGGATAAAAGCTGAATTTTTGTGTACTTCTGAAACAAAGGCAGTATTGGAGCTGTCTTAAATTTTTCCCTGTGAAGACTGGTACAGTAAGTTACAGAGCTCTAATTCAAGGGTTAGAAGATCTAATTAGCTCTTATAAATCCTTAGCTATGTCTTACAGCTTGCTGTATGCGAGATATATGATGAGTATATTCGATAATGTAGTGCGTTCCTTTAAAAACTAGGACTTTTACGTAATAAATACAGCTATAGCTGAAGGGATTGGTAACACCAATTTACTTGTTGGCTGAGGAAAACAAGTAGTGTATGGAATGTTTTTACTAATTGCTTTGCACGCTGCAGCTCAATCAGCTCAAATCGGTGAATACTCTGTAGGCTAATCAAATGATTTTTTTCCGTATAGTAACAAGATAATTCACACCACGTGCTGTTAGCACAGCATATAATTCTTCCTAATGTTACCATACGAAGTTATATACTCCCATGTCTTGTCTATGCTGTTCTTAACGCCTATGTCACCCTGTCATGTCTAGAAAGTACTTCTTCTTTCTTTTCCAGTTCTGAAGCTTGGAGCTGGTGTACCAATGACTGAAAGAATGTACAGCAAAAAAAGCAAAGCACTGGTTCTTCACGTGATTTAAGTATTCCCTCGTCAACCTGAAATTACCATGGAAGTAGTATCTTAGTAGCGCTCCTTATGGTACCAGCTTTTTCCCCAATACTTTTGCCTAATTATACACCACATAACTAGAGTGAAAATTTTGGAGGTTCTGTGATGAATTTGTGCTGCTGCCCTAGGAATGGAAAAGCGCCTCTTCTTCTGGAAAGAGACAGTGTTCAGCTGTTGCACTGGGGCTGTCTATTTCTGGATGTTCTAAATAAGTATGGAAGAGCTAAACAGGGAGTTCTATGGCATGAAGGTAAGACTTTGTTTTTTCAGCCACACATTGGTATTCAGAGGTTTTCTCCACCATTAGATTTTCTCTTTTGCAAGCAAGAGTTATTTCATTTGTGTCTGGTCCATGGGTCTAAGGATCTACAGTCAGACATGTTTTTATTGCAGCTGCCAGTAACCCCAAGCAGCTGTGACTGGTATGCTTTCGTCTGGGCTCTGGGTTTCCTCTGCTGCTGAGGAATAAAGAAATTACTCATTCTGGATCCAGATCACTTCTCTCCATCTGCTCACCATGGCAGTCTCCACCGGTGACTCAAATGTTCTTAGCTCCTCAAATACTTGTACTAAACATGGCCATTTAAAATATAGAGCTATGACTTAGTCCAGTGTGGTTTCTTGCTTTTTTGCTCCTTGCTACAAAATCTGGTAAACGTGCTGAGAATTCTTAGCAAAGAGCTAGCATGGGTTGTCTCAGCATTCCTCAAGTTTTTATAACCCTGTTCATTGCTTCCAATCAAAGTGCCGGAGGAGCATCCGTTCCCACAGATGAGAAATTATACAGTACCTGCTTTCCCATCACCCTATGAAGAATTAATCCTGTTATTAAGATTCAGTTTTTTTATCTCATTGACGTCAATGGCACTCTCACTCTTCACTTTACTGAGACCGTACTTGCTGTCCCGCAAAGTCAAATCAAGCAGTTACGCGTGGGTCCTTGTGAGGAGGCTCTAGCAGCTTCTCACGGGTGAGGTCAGCTGCCCTTGAGCATCTGTTGCAGGTCCTGCAGCATCTGTTGCAGGAGCCCCCTGATTAGGGAGGGTCAGGCACCCTTTAGTCAGTGCCTGGGAGAAGACTATGTAAGAGCCCAGCGCAGAGCACAGCTGGTGAGGGCGGCCGACAGGTGCAGCAGCTGGTGCGGGAAGGCACGAAGGAGGAGGCCTCGGCTGGATCTGTGTCGGTGCAAACAGCATCAGGTACAGTGGTTACATGCCACAGGGCACTTTCCCCAGCAAGTGCTGGAGCAGCTGTACCTGCCAGGGCAGAGGCTTTGACGCAGGCAGAGCTTCAGATGGCAGAAGTGTCCTTCCAAGCCCCAGGCTGTAGGGGTTGCCTGGGGCCTCTGTCTGACAGCAGGAGAGGTGGCCCTCGGTCCTGCAGGAGGTGTGCCATCTTGGGGGAGCTGTGCCTCCAAGTGGAGGAGCTATGGAAGGAGGTGAGCAGTCTGCACAGCATCAGAGAAGACGAACAGGAGATAGACAAGGATCTTCTCTGAGGCGCAACAGCTTGAAAAGCCCTGGAGCCCAGCCTCTATTGCGGTGTGGGCAGTGTCAGTTTCTAGTGTAAGTGCAACCTCTGAAGAAGGTGAAGGATGGAAGCTGGTGGCTTCAGGCATGAAGACAAAGGCTCTGCCCTACCTAAGGGCTTACAACTACAAAACAGGCTCGCTGCCCTCAGAGCTGGAGAATCCAGATATGCCTTCGGGCAAAGGATCTGGACTAGCTGACACTAAACCATGCAGATGAGGTCCTACACAGACAGATGAGAGTAGCCTCACATTCAGAGGACCTGGTCCTCATGGGGGACTTCAACTACCCTGATGTTTACCGGAAAGGAAAAAAAAGCAGGACATAAACAATCCAGGAGGATTGCCCATGGATTGCACCAGTGACAATTTCCCAGCCCAGCTGACAGAGAAACCAACAGGGAGAGCTGCACTGCTGTAGTAAATACTTGGCAACAAGGACGGTCACACTGGGAATGTGAAGGCTAGAAGGAACCTTGGCTGCAGTGGCCGTGAGATGGTGGAGTTGAGGAGAGGAGCGAGGCAAAAAGCCTCATCACAACCTTGTAGGAGAGCAGACTTTGGCTTCTTCAAAGGTGTGCTTCGAAGAGTTCCATGGGATGAAACCATCGAGGGAAGAGGGGCCCAGGAAAGCTAGTTAATACCCACAGATCATCCCAGTGAACGGGCAGTCAGTCAAAAATGTCAGGAGGCCTGTGTGGATGAAGAAGCAGCTCCTGGCTGAACTCAGTCCCAGAAAGGAAGCATTCCGAAGGTGGAAGTGGGGGCAGGTAAGCTGGGAGAAATACGGTGACAGCGTCTGAGCGTGCAGGGATGAGGTTAGGAAAGCCAAAGCCCAGCTGGAACTGGAGCTGGTGAGGGACATATAAGGCAACAAGAAGGGCTTCTATAAATACCTAGGTGACAAAAGGAAGGCTAGGGAAACTATGGGCCCACTGCTGAACAGGGCAGGAGACCCGGTGACACGGGACACGGAAAAGGCTGAGGTACCAAATGCAAGCCTGGCCTTCCTGCATCCCAGGTCTCAGAGAGCAGGGGGAAGGCCTGGAGCAACAAAGACTTACCTTGGTGGAAGAGGATCACATCAGGGAATGCTGGACCAAACTGGGCAGGCATAAGTGCATGGGCCCTGGTGGGATGAACCCACAGGTGCTGAGGGAGCTGGCTGGTATCATTGCAAGGCCTCTCTTGATGACATTTGAACGATCATGGTCGTGAAAGAAGTGCCTGAGGACTGGAGGAAACCAAGTGCCACTCTTCAAGAATAGCAAGCAGGAAGATCCAGGAAGCTACAGGTAGGTCAGTCTCATCTTGATCCCTGGAGAGGTGATGGAGCAACTAATCCTGGAAACCGTTTCCAGGTACATGAAGGAAGAGAAGGTGATCAGGAGTAGTCAGCATGGGTTCACCAAGGGGGAGTCTTGCTTGACCAACCTGATAACCTTCTATGATGAAATGACTGGCTTGGTTGAGGAGGGAGGGGCAGAGGAAATTGCCTCGCCTGACTTCACTGAAGGTTTTGCAACTGTCTCGCCATAGACAGGTGACATGCCCATGGAGAAGCTGATGAAGTATGGGCTGGGTGAGCAGACCGTGAGGGAGACTGACAACTGGCTGGTGATCACTTGCACAAAGTCTATCTGGAGGTCAGTAACTAGTAGCGTACCCCAGGGCTTGCTACTGGGTCCCATCCTTCATTAATGATCTGGATGATGGGGCAGGGTACCCGCAGTGAGTCTGCTGATGATACAGAACTGGGAGGAGCGGGTGGAACACCAGGAAGCCAAGCTGCCACTGCGTTGGGCCTTGACAGGCTGGAGAAATGGGCTGACAGGAACCTCATGGAGTCTAACAAGAAGTGCAAAGTCCTGTCTCTGGGAAGGAACAACCCCATGTACCGGTTTATGCTGCGGGCCAACAGACTGCACATCAGCTGTGCAGAAAAGGCCTGGGGGTTCTGGTGGCCACCAAATAAAACACAAGGCAGCGCTGTGCTCTGGTGGCAAAGCAAGCTAATGGTGTCCTGGGCTGCACGAGGAGGAACGTTGCCAGCAGGTGGAGGAAAGTGATTTATTTGGCACTGGCGACACCTCATGGGGAGTACAGTGCCCAGTTCTGGGCGGCCCACTACAAGAGAGAGATGGAGCTACTGGAGAGAGTCCGGCAAAGGACCACTAAGGTGATAAAGGGGGTGGAGCATGTATCTCTCTGATGAGGAAAGGCTAAGAGAGCTGGGACTGTTCAGCCCACAGAAGAGAAGGCTCAGGGGGATCTTATTATTGATGTCTTTATATACCTGCGGGGAGGGTGCAAAGAAGACGGAGCCAGGCTCTTTGCAGTGGTGCCCCATGGCAGGGCAAGAGGCAATGGACACAACCTGAAACACAAGAGGTTCTGTATGACCATTGGGAAACACTCTTTTACTGGGAGGGTGGCTGAGCACTGGCACAGGCTGCCCAGAGTGCTGATGGGGTTTCCATCCTTGGAGATCTTCAAAAGCCTGTGGCCATGGTCCTGGCGAACACACTGTAGGTCCATCTGGTCCAGCTCCCCTGCTCAGCTCAAGCAGGCTGGAGCAGACGGGCTCCAAAGGTCCCCTCCAACCTTAGCCCTTCTGAGATTCTGCACACATGTGAGTTAAGAAATGGGGTTCTGTGGGTGCCAAGACAAAGATGATGGGCAGGAATATGTTGGATTCTGCTGAAATTACATGATTTTGGTGTAGGTCAAAGGCTCCCTGGGGGGATGGGCAGGTGTCTATTGGTATTTTTTCTAAGCAGCACTTCTGTGTATTACTGATCTCCAGGGCAACTGTGTTCCTGCATAGTAGCCCGCTACATGGGTTTTGCTGGGTGTCCTCAGGCTCAAGGGTGGTTGTGTGGCAATATGGGCTGATTACAAAATGGGTGTGTAGGATTTGTGAACATCAGGAAACACTTTTATTATGAACATAACTGAGCATTGGCACTTCCAAAAACAAGTCACATTTGAAAATGATCTTATCCCTACAAGGTGATATTTTTTTAATAGGATGCTATTTAGCAGTGGATAAATCAAAAACACTGATAAATAAAGCAAAGAAGCAGGCAAGAGAAAAAGGGAAGCATAAAAATCTTTCAAAGATTCAGGTGACTGGAAGTAAAATCTAAAACTTATCAGCTGACGCTGACAGCCGCAATGGAATAAGCACAGACCTTTTCTGCCTTCATCACCGTGTCTATTTATAAGTAAAACAAAGCTTTGTTAGTCTGTCTCTGATTATGCAGGAGATTGATCATCATGCAGGCAACAGGGCATTCTTTTGGTGACTTTTCACCATACTAGTGAATACCTTTATCTAAGGCTGGAAACAAAGACACTCCAACACAGAAAGAGTAGAAAAGGAACCTTTTGTCCTGCTGAAATACATTCTCTTATGTGACCTCATTTGTAACAAGTATTTCAGGTATTATGGCCGGAATGACACTTAGTGCTCCTAAAGGCTGGCAGCAGCAATAATTCAGAATAGTAGATGGGCTGCTTTAAACCATTTCAGTGTTGGTTACTGTACTGCTTTCATAAACTAGGTAATATTATGAGCTGTGCTTTGTATTTCTTATTATTCTTTAAGGATATGATACAGGATGTCAAAGCCCACATTCCTACTGTGCCTTTGTCTGTCCTGAACAAATACAAGATTTCATTTTTCTGTACCACCAAACTGACACACAGGAACAATAAATTCACCTAGAGGAGGCAGGGTGAAAATTTCACTGTAAGTAATTACTTTTACTTGTTTAGACTGGTCTAGCCTTCTCAAATCGCAATATAATTTTCAGAATTTTAACCAGGGACAAAAATATGATAGTGATCAGTGCTTAAGTGTTTTGAAAAATCAGACTACAAAAGGACAACCATCTACAAACTGCTGTCTTTTCCCTTACCCTATTAACTGAGTTAGGGGGAAAAAAATTTCAACATTCTTATAAGGAGAGCAAATGCAGTGTATTATACAAACAATGTACAGCCCAAATAACAGTCCTTGAAGAATTAAAATGAGACATGGAAGTACTGAGGTATTTGGTATTATAAATAGAATTGTTGTACTTTCCCGGATGAAAAGCAAGACTCCTAACAACAAATAAAAATACATACTTCCAAGAAAATAACTACACTTATTATTTTTGTTCTTAATGTTCCAGGCTCACTCTCCAATAACTCTGATTTTTCAATGTATGCACAATATTTGCATATATCTTCTGATTATCACTTCTGCCTCTTGCCTGTGAATTAATATGAGGTGGCAAGGGTATGCTAATGCAGGAAAACAAACACTCTTTAAACTAGCCCTCTGCCATTCATTTAGCAGATGTGTTTTTGCTTTTAAAGGACAGAAT
The DNA here is from genome assembly GCA_035590275.1 of Ibycter americanus. Lineage (NCBI taxonomy): Eukaryota > Metazoa > Chordata > Aves > Falconiformes > Falconidae > Ibycter > Ibycter americanus. The sequence continues at coordinate 49,810,966 of JAVJGI010000057.1, forward strand.
TTTTGAAGGGAAATTTGTTTCTCTCCACTTCTTTCCTCAGTAAACACGCAAAATGTTGTAATGGAGTCCTCTTTTAGAAGTGCCATTTGCTGTTTTTGAGCATTGTCAGTCTGTACTTGTGCAGAAATGGACAGCAATGCTTAAAAGAGCTAATGCTATTATTATAGCTACTGCTGAGCAGAAATGGAAGGAATATAAATGGAGACACACGGAGGGGGAGGAGGTCCTTTTGGCTAGGTTAAGAATTGCTTTACCATCCCAATGCTCCATTTGCAACAGGGAATGTTTAAATTGGGGTTATGTTTAGAAGAGAGGTAAGGAGAGAAAAGAAAAACAGTAGGAACTTTGACCTTCAGTTCTTAAGTTCCTCAAAATTTAAACTCAAACCCAGCATTTGGAATAAGTCCACTATGGAGTTTGTTACAGGTACAGGAAAATGGATGGAAGCTATGATCTTGACCTAGAATTTGAATACTGGATTTTGTTTGGACTTGTTCAATTATATCTATCATACACATTTTCTCCATTTGCTATTAACAAAGGAACATTTCGTGTCAAATAAGTTGGCTTTCATTCTTATTCAGGAAATATTTCAATGCCTTGAAAGCTTTCAGTCTGCATCTGTTCATACTGTTCAGTGCATTAACCATTTGCACAGTTCACCTATTAAAATCTGAGCTTATCTTGGCTTTTTTATGTTGTACCAATATACTGCCATCTTTAGCAATGGACACCCAGCACAATTAAATAACATATTTATGATTTGTACCTTGGGAGTTTTGTAACGGTATTGCAGGATGTAGATACTCTTATTATAAACCACTTCAGTCTTTCTCTTTTAATACTTCTCCATTTCTACATCAAGTAGGAACAAGAGCGTATTACAGATGACCAGACAGATAAACTGTAGTTAAAGGCCGTTTCACCTGTTCATAAGTTGTCATACTGTAAGCATTCTGGCTGATGTATTCCATAAGGCTAACATCTGGAGCATTATTTTATTGTTAAAATTTTTATAAAGAGGAAATTCCACCTTTGCTACGGTCACAAATTAATATTAAAAGTTTTACAGTAGAAACATTATTTGTTACAAGAATGTTTTCGCATATTGTGTGCATTTTGCTAGAGCCATTGACTAAATATAACTAAATTAAGAGCTATGTTTCAAAAAATAAATCATTCAGGAGAAACAATAAAATTTGAATGTCATGTTAAAGAGAAGTTCTAGACTTTGTGGGCAGCAGCTCTATCAGAAATGAACACAGTCCAGAGATAGACCTCACGTCTTTATCATTCTCCTGTTTATATTTAGCTTTTTGGGCTCCTTTACTATAACTTTGAAAACAAGGTCATAGTACAAGCTATTAAACCAATTTTCTTTTTGTAAAGAATTCTGTGCAGAAAAGTGACTTCCATTTCTGTTTTCTAGGAGTACAGCCTCAATTACGCTGTATGACATATTGTTCAAATTAGACTGGGCTACCCAAGAAATCTAGATCCTCCTTTAAAATAACCTGGGTTTAATCATTATTTAACTCTTTCTTTGTAAGCTACACATCTGACCAAGTCAGAGCAACAACTTGAATTTGGGATCACAAATACCTAGAAAAAACTTTTAATGAGCAGTTTGCAAAACAAGATCCAGCTAAGGAGGTTTTTCAATAAATAGTTCTAAATAATGATAGACATTATAAACAACCTGTGGGAAAACAGAGAGGCTGAACCTCATAGAATAAATTACTTACTGAAAGTATGTGATACTCAGTAAACACAATGTAACTGCGAGACTAGTGTTAAAATCACCTATATGCTCACCAGCAGTCATCAATACCACATTTGGTGGCATGCGCTTCTAACCAAGAACTGCACAGCACTAGTTTGAAACAGCAGGCAAAATCTCTTTCCTTCCATTCCTTTTGAACTACAGCACTTCACTAGTAAATGTTTTGTTGAACAATTTGTGGAGCTCACAGTGTGAGTCCTTATAATTAGAATGATTTTGCAACACTGCTGACAGCACCATACCTGGACTTTCTCAAAATGATTCCACTCACATCTGAAATAAATAGATTAAATGAAGCTGTTAAATTGAAGTGCATGTCAGAGAAGTTATTCATCTGCCTTGAAATGCATGACTACATGTTCTAGTAAAAATACTGAAAAATTTATTTCCACCGTCCCATTAATTTTATTGCAGCTAATTATATATTGTACCTCATGGAGGCGGTTCCTTCAAATGTTACTTATTATCCATAATGGAGTACCTCTTCACTTAGAGCTAATTTCCAGAAGTAAATTGATCTGGAAAAACCATTTAAGTCCTTTCTGGCTGTAATGGGAGAAAAGTAGTCGCATAATGTAGGCTATAGCTTAAATTATGTAGGGATAGAAGAGAATGGAAGTTGTTTTGCTTGTTTTTTCAGAGGAATTATTGCAAAGGAATGACTGAGCTCTGTATTTCTGACTTACTAACACAATAGCCAGGAAGTGGTCTAGAAATCCACAATAGGCAGTTAATTATTTTTTTAAAATTAATCTTTTCAATAACACGCAGTAATCTCATTTAGTGGGTCATGGATTACTAAGAATGAACCCAAAAGTTAATGCCATTGATCTTACTCTGAAAGCTCTGAAGAACCATGCACCTACTGATAACTACAATTTCATCCACACTTCTATTCCATTCACATGTGATAGCTCAGTATATAAAAAAATGTTTAAGATAAGATAGGAAACTAGTTCTCAGGCACATACTGCAACTGGAATTTGGGAATAACTCAACTCAGGACATACCTATTATGTTGAATTCAAGACAGCAAAAGTAATTAGCCTTTCTTATGATCAATTCAGGTGAATTCCTTTCAAATTTTTAAGATAATGTACCCACATTTCAGTATATATGTAAATGAAAGGCTTATGAACCAGCAAGGCAAATAAGTAAGACCTGAGTGAAAGCAATTCTGATAAATCTCAATCAGTTCTTGATCTGTCTACATCCATCATTATGTTTGTTACAGTGCTTGGGTGTTTTTTTTAAATATTAGACCTTATAACATAGCATTCAAGTATTTTCTAAGGTACAGAATGTCATCACCTTTTCTTTCTTACTCCTACATGAAGAAACATTTTGATGTCTTGTAAAATATTGGGAGATTTTATTCTACTCTTAATTGCATTTAAGTAGGTGTATTTGAGATAAGTGATTGTACTTTTGGAGAGCTGCAGATATGATGGCTTGGATCCAGCTTCCATTGAAGTAAATGGAAACACTTCAATTGATTTAATAGGTCTTGGATTTGATCCAAAGTGCACTTTGACTTAATTGGACTATTTCTGGGAGTAAGTGCAGTACCTACTTGAGTATTCATATGCAATGAGTGTTTGTAAGATCTAGTCCTTAGAAGTGAGCATTTAAGAGACAAGAAGAGCCATTCTCAGGGTACTAGTTAGAAATCACAAGAGATACGAACTGTGAAAATTTTGCAAAAATAAGAATATATTAATGTAGTGGAACAACACATCAGGAATTTACCTTTCACATTCCTGTGAAACATCTGTATAAATCTATACCTTTTCTCATGTTACTCAAACTCCCAATGGATTGAAAAAATAGATGGAGAACTGGGTCTTATAAATCTGGTCTTGTAGCTAATTATAGTAATTTCTTGGTATAGTTATTTAATGATACAAAATAATCACTACATACTCTCCTTCACTCCTCTGAGATCTTTTCCCTCTTTACTATCTGTGATAAGATCATCATCATAAAATACTGAAAATATGGCTTCATATAATCTCAGTCATAATGTGTTAGACTATATTAATCTGAAGCTGTTTCTGTAAAATTGTGACACAATGCCTCTCTCGATACCCTATCCACTGCAAATGTGAAATGCCTTCAAAATGATTCATTATGAGTCATCTCCATTTGGTCTTTAAACAAAAGGTTTTTAAAGAGTTTGGAAATCTTTGTGTTAATTTCCAACATATATTCATTCTTTCCTTTCGAAACAATGGTGTTCTGCCCTCAAAGCTTAACTTTGTTTCACAAAAATATTAAACAAGATTGAAAGGTGTTTCATAGTTACTAAGATAGTCAGTTTTCTGACCTTGTCTTTCAGGATATCACAGATCTTAACCAGTGTTTCTAAAAGCTCTGAAGTGCCACATTTTCTGCTGTGGCGCAAGAAAATTCAGTTGCCAGCTACAGTTGTGGAGAGCTGGTACTGAATGTTGATGTCATTGTATTTCCAGACAAATCTGCCTGAGCCACAGTGGGGTACACACTTCATTGCAATAAAAACCTCACCTGGCTGAAAGCACCACTGGCTATTAGACCAGGGCAAAAGCCTGCCTGCTGCCAGACAATGTTTCGTGATGTTTGGCCCTCATGTGCAGTCATGCACCAACCAATTGCTTTGCCACCAGCTCTGTTCAAGTACCTTTGTTGCTTCTGCTCAGTCAGCTCTATGCCACTGCTAGTTCATCATGAGATGGGTTGCTGTCACACCAGCAGTACAGACGTAGAAGTTGTAGCTAGTCATGACCTCCCCAAAGTGCAGCACCTTCAAAAACCCACTGCATAACAAAACCTATACAACCCAAACCCCTCTAAAAAGCCACCACTTAAAACCCTTCTCTGTAAGGAACTTTGACAACATGGCTGTACTAGGCTGGTATGTGAAAATCCACTGCATAAGACAGAGGATGACCTGTTGGCTCCTTATATCTCCAACCAGCTGCCCATCAAGTTAAACATGAAGGCAGCTGTTAAAGAATTGCAACAAAACAACAGAATTCAGCAGTACAAAGGTGGGAAAAAAGTTCCAGAAGGAGAAATTACATCTGTTTGAACTGCAGAGAAAGAAATTCAGTCCAGTACAAAATTACCCCTAGCCTCGGGTTTACAATTTGCTTATATTTCCTGTCTTTCCCTACCCACCCTTTTCTTCTATGTATCCTCTCTTTACTTCAGTCCTTTTAATTATTTTCAACTTGAAAGGATCTCCCAGTTCCTTCTCAGTAACGGTACCTTACATATCAGGGTTTTTCCACACTCTGCATCTCTCCATTTATTCTCCCCTGTGTATTCTGTCTCTGTATTTTGGAAGAGCTATAATAAAATAAATCATGGAACAGGTAGGTTAGAATGTTATTACCAAGTAACTCAGGTCTGCACGGCATCGAACTAAAGTAA
>JAVJGI010000057.1:49819355-49830121 GCA_035590275.1 Ibycter americanus
TTTTTTTTTTTAATTAATAATTTTATGGTATTCACAACACAAAGACTTGGCAGGAACAGCTCCCCATTAAAAGTTGCTACACTGGTTCAGAGATTCTGTGTTATGACACGGTGTTCTGCTTGCACTTTGGTTATTGCCTTAGTATTTGGATATGCTAGCTCCATTTGATAATGGTAATAGTCTTACTATGGTTCTCCTGTAGTAAAAGATGTAAAGCATTCACATCAAGTCTCTGATCTATTTTGAGAAAGAGCATTTAATTTGGCAATTACACATCCAATTTCCCCTACCTAACCAAAAAAGTCCTTCAATCTTATTAGATAGTGTAAAATCTGGTTTCAGTTTGTATAAATAGAGCAGTTAGTGGTCCGAAACAGAGGTCAAACATGTACTTTTTTTTTTCTTTAACTTTTTACAATAGAAGGATTATCTTATCATTTTATTCTTGAGGTAAGAACACTTAAATGACTGAAACACAAGGAGGGCAACCATGCCAAATTTTAGGCAATTCTATTAACTTAAGTGGAGTTCTAACCTTGACATCATATTTTACTCCTTGGAGAGAAACCTATCTGCAGCTCTGCCTGAAGTTCTTTAAATCCTTAGAGGTGAATTATGCCAAACTTATTGGAGTAGCTTGTATTACCCTAATATTCAGCTGCTGTCATTTTCAACAGTGAACTAAAAGTTAGCAAATCTTATAAAGGCTGCAGAGATTCAGCATTCATTAAAAAACCGAAACAAACAAACCCAAAGAATCACTTCACCTTTGTTCCCTACAACAGGCAGTAGCTGAATTTATTACAGCAACCTTTTTACATTTACTCTATTACAGCATTTATTTTTGCTAACTTTTTTTTTCTGGCAGGAAGCCATGATGTTATATATTTATATTCCTAGTCAATGTTAACCCAACTATAAAATAAATTATGTGAGCTATTTTAGAAACACTGAAGTGGCAAAATGTTACAGTAGAAACTATAGTAAAATATCCCCTTTTTAATCATCCAAATTAGACTTGTCAGTGTCAGTATAGCTAGAGCAAAATTATTCTTGCATATGAGATCCATTCACAGGGATAGAAAATGCAGTACTTGGAATCTGAAGTGCTAAATAAGATACAAAGCTTTATCACTCTGTATTTAAACTTCTTATTCTCTGACAAGAAAATGTACCTTCTCTCTGGAAGAGCAGAAAAGCCTCAAAAAGCCACGAGTTTCTGTAAGAAAAAGTCATTATAGTTAACAAAAATTTCTCAGAAGGCATAAAGGTAATCTCCTTTTTGCTGCTCTCCTTCCCCCTGTTTCCAGGACAGAAACATACTGGCTCTTAAATAGGCCATGGAGCTTCTGTGTAATAGATTTTGACTCTCAAAACTCCATTTTGCAGTAAGATATTATCAGGTAGGATACAGTTTCACATACTGGAAAAAATTGCTTGCTTTCTGGAGCTTCCAATCCACCTACACCCCACAGCAAGCACCGTGAAAAGACAGTAAGATAGAAAAGTGTTTTATTGCCGTGACTGTGGTGAATCCAAAGCTATTACTTTGCAGCCATCTAAACCATATACTTAGGTAAGGCAGAGAAGAGCACAACCAACCAAAGGGGTCACTACTTACTGCATAGTCGTTAACATAACATGTGCATTTATTTTAAAGTGATATATGAGCAGGGTTTATTTACTCTGTAACCATAAATCTCAGTAAAGCTGATTACAATTTCAAGAGTAACTCTAAACTACTGAATTCTCAGTAGCTATATATGTCACTTTAATTATGTTCTGTGAACCACTAACACAGAATAAGAAAGCCTCTCTCTTCAACTGATAGAAACGTTTATAGTTGAAAAAAAAGAAAGTTTAGCTAGTCGATTCTACTCTTTATAATTACTGAGCATTTCACAGCTTAAAAAATTCCCAGAGTCAGGTATCCTCAGCTTTGCTACCTGTTTAAGTATTCCTTTAGACCTGAAAAGAGTTTGAGTGAACACATACTCTAGCAAGGATTTTAAAAGTTCCCTTTAGAATTTGCTATTACATTTCATAAGCTAGTGGGTTTGCCCCCTGCTGATCAGATGGCTAGGAAATCAGATGAGAAAAGAACACTGGAAACCAAAAGACTAGACTGCTCATTTAACACAAAGGAATGCTTTGACCACTGAGTCATCATCTACCATTGTGCATTAAGTGTCTTACCTCACTATTGTTTAAAATAGCTCTTTCAGTGATCAAGGCAAGTAGGCATCTTCTCGCCCTTTTCTGTTTAAAAAAAAAAGAAAGTCAAGCAGACTCTCATTTTGTGGTTGGCAAGGAAACAACAGTAGGTTTCCAACACTCCTTTCCCTAGAGAGAGCAAGTTCTTTCATTTCTACCAGTTGCCAACAAGAAGCGTATCACAGGTGGCTGCTCTCGTACATATGCTGTTAGTGCCGCCTGTTTGTATATTCACTAGAATGAGTGACACACCTGAGTCTCGTCATGTGCATACCCAGGGAGTTAGTGCCATCAGCCTGAAGAAATCATACACCTGGCTTAATGTTAATGAAAAATATACAAAATCCACTGCATTGAGATGAGATCCTATGGGGCTCTGCTTCAATTCATGGCACACTCATCTGTGTGCTAGGCAGTTTATATTTGTGTAATTGATACAACGTTCCAGCTGACTTAAAAATCTAAATTTATTTCACTAGGCTACCAAGCTACCAGAACTGATGAATTAGAAACAATTTTCATTTGTTTAGCTATTTCAGAAAGTACCAAAAAGGACAACACTGTAGGATGAATATTTATGTTTTCGGGAAAGCAGAGAAAGACATATCACTATTTTGACTGCAAGTGCCTCAAGGTAATTTAGAAAACACACTGCACTGTTATTTTGAAGAAGTATAAAGATTCTACAGGGGTGTTAATTTAGAGTCTAATACAATTTTCACCTTAATAGAAGACAAACAGCAGATTGGCAGGCTCAAGTAACTAGAAACAAAACTAAACAAGAAACTCAAAACGTTTATTTTCTTTTTAATGTCTTGGAAAAGGACAAAGCAAAGATGGTGTTCTCCATACAGACCTGTAGCTTTGAATAGAGAGTGAGGCACAGCTGTGCCTCTGCTTTATTTGATCTTTGATTTGCAGTGAAGATTGGAAGTTTAATATTGTAGTAGTCACCTGCTGGAGTGGAGGGGAAGAAATTTTCTTTAGCATAGAGTGACCTTATTCCTAGGGTATGTTTGGTAAAACATACTGAAAGAACAACTTAGCTACCTTGGAGAGACATGCCTCAACACAAGGAAACATGAGAACACAAGGAAAACTCCGGGGTGAAAATTCTGGTGAGGTACTTCTGGTTTTCCACATGCAAGATGAAATTCGAAGCCTAAATGAGGAACTTGCTTGGCCTGTTATGCTGCAGACTTACTTGTAGATGTCCAGTTCTGCCAGAGCACTTGCAGGAGCTGCATTGCCCTTTCAGACATAAGCAGTACAGACTGCCTTATAACACTTCTATCCCACACTGGGACCCTCTTGAGGACGAAGCCTGCACTTTCAGTTGATTAAAAGTCCAGGTCTTTCAAACAGAAAGATGTCTGCCCTCCTACCTTCAGATGCAACTAAATAGTCAGTATTATACCAGAACTCGAATTGGCAGTACCAAAACAAATTTTGGATTCTAGACTATTTGCCCCTACCAAGAACAGAGATCTAAGGTCAGCATTTACCAGCAGCCCCTGCTGGGTTAGGCTTACAGGTAATAACACTGGCACAGTTCAAACTTGGTTTTGCTAGCCTTTCCAAACCACAGCTTATATTAGCTTATTTACATTTACTGACTTACTTCCCTACCACAAGACCAGTAGCTCTATCGTTAGCTCTATCATTATAGAGGGTACAGCTTGTCCTGTCTAAAGGACCTTCTACAACCCATTTAATCTAAAGCCATTACCTTCTGTTTATCCAAACACTAACTCCATCCTAAAGTTTACTATTCATTGCAAACACATGGCTTAGACATGGCTACAAGGCTTGTATTAATGCTACACTTAAACTAGCAGCTCCTTCTGAATGCAGCTATCCAGTAACTGCCAGAAGATCCTAAATCAAACTCATAACGCCAGCGTCAGGCCAGACCCCCATATGGTGCTGGCCTGATGATTATCTATCAAAGACATAAACATAAGAGGGCAATGTTGGTAACATGATCTGTAAAAACAAGCTTGACTTAAGTTTACCTAGAGGTTGACTTGGAGTCAGGCTTAATCTGTCTCACGGACCTCTTACTGGAGCATAGAAACATCATTTACACCTGTGCCTCCTTTTCTAAATTTAGTACCAACAGAGCTATGCTGTTGTAGATGAGCTGAGAGCCAGCTTGTTAACTGTGTCAATCATTTGCTGTGAGCACTGTTGAATAAAAGAAGCTTTAAAGAAAATATTTCCTCTTATTATAGGGTGCTTGGATCTGTTCTGTAAAACAGATAAAGAATGAAACTACGTTCTATCTGGATGTAATTAAGTGATGCAACACCTGGAAGAAAGGAGCGCAAAGGCAGCTAGTGAAATGTTCTTAAGCAAAACTGGGAGACCGCACAGGGGTAGCTTTATGTACAACTCTCTCATTTTGATTATGTCTCTGTGAATCTCTTCTTGGGATGTCAGCTATCCCTCTCAGGACTCAAACTCTTCAGGTGTATAATACCAGGAACCTACCTATTATACATAAGGATTTAGATTATGACCTCATTAAATGTCACACGCTATTGCTTTTTGGCTGTGTTCCTTAATGCTCTAAGAACTTAAAGATCAGCTATGTTGTGTGTAATGACAAACTATCCCAGGTACAGCTGATATGCTTGTGAGAGTCCATGATCAAATACTCAACAGGTTTTGAAGGATTACAGAAATATTTCCCTGGACCAAACTTGCACAAGGGTATTGGTGCAACAAAATGCATTTGTCAGATTTGCTGGATTTCTGAGACAATTCAGAAGGTGAAAATGGGATGGCACTATCTTAACAGACGTAGATTTTGCAAGCCATTTATAAGAGTTCTTCACTGCATCAAAAATCACTTGCAGCAGTGTTATTGCTGGCATAGCTATAGGGAGACTCCTCTGGCACATGAATTACAAGAAGGAATTATTCCTTACCTCAGATCAAATCTGTATGTGTGCACTGGAAAAATTCTGTCCAAGTTACACCTAGGCAACTCTGCTGACCTGCTTGTTCCAGACACTGGTTATCCAATGAGTCTACTCAAATGTCTGGCCAGCAGTTGGCAAACATGGCAGAGTTGCCATACTTCACTGAGATACAGCCGGAGAATACTGGAAGGGTGTTCTTACATCCTGACAGATGTCAGCTTTCCTGACCCTATCCTCAGTCTATTCTCAATGCATTAGTTTGTATGCCCCTATGTAGTGGGGTGCAGAAGTTAATGAGAAACATTCTCCTTCATACTGTGGTAAATAGCATTAACAAAATGTGTTTCAAGATATAGTAGTCTTTCTTACATATCCAGATATCTGACTGTTTTTTCACGTCACCTGAGTAGACCATAGAGGGATGCACCCTACTGTGCCCAACAGAGTCCTGCAAATTTCAGTAGCAGCTACAAGTTGCAGGAAAAAACGCAAAATTCTGGGGGTATGTTAACTGCATTCAAAGCTTCATCTTACAAAACAGTATGTTTTGAGTGATTTCAGAGATAATGATACAACAGGAAAACTGTGTATGCATTTTTCTAACTAATGAAAAGACAATTATGTAAGTTTTTTGGAGAACAACCGGGAACCCTGTAGCTAATTTTTTTCCACTTGTGGAAACACGAAAAATCCTGGGCCCTGGCAAAAAAGTACACTATTTCTATTAGATTTCGTATATTGTTATTCTATAGCCTTCTATTGAATATGTTCTTCTCAGTAGCTAATATGTAAACAAATAACAAAACACTATTTCTTGCATCGGCATAAAAGCAGTCATACCATATTCTCTTAGCTAGGAAAGCACAGCTATGACATCTTTGCCATGTAATTTCCCCCTTCTCACAGGCACACTCTGCCTCCCTGCTCCAAGCCCCAAATCACCTGACTTCTGAGCAGTTTGGTTCCTGGCAGCTGTGCATACTTTGGTGGTACCTGCTGTGTCTGATGGTTTCTTCCTGACTTCTTCAATCAATCAATGTCAATCGAAAGCACAACATGTGCTGTCTTTGGGCATCCAATCAGTCTGAAATGGTACATTTGTGAAACAAGGAAAGCTCTTCAATATGAGGCCTGGGAAGATAGGAACACGTACAGGGTGTCATCAATCAATGAGTTCTCCTGCAGGTACATCATCATTTGTCAGAACGTCCATTTTCCTGAAAACAGTTCCAGGGCTTAAAAATGAAACTAAATACATTCTGAAAACAAGATTACTTGTGAGTATTTGTCCCTCTCTTAAATAATGTGCTAGTCATATTTCATATGCACCACTATTTTAATAGCACAAATTGATTGGATTTTGTCTAGAAAGTAGTGGAAGGGGTATGCGGCTAAAATATCCAAAGGCCCATTCCTATATCCAGAGTCCCACAGCACATGTCAGTGAGGAGAAAAGCTTTTATCATTGATGGTTTTAAGAAGTCTTTTTCATTGTACAAATAGTTTGACAAAGACCTGCTTCTTCTAGAACATTCTTAGTTATGAACGTACTATGAAGAAAATCCTGAGCATTTGAGAGAGCCTCAGTATGCCAAACCTTGCTAATGTTCCAGTCTGCTTTGACCCACTTCAGGAGAAGACACATATGAATTCAAGGAAAGGTATTAGACCGTGGTTTGCATTGTCTGGTGTCATGTTAAGAAGTGCAGTTTCCTCAAACCCTTTATATTTGATCAACCTGTCAGTTTCCCAAGAAAGACGAGACCCTTGTGTCCAGCCAGCCTGTCCACTACCTGCATTTTGACAGCCCACCATATCAGAGAGTGATCCGACCAACCCATTCAGGGACCTTGCTGACAGTGTCACTGAGCCAATCCCTTATAACAACCACCCAGATCCCCAGAGACTTACACAAAATGAATTTCAGTGGAAGATTTTTATTGTACAAAATACAAGTTTGTGACAGAATAAGGTTCGAGGATTGCCAGTGATAATACACTGACTGCAAAACAAGCTTGAAACAACACAATAACAGCTGGCATGAGTTAGTCACAGAATAAAGCTCTTGCCCAACAGGTGCCCCTATGGGGCAGAAGGCAGGTTCAGCTCGTCAACTGATCCCAGAAGTTATGATGGAGTCTTCCCAAACTTCTCTCCTCCTTTGTTCACTTTTTATACTTCATACTACGTTGCATATTCACTTATCATACACCGGATTGGTTACAAGTTTCTCGCTTCTCATGTAAATTAGTATGCATGCTCAGATAGCACTACTGAAGTTCTTTACTAATTACGCATGCTCCTCAAGTGAGGTTTTACCCTCTTTCAAGTGATTATTTCAGTTGGATGTTGTGATCTGCCACTGCCACAATTATCTTTGTGATACTTCATGCACAGATATAATTAAACACTAATCAGACTGTGGTAGTTCAGAGGTTAGGACAATAATTCCCCCTCCTCCCTCTTCTTTGGACTTATTTCAGTCCAGGACTAGTCCATTTTCTTTGCATTTAGATGGAGCTTGAGTGACTCTAGTCATACATATTGTTGTTGATTGATATTACATGTCCAGCGAGGTGTAGTAGTACCTTGCAGGCAGGTTACTTTGGGATGGAGGTGTGCGTCAGTATTACAATGAGATTATTTCATCCGAGGAAAGTAATTTCACCACAGTGGTTGGCTCAGCAGTGGACATCTTCTCATAGATTCTTCACGTGACCACTGCTGTGCAGTTTATCAGCTGTGTGGTACCATCAAGTTCCCATTCCTGCAGGGAGCACAACAGAGCCTGGCCATGGGGTCCTCAGTCTGCTCCACCCTCGGTTACTCCCATCAGCAGGTGCTGAGCTGGCAGGGTGTGTTGCTCAGGGAGCAGTGGTAAAGTAGATTCTCAGCATGCCAACCATCCTGAAAGCAACAGCTGTATTTTACCCTAACAAGCTTTCTGTAATGCTACATTTCTGTTAGGTCCCAGTTTTCTCTAATTCCCCCCCTCAAAGTAATTTTCCCACATCTGGCAACCTCTACCTCAGACTTATTTCTGTGAGTACATGTATAGAAAGATGGCATAAGCTCCTTTATGGGCCCCAAATTTCCTTGCAAGTTGTCACTGTGATCTGTGCAACTGAAATGAAAATGAGAGACTCTTTTACACAAAAGGACTATTATTTTTCCATAGGAATCTTTCCTAGCTCCTCTTTTTCATCCTCTGGATGAGAAGTAAAGCACAACTTTTCCTTCTTGGCTGACTGCAGCATTACTCTGAAGTACCAGCGAACAGCAATTAGATCATGTCTATGTGGAAACTTTTGATCAGACTGAAACTGGGTCAAAAACAATAACTGTACTCTGCAACAGTCTTCCTGTTTCAAAGCTGAATTTGCAACTGCTTTTTTTATTCCTACCATGCTGCAAAATCAACATTTAAAAATTTGTGTGGGTTACAGGGTTAACCTGTGCATTGAACAGACACTTTACAGTGAGTGCAACAGGTCAGCTGAGAAGAAAAAAAAATCATATATTTAACGTGTGCATTTCTGAATTCCAAAAGCAGAGGTAATGAGGAGACTAAAAAGGATTTTTTGATTGGGCGACTATAGCATTTGGGGCCTGGCCTGGGACCTGGATACAGAAGGCAGAACTGTTTTCAGATCCTTTCATTTTGCTTTAACCACAACGACACCAAAATTGGGAATAAGAAAACTCCTTAACACCAATGTAGTATTAAGAAGCAGGCATTCCTTTATTGCAGGGCTGGATGCATGGGGAATCGTTCCACCTAATGTGCATGACATATGTTTCATTCAAACAATATTATATAGTCCACACTTCTGATTATGCATTACATTTCTTGGAAAAATCATGCATATTCATTCTACAGGTGATACTATATTAATTAAGCATTGCACATGCTCCTTGCAGGTATCTGAGTCTTCTAAGGGGGTTCAAACAATAGTTGACCCTATAGTTACAGCTGACTGATCACTGAACCTTAATTCAATTTGCTTATACGGAGAGCCGAAGGAGTGTCCAAGTTTGTTTCATTGGTTACCTATACAATGTTCTCCTCAGTGAGTATAAATTTTAAATGACTCTTACATAACCAGGATTGGTTAGAAATCTCTCCATAGTGATTACACTGAAACAAACAATACAGTGGCAAACCTAAAACAGACTATAAAATAAATATAGTTACAAACCTAAAACAGAGTAAACTACTTGGTAACAATAAGAAGAAGGTTACTTTACTGCAGAAGTTTATTAGTTTAGTTTTCGCTCTTAGTACATTTGATTCTATAGAGGTCTCTTGCCCCAGTTTACTGTGCTGACAGTGACAAGTCAGTACAGGCTTTCACTGAGATGTTCCCTCAAAGCCCTGGTTCAGCCAGATCCACTGTGCTTTGTTTATCACCATAGGTTTTCTGTATCACTATTGCTCTCAAGTTTCGTTAAATACATTTATTTTCTACATCAGAACACATAGATCAGTCTGGACAAAACCGTAGCAAAACAACTCCAGTGCAGAGGGACAAACTCTTCCCACACAGCATTGCTGTCTATAAAAAGAAAACTTCCTTTCCTGCCTTCAAGATAGATCCTTCCCTTTACGGCATATGAGGGAGGGAACATTAAAGCAGTCCATCTAGACATGGAAGGGAACACAGGCTGGAGACACAGAGCTTGCACCCCTCTTTCCACTACTTTCCAGCCAACTGCTGGAGGAGAGAGACCACAAAAGAAGCTGATAACTCTTTCCTTAACAGTCTAGAAACACCACCTCACCTTATTACCAAGGATTCAGGGATCATATTGTAACCAAAACAAAACAGAAATGTTCAGTGCCTGAAAAACATGCACTTTTTTCTCAGGCACCTTCCTGCCGTATCTGGTAGCATGGTGCAGAAAAAAGCAGATAAACAGGAAACCTACCTCTAATGTGCTATAACACCTTTCATCCACCTCACTTGTAGATATGAAATGGGTGAGCTTTTTTCTGGCCTAATTTACCACATGCCACTGTCTACTCTTGTTGTGAATTTGCTGGTTCCATTCTTGTATGTTCTCCTCTCCTGCAAAAATCCTGAATGTTGCCAGGGCAGGATAATGGGAGAAGCACAAATCTCAATCATCCTCAGTATTCTATTGCTCTTTAACACAGAAAAGCAGAAATTAAGCAGCTGTTATAGATCCCATGAGGGCATGAATGTTTATTACAGCAAACCCCACTTAACTGTAGTGCTACCCAGTCAGAGGCTGGAATATTCTTTTTAAAAAGGGATCTTGTTAGGCACAAGTGCTGGTATGCTCAGGCCCATCAAATTCCATTATGAACTTACTAGCACAACACAGGGGCCTGGATGACAAACCATCCTTAGTTTGAGAAGAATACAAATGGAATAACATGACAGAGACAGCTAGAACAGTAGTCTTGCTCGGACTCCAATGGTACCAATCATTATAACAAGGCCTAGTAATAAACAGACACGAAGAGAGAAATCTCCTGTTTATCTGACATATGTAATCTTTCACTCTGATAGGACAATAACTACATGGCAATTTATTGTAGGATTTTTTTTTTATCTTAACTTCCCTGCCAATCAGAGTTTGTACTGTGACTATTGGTTG
>JAVJGI010000057.1:49841380-49861115 GCA_035590275.1 Ibycter americanus
AAAACCAAAAAAAAAAAAAAAAAAAAAAAAAAAAAAAAAAAGAAAAAGAGAAAAAGATCTGGATCTAGAGAGCTCTGAAACTACTCATTTCCTTATGGTAATCAAAGGCAAATCAAATGGTAAGAACTAAGAGAAAAAGAGCAGAGAGCAAGACAGTTGTGCTACCGTATACATTCCAGTTGCACCTGCATCTTAAATCCTGCATGCAGGTCTTATTATTTGATGTCAAAACGATACTTTAGAAATGAAAAGGTACAAGGAGAGCAACTGGAATTATTGGAGCTGCAGAAAAATATCCATATAAAGTGAAGTCAAATAGACGACGACTTCCTAGCCTGAAAAAGAGGCAGCTGTGGAAGATTAAGACAGGTCTACAAAGTCCTGAAGGAGAGAAGAAAGAATGATTAAAGTTCTTTTTCAGAAAGTCTCTGGTCACCATGTGAAGTTCACTGCCACAAGATGCTTAGGATATTGGATTATAAGAAGGCTAACCATCAGTTAGGTAAGTGAATGGTCGAAAACACTGAGATATTAAACTGATTGAACATCACTACACCTCCCAGCTCAGGGAGTGCTGAAACAGAGATTGCTAAAACTAGCATTTTGCTCTAGAAATACGCTGTGGGCTCCCATTTTACGGTTTTTCCTCTGCAAGCAGTGAGAAGCAGGGAGTTCAGGTACTGACGTTCCTGTGGATTAACCTGACATAGGCCTTCTGAAGTTGGCTTTGGCGGTGAGTCCACACATAGATGCCTTTGGTAAATCTGCTCCTCACTTTGAGCAGGAAGCTAGATTGCATTGGGCAAAACATGATCTGACAGGGGCATCTGAAGAGGATGATACTTGAGGGAGGGGAAAATGTAAAAGTAGCTCTCACGACGAATTTGGTGACATTTGAATCATTAGGAGGTTTGGGGTTTTTTTAGTGGGATTTCAGGACAAAATAGCAGGCATGCCTTTATTTGAAGAGCAATGTGAAACCAACGTGCCTGGCTGGAATTAGAGAAATTATTGTTGCTGATGCTGAAAAACAGCACACAAAAACTAGACTGCTGTGCTCTGTATTTTATAATAAAAATATGGGATCATCTTCTGCTAGATGGCAGGTTTTGTTCAGCAGTACTTAAATTGCTTTAAAAGTGTTCTAAACATTGCTTTTTTTTCAATTATTTTCTTTTCTTTTTCAGTGAAAGCAAGCTGAAAGAAATGAAAGTACAAGATCTGGACCCCTCGGTGTGAGGACAGAACACAGAAACCCTCTCTTGAGTCCCAAATAAAGAAACATTACGTATATTCCTGGTCATCAGTTTGGAAAATGACTTAGAAATGAAGTGTTGCCAGTTTATGGCTGGTTGCCCAAAATTCCAGAAAAATTAAAAATTAACTTGGCAATGTAAGTACCTCATGTCTTCATAAGCGCTCAAAACCCGTCACGTGGTCCAAACTGGAATCTCGAGTGCTATGCACAACATTCACAAGGGTAAGAAATCCCGTATCATGCCGGAGTCAGAAGATTGTTTTTCAGAAGTCATTTGTGTCAGTACCAGTCTCATGAGAACACAAAGTTATAAAATGGCAGATAGGTCTGGCAGCAGAAGGAGGAGATGTTTTTAAAAGCATTAAAAAATGGTCAGGGAACATTAACAAGAAATTAATTACCAGTTGCATGCCTAGAAATATAGGTAGGTTCTCAACGGATTTTAAAAAGCATCGTATCAGTTAGACTGGAGAGCTATCCTACAACATCATTTAGCTAGGAGACCGAAGGATTTTATTTCACCTCCTTGTAGAAACCACCACTTACAATTAGATTCTTTCACAGAGAATCTTGCTCGTCTTATTGTTGTTATCCAAAAGTGTAGAGAGAAGCAAAGACAAAGACTCTTCTGAGCTTAGTTTCCCTCCACAGAGGAGCTCTTCAGTGACAAATGACCTGTCAGATGAGATTGGCAGAGAGATTGTTTCTGCACTGATTGCTTCAGCCCTCTGAGAGTCTAAACTTCTTATTAACAAACTGACATCATCCTGGAAATTAATAAGGGGTTGTAAAGTAGTTAGATAATTACAGGTATCTGAGCTTTCTAACTCACAGGAAGATGAGGTAACAAACTGGCACTTCTTAAATTATGCTCTTACGTGAGAGCGGGTAGACTGGGTGAAGAGCAATGTGCAGGAACTGCTGAGCTTTCTCTGGTTTTGGCGTCATTTGAAAATTGGAATGAAGAGCATGGTTTGAGAGGACCTATTCCTGTGAAAACGGTAGGTGCCGTTGGAAGTGAAAATAGAATTTAAAAAGACCGGCCAACAGAAACAAGAAAAAGCAACACAAATTCACAAAAAATGGGCACAAAGGAAATAAACTGCAAGGCTTGTCTGTCTGCCCTGTCTTTACCTATGGAAAAGTCTTGCCTCCGGTTCTGCTGGCTTCCCCACGTCCACCCTCTCCAGGCTTCTTGAGTTCTCTCAGATTCGTCTCGACCATCATTCCTTTGTGTGTTATTGCTTGAAATCAGACAGAATTCTACAGTCCCTAGCTCTAAAACCTCTAAGTAGCTCTGCAAAGCTCCTACTATGCTTTGGGGCCCTATAAAATACTACTCCTACTAGCAAAAACAACATTCAGAGGAAGCTTAGAGCAGAGCAACAACAATATTTATTGTGATAATCACTAATATCCAGTAACTGCAGAGCTTTTCATCTCTTTTAATTCCTTTCTCAATATGTCTTTCCACTCAATATCCTCTGGTTTTAACTCAGAATTAATACCATTGAATCAGCTTCAGCATTGCAGAGGGAGCCGGAACAAAATCAAATTGGAAAAACAGGAAGTTAAAGAGATAAACCTCATAGACACGGGCAATGTCTGTGCCCCACTGACAAAGAACTATTCAACAGTATTTTTAGAACTAAAGCTCTGAACTATTTTTATAGCAACTAGGAATTTGGTCTATAAATCATATATTCCACTGTTACTTTTTTTTTTTTTTTAATTGCTGTTAAAAATATAGCATTAAAAACTCATTTGAAGGTTAGAGAAGCAAATGACTGAATGCTTTAACAACATGCTGATTATTACTATGCTGCATTTCAGAGCTGTCAATAAGAGGCTGATTTCTTTTGAAAATTATCCCATTTTATTACAGCTTTAGGCTTCAAGGATTTCGCAAGATTGTGCTTGTCAGCCACTTGCCACGCATGAAGCATGGTGCCTTGAAAGCAGATTATAACTAGTTGGGTATCAGAGGTGACTTTTGCAGTAGAGTTTTAGACAGGTATGTTGATCCTCCTTCCTATGTCACTGAGGAAGAAGCATCGTTTCTAGAGGCCTTGACTCTTGAGAGGTTTTGAGCACCTACACAAGGCTAATGAAAGAAATCCTCACTGTAATTCACACGAAGGAGAGGAGTCATGGTGTCGCTGGTGCAACAGAATGACTTCTGCAGTCTCCACCTGTGTAAGTGCTGCTGTTTAAGGCAGGAAGAGAAGGGAAAAGCATGGCTGATGACTTCAGCCTGGTTTTGGATGACGCTTTTAAAGCCATGTTAATAACTCCCTGGATTCTTCTGCAGTATGATTTCAAAGGTACTTGGCCAAGAAAGTTGCCTCAATTGCCATGTTTTCCTCATTCTGAAAATCCTCTCAAGAGCTTAAGGACAGTTTTGATGAATTGTTCTAGTCTTCTGCTTGAAGCCTCTACAGTCCCCCTACAAATGCTGTGCAAACTGTTAGACCAAACTTCTGACAAAGCGAAAACATATAACACTCCTAGGTGTAAGTCATTCCTCTCCAGGGCTGGTTCTTTGGGAAGGAAGATCAGCCAGCCTGTTCACACTGCTCTCAGCAGAAAAAGGCTTATTCCTCACCACACCAAAGACCTTCCAGAGGAAGTGCATGCACAATTCACCACCCACTCCAAAGGTGCTGATTTTATGCATAATTTGGTGGCATAACTAACTAACTTCTGTACTGTGCTTCCCTGCCTGAATTTTTTTCAGTGTCTCAGGCATTAATAATTTGGGATTTCACACTTTAAAAAAAAAAAAAAAAAAAAAAAAAAAAATATATATATATATATATCTATATCTCCAGTGACAGCTTACGTCTTACCGTTTGGGATAAATGCCTGACTGATGTCAGTCAGGCAAGTAAGATGGGAACTTATGGCCAAAGCCCAGCAGAGAAATCCACGGCTTCCATCAGTATTGACATCTGGTAGATAAAACATGCGTGCATCAGCTTGCTTGCCCTAACTTGCCTGGGTCAGAGGTAGTCCACCACGACCACTTGAGCAAAATGATCTTCAGTATCTCATAAGATCCTGACTTTCTAAACGTGGTTTGGTTTCCAACATAGCAAACGTGGGTTTTAAGTCTTCTGCGGGTGTGAAAACTTCTGTGACAAGAAAGCAGTGGTGAGGCTGAAAGGACCTTTCAGCAACTTATCAATGTCAGATTCATTAACGATTTTGGCTGGGAACCTTAATCCTCAGCATTTCCCATTATTTAGTCTGTGGTAGATGAGCACTTAAATGATGGTAACAAGCAACAGCAAAGAAGTAATTTACTGTGCTGTATTCCATGTAAATTATTAGATAAAAAGACCTAAGACTTTAAACTTGCTAAACATCTGCTGATCGTCTTGAGGAAACCTGCTTTGTCCTGCAGCTTACCCAAGAAGTGTTAGGACAGATACTTTTAGGCTGGTTTGTTTGTTCCATGGGAACACGCGAAATAAGCTGTCATGGATGTACTCAAATTGCCTGAGGTGCTTCAGGGCTGTACTGGCTTTGTGGTTTATAGCTGTGAAGATGTAGAGAAGTAGAGAATGTGAGATGACCAAATTTTCTGAACATACTGCCACTTTGGCATCCTCTTAGGATGGTTTTGTTTGAGGCTAAGAATGCGCAGTAACTGTTCAAATGGATACCTTGATGCTAAGCTGAAAAGAAAACAGAAAGTCTGATAGTGTCGTGGGTTTCATTTTTCCTCAAATATGACCAGACAAGGTTGTAGAAATCCAGGATGCAGGTCTTCTGTCTCTCCTTGCAAAGACAACAGCAAGATATTAGTGGCCAAGGTGACAGCTTAAGTGGAGCAAATGGAAGGCTTTCAGAGGTTATTGCAGTTTCTGATCTTTGGACCAGACACTGACATTTCAGAATGAAGGGTAAACGTTTTCACAGATCTACAGACACAGCCCTCATGCGTCTTGACTGATCTGCATGCTCATTTGAAGTGGAGAGTAATTTAAACAGTTTCGTTTGTTGTGTATTTTTTACGTTGGTGGAAAGTGACTTTTGTACACCTTGGCAGAGCAGTCAACACCAGCAACCAGACTGCAATCCCTTCCTAAGGGTTTTGGCGTCTACAAGGACCTTGAGAAAGATTCATCCTTTCAAGCCCTTGCTCTGTTTTCTCCAGCTGCTCAAATTCCACCAAAAAAAGGGAAGTTTTAAAATCTGGGTTTCAATCTAGACTGTAAATTCACCTCTGTCTATGACACCATAGAACATTCTGCATAAGCCTCTACATGCTCTTTTGGCACATTAAAATAAGGATATTCTGAGAAAGGAGAGGTTCAGAACAAGTTTCTTTTTCTCCTGTGTCCAGCACTTCAGTTTACCAATGTCATTGTATGCATGTTCTAGATGAAGAAGTGATATTGATCTCTGCAACCTGTGCTTTGAGCCATTTACTGGTTTTTCCTGTGTTGATATTTATGACAAAGAGAATCATTGAATCATTTAGGTTGGAAAAGACTGTTAACAATCATCAAGTCCAACTGTTAACCCTGGACTGCTAATTCCACCACTAAACCATGTCACTTTTTGAACACTTCCAGGGATGGTGATTCCACCACCTGCCTGGGCAGCCTGTTCTAGGACTTGAGCACCGTTGGCAGTGAAGAAATTGTTCCTAACATCCAATCTAAAGCTCCCCTGGCACAACTTGAGGCCGTTTCCTCTTGTCCTATCACTTGTACCTGGGAGAAGAGATGTGCCGCCACCTGTCTACAACCTCCTTTCAGGTAGTTGTGGAGAGTGCTAAGGTCTCCCCTGAGCCTCCTTTTCTCCAGGCCAATCAATGCCCATTCCCTCAGCTGCTTCTCATAAGACTTGTCCTGTAGACACTTCACCAGCTTTGCTGCCCTTCTTTAGACACGCTCCAGCACCTCAATGTCTTTCTTGAAGTGAGGGGCTCAAAACTGAACACAGTATACAAGGTGCGGCTTCAACAGTGCCGACTAGAGGGGGATGATCCCTCCCCTAGTCCTGGTGGCCACACTGTTTTGGATACAGGCCAGGGTGCTGTTGGTCTTTCTGGGCACACTGCTGGCTCGTGTTCAGCGGGCTCTAGACCAGCACGCCCAGGTCCTTTTCCACCAGGCAGTTTTCCAGCCACTCTTGCCCCAGCCTGTAGCGTTGTGTGGGGTTGTTGTGACCCAAGTGCAGGACCTGGCACTTCTCCTTGTTGTATCTCATACCATTGGCCTCAGCCCACTGGTCCAGCCTGTCCAGACTCGTCTGCAGAGCCTTCTTGCCCTCAGGCAGGTCAACACTCCCACCCAGCTTGGTGTCATCTGCAAGCTTACTGAGGGTGCACTTGATCCCCTTGTCCAGATCATCGATAAAGGTTTCCTGTGCTCTGCCAGTGAGCAGGTGCACAAGAAGCCAGGAGGCAGCAGAGCCAGGACAGCTGACTTGAGCTAGTGAAAGGGGTATTGCATACTATAGAATGTCATGCTCAGTATAGAAACTGGGGGAACTGCCCAGAAGGAGCTGATCGCTGCTCAGGGACTGGCTGGGTACGAGTCAGTGGGTGGTGAGCAACTGTGTTGTGCATCACTTTTTTGTGTTGGGTTTTTTTCCATTTGGGCTTTATTCCTCTCTCCTCCTCTCTCCTTTTCTCTACAATTGTTGTTCTTGATTATTATTATTGTTATTTGATATTTTACTTCAATTATTAAATTGTTCTTAGCTCAACCCACAGGTTTTACCTTTTTCCCAATTCTTCTCCCCATCCCACTGGGTGTGGGGGCAGGTGAGCAAGCTGCTGCCTAAGTGGTACCCAAGTACCACAGCTAAATAGTACTTAGTTGCCAGCTGGGGTATAGCCACGACAAGGTCTCATACATTTGTACTTCCTAGTAATTTTTTTCAGCATAATGCTGCAAATGAAATAGACTTCTAAGCTAAAAAACAGTTGTAAGATAACTAACATGAAGTGGGTCACATTGTCATAGAAAAGGGTTAGGTTAGTCAAGCAGGATCTGCCTTTCAAAAACCCATGCTAACAGGGCCTGATCACCTTGTCCTGTATGTGCCACATGATGGGACTCAGGTTGGTCTGCTCCGTAACCCTCCCTGGCACCAAGATCAGACTGACAGACTGGAGTTTCCCAGATCCTCCCTCCAGCCCTTCTTGTAGATGGGCATCACATTTTCTAATCTCTAGCCTTCTGGGACCTCTCCAGCTAGCCAGGACCGTTGATAAATTATGGAGAGTGTCTTGGCGAGCTCCTCTGCCAACTCCCTTACTACCCTTGGGTGGCTCCCAACCAGCCCCATAGACTTGTGCGTGTCTAAGTGGAGCAGCAGGTCACTGTTTCCTCGTGGACTGTGGGGACTTCATTCTGCTCCTTCTCGTCCCTGTCTTCCAGCTCAGGGGGCTGAGTACCCAGAGGGTAACTGGTCTCACTACTAGAGGCTGAGGCAAACAAGGCATTAAGTACCTGTTTTGTTCTTGACAATTTACTTACATTAGTCTTGATCCTGTCTGAGCATTTGTTTGTTGTAATTTTGAAATACAACATAAGTAAGAATATTTCATAAATGTGCATAGAAGATGAAAGCATTCCTTTGGATGTATTATATTTAGTTTTAAAATGACTTATTGAAAAAGCTTTTAATATACAGGTTACGTAACCAAATGCAGAAGAAATCTTCATTCTGCTCCCAAACAGGCCTCACCTGTTGACAAGCTCAGAGTAAACGTTTGTGTTGTATATACATTAAAGATTAGGCAATGAAAGTAATTTCTGAACTGTTCACTGTTTCAGTACTATTCCGTTCTTTATCATATATACTGTAGTTGTTTTAAGTTTTTTAAACCGTATTCAGATAGATAGCTAGATTCATATTGAAATATAAATCAAACATTTAAATAAATAGTTCAAAGCCCATCTATTTTAGCAATAAATTCAACAGCTGAAGAAACACAAGATTTAATTACTGTTTGTGAAATGGTTGGACAAACAGAACATAAATCAAAAGCTAACCAATCATAGTGTTACTATTATCTTAAAGTGAATTGCAATCATTTGGCGATTAGATGTTTATTTGATTAATATCATTTGTACTGCCTGTATTTCCTAAGTACTTTCTCTGTGAAAATGACCACAGCAATGACCTCACCTAGTAATTTAATGAGCAAGAGGAGGTTCTCATGCAAATTGCTACCACATAAATAAAATTATGATGCCTACTGGCTTGAGACATATGGTTGACTATTTGAATAATAATAAGGGCTGCCTTCTGCTTCTTACAGAGTATGAGTGGTAACCATGATGGTTCCCCAATTGCTCTATAAATGTTAAGAAATTAAATGTCAGAGTCTTTTCTGAGGGAGCACTACTGATGCGCGGTATGCTATGGATACTTGCTGGTAGCATGTCTACTCAGAAGACAGTGTAATGATGCAAAACAAATATAACTCCCAGCACGTACAGAAAAAAAAAACAGGTACATCCTGAATTAGGATACACCCTTCAGATAGGGTAGCTGATGGAGCATTTAGGACTTGCTGAAGCTCAGAAAAATTGATCTAGTGTCCCAATAAGGAACACTTTTTTTTATTATTATGGAGTATAGGTCATCCCTTTTTACCTACAGACCATGATCATGCAAACAAAGGGTTAAATCTTCTCCATCCTACTAGGAGTAAAATAGCTTTGAGAAGAAAAGTGAAAGAAACTGTAAGGAGCAGTTTCCCAGGTCGAGAACATACTTGATTCAGAAGAATCTAAGAGCATATTCCTACGCATCAGTTTCCTGTTGTTTCAAAGATGAGACATTGATATATAGATATTACCATAACATTAGTTTTTGACCTTATGATGTTTGTAGAAGAAACTAGAATGTTTCTTTGACATCGTATTTGAAGAGCACTGCCCCACGGAAGGGCATGTTAATAGCTGGATGGACTTCCCAGCTCAACATTTGGAGGAGAAGGAAGTTTTACATAAATGTAAAAGAGGTAGGTTAAAACAGAAACCTTGACAGTACCACCAAAACCAAATTCAGAATTCTCAGAATGATTACACTCCTTTGTATGCAATAGTAATGCAGCAATGCAGAATGGAAATGCACCGAGGTCCATTCCACACAGAGATAACTGAGTGAGTTGCAGTCTGTCAAAAAGTGATCATGCTTTTATACTGAAATATCTGTTTTTCAGGGTTTAGTTGAAAGATCAATAATCATTCAAACTATGAGAATTTTTGAGTGCATTCATGTAGGTAGTACAGCTGAAATGAAGTTAAACATTAATTCCAACTGAGCCACTAGGCTGTATTATCTGACATCAAACTTTAATAAACTCACTGAAAATGAGTTATTTTAACATGTCAGTTACAGTCTTTAACATATCTGACAAATTTGGTGCTAAATATCTTTTTTAGTTCAATTGGCGTAAATTTTCCATAGACTGCTGTTGAACATAAGAGCCAGTGCAAGAGAAAGAATGAGACTGTGACACTTTGTGTGGGTTACAGAATTCACCACTTTGAAAGCAACAAGCTGTTAATTTGGTTTAGCTGCCTGTGGAACTGCACCTAATGAAAATATGCAATACTCACATACCACTGGCACAAAATTTTTTGATGGCTGTTAAGTACTTTTTTTTTTTTTACAATTAATTTTTGATTCAGACTTACTTTGAGCCACTGCTTTCCCTTTTGCTTTTTGTTTTCCTCTTGACAATGTTTTTATGAAAATAACTATATATACCACTACAATTAACAACAAGGTCCATATTCACTATTAATAAACTACTGCAGAGTAATAATTTCATCATTATACATACATTAGTAATTCCATCATAGAAAAAAATTATCCCATAAGACAATGGAGTAAGATTTTTGTCTTGTTTTAATGTTGGAACTAATAACCCCAAAGCCATCAGTATCTATAAAATATTCAACAGTTTCTCCACTGTTTTATGTCATCCTTTAGCAAATGATGTAATATCAGAACAAATGTCTAATTGTTTTCCAAAGAACTGTTGTCCAAAACATAATTTAAAGAAATGAAGTTGCTTAGAAAATAAAAATAATTCCTGGAATACGCTTTTTTAAAATAATAAAAGCAATCTAAATGACTCTACAATGTTTAGGTTTGATAAATGAGTTGAGAGGAAGCTATGTTCTCAGATTATAGTTTATAGCTAAGCTTGAAACCCCTAAGGTGAAATATTTTGAATGCAAGAGCTGATAGAGACATTACTGCACAGGACAAGGTGGTTCCACTGCAACCAAGAACATTACAAGTACATAGAAAGCAACAAGTTGGATTCCTCTGGGAAAAGTACCCCAGATAGTAAGTCCAAGATTTGTAAGTCAGATAAAACAGTAATGGAACATGAAACTTCAATCTATGTGCCACCAAATCTGTGTTCAGCAAGTTAGATCCTTGTAGTGCCTTCAGATTTTCAGCCCTTTTTTGAAGAGAAAAGAATATGCAGAACTAAGAGGCACAAAAGAGAAGACTTAAAGAGTTAAGATGAACTTAATTTAAACAAACAAACCACCCAGCCCACCCATAAAAACTAGAGCTCAACAAGTGCATAAACCCTGCAGGCAACTTTTACTTATGCAATGGGCATTTTCTTAGGACACAATCTAGGGGCTAAATGTGGCAGAAGGGTGATATGTTGCAAAGAAAATCTTATCTGATAAACATGGTAGGTGCTATGTAAAAAGGACTTGGCTTCAGGAGCACATGCTTTCTTGCTGAAAACCTCTATTTCTTTGAACTTATATAATGTGGCATTTTCTGTTTACAACAAGACCTTTTTTTGCTCTCTCTGCACATATACTTCGGTACTGAAATTGAGCACTTCATCCACTGGACAGATGGTGCTGTAAGAAGACCACCACTTAAGACCAGTTTGAGAATGAGAATTGCAATATTGAATTAACAAAAAGAAAACAACAAAAAAAAGGTCACATTTTTATTTCAACTCTAATATCTTTTGGGGGGGGGGTTATAGGGATAAAACATCAATTTGTTTCACAGCTCACATGCAAAGTTCCTTTGGATTCCCTGGTTTCTAATTTGCAGCTGCAATACAAAATGCTTGGCATGACACATCTGCCAGATTTTCTATGTGAAATTCCTGTGGAATGGTAGTGACTTGCTTTGGGAATTAAAACTGAATTTTAACTTAAGACATCTGGAAACCTCTTGGGAGAATTTTTTGTCCTGTCAAGTTAAGAGTAGTGTTAGCATCATCAGCCAAAAGGGAGGAGGCAGCTTTTTTTAGTCATTTAAAAGGGCAGAATCAGCAACAGCAGTACTGAACTTACTGCTGCATCTCTTCCATCCCATTAGAGTAGCTAGATGTCACACTATTAGATCCTGCTTCTCATGCTCACTGCTGTTGTCAGCCTGTTGACCACAGCATTATCAAGACCAGGCGATTCCTTTACCAGTGCCTGAAACCTGAACTCAGGTACTTATCGGAGAGCATGTCTACTGAAGTGATATGTGAACTAAGTGCAGCCAAAACACCCTTCAGCTCTTTGGGGTGTCACATGTGGGTTTTTGTCAATTATTTATATGCCATAATGATTCTCAGAGTGGAAAAGAAAGTGCAGCTGTAAATTGCACAAGCTTTCATCGCTTCTAGTGCTTCAAATTAAAATGCCAGTAGCAGACAAGAAAATGACTGAAGATCCACTTTGTGGAAACAGACACCCTAAATGCAAGCAATGCTACTGTTGTACCCTTGGCTAAGCACTGGTGTCCATACATGTCTGCACATTTCAAAGCATCTTTATGCTGGGTGCGCTACAGCCGAAAAATCTGTTTTGGTGAGAAGGTATAAAGAGGAAAAACACCTGCATAGGCTAGCAGAGTGCAAAAAAGATTAAGTTGTAATTGGATATTACCAACAATAATGACATCCCTGCAGTTTTTTCTTGGTCATTTGCTGAGTTGTAGCAACAATCAGAATTTACCAGAGCTGAACTGAGTAATTAAATGAATTAGTTATATTAAATTCATACAGTGCTTGCTTCCCAGTACTACCCTGACTACCTTTGTTAAGGCCTGAGAAGAAGACATTGCAAGCATGAAGTTGTGAGATGAGAGTTCTTGAGTTTTAGTTATACAATACGTGTTCTGAATAAAGGTCAAGATTTGGAAATAGCTCATATGAGATGATGAAGAAAGAGATAAACGATTGTGATAATCAGTGTTCATTGATGACACAAAACAGCGGTATTTTCAGAATGATGGCAAACATAGACAAGTACGAGGGAAAATCAAAAGTGATGATCTGCCAAGATGATCTTCGACCAAAATTCAAGAAAGATACCAGAGATGCTGTAACTTAGAAAGCAAAGCATGGCCTTTTCTGAGTTGCAATTTTGAGTAAGAAAGTTAAATCCTAGCAAGTGTAAGCTGAAGTTTTTGCTCCACTGGAATTTTTCCTATTGTAAGAAGCAACTTACTTGGTAGTTGTTACAAAATAACCCCCTTCATTTCTTTACCTAAACACACAATATAACACTTCATATTCTTTAATGTGGGGGAGATACAAAATGCCTTGTCTGTCGTTCAACGCATGAACAATTACTATAGTCTATAACAACAACAACAACAACAACAACAAAAACAAACAGTAGAAGGAACTTCCAGATTTAAAATTTCCTGAGATGTTTGATTATCTATCTCTATTTGAAACCAGTATATAACAGACAGAATTCAGCTTATTTTTACTCAGAAACTTTAGTTCACCTGTGTAAGGTGTAACATAAGCTTATTATGACATAAGGTCATAATCATCAGCAGATGAGCAGATCTTCCATTAAATTAATTCAAAATACAGAGATGTGACCAAAATTTAGTGATACTGACAAATCACTCAAAAGCCCTAGTGGTTTGTTGTGTTATTGATTTTCTTAAGAATGAGAACAAGAAACAAACATTAAGCAGTACTGTAGAAGTTAAGCAATACAGTAAAATAGTGTGTGAACTGGTGTTTTAAGATGCTTGTTAATATTAATTTTCTTACACATGACCTTATATAGAAATGGGATTTAACAAAAATAGAATAAATGTAAATTTATTCCAGACTGTCAGTCCTCTCAACTATGAAATCAGTGGGTTTGAATTAAGATAACCAATCAAAAAAGTATAACCGCTTCCAGGAATGGCTTTTTGATTTTATTTTTTAAAACATACTTAAAAAAATAAATCCTTTCACAGCAAAGGCTTGCTGATAAATATTATACAGCACTATCTTCGTTTGGGAAAATTTAGAAGTAAAAACAAGAAAGGAAATTAAATAGACCAAATTATAGACCAAATTTTAATTTATATTATGTAATATATAGAGATTACAGATAGAGGTGTATAGATATAACTAAACACCCAGATTGCCTTCAGGATACTCCTTTTGCACACAGCAACATATTTCAGGCATTTCCCATTATTTGAAGAGCATCAACGGCAAAATGATCATTGCTAGAACAAGTTTTATACTTCAGTCATTCTGATGGGCAGGTGAAACACCAAGCCAAGCCAAAATGAACAAAAAACTTTACGCTGCGAAAGCATTGACTCTTCCAGCATATACAGTGTGCAGTGGAGGAGGAAAGCAACAAAGATAACGAAAGAACTGGAGAGTATGACCTATGAAGAACAGAAAAAGATATGAGATTTTTTTCAGTTTAGAGGACACTGACCTCCTCAAGAGGAGTAGTGGAGATGGAGGTGCTGATCTCCTGTCTCTGGTGTTTGGGGATAGCACACAAGGGAAAGTCTTAAAGCTGTAGCATGGGAAGTTTGGACTGGATATTAAGAAAAGGTTCTTTACTGAGAGGGTGGTCAAGCACTGGAACAAGCTCCTCTGGGAAGTGGTCATGGCCCCAAGCCTCTCTGTGTTCAAGAAGCATTTGGACAACAGTCTTAGATATAAGGTTCAACATTTAGGTTGCCCTGTGTGGAGTCAGGAGTTGGACTCAGTGGTCCTCATGAGTCCCTTCCAACTCAGGACATTCTATGGTTCTAAGTGGAACCTTTCTGCTCGTTAGCATAAATCTCAAGTATTATAATCAAGATTTATTTCATATTAACACATAAATAACTCTCTTTCTCTTTGTAACTTTTAAATTTTAATTACCACAAATGATTCTTCCTTGGATGTATGCTTCAAACTATTCTGTGGACTTCTGTTTCAGATCTTTAAATAACAAAATTTAAGATGACCATTAATATACTATGATGTTTAAAGGCAAGCTTTATCTTAGAGGATGGACTTGCCCAGTATTCCTCTTGCCTTATTTCCCAGAGGGTTTTCACATCGAAGTAAATATGAAATGTCTCCTCTGGTGTCATATAATGTATTTAATAACGAGGCAGATAAGTTTTCATTTTAGAAGCTGTAGTAAATTTATGTTTATAGACCTAGAGATGTTACACCTTGATGTCATGGTTTAATCCCATCTGGCAGCTAAACACCACACAGCTGCTCACTCACTCCCTGCACTGGGATAGGGGAGAGAATTGGGAGAGTAAAAGTGAGAAAACTCATAGGTTGAGATAAAGACAGTTTAATAGGTAAAGCAAAAGCCACACACACAAGCAAAGAAAAATAAGGAGTTCAGTAACTGCTTTCCATTGGCAGGCAGGTGTTCAGCCATCGCCAGGAGAGCAGGGCTCCATTATATATAGCAGTTACTTGGGAAGACAAATGTCATCACTCCGAACATCCCCCCCCTTCCTACTTCCCTCAGCTTCATATGCTAAGGATGACACCATATAGTATGGACTATCCCATTGGTGATAGTCCCCCTTTGGGGTGGAGAGAGGGGCAGAAAAGGCCCTGTCTCTGTGTAAGCACTGCTCAGCAATGACTAAAACATCCCTGTGTTATCAACACTGTTTTCAGCATAAATCCAAAACACAGCCACATGCCAGCTACCGCAAAGAAAATTAACTCTACTCCAGTCAAAACCAGCACACATGGGATTATTTTTTCCTTAAAATCCTTTTGACATTGGAAAGAACTAGTAACTCAAATACTCATCAGCAAATGTTTGGCAAGTGTTAGCAAATCAGACGCTGACAACAGAATTAGCTGCTGTAGGAATGGAACTATCTTGTTGGATTATTTGTATCTCTGTTAAGCTCCCCTTAAAGTAATTAAAGAGTAAGGCGTTCATCTAGAGGATAAATCATTCCTGCAAAATAGCAAGATGACAGCAGAAGGAGAAAGGAGGGGGTGAATGCTATATAACTAGATAAATTGTTTGAAGTTGCTTTTTTTTTTCCCCCTATTATGCAATAGGTGTTTAAAAGGATTATGGAAATAAGACGGGATAGAAACAAGTGCTCTGTTCTTGTGTTGAATGACTTTCAGGACTGCAGCCAATTGAACTGTTTATCACATCGAAGGTCGCATGAAATATGGCTGTCAGAAGAATTCAGAATAAAGTGCACTTCATGCTAAAAATAAAAACTGAGCCCCACCTTCATTTTTGTTTTTTTAAAATTCTAATGTGGTTATTTAATCTCAAAGGAGAAATATTCATCATGATCATGGCAGCACTGTTGAAATCATTATGCTACATTTCTCTGCTAGTGTTTTCAGTTTAACAGGGTTTTTATATGAAATAGTCTTGGGGTAAAAATTAGATCAATTGATTTTTAGGAAGGAGAAGAAAATATGGCAAAATAACAGTATACTTCATTTAAATTTCTGAGATTATTTCTACACTGTAACAACTAATACTAACAGTAGGTGGTATTCCAAAGGATTCACAGTAGGACCTTCACACGCACAAAGATGAACCATTCGGTAACTTGTAGGACAGATTGAGCTGGAGTTCCTCTGTTACTCCCATGAGCAGGCACCATGTGCCCATTTTGGCTTCTCTGTATTACACAGCTACAATTCCCCTGCAGAGGCAGAACTGCACTTCAGACCTTGTGCACATTCAGATTTCAGTGCTGGAGCTTTCAGCAGGGACAGTGCTGGAGCAAATAGGCTGTTACTGATAGGGTCACCTGGCCAGGGAGAGATATCATAAGCCTGGAAGCAAAGTCAGCACTCTGCTCTATGACTGTTTATGAATTTAGGGACAGTCTTTGCCATGGAGTTACCTGAGCATTAATCTAAGAATCTACAAGTCAGAAGGAATCACAAAATCCTGATTATGACCATAAGCCTCAGCAAAGTACCTTTTTGCCTGCTACAGACAAGTCCTGTCACTTTTCAAATGCAGCGCCCCATTAAAAACCTAATCAACACAAAAAACCTAGTCAGAGAAAGAACCTTTAACCCCCTGGGTCTTTACTAACTTCATCACCTTTTTTAGCTGAAATACTATCCCTTTCTAAGCCATTTAATGGTGGATCTTGATTGTAGTGCGTGTGAAATTGCTCAGCCAGTGCTGTGAAGAAAGGTTAGGGGAATGTGAAATAGGCAGTCCATCAGGGCAAGACAGAGAAATTTCACCTTCAAAACCAGCATACAGTCTTTACCACTTCTTAAATCTTTGTGTTAATCGATAGTAAACTTTGGATCTAGTGTCCAACTTCAGGTTTAAATGTGCTTTCAGAAAAAGATTTCACAAAGAAAGATGTTTAAATCTTTCTGATGTAAACAGTGATCCACCCAGTTCCTGAGTGTATTCAGCTGTCTTAGTTACTGCTCAGGAAAAAACAGCCTCCAACAGACACAATTTATTTTTTTTAATTTGTTCATGTGTTCTTTATAATCTAGTCAATACTTTTAATCTAGCCAATACACTGAAAAGTAACTGTCATTTCTTTTGGTTGAAGACATTATGTTTATGACCATATTTAAAATGGCATAGAACAACCCATGGAGGAAGCAGCTTTTAGCTACTAAATTACAAACATAATATTTTTAAGTGTTACTGAGAAGTAAAGATTCATCTTAACTGGAAGTAATAGATTCCTGTTTTAATCTCATCAGATTTTGGATGCATCTGTCACATTTTGCAGTAAATCCTTTATTTTCTAGAAAATTCTGCAAAACTTCTAAGTGTTAGCTAACAAGTACTGAATGCCTTCCACTTCCACAGAGCTCAAGCAACTTCTTCAAGACTGTGTTCCTACCTATGAAAACCAGCTGTTGAACACCAGGCTGCTATGCTGGGCCTATGCCAGTGCAGTTGTGACACTCAAATTTAAACAGAAGAGACCCTGGGACCTCCTTTTGAGGAGGTACTGTAACCTCTAGCTCTATTTCCAAAAGTCCTTGTGTCCATGCAAGAAACAGATCCCATGTCTGGAATTTTCACAATGTAAGGACATGAGATATCCACTTTCCCCTGTGATTTGCTCATTTGGGGGCTATTTCCCACAAGCGCTTTTGGAAATTCTATTAAAAGCTTTACTGAACCCTTTAGCCACGGCAATAATTACTAACAGAGTACATATGGAATCATCTAACACTGAATGATTTGAATACTGTCAAGAAAACTTCTCAATCAGTTTTATAATAATGAAATTCCTGTTACTTTTAAGAAGACATTTTGTTCCTTCCAATCACCCATGTTATACGTATCTGCCACCTTATATTTCACACTCAATTTTAATTTCTTTTTCATTTTTAACTGGTGTTATTAGATGAAAATTTTCGTGGGGAATTTTTTTTTCTTTATTGCACAAGAATGGATTTCTATAATGTTATTTTATTGATTAAGCAATTATGTGTGTGTCACAGAAAAATTGGGAGGGAAAAGAATGTACAAACCCCAGAGGATTAAAACATGCAGGGCACTGTGAGGAAGGTAAATGTTTGAGAGTCAATCATTTTAAAGTACTGCTCACCCACTCTATACCTCCAGAGGCCTTCGCAGTCCTTGTTGACCTCAGCTTTGATTTCTGCCTTCCTCCTCCAGCTACTGCACCACTGTCTTGGGGTGCAACTCCAAAAGCTTTGTGCCTGACATTGAGCCAGCAGTGCCAGAAGCAGCCTTGGAGCCTCTTGAGAACCCAGAGGCTGGCAAAACTCCAGCAGCATTTCCTCTCCTTAGTGAAAAATCCAGGGGAGCAGCAGTGACCCGATTCTTCAGTCCCTCATTGAAATGAAAACATAATATGCTAAACTAGATAAAGAACAGTTGGTACTCAGAGGCTTTGTTATGCCTGTACTGGTACTGTATTAGGGACATGAGAGAATGTCTTTGCTAGCAG
Organism: Ibycter americanus; assembly: GCA_035590275.1. Lineage (NCBI taxonomy): Eukaryota > Metazoa > Chordata > Aves > Falconiformes > Falconidae > Ibycter > Ibycter americanus. Next base: position 49,859,832 of record JAVJGI010000057.1, read on the forward strand.
TGTTCCTTAGGTGTCTGTACCTAAAATTTAGGAGAACTATACACCTCCTCAACAGAGTCCAATTCCTGTTAGCATTACAAGTGCTTTACAAAAGGCTAGCACTTTCACACTGTAACAGCTAGCTGGAAAAGATGTGGACTGAAGTGGTTTCAACATTTCTCACAAAGAGGCCAAGCAGGGCCAGTCTTCCATCTGAAACTCCATTATGTGCACAGCTTAATTTAACAAGTAGCAGTATTTCTGCTGCGTGCTTTCTGTCCCTCATTCCTATGTTGTTTGTTTCCAGACTGAATTGCTTTTATTGATTTTGTACTGTTTTGTCTAATGATTTTTCTTGCAAACCCCACTTAATATGATTTATGACCCTCACTCCTCTGCCACAAATCCAGTTGCAGGATGCTTACTTTACTAGTAAATCAATTATGTTAAACATTACCTCAAAGGGTCTCCAAAATTTCTCCATTGCACCTTAGAGATGTCCTCTGCCTTTTCTTCTTTCTGTCACTTCCTATTTAACATCTTTATCTCTTGATGTGCACACGTTCCCCTCTGGAACACACTTCTCACAAATGTTTTTCGGGGATAAGACATCTGGGAGAACTTGATCAGGCCGCTCCTTTTAACATTTACCGTGTAGCTGACACAGTTCGCTTATTCATAGCCCTGATGGTTACAAAAGCCATCTGTGGATGGTTTAAGCCTTCAAGTGTCAGAAGGGGATGTCAATTTGGTTTGACTTACCGCCCACATAATTAGAAACAAACAAACAAACAATCAAAACCCTGTCAAGACTGTGATTTGAACCAGTGTGTCCCTCATGAGCCTACTAAATTCAGGTTACAATGTAGTTTACCTTGCTTCTGTGGTATAAAACTACAGAGATTACAAATTGCCTTGAAATCAGCAAGCAGGCAACTCATCCTTTCATATGTACTTCCGAAGTTTTAAAGCTAAAGTGCCAAAGGTGTAAAAGTGTAACCTGTGTGGAAGACAAAGGGATTTTTGTGGCTTTAGTGCAGGGAAGCTCTCATTTGTGGCTTACACATTAAAGCCTATAGCAAGGAAAAGAACTCTAGTGTCTCTGTCATATGACTGCATGAAACAACAAACCTTGTGGCATACTAAAACCTTACCTTATGAAACACTAAAAATACACTTTTCCCTCCTTTTTTTATATTAACAAACCCTGAAAAGAAAATATAACTAAAGACAGAAATAACTGGTACCTTTTTACTTTAATAGCCAGCCTTAAGATGATTTTTGGTCTAAAACCTCTGCTAGGAA
>JAVJGI010000057.1:49930181-49943836 GCA_035590275.1 Ibycter americanus
GAAGAATAATTTTCCCTTCTCTCTCTCCAATTTACATTTTGAGTAATGAAAAAGATCAGTCATTGGAGGTGAGATTTCCATCTCTCTGGTTATAAGCCACACTCCTTTCCTGGCCCCTTTTCATTTAAAGCTGTCTACTGTGGGCTCTGCAAGGTGACTGGGCGTTTGTATTCTCCACTTTTTCTGGAAAGGGTGGAATCCAGGATTTTCATATTTAGAATTTCACATTAAAATCCCCTTATAGGAAAAGAAAGAAAGAAAAAATATAACATTGAAAACAAAAGGAAGAAGGGGGGGACTTACTGGTTGCTGAATGGTATTGGCATCCTTCCCCACAAACCCTGACACCCCACTCTTTCCTAAGTGTTCTAACCATAAAGGATCACTTGAATTTTTCTTCATCCACAATGAATAATTATATTTCAGAATAACTGAAACAAATATTTACTACCTTTACGCATTTAAATTATGATATCTGAATTATCACAGTTTTATTTAAAGTAGTATAATGTATTTTATCTAAAAGATTTTTAACAGATGACAAACTATTGCTGTAAAAGTAAATGCAATCCTCCTGTTGTGCAAATTCTTCTGTAAGCCTTGAGTTATTACAAGCTCGGCATCACAGCAGATTCATTAGCATCACTCATTTAACAGGAATATTCAATTAATATAAACACCACATTTTTATTACATTCCAATTTCAGATGCCTTGGTTTATTAGATATGCTCCATGGAAATCATAGCAAGAGGATGTACTCCATTATACTAATGACTTTGCTTTTGACAATCAACAACAGATTAACAGCAGCAATGAAAAAAATACTGAATCAATTCAGTGATACAATACTATCACACATATACAAAACCATACTAATCCTTTTGAAATGATGATACTGAACACTTCCTGAATAGATCTCAATACAGAGAAAACAGTTCAGAACACAGATGACACTGAAATCATAAATTCTTCCTGAAGATAGCAGGTTTTAATCTTGGTGCCACAATACTGCAGGTCAAAAATGTCTTTTTACAACTCAAATTATTAACATCTAGATGAAAGCAATTCAAAGTGATTCTAACTTTGCTTTGAAATTTCCAAGCAAGGTGTTCAAGCCTAGGAGTCAAAAGGAAAGATGATTAAGCTTCCTGGACAATGGATCTGTGTAAGGGCCCGAATTGGTCAGTGCAGTCATCAGTGATCTGGAAATGGAGGTCATTTTGGAGGCAAGATTTACTGAATATAAACAAATTATTCAGCATGGTAAAAGTAAACTTGCCTGCAAAAGTTCTCATGACTTTGAATGGCAAGGTAATAAAATGGCAGATTAAATTCTGTGTAGATAAATGCAAAGCACATGCGAACAAGGCAATCCTAATTATATCTCAAGAATGTCAGACTGTGCAAGCTGTTAACACTCTGGAAGGACAACCTAGTTACACAGTAGGCAATTCTGTGTAAATGTCACGTCAATGTTCAACAGTGATGAAAGGAAAAGCAAATAGCATGAGAACAAGTCTAGGGTGAATCAGAAACATCATTATATGGTTGTGTCCGTATTGCACCTGAATCTTGAAGGCTGTGTGGGCAGCTGCCTTGTCAATATTGTGATGTCCTACCTGAAATCAATAAGATATGAGTAGAAAGGTACTAGCAAAGGCCACCAGATGATCACACATGTGAATCATTAGATGACTAGATGACTAGGGTGAAAGGGAGTAATCCAAAGAGGTCCAACCTCAAGATCTGTAAAGTCAGCTGCACCATAAGGGAAATGTATGGGAACAGTCACCAGTCTCTGCTCACATAAAGAACTATGACACACACAATTCTGCTTTCAAGATTCAAAACCAGAAAAGGGAATACTTAGCTCAACCACAGAACAAGCTGCTGATGGTAAAAATTTGCATGGCTTCAAAGAGTGAGCCAACAGCTTAGTGGGAGACTTCCATCATTGTTATGTTAAAGAAGAAGGTACACTTTCTCCACAACATTGCTGTACTGCAGACTCCTGGAGCCTCAGCTGAGGCTGTAACACAATATGTCTATTGTCTTACACCCCTGCTGCAGCTTCTACCAGTTAGTGTAGAGAGAGGGTATTTTGTCAAATGAACATTTAGTCTGACATCATACAACCACTTTATGTTCACTGAAAGCAGTGAATGGAAGAAGTTGTCTTCAATTTAATATAATACATGGAGGCACAAAATTTTATTTTTTCATATTGCATGACTATGGCTTTCATGAAGAGTTTGCTGTCTTCTGAAAAATACTTACAGAACAACTAATGCTAGATTTGGCAAGGACTTTTGCTTGCCTCCTTTTACACCAGCTGCAACTAGAAGTCGGAAAGAAATGTGAATAATAATAATGTTCTAAGGAACTCTGAACTGCAAGCAGGAATAAAAAAAAAAAGAGACAAATTAAAATAAAGGCAATGCTTTAACATTGTGGCAGAGAAATACAATAGTTAACATGTAAGCACAATGTAATCTGCATTGCAAGCTCTCAAATCATTGTAATCTCTGTGATTTACTGATGTAATAAAAAAGGAAAGTTTTTACTACGTATACACAAAAGCCCAAACCAACCTACTTTATTATTACAAGACTATCACATATTAAAAGACTGAATGCAAATGGTGCTTTTTAAATTAACACAATTTTTCTTTGAGCGTTGTTTAAGGACAATTTCTTTCATATAACAGAGAGGACATGGAACTTAATCCTCCATCCATTTTAGCTCTTCCTAAATCTACAGTAGTAGTAAACTGTTGACCGTTTTATCTAAACTGGATTTTGAATAAGTTTAGAAATAAGATGAACAGGAACTATTCTTGGTCTTTCCTCACCCTGTTGTTTAGAGTTTAGCTCTCCTAAATATGAAGATTTATTCACTATTTCCAGTGACTTCAAGGGGCATTTAATCCATATGAAGAATACATGTAAAATCTACTGTGTTTGAGATGATACTGTTTGTCTGAACAGCAGCAAGTGAGTACCTTAATTGAAGGACGAGTTTTAAAAAAATTAAGAATTCCAGTAACTACAAGCACATTAGGATGTTCTCAATAATGGGTACTATAAATACAATGCAACACTAAGCTACGAGTAATCACAGGTTTCTGTACAACAAAACAGATTTGAGCAAGTCATTGGGTATGGTGCTATGAGAAAAAATGTCAGCCTGGAGAAGATAAGGATTAAGACTGGAATTATGAAACACATACGAACACTGAAGCAATAACTAGTTTAAACGGGGGACTGTCAGTCTGGAGGGAAGTCATTACAAAAACTTCTGAGGAACAATATCATACGTGGTAACACTGGCACAAAATCTGGGGCACTGCTCACAACAGAAAGTTGAGGACATAATGAAGAGACAAGAGGAGAAGACACCCCACAAGAAGCACCAGAGAACTTGGATAAGCAACACTGCAGAAATTCAGTTGTTATAATAATACAACACACATAGTCCTACACCTGTAGTTTTAAGATGTGGGTGATTAAGTGTCTTGGGACAGTTGACTTTTTAAACTGGAAACAACTGACAAGTAATAATACTAACACTAATACTAATAATAGACAGTAAGGTGACATGGAGACACTAAGAGATATCAGTGGGAATTCTCCACAGAAAAGGGAAACAAGATTTTGTGTTGCATCAGTCAGAATATTTCTGAAAGACACAGCAGACAATTTCACACGATTTTGAACCTGCATCTTTATCAAATGTGTGGGACCAAATCAATGCAAAAGAGATTTGCCAGGACCAGAAACTGTCCTATGAGAAGAAGTTAATGTTATTTGGCTGATTTAACCTTGCAAAATGAAAGATAATAATCATATTGTATCCAAATTCATTAAGTAAATTAGAGAGAGATAAATAAAGGAATAGCCTTGGGTTTACGTGGGTGGGAAATTAAAGGAAAATTTCTAGCTGTCAGAGGAAGAAGGCTTTACATTAGATTTTCAATACGAGTAACGCTTACAATTTAATCGGGTTATAAAAATCTAGATTGCTTGTGAGTAGGGAAATCAATGATTTGAGAGATCCAATTTTTCCCAATGATACTGTGTTTAGTTTTTAGTAAGAATTAATTAAATATTATTAACTGGAAGCAGCCAACCTTCCTACAAACACATCACATTGAAAATACCTAACATTCTCTTTCTATTCACAGTCCTCAGCCAAGAGTAGTTCTAAATGTTTCCTCTTAGTGTAATGACCAACAAACCAGCTTTGTATCTGTAAAAATGGTGACTGGTAATATAATAGCTTTATAACACAACCATTTGTTTGTAGTTTTTAATGCATCTGAGTAACAAAGTTGTGAAGCATTTTGCCACAGAAACAGAACAAGGATTCATGTTTCACTATTCAAATTATTGTAAGGGATTAAAACCTGCTGCTATTTTTGTATTATGCCCATCACTTTGGCATGCGATGCACCCAGAAACGACAGGGAAAAGTGAAGTGCAATTGTAATCTGAGTGATAGTAAAATGCCATGTATACAAGAGTTACGTGTTGCTGCATATTGAAAGGCAACACAGCCACAGAAGAAAGCACTGAATGGTATTCCATTTCACACATCATTAACAGACACCTTAAAAAAGCACCAGAATCAACAGCCTTCCTGCTGACACCTTCCCCAGGATGAATGAAATTTGATGTATTGATTCCAGCTCCGATACGTAGGGGTTAGTAAAGAGAAAAATTAACAAGTGCATACTACATATTCAATTAATAGTTTCTTTAGCAGAAAGGGATCTAAGTTCTTATTTGGAGATTAGCTAGTTATGATACGTAGTGATCAAAATAAAAAAGAGCTAAATTTTTTAGACTCTTTAGAAGTAGAACTGTGCATTGATTATTTATAATGTTTCTCCTGACCCTTACCTTAATGAGATTAATAAATAAAGGTTAATAGCAAACTCTTTTGGACCATTCCGCCCAGCTCCTCTCTCACATTAGAGAAATAATGAGAAATTAATACTTAGAGAAATAAAAACTTTTCTCCTATATAGCCATTGGACTATAATTAGCTTAGCATGCTGTAAGCCAAGAGATATCAAGAAAACTTAAAGTGCGCAGGAGATAGTGCTGCTCTGTTAATGTTAGCAGACTTTTTTGACATCGCATCTCTTCATTGCTTTAAACTAACCCCCCCACACTCCGAATCCCAGAGTTTTCCTGCAATGTAGGACAGACAATACAAGAAAGATGTACAGTCATGCTGGTTTGTGCATTATTCTAGCTACCATCCTGCTATAGGGTTACTTCACCAAGCACACAATGTAATAAAATCCAACAAATCTGTACAGACAAAATAAGCATATGATAGAAAAGGCATGGTAAGTACTTGAAATGTAGTAATTTAGCCTACAAATAGACAAACTAAACAGCACTGACATGCAAGTACAGAAGCAACCCTTCAAGAAAACAGCAAAATGTTTTAAATTCCCTTCCGCACTAAATGGACAGTCATGGAAAAGGCTGCATTTCAGAAGTCAACAGGTTTAAGGAAACTAGGCTGTCACCCTTGCAGCTTGCTCAGGTTTGGTCTGCCTGGTGTCACTACCCCCTTCTTTGGTACAAACCAGCCTTCAGAGTAGTAGCACCATGGGTGATGGGGAAGGGGTGAGGGATTAACATACTGGTAAAGGTGCAACAATGACAATGAAAAACAGCCCCCCACTCACTGCCAATCTCCTTTCCATTGGCATGCAAAAGGAAAAAGGCTGGCTCAGGGGGTTTGACGATGCTGAAGATGTGAGTCATTCCCTGTTCTGGATGAAAAAGGAGAAGTGATCATGGAGAAGCTAAAACTAATTTTCCTATCGTAGCTTAAGCTTTGCGTAATTCAGTGATCTTCAGACTTGGGTTTGCTCCTACATCCTCACATCATTGAGAGAGCTTGGGAGAGGAAAGCACATCCACATTCTCATGGAGTTACACAGTGAGACACTGGCAAGTGCACTGGGACAAGCTACATGCTTGCAAGATGAGTCCTGGGAGATGAATGTGCCCTCCTCAGCCCTGACTGAACATACTCGTGGCCCAGCGGGTAAATCCATTTGCAGCTTTGCTATTCATTTGCCTCATTACTGGTGATTTATCACCGTAGCATTGCCTGCTATTGCATCCAGGCGACAGCCCTAAGCATGCACGTACTTTATATCCTTCTGAAGATCTTGGTGGGACACGCACTTCCTTAGGCAACAGGTCTGTGCTTAAAACTTTTCCAAATGATATAACTGTTCTCAGGCTCCCTCCAGTCAGATGAAGGAGCAATCCACCCTCCTGCAAGCCAAACGCTCCCGCCCCCAGGGCCACAGTGCCAAAGGGATCTCGCCCAGGTTCCTGCCGTTGCTGCAGCTCCCTGTACAGCCGCCCTGCCCGCGGCGCTGCCCCTGCTCACGGGTGGCGGCTGTGCCTCAGCTGCTGTTTCTGGAAGCTCTCCCAGAAACAGGGATTCTGATTTTATTCCAGCAGTAAAGAACGATGCCCAGTATTTTATAGCCAGTACCCTGCTGGAAGACTTAACGAGATGGCTGCCTTGGCTTCTGAGTAAACTGTTCCACCTCTGGGAAAAAAGAAAGCTGATAGCTAGCTGTTCGCAACTTGTCAGTGAGCTCTAAAAAAACATCCAGATCTAGAAGAACTGTATCACAGGTGTTTTCTTGTTCGAGTTTGCGGACTGTTAACATTTACTCCTAACCAATTCTTTTTGCTTGTAGTTTTCCTTTCAATAGCACTGTATACAGCTCAGACAATCTGAAGCTGTTTAACATCCTACAGTAGTATCTACATAAATAATTCAGAAAATACAATTCCTTACATTCTGAACTTCTGTCTTCAGACTGTAAATGTTATATTGACTGTTCTAGGAGCAACAAGTACTACAGCAAAAAGCTCTCATGCCAAGCCCTTAAATAATTTGCTGTGATCAAGGTGAAGATAATAAACTTTCCTTTCAAATATCAAGACCTAGATTTCAATGACTTCTCTTTGAGATATACACTATGAGACAGGTGCAGAGCTGATTAATAAGTGGTATTTCACAGACTTTAATATACATTTCATAACTTTCGTTCAGCATTTTAGAAACAATAAAAATGAACTCTTTCAGCATTTGCATCAAATCCTTAAAATATTTCAGCATTAAAATAGGATGCTTAATTTCATTATGATGGTGTACTACTCACCTATAATCTCTATCAACTGCAATCTACAAGAAACACTAGCTTTTTTATGTACTTGCATTAGGATTTACAGAATTCATATTATATTTTTTAAAAAGCACTGCAAAATTTGATCACAAAAGAAATCCATAATCACTTATAGGAAAAGAAAAATACATCTCCAGTATAAGTCACTAAAACTTCCCAAAGGTTCACAAATAACACTTCATCAGAGCATTTAAAAATATTTCTACCTATAAAACATACATTTTTAATATGCCATTGAGAAAAATGTTGAATTGTTAACTCAAGGAGCAAAAGAAGAGGGAAGTTAATTTGCCAACATCTTATCCTAAACTGTAGACCATTTGTGAAGGTATTTTATAACCATCACTGATTAATAACATTAAAAAACAAGTTTTTATGTTAGTAAAAATAATAATTAAAGTTTTATTGCAACTATGTTATTATTTATTAAAATAAGTGCAAGTTATAATTAACTCTATTACATAATACATGTATTTTGAAGTGTTTAAATATTTTTACTTCTTGATCTTAAACTGTCCCTTTCTCACTGTGTGACAGATTTGGCCATTCACAGGCAATAATAATAAAATCTGTTAAATTATTAGCCTCCAACACTAGCAACAGAAAAAAATGGAAAAAGTCTTTAAAGGTCACCTATTTAGTCAGAAATATCAAATTCTATCCTTTGGATTATGGAAAAAAGATGAAACGATGATTTGATGACTGATTATCTTTTCTGAATCGTTTCAGTGTGTCTTGGGAAATGAGCTAGTATATTTGTTTAATGATAAACTTTACTAAAACATGGAGTTGTGCATCTGTGTATCTGATCAAAGAGCTGAACACCGTAATTATTCTTGTAAGTGCATTCATAGCACAAAAGCTGATTCCACATATTAAAGTTATACAGAAACTGGAAAGTTTTTGTGCTGTATGGGTAATATCACATTTGGTCTAGCAACATATCCCACTTTACAGGATTACCTCAGGTGGAATTTTTACTGAACATTTCCCTTTTGTTACACAGCAAAGGTCATGAGCAAGTCCATTATTTTCATGACCGGTTGGGTTTTTCAAGCTTTTGAATCTCTGATCCTGTGTTTTATTACATAGAATTATGAAACATTTTGTGGCTTGTGACATATGGTGCGGATGCCCTATGGACTCTTCTGCATCAAGCAACTGGTACGTGTTTGCCTATAATCATTGTCAGTAATCTACAATGAACGCATACTGTCCTTTCCATTCTCAGGTTCCCAACAGTGCTCATGTATTTATATTCAGCTCATTTCAACTGCCCTCCCTCCCACGAAAAAAAAAAAAAAAATTGCACAGAAATCATAGAAATCTCAACAGTTAGCACACTCAACATTTTTTAGAATGGATGTACTCAGCACAATAAGAAGGCTGAAGCTTTCTGGAGTGTTACACCAGACAGCTGTTTGTTCTAAGATTGTATGAAGGTACATGGGACAGTATTTCATAGATACTTGGCTACAGCTATTCCTAAAAAATGTAGCTGTAATGCATCCTTTCTGTTCTGTTCCTCACTTGTAGAGATCAATCTTCCCATATGATGTGTCTGACAGCTCTCATCCATCCAGCCCTGTTTCAGGCCAACCAGCTGTGGTGGGGGCCAGGGAATTAACACCCTGTACTGGGTCCAAGGCTGCGCTGCATGCCATGACTTCACTCCTGTCATACAAGCTGATACAAGGACAGAAGCTAAGCACATCATCTGCATTTCTGTCGCATTGCCTGACGTGGGGAAGTAACCCTTCACTTTCAACCCTGCCACGTGTAACCCATGGAATCTCTACCGCTGAATGAAGAAAGCAGAGATTTTCTTCTGTGCTTCAAATTTCAGTGCAATATGAAAATTTAATGTTTCCATAACCTTTATGCTTCAAGTACTCTGAGCGGGTAATCTTAATACAGTGGGAAAGAACAACTCTATATATCAAGAGAAAGTAGGACCCCTGCATGCCCCTGCCCCAGTAACAACACTAGTTATAACCAATATGAAGCTGCTTTCTCATGAAAGATCCCTATACAGTAGTGATATTTTACAAGGCATAATCCACCTTACTGAGAAACAAGCATCTCTGCAGACTACAACAGTCTGACACAAAGGGTTCCCTGGTATTTATGACTTCCCTTGGAAAACACGTCTAACTGATTCATCTGTATGCCTGTATCCCTACATAACCTGTTATCCACTACAGAAAATCTACATCTTACATTGCTCTGCAGGAGCTCAAAAGGCCTTCCTTAACTGATTCAGTCATAATTATCCTTACTTTTGAAGTAATTCAGCAATTCACATGCTGAAGAAAACACTGAGAAAAAGTCAGTATCTTTTCTGATTCATCTGAAACAAAACACATTAAAAAATCAAGCTTCAGGGCTACAAACCCTGAGATCTAAGTGCTGAGGTAAATTGCTTCAAAGTAGAAATGCTTCTCTGCCTCACTACTTCGTCACATTTCTGGCTAAATGAAAAGTTCTACGTGAAAGCAATTATTTATGTTTCATATTCACAGTATATTTATCATTATAGCCTACACAAGGGAAATGCTCTGAGGTATTATGTATTAGTGCAGTCAATTATTGGGACACAAAAGATTTTTCCTCACCTTGTTTGATTGGGTGTTAGGAGTCTTTAATAAGTATTACTTTTGATGTTAAAATTTGAGGCTAAAATGAAAGGAAAATGTTTTTTTTTCAAGCTGTTTTTACAGCTTTTTACCCTCAATTTTACCTGCTGTTCTGCAGAATCTATTTTGATACAAAAGACAGCAAAAATGAATAGCCCTACGGTCCCCAAAGTCCACAGTTATTTGGAAACAGGACCACACTCTCCATAAATATTAAAAGAAACAACAGGAATGTATTTGTTGCAACTACCTATGCAAGTCATGTACCAAAAATTTTCTCCCTTTAAGCTTAACATCACAATTATTTATTAACAGCTATTAAATACAAACTGACTTTGCACAGCAAGAGACATTCTACCACAACATTCTGTCATCCCAAAACACTTCTCTTCTGCAAAACATGACTTTTGGGAACTTGTTAAGTAATGTTAATCCAGTGCAACCTGATGCAACTTTGATCTTCAACCTTCAAGCTGATCCTGCTTGAAGAGCAAGGGACTGGACCACATGATCTCCAAGGTCTCTTTAACTTAAATTATTCTTTGACCCTACAATTCTATATTAATAAGTATTCTCATATTATGAAACATAATTTGAAGAGGAACATGTGGCAGAAATTTCTGCTGTACTATCGGTATTAGGGAATCTGCACCTGGCATTCTCCAAAGTCTTTCACAAAATATACAAGCTTTGGGAGACTAGAAACACTGACAATTCAGACTATTTTTAACTTGTTAATACATCACCTATGCCACACAGGACATATTCAGAGGCAAACATGTAACATGATTCAAAAGTTCTTGGAGTAACTCAGCCTTAAAAAGATGCTACTTTGTTGGTTTGTTTATCCTTTTTAACCTTTATCTTACAGTTAATTTTTTCATCTATCTCTTTTCTTGGGACTATCCTTCTGTTCTGCAGATCGCTGGAAGTATTTAGATGCAGCAAATATTAATCATTCTCCTGTGCTTTGTTGACACACTTCCATTTAATCAGATACCTACGTCTTTTTTTTGTTTGTATTTCTTTATTCTTTTCTTTTTTTCTTTTTCTCTTTTTTTCCCTCCTCAGCCCCCAATCTAAAATTGAATATTTTATATAGGCTTGGAATTATGCATTATGAGCCCTATGAGACTAGTACCACAACATTCCTGAAGATAAAATGCATAGTCTCAACAAAAATATTTGTACACAGCCAGTTAAACAAAATTACACCAATGGCCATTTCATCAGCTGAACTAATGCAACTTAAAACACTGGCTGATATTTTTGTAGCATGCCGCTGATGCCATGAAGAGTGCTGTATAACATATGGTGAAGAATATATTTCCTTTTTTGCTAACAAGACTGTATGCACACCTACCAGATAAATGGCAAATAGAAAATACTCAGCTTAATACTGAATACTCAATACCTACTTCTTGGTCAAAGTAGAGCTGTTAAAGTACTGCCCAAGAAGAAAAATCAGTTAGCTGAAGTTCTCTGAAAAGCTGATAAAGGTGAGAATAGAAGTTAGTAAGAAAGAGACATTTTAAAAAGTCAGAACAAAAAGTCCAAAGAGAAAGCATCACAAGAGGACAAGGATGGGACATCATCCTATCCTAGGGGGTAGTAAGAACCAATTCACTTACATGACCAAGCAAGAACTGGGAAGGTTGGATACACTGACAGGAATTTCTTGTACAGGAAACATATCTTGCCCCATATAGAAGAATGCAGTGCACCAGCATGTCACTTCTCTGCTACTAAAATGCTTCTGAATGGTAAAGACAATAAGGCAGGGAACTGCACATGGGGCTTGCTGTGCCTGAAACCATGTATTCTTTATGTCAACAAGTGAATACTAGTGGTGTGCTCCTAACACAACTGCAATGTTAAGTCTTGCTTACACTCATCTCCTCCCACTGGGAAGTTAAACTGTACCAGGAATGCTCACACAGCTGGAATTTGGGGATTTAGCTACAGGGGATCATGAGAAATAAGCACTAGGTTCATTAAAAAAGGCAGCTTTTCTAATACTGAGGGGTTGCTAGACAGAAGATCAAGCCCAAAGGGGCGTGGGACTGCCAGCCAGAGAAGTGGTGCCCCTGGCTGAAATGCCAGATTAAAATTTGCTATCCCCTGCAGAATGGAACCAAACAGAAGGCAGTTTGGTGAGTTTCTCAGTACAGTGTTTGTTCGGATCTCTGATCTGAAAGATCTGCAAAAGAAGAAATATAACAGAATGCTGCTTTTGCCTTTGCTATTGCTTGTCTGATTATTTCTAGAGGTATTTTCTCTTCAGTATAGGCACTTCTGAAAAGAAGTGATTTCATATCTGAAAATGTTCATAACTCATAATAGCAAATCAGATTAGTAATTAAAAAAAAGCACTGAAATGAGAAAAATTGTTTAAAAAGTCATTGGTGGCCTTGGAAAAAAAAGAGATTGGCTGGAAAAAAAATCCTGTAGCTCTATCTGTATTTCAACACAATCCATAACTATGCATCTAAAATTTTATTTCTCTTGAGATACAGGCATGCAGCTTGTTTTCTTCTCTACTGTTCAAGAGCTACAATTTTCTCCTTTTTTTATCTGAAGAAGTTATCATTCTACTGCAAATACACTTCAGAAAACTGCTGGTTTTACCCTTTAAAAAAGCTTTTGAAGCCTTTAATTATAAGAAGAAAATTCAATAAATGCTCTCATAACCAATTAAGTACAGATTTATATTCCAACACTCTCAGATAATGCTGAAATGATGTGTGAATAGCATCCATAACTTCCATTAAGTAACACCATGAATTCTGTTTTTAAATACTTCACCAATCAAACAAATCAACTGTCAGAATATATTACACATTTGTTCACGTTAATGCCTAAATACCGACAACAAAAACAGTGTAGGAAAACACTTGGCCTCAAATGTCTTTGTTTATTCACAATTAGAATATTTCACAAAGAATTAGTTTAAGTATTTCAATTCCCCAGTTATTAGCCTCATTTGTATAGATTTTCCACACAAAATAAAGGACATGCATTATAAAGAAATATATGTAACTAAAAAACTTAAAGAGCTTAACATAGGAGTGACACAGTGATACTTAATTATACCTTTAAAGATGGTAAATAAGAATTCAGTCTGCAGCATCTATTTTAAATTACACTCAGACAGGCACCATCAGATAAAAGCTCATGGCAATATTTTATGCAGTGCTGGTCTAAGGACTGAGGCAAAAACGTGACATAGAGGTAATACATGTTTTTAAAACTAACTAGTATAAAAGGACAATATAAACAATCTCCTAGGGGAAGAAAACTTCAAGGGGAAAAGAGCTAAAAAGCTGCCTGGAAGCCTTTTGGGTATCTTAGCTCACTAGTTTTCTTGCTTCATGCTTAGGCCATAATGTTTGGATTTCTGTTTTCTGGTAATAAATGTGACATACTGATGAAATCTGAAGTATCAAAAGGGATAAAAGATGATGGAAATTAGGAAACTAAAAAGAGATACAGATCAGGGCTAAGACTTACAAGGAAGTTATATTGTTAATATAACTGCAGGCAATCTCATAAAAATCAGTACTTGTATCAGAGCACCTACTTTCTGTTTAAAACTCTAAAGGCATTAAATTTATTTGATTTGCTTTGAAGCCTCCATGTTTATTCCAATGGCCCTTGAAATCTGGCATCTTGCAAAAGCTGTTGGGTGGAGTAGGTGTTCAGTTATGGACATGCTGGAGCAGAGGAACCCTGAAAGATAGCATCCAGGGGGGAAAAACAAACAAACAAAGAAACCCCATCCAAC
>JAVJGI010000057.1:49943936-49955300 GCA_035590275.1 Ibycter americanus
AAAACAAAACAAAACAAATTTAAATCAGGCAGAAGCTACAATCCCTTCTATACACTCTTGTCTGGGTATGAGACCACGAATGCCATCCCACTTCATGTGATTTCAGTCTATCTAGGCTTGACAGACAAATGACAGATGACACAAGCACTGAAGTGTGATTAAGCACTCAGCCATGACTTACTTGATTTATATATATTTATAAGGAAGTGGTTTGGGAGACTTAGAGCTATGACAAGGGCTGCCCACAGCAGGAAATACTGCTGACTAGTAATGTTGACCTTTCTTATATGGTTGAAAAAACAGGCATAAATTGTATTGTTACAGCAAGACACTGAGCAATGCCCCACCCAAGGTGCCACATCTTTTCTGTCTGCATGAGGTAAAAGGGAGAAAATCTTTCCTCTTCCCCTTGTCTTTGGCCGTGCTATAGGGTTTACCTACTGTGTCCAGAGATTTTCTATACTTCTAGGCTCACCTTTGGGGATCACATGTGAATCCGGTGTTCAGCAAGACGTGATGCCTTATTGCCAAAAGAAAGGAGATCTCCAGAGCTCTCTTCTGCAGAGGTAAATCCAGGTTCCCCACTTTGCTCACTCAGCTCGTGGTAGGGCTTTGTGTTCCGCTATGCAGAGATCTTGCCTGCCTGGGTGCAGGGTCTATCCGTCCCAGGCAGGGACAGGTGACTGAGTTTGGCATGGCACCAGAGCCCTGAAGATAACTGGAATTAAAACCTGCCTCCAGCCTGGTTTTTCTAATGCTAGGAATAATACCTTTACAGAGGAAACATACAGTCATGCAGCTATAATAACACAGGTATAATTTACAGATAATCGATAAAAGAAAGCGGGCATATCTTTTTTACTAGGACAAAGAAATAGAAAATCAGCAGATGTAAAATGGAGAAAAGGAAAAAGTCTGTGTGTGATAAAGTATCTAAGGGAGCCAGGGCTTCTTAACATTATTGAAGCTCAGAACTTAGCACGAATCTAAAAGGATTAAACATACAGATAATAAGAACATCCAAGATGACAGTACAAGGGAGAAGAGCAGTTAGAATCTTTGCTGCCCCAGGGCAAAAGCAATTTGGTAGCTCAATAATGGCCCATTGCAAGGTCTCAGCATGAGCTCACTGCAGAGATCAAGCCTACAGAATGCAGTATTAATAACTCCTCCCAGAAAAGTGTGTTTAGTAAAAAATGAGAATGTGATCACTTTCACATACACACACATCACATTAACATACAGAAGACAGGATTTTCAGTACCTTTGGACAACCAACCAATAAACAAATTTTTTTTAAGTTGGTAAGAACATCTGGGGAACACTGAAATACATTGTGAAGTCCCATCTTCAACTCTCATGTTAAGTAAGAAAACAGAAGCATCAGCAGAGTATGGACCAAGTCTCTCTATTCTATTTCTGCTGATTAAACCCTCCCTTAAAATAAAGTTGAAAGTAAAATTTATAGCAACCTCTACAAGATTTGGGAATGACTGAAACCTGGTTCTGGTTTCAGACCTAAAAGTGGTTTTCCATAAGTTACCCCTGGGGAATTAAAGACTCTACTAGAGCACCCAAAAAGTCAGAATTCTCTCAAAGAAACAACAAGCAAAATCAGTATGGTAAGACTTTCTGTTATACTTCTCCATTCCCTTGACATAAAAACTGCTCAGCAGTCTGCATCCTGATAGCCCACATGATAGGCCAGATCTCATCTCTTTTTGATTTAATTTTCCTACACTCGCACAACATTGCATCATTATTCATCTGAGGAAGTGAACAGCATGATCTTGTCAACCTAGTTTTCCCTTCTTGCTTTGTCAGTTAAAAAAAAAAAAAAAAAAGGTAATGTTCAAATTAAGATTTTACTTCTTATGATGTAATCAAGAAGATTAAGTATAGCTTCCTTCCAGCTGATTTTATTATAACATTAAAGTTTATGACAAATTATGAACTGCCCCTGAGCTAAACATCTAATTAAAACAACATAAGCATGGCAGGATGTCTGTAACAATGTTTTTCTTAGAAGAAATCCTAATTATATTGCCATTATACTTTTCCACAGGCATAGCTGTGTTTTCTGATGGGATGAGATGAAATTATAGCATTAATTAACATGAATGTATTCTTACAACATCACTGAAAATTAGTCTTACACATAAAATAAACAAAATCCAAGCCTACAGAATTATATGCTTCATGGGAACTGGAGATGTTGAATTGAATAGTGACTCTTCATCCTCCCAGTATTATAAAATATCCTTAACAAGATACTTCATTGTTGGATTTCTGAATTGGGAAATGCTGCTGATTAATAAAAAGAAATTGTTCCAGCTAGAAAGTGGTAATTTTAAACCCATTTTATACTAACTCATATGTCCTTATGGCTGAAAATGTTACTATTTTTAATACACATTTGATGATTTATATTATTTAAAGAGTGGTATTACCCTCCTAATGGCAATTTCTAATTCAAGTCACAGAATTCAAACTGATATTTTTTTTTCCTCATAGTTAAAGACCTGCACATTCATTTGCTCCTCAGTAATAAACTAGCAATTTTCTTACAAATCACAAAAGCATGTCTAGCTCGGTGATTAACTCATTAAGGAATTCATAATCCACATGCACTGTGTCTTGTATAACATTATATCACATCATTCTGTTTTAGACCAAATCTGTCATAGCACAAATATATAGAAAGCAGTTTTATGAATGCATACCATAAAAATTTTGGAACAAAATAGACAAAAACAAAACAGAAAGGATGAAGAATGGGAAAGTGCAGTGGGGTTCAGCAAATGGCTGGGATTTATATAGTTGGAGAAATACTCAAGAGAAGCAAATTCCTGGTGGAAACAATTCAGGAAAAAAAAATTACTTCGAATTTTAACAGTACATTTGACCTACATCATTCAGAAGTGAGTTGGCCCTTTTTTTATTAAATTGCTCATTGGCTTGATTTGTGTTTTGAATGGAGGACGTAGGGCAGAAGGAAAAGGGAGAGTAAAAATAAAAAAAAAAAGTCCAATAGTTAATATTAATTTTCTCCTGTCTCTCACTGTAAAATGCTATAATACCTTGAAGGGATGAGACCAGAACTACAGAGAGCTGATAGTATTTCTGTAGGATAACATTACATTTATTTTTAATGGGATGAATATTAAGAAAATGACTCCTCTGTCAAGATGGCCAATAGTTCTATTTCATAATGGTGGTGACACCATATAGTGAGATAAACTCTCACACAGTTTTGTTTTATGATCAGCTTAAGAAAACATTACAAAGTTCTTTGAAACCCACCTAGCAGGATTATTAAATTTGTTTTCTTGGATGCATGCCTACAGTGAGCTGTTATTTCTGTTACAGCCATGCCTACCAATTCCTATAAAGAGTAAAACCAGAAAATATTTGTTTAAAATACTGAAGAAAATGGGGAAAACAATAAAAGGCTTTAGAAAGAGATGATAATAGGAATAAGTTCATTCAAACACATGGCAACAAAATTACTTTTCCTGCACTGTGACTGAAGACAGATGTGGAATGTGGGGATGCAAGCATTAAGGCACAAAGGGTACTGACAGTCAAATTGCACTGAGATAGGGTTTAGATGGATGGGTTGAAATGTCACTGTATCTGTCTCATAACCAGGCAGACTTTGCCTTCTGAAAAAAAATGTATACTAGAATGTGCAAATAACCTCACTCATATATGGAGTTCACAACTCTTACCAAAAAGGAAGAAAGAAATAATGTATTGGAACTTCCTGCTAAGAAGCTAAAATGGACTGAGGCTAGGAATTAGAGACATAATTGATTATTGTTCCTACCACTATTGTGATTATGCTGAACTGATCAATTGTTTGTTCAAAGACGTCAGCAATCAAGCAGAAGATTCAGTATCTTCATTTTGGAAATTAGTGTTGGTCTTTTCTCTTTAGTATCAGCTGGGTTCTCTAACACTTAAAACATCTATCAACATATCTTCCTTATAGATATCACCAACAGGAGTTTCTTTCAAAAATGAGGTCTAAATAAACAGATATGGCACCATTTGGAATTGCAGTGACCTCTCTCACCAAATAGGCATGTTGTATTTAATCTATTTGTAAAAGGAAAAACAATGTTGATAGTAACACAGATTTAGGCTTTTTCATACTTACTTGGCCTAGCTATGCAACAGCTGCTATATGTTAATGTTTTTCAGTCACTACCAGTCTGAATTACAGTGACACTGGTGACATAGAACATCTCAACACCACAACAATGAAGCCCTCACACCCCACCCCATCTAGTCAAAAGGTTCTTTCTTTATTTACATAGTTAGGAGGTATGTAAATTGCATCAACTCATTTCTATACTTGAATCAAATTGAAAAACCTCTTCCCATTTCACAATTTTATTCTTTCTCTCATTCAGCTTAAAGAAACTACACATATGAACTGGTCCTCACTTGTCTTTCCAAGATATGTGTCTACAAAGTAATTCCCAGTTTTTAAAATGCCCACATTAGAAGCTTTAACACATGATGTCATTAAATCTATCTTTGTATAAAATACATTTTGATTCATAATCACTGAATTTTCATCAGTTTCTTTCCTGAAAATCCTTCCCATACAAGACTTGGAAAAGAAAGCAAAACCTGGATGCCACACACATGGCAGAGAGCACTCACAGACAATTATGCTTAATCCCTGCTTTAACATGGGCAATTTCTGGTACAGGAGGTATATTTTCGGTGCAGTCTGATCTATTATGTTCATACAGCTGACTTAGAATAAAAGTATAAAAGGACAAAACCAGAACCACTTAATATATAAAATGATCCAAACTCATTGCTTTTTGTTAAAGACTGTTTCTGAAGCTCCTTGAATAGCAGTTTTATAACACCTTTAAATGCATACAAACATAGGTATACAACTACCTTCAAGGAGTTGAAATACCTTATTTGAAGTTGACCTGCAGCAGCATTTTTTATGTTGCTTTAAGTGACTTTTTTAACCTAGGAGAGCTAGGGGCCCCTGCTTTTGCTAGCCTCCAAAGTCTTCATTTAGCAGCTGAAAAAGCCTTCAGTTTTAAAAAGGATAAATTCTAACAACTTAGCAAACACCAAAACCAAGACAGCTTTTACTTAACGAGCTCAGAGAAACAGTAGATCAGGATTTCTCAGTTGTAGCAAATAATATCTTTGTCCTGGACACCAGTCATACCCACCAAAATGAAGAAGACAGGATCCACAAAGGTGTTTGGTTTTGGTGATTAGGCTAGAATATACGCTAAAGGAAGATTTGTACTGTAAGACAGAAATTGAAAGGATTTTATACTTGATTCCTTTTCTATTTATCACCTTCCATCTCTTCACAGGCTGGCAAAATGGCTAGTTTAACTGATGCTGACTGACTGCCAGACAGCTTTATTCCTGACTCTGTATAAATAAACACAGAAGATGAGAAGTAATACACAGAATTGTTACTGTAATGTCTTCTTGAGTCTTTGAAAACATTTTCTACATGCATACTGCATTGCAGGTACAGGCAACACACCTGCTTGTCAGATTCTACTGTACCTAGGTATATACAAAACAGATATTTATTGTTCTTATTTCAAATAAGCACTATACAGTTTTTGCAAAGGCTATGAAAGATATCAGTGAAATGCATGAGTAACTTTCCAATTTGGGATCAGTAAAAATGACCCAGAAGTTATCAGTTCAGACACTATAGTAAAGGACATTCACCATAATGAAATAGATTTTCAGAACACTTTAACTTTAAATCTCATGATGCCAACACTATTTTTCTAAAGTTGACAGCCACTTGAGAATTATAGTAAGCATGTCAACACTCTGAACACCCTCTCCATTACCTACATATTTGTCTTCCAGAGATGCATTATAAACTCAATAAGCCCAATATCACCAAGTGAACAGAGTTGTAAAGAATAAAACCTTGCATAAATACAGTATTTGGAAATTTGGAAAAGTAGCTAAAATATGCATTTCCCAGAAACACTACACAAATGACAACTAAAATTTGCAATAATTTTAAGTTTGCAAATTAAGATTCAGAAGTTAGGGAACACAGGGCCCCTTAGAAAAATATTTAGTGATTGTAATTTGAAAGGATTAAAACATAATTAACTGCCTATATTCTGCAAGCAAAAAGATTACCTATAGCATAGCATTCTATTGGAACAAATTACTTCATTACATTTCCAAACCTGTTAACAATTCTCCCCAATAGCTGCAATTTTTCCTCAGATGATCTAAGTGATTTCATATAACAAAGTGCAAAATCATTCTGCTCAAGTTGTATTTAATAGGAAATCGATGTTATATTGCAGACTTGAAGAGGGCTTGTATGTCCAAATTCTGGTTTTCCACCTAAATCAAGTAGATCTAATAAACAGCATTACGTCTCCCTACACACTTTTTCTCTTATAAAAACTCAAAAGCATTGATGCAAGGAAGGAATTAAGCCTGACTTTCCCCAGTTTCTGAGTGTAGGAGATTTCAATGCTTCTATTCTTTCCTAAATTCTGGATGTAATTTTCCTGTTCCTTGCCAAGAAACCAAAATTAAAAACAAGTACCTGCTATCCCATCCATACTACAGAAATAATTGCTCTACACAATTCTGGACTTCACAAGAAAGTTCAGGATCAAAGGTATGGGACATAGCAGACTAGGGCTGGAAGATTATAGAGAGTTCAATGCACAAAGGCTTAAGCCTGGGCCAGAAATAGCCAGGTAGAGGGCCATTTTGACTCCTGGCTGCTACTATTGAATGTTCGGTCTCCTAGATCCTCAGCACAGGGTTCATCCTTTTAATTAATGAAGGCCAATTAGAAAAAAAAAAATTCCAGTCTGCTTTTAGCTACTGCTGAATGAAAAGGCGTGTAGAAATAAGAACTGCTCTTGACTCCAAGGATGTATGCTCTAAAACCTACAGATTCTTCTTTCTCTGTCCCTATCAGTACATGTGATCACTCCTAGCGCATTTTCTCCTTAAAGCCTTGGTCCTGGCCAGGGCTCCTCTGCCAGTTGTGGTCTCCACTCCCCTTTTTCCTTTCCTACCTGCATTCCTGTGCAATGTTGTGTCCATCCCCACTCCTCCCCTGCCACACAAGGATGTTTGTGTTTCACCCTCTCCAGTCATTGCATTGGTGTGCTTTGGTGGGATAATCAGTAACTAGTCTTTTTGGCAGGCAGCAACCGTCAGGCGGCAAAACATCCTTCGAGTAATGCTATCTTTGGAGAGCATCATTGTCTCCATTTTTCCTACAAAACCACAGTGATTTTGGAGGTAAATTTTCACAGTGATGGTAAGTACACATCCCCGCCTTGGTCACCAGCCCATTAACTTTCAAGCAGCCACCCTCAAGCATGAATGTGAAGCAATTTATCAGTAAGAAGGCACTTCTCTTTTCCTTAATACCGATCAGCAATATAGTTTCTCTAATCCTGTTCTTCGAAGGACAGCATTTTTTTTTTTTTCACAAAATTTAAACAAATCTATTCACGGCATAGAAAATTTCAGATCAAATAGTTCAAATCTAGCAAAATCATAAGCAAAGAAAATAAAGCCCTTTTCTAGGATGATTTATGCAGCCCATAATTAACAGCAGTACAGCCAGCCCAGCTTACGCTAAATAATAGCATACATGCTGTAAAAGAACAGGGGAAATTTTGGGCTTCTTACACAGAATTAAGTTTTCCTTCTGCTCCCCAAAACAAAAGACAAATAAATGTCTTTGATTAAAAGTCCAGGCATGTTTCCATGATGTGTTCTGCTTTATTCAAAACTTCTATCACTTCTATTGCTACAGTATCTGTCCTTGATAAATGGGTTCACCTCCAGAGAGTTTGTGGCTAGATTTGCAGCTGTTTGAGCACTAATGTCATTGTGTAAAGATATTAAATATTTTGCTTAAGAATTTAAAAATTGCTTAAGATTTAAAATATCAGAATTTTTCATCTTTTTCATCATTTTACTTATATGTATTTCTTTATTTTTACATTATTTTCTATCAGCTTTAACCACAGTCACAGCAGACTTTTGTCCCCATTAAAAGAAGCAATATGTCCTGTCATTAACCAAAATTTAGATCAACCTAATATTCATTTCATATCAGAGATTTTTAAAGTTTTGATAGGAAAACATCATTTATTTCCTTCTATTAAAGAAACTAATTAATTTTAAAGGAAACTGCTGCTGTATATTTGGATGAGATTACCCAATGCTTTTTATATTTGTGGCTAGTGAAATATTTGAAGTTTGGTATTTGCAACTGCTTCTTCAGATTTCCAGTTGCAGAAAACACAGAATTTTACCCCAGGCTCTTCAGCATTTATATCCCCAAAGAACCATTTTCTTTGTACACAGTATTTATATCCCCAAAGAACTATTTTCTTTGGACACAACACTGCAGACAATAGTTAACTATAAAATTTAGGTCTCCTCAGTTTTGGCCAGGCATTTTGGACTCCAGCTGAGTTCCTAACTAGCCAAAGGTGCATTGTGTACTTCAGAATTGTGAATAAGGGGCATTGCAGGCACTAAATACATAATTGAGGTTCAGGATTTTTCTTTCACAATGTATTGTTACAGATTTGAACTACATTTAAAATGTAGAAGAAAACCCCATAATCTGACAATCAAGTAAAATAAAAAAAAAAAAAAAAAAAAGAAGAAAAGGAAGGTGACTTTTTTGGATTATGAACCAAATGAGTTTAAGTCCTGAAAGACTGAAAAATAAAAATAAGAAAGGCAACGTTCAACATAGTGTTGCTGTGTGAATATATTCAAAATTTGGAAGGGAAAGTAATGCAGTAAAAAACTATTTCACAGAACGAATTCCTACATGGTATTTTCTTCAGAAGGCATGATCATGTAGACCATGACTGTTTCTATGATCTTCCAGCAGGATGCAACATGGAGGCAGAAGCCTAAACTAATAAAATCCTCAAAAGAAGAACTTCAGTACCCCTGTGACAAAACTTTTATGGGAGCAGTCCATCTTACACTTGAGGGCTCAGCAGTGTGTGTATTGTATTTATAGCTTTCTACTTATATTAATGAAATCTTTGCTGATAAAAACAAAACACCATCACTTACACTAGCAAAGTGGTTTGCACAGATGTTCAAGAGCTATGAACAAAATTGTAAGTCAAGCTGATTTTATACTTGGTTATATTTTCTTTTAAAACAGATGGGTTTCTTTTTATGGCTTGTAAAGCTGATTTTTATATATATGTTCATTATCTCTATTCCATCTGTGCCTTTAATCACTGATTTATTTCCCTTTTTAGTAAGATATCCATTTCTGTATATTTAATTACTGACTATAGTGAGGAATGCAAGGAACTTCATTTACCTTATGAAAGTGACGATGCATCTTTTAAAGACAGCACAGATAGGACATGTCATAACAAGTAAGTAAACAATCACAAATGACTAAACAAAGTGCAGAGAGTAAGAACTGTAACTGCAGTTCTCTTTACTAGCCCCTGTCTTTCATCAGCTAATTATAAAAATCAGGTTTGTTGATGAGACAAAATAATATACATACACTTATTCAACGTCCAATTCCACCTCATTTTGCATAACGCTTGCCCAGAATTGTATTACAACGGTCTCTGCAAATCCACAAACTCCACCTCAGGGTCTCTGAAAAAGTCTGTGAACTTTTTAGTGTAAACTCTAAGATACAATTAGTATCATTCCCAACTCAAACTTGGACAGAGTTATTCTGATTTGGATGTAATTCTGCATTTGATTTAATTCTGCACAGAGAAAGTGGCAGCACTCCTCCTTGAGAATCCATCTTTTTTTTTTTTTGTAAAGCCATAAAACATAATGTGGATTTTGTTATGAACTTTCTCCAGATTTTAATGTAACCTCATCTGAATTGCACAGGTAGTTAAATAGTCATAAGAAAACACAGCAACAGTAAAGAAATAGTACAATTGACTCAGTTCACAATTCACAGTTGTGAGGTTACATATGTGAATATATAAAATTTAGGCAAATGGTGTAGTTAACTCAGTAGAACTGATCATCTGGATTAGTAAAACTAGAATGGTTGCTTTAACAGATGAAGTATTTTCTGGCACTATTTTTTCATCCTGTTTTTTTTTTACACACGTGAGATGTTTTCAACTAAATGGAGCATAAAACATCATAAGCATTTATCACTACGGCTCATAAATAATTTCCTCCCCAAGACCAATTGCTGAGAAATAATTACATTTCAATGGTGACATTCTAGTATAGGCAAAATTATGTACAAAACCTGCAGAAAAGCATTAATAGCCACAGGCTAATATGTATGTAAATCCCAATTCCGAAAGATTTTTAATAATGCATGTAACTTTTCAACAGGCTGATACAAATGGAATCTTATTGTACCCAAAAAAGGCATCTTTTACATTTGACCTGGCAATAGTAACTAATATAATAATGATGGAAGAAAGCAGAAACTATATGCTACTGCTCTTCATAAACAGCAGCTGCACTGAATTCATATCAGAGCTGCTGTGAAATATAAGAACTTGCTAACCAACTTATGACAGCTGAAGTGCTTTATTAGAAACAACTGACAAGATCCTTCCCTAGGAACTGACAGATTGCACACGTTGAAGAGCATCACTGACCAAGAACACACAGTGTATATTAACCAAATTATTATCCCTCTCACTGTAATCATCACTAAAGAAAAACTTCAAAACTGTAGTTTGTTGTGCTGTATTGGGTTTGCATGGCAAGGTTTTGATCGCGGCAGGGGCTACAGGTGTGGCTTCTGTGAGAAGCTGCTAGAAGCTTCCCCCATGTCTGACAAAGCCAATGCCAGCCGGCTCCAAGACGGACCCACTGCTGGCGGAGGCCGAGCCCATCAGCGATGGTGGTAATGCCTCTGGGATAACATATTGAAGAAGGGGGAAAAAAATCTGCGCAACAAACTACAGCTGAAGAGAGGAATGAGAATATGTGAGTAAACAACTCTGCCGACCTGCATGTCAGTGAGAAAGAGCAGGGAGGAGGTGCTCCAGGAGCAGGTGCAGAGGTTCCCCTGCAGCCCATGGAGGTCCATGGTAGAGCAGATATCCACCTGCAGCCCATGGACGATCCCATGCCAGAGTAGATGAATGCCTGAAGGAAGCTGTGACCCCTTGGGAAGCCCACACTGGAGCAGGCTCCTGGCAGGACCTGTGCACCTGTGGAAAAAGGAGCCCAGGCTGGAGCAGGTTTGCTGGCAGGACGTGTGACCACACGGGGGACCACACTGGAGCTGGCTGTTCCTGCAGAACTGCAGCCTGTGGAAGGGATCCATGCTGTAGCAGTTCATGAAGAACTGCAGCCCATGGG
>JAVJGI010000057.1:50027269-50041846 GCA_035590275.1 Ibycter americanus
TCTACTTAAACAATACAAGAGCAACATAAGACTATATTGTACACTGCATTAAGTATCAAAATATTTCAGCAATCCAAACTTGCCGGAGAGAATAGTAGAGGAAAGAGTAGGAAACTTCTGCTTTTTGCTCACATTTACTAAATGTCAAGCAGTTCTGATTTCCTACATTTCTCAATAGACTGCATATTATTAACAACGTATTTCATTTTATACTTAACACATACAATTTTTTCCCTATGACTAGTCACAGAATTTTTATACAATTACATTATCTAATAAACTCAATCATGTATGTTAGAAGACTGTGTTAATAATCTGCAGAATTATTGTCAACAACTTTTCTGAATATTTAGAAGGTACTCTTAAAAAACTATGACTTTCCTGTTGTGTGTTGCTCAGACTGATGACCTTCTTCAGAGCTCCTTTAATATCCTCAGGAATGGTCCTGTTTGATAAGCATCTGGGTAACCAACTTGGAGCCTGATCTTTATTAAATTTCTTGTCTGGTTGCTCTGGCATCAACTAGTTTGGAAGAATATGACCCTGATTAAGCCACTGGAAGAAAAACTGCCAGCATTTCTGTGATTCAGTTCCCATAAGTAGCAGTTTGCCAGAGCTGATTAAAGGGACAACTCAGAATAAGGGGCAGGAATGGAATGCTTAATGAGGCAGCCTAAAAAACACATCATACTCTCTGTCTCTCACACATACACAGCGCTATGAATAATGTCATAGTTATATCCTCAACGAAACTGCGAGCCAGATGATATTTTTTCTGATGAGTCAGAGCTAAGATTTTAAAAAAACCCCACACCAATCCAAAACACCTAAATAGCTACAGTGTGAACTGTAGGGATATTTATTTTTTTTTTAAACCAAAATGTAATCTAGGTAAAAATACCATTTCATTGTAATTTACACTTTGGTGCAAACAAACATTCTACAGATGGTAAAATAGTGTCTGCAACCAACAGAGATAATCATCACAAGGGAGGCAGGAAAAATAAGAACATTCAACACTCAGAATTACTATTAGCATAGTTTAAAAAAGAAAAGAAAAAAAAAGGAAAAACAGAACTCAGAAAGAAGCAGCTCTGCAACAACTTACTAAAGAGCCTTAACTGAAATTCCAGTTCCTGTTGGAACAAGCACATGAATAAACAACCAGTGATTAGAATTTAATTTTGAACACATTATCAATCTCAGTCTGTGTTACACAATACATAAAGCATTAAAGATTCACAAGAGAGGTGTGAAAAATCTACAGTCACTTCCTAATCCCATTAACTTTATGGCAGGAATATTAGTAGAGGGGACAAAACACAGACGCAGACTTAGCTGAAAGGTTATTCTCCCAAAAGAAAATGTCTTCCATGTCTTCCTAGAGCTAGTAACTCGAAAAAATGCACTTAAATGCTCTTATTAAAAGACAGTTGTCAAAAAGAAACATACGCTTTGCAGGACATAACAGACAGAAAATAAAATAGCCCCTGACTCCAGAAAGGACTTTGCTGACTTCATCAGTGAGAGGAATCATAGCTAGAAATAAGGACCTTGCTGGAAGGATAAAAAATCACAATTAGAATAGATCATAACAAATAATATGAAATGAACTCAAAGAAGACTGTTGAGAGTACACATGGTTTAGGAAAACATAGAAGAAAAAATAGCCTAAAAATATATGTAGACTCAGTATACAGAATGAAAGGTGTGTTATAGAAAATCTTCGCCTCTTACGAAAAGGGAAAAAAAGGTAAAAAGCCATAGATGAAACACATCTTTCTTTTATTTTTGCTTCCCAGATCAGAATTGGAGGTGTATACACAGATACCATCAGACAAGACACCTTGAAAATGGTGAGCTGAATAGAACGTATGCTGATGCAGACCACCAGAAACAGTACCATAATACAAAATGGCAAATCTTTTAACTCAAAAGAAAGAAAATATACCAAAACACAAGATAAAAAAAGATGAGAGGTGAAATCAGAAGACACTGAATACTGACAAGGTTTTAACAAAGACTGACAGAAATATGACAGAAAAAGAAAAACAAAATTACAGAAAAAATAATAGTGAAAAATAAGAATAAACACAGAATAATAGGGGAAGTAATGCCTAATATAAATATGAAAGTGACTGAAGGACATCTGAAAAATGACTTAGAACAGGTCTTCCCAGACATCAGTCTCTGATAAAAACAATACAGTGTGACAAATGCAACATGAAACACACTTGAGATTGCAGTAAATAATCACCTTAAAAAAAAAAAAAAAAAAAAGGGTCCAGAAAAGGGATTCTTTTCTCCAAATAATGAAAAAAAGGTTACGTTTTCACACAGAAGAAAGCAATGATGGATAAAAATAATTCATCAATGTAAAACAATGATGTAAAAAATAAGGATAATTTAGAGACGGATAGGAAGTATGACTTGAGGAACAACACTGAAAGTGAAAACAGGGAGGGGTCAAAAGCAACCCACAGAACTAGAATGTAAAGGAGGATACATGGAGGACCTAAAGACACCTCCAGATATGTTAAAACAGAGAATAATAGTATCAGGAGTCAGCATGAACATAGCTATTATACTGCAGCTGAACACAGACAAAAAAGGAAAGGGTTAGAATATGTCACTAGGTAAGGGAAACACACTTAGCCTACATGACAGAATGGGTGAAGAGAGCACATATGTTACAGAAACAAAAGTGATGGTCCCTCTCCTGGCCAGAAAGGTTAATAAATGAGCAGACTGAAACAAACATAAACACAAAAAAGAACCTAAGCATAGCTTCAAAAGAGATAGCATTATAAATTTAATCAGATCACCTACCATTTCAAATAAATAGCAGGCACCTAGAATCTCAGAATTATGAAACTGCAAAACCACCACAATTCTGTGTCTAAGGATATGGCTATTTTAAAATATCATTGGTAAGAACAAAACACAATAGAAATTACTTAGATAAACTAAAAAGTTTGCTTTTTTTTTTATTGTGGCACATGACATCCCATGGTGATGAAATTAAAGGCATAATATAAGCTTCTACACAACATGGGAAACAGCATTACCAAGAAACTCGATGCTGAAAACCAACTGCAATAAAATTGCCATAATTATTTCACATACAACTGCATTTTTCTCCAAGGGAATGCACAATATCTTCTTGTTTTCAAAATACAGTGTTGCCTCTGGGAATAGAGGCGTATTTCTGTTTGTGATATCATGGAGAATGAGCTCCTGTGTTAGTAATTAATGTATTGTAAGACTAAAGTGGTTCACGTGTTCCTTTGAAAAGCAAGAGTTGGAAGCATTGGTCAAGAAAGCTACCATAACCTGATGTTCAAAACTTCCTACAGAGAAATAGAAAAAAAAACCCACCATTGTTTTTATAATTTTTGTTTGTTCTATTTTCTCACCTAGCGCCAGCTCCTTTTGACAGTATGCACACAAAAGAATCCCAGCGTGCCTAATATAATCAAAACATTAAAATCCTTCATAAACCAAATGCTATTGTGTAACACACAACCAAGGAAGTGTGCTTGCTCAAATAACCTAAGAGTGGAAAATAAGATTCATTTAAACTAATGTTACACCAACCTTTACATATATTTGCCTGATGCTTGCACTGACTCAGTCACATTCATGAACACAGAGTTCTGTGTTTACTGCTTGTTTATATAAAACCTCACTACGTAGTAAAGTAATAATACAAATGCTACGTTGTCTTCCAATTGCCAAAGTCTCAAGTTTCACAGTAGATTTATCTTGTTATGTAATCTCGTCTTTTACAAAGTCCTTTCCAGCAACGTTGCAACACAAAAAGTATGAAATCTTCCTGACTTTCAACCAATACAATGATTCTGGATTGTTAGAACTGAGAATCTTCAGTACCATGTATGTGCTCTGTGAGCTGCAGAGTTTGCCTGCAATACTGTCTGAGGTGACAGTGCTCTGACAGCAAAACAACCACTCCTCTCTTCAAAACAGAGATTCACAGGTGCGGTGAAAAGGAGAAGCTCTTTATTAAACATTACCTGCACCTTTGGTATTAAAAAAGTTACCATAGAAAGCCTTCAGTATAAACCCACTCTATTTTGCAGTGAAACAGACAAAGGAAGATAGACGCCCTGGCAGCAGTTAGTAGTAATCATTTCGAAAGCACATTTGTTTTGCAGTACTCAAGTGCTTCTGTTCTTCAAAAGGAAAACTGGAACTCATCAGGATCTTCTTGGCAGGCAAGAGACTAAACTGCTGAATGAACAAAGCAATGCTCTGTAAAACTGAACTACAACAAAGTGAACCAATAGCGCATTACAAAACCAGCGTACTTGCAAGACAGCTGCTACTTCAAATTCTGATGCAAATCCAAGCACAGCCATGAAAATTTGCATGTCCGGAACGTGTCAATAATTTATGTTGCACTGTGTATACAGTGAACAACAAGCTGCTTTTAAAGCAATAATCCTGAAAACGGGCTTAATATTAAACAAAAAACATTAGTTGTTTAATCTTCATTAAATAGTAAATTATACCATTGTAACATATCTTAGCAATATTTTAACATTGTCAACGTAAAATTAAATGTAGACTTACCAGCAAAACTGAAATATACTTGAAACTATTACTATTATTATGCTCAAATACTCACATACTTGCCTTGTATCTTACTAAGATACAAATCACTTAAAAGACATTCAATGAACTGTCACTGTAATTAACTTCCTGATTTTAAAACTCATGTTTTTTCTCTAAACCATTCCATATCCTTCTTCCTTCCTAAATTTAATTGCTTTGATCCTGTCACTGTTCAGTCTCATTTAGGACCGAACAGTTTCTCCATGCAACGTTTTTCTGTACTACTGAACTGAATTAACAGTTTTCTGCCATCAGACATAAGGGCTCTTTCTCTCCTTTCCCCTCCACGACTCACCCTCACCTCTTGACTGCATGTACCCACTGCTTACCTTAGTCTAATTCTGATGTCCTTCCAAGCAGAAAGTAAGCCAACTGAACTCCACTAAGTCATTTCAAAATATTAATGTTTCTGGGGTCATTACATTGCTGCTTCAATGAGCAGATGCAGCTTCTGGCTCAGGGGAACATGGACAAGGAGGGGGTGGGACTGCTATCCTGTTACAGTGATGGAGAGAGTTGACCATTCAACTCAAGCTGTCCAACAGTGCAACCACATGCTTAGTCAGTAATGATATAAAACCGAAGACCATTTTCAATGGCTTCAACCTAATTCTACTTGAAAATAGAAAGGAACACAGTTTTCCTGCATTTTCTAAGGAAAAATAAACTTAAGCTCCTTTACTTAAAGCACTAACTTTATCATAGTTTAAAGGATGACCTTAAAACAACTCAGGAGTTGATGTCATTGTCAAGCCACTCTTGATAATCTTTGAACAATCATGATAACTGTGAGAGGTGCTGGAGAACTTGAGGAAAGAAATGTTACTCCTATCTTCAAGAAGGGCAAGAACGAGGACCAAAGGAACTACAGTCAGCCTCACCTTGACCCTTGAGAATGTGACGGAGCAGCTAATCCTACTGAACCACTTCCAGGCACAAAGGACAAGAAGATGACCAGAGTAGTCAGCATGGATTCACCAAGGGGAAGTCTTGCTTGAGAAACCCGGTAACTTTCTACCATGAAATGACTGACTTGGTAGGTGAGGGGAAAGAAGTGGATATGGTTGACCTTGACTTCAGTAAGGTTTTGACATTGTCTCCCTTAAGGTCCTCATAGAGAAGCTGCTGAAGTATGGGCCGGATGAGCAGACAATGAGGTGGATTGAAAACTGGCTGCACGGCATAGCTCAGAGAGTGGTGATCCATGGCACAAGACCTACTTGGAGGCTGCTAACTAGTGGCCACCAGTACCTGCTGGGGGCTGTCTTTCCAGAAAGCAGATTGCAGAAAAGAACTGAGGGGGCCAGGCAGACAGCAAGTTAACATAGGCCAGCACTGTGCCCTTGTGGCAAAGAAAGTCACTGGTGTCTGGGGCTGCATTAGGACAAGTGTTGTCAGTAGGATGAAGAAGGTGATCCTTCTTGTCCTCAGCACTGTAAAGTCCACTGCTGGAGTACTACGCCTAGTTCTGAGCTCCTCAGTAGAAAAGAGAGATGTAGCTACTGGAGAGAGCCCAGCAGCCTCTTAAAACACACTTTGTTACATATCTTAAATGCCTTCACACGGTTTGCCATCAATATGGTGGTTGTTTTGGTACTACACATTTAAGCAATCCAACTAAGAACTAAGATAAAAGAGGCAGCTCAAACACACTCAAATCTCAGGCAGGAGAGCTGCTAGTTACACTTCTTTTTTTTAAAGGATGTTTAGGAAGCATACTCATTTAAATGCTCACAGTATTTTTTATTGTAAAACTGTCTATTAAAAATGCTAGATTCTTACCGTAACTTATTCAACCTAAACTTTGTCCAAAATGTAAAGAAAACTCACATTAATAGCAATGTGCAGGAAACCAAAGTCCAGTGAGAAGCCGAGTATTTCAGTTTAGTGACTACTAAATACATCACTCACCTCTACTGATTAGAAGCATGTATAAACCAGCACTTTACAGATACAATTAGTTTTTACCATCTTTAATATTATATGCTGATATACTGTCTTACTTTGCTCTTTAGTTACTAAAAGACGAAGTAATCCTGATTAAAGAATTACACAAATCAACTTGATTTCATTCAGTACATTGGACACTTTCCTTTCCAACACCCAATTTGTTGGAAAGAAAAAGCTGGAAAGAAGAGTGTACAAAGACACATATTGTGGATGTTGCCTGGATGCTAAGGCTACACAATACTTTAGAAATCCATTTCTGAACTGCATATAGGGATTGATGCTGTTTTGCTGTGAATAGAAGGTCACTACAGCCACCTGGCTGCTGTGATGCCACTTGCCCAGTGGCATGTATTACCCAAAAATACTAATAAGGAATTAGGAGGTTTGCCCACTCCTTCTTCCCTTGGAATATAACTTCATCAAACTCTTCACCCCCAGGTTTCAGCATGGAAATTGTCCATGTCTACCTCTGGATAAATGCTGGGTTTTGGGGAAGAAAGGAGGGAGGCCAGACAACAGAAAGGTCATGCCAACTAAAAAAACACTGTTTGATCTTAGCAAAATTCTTGAGAACTGTTCTGGCTATGTTGCAAGCAGAAAGCAGATACTTGAAATCTGTCAGAAACTGAGTGAAAGGGATGTTGCTCTCTGCTGTCGTTTTGGAAAAATTGTTGGGCAAAACAGTCCTCCTAAAAGACAAAACATTTAACTTTTTAAAGTTAAACATTTAACATGTAACTGCAGTTACAAAGTCCAACATTCCAAAAGCTCAGAAACACCAGTATGTAGGTTCCTAATGCAGCCTTAGTTTGGATCACATGCATTCATAGAATACAATCTTGGGTATACATCTCTGTAAAAGGGCTGACGCTTCCATGAAGGTACAAAAAGTACTGCAGTTGTTAAAGAAAAACTATTCACTACGCCTTTCTTCTCCATTGGTGTTACCATGTATCATGTAAATTACGCTCTGAAGTAACAGCTTTTTCTACGCTTTTCTGCAGTGGTCACAGCTACGCTGAACATGTCTTACAATTATTAATACCTTTCTCCCTCTCACAACTGACTTGCAGTTTTTTCTACATTAACAAATGAAGGAATAGAAACAGACTAAGATCCTAAGTATGCACTAGCTCTGCATTTCTGGTTTGAGAGACGCAGACTTAATTTACTAGTGATGAAATATGTAAATCACTATGCTAATGCTAAGGCACTGTTAAGTTCCGCAGTCGCAATTAACGTACTAGAATTTGCGTGACTTTGCATCTCAGTTATTTTAGGTTTTCATAAATAAAATGTGTATTAGTTACACGTAATATTAAAGGAGAGACTGGCCTTTTCACACCAAGAAAATCCAATTTTTGCCTAACAAAACAAACAAATGGCTGGATACCTGTAATGGCAGAATGCTAGAGCCTTTGGCCTTAGTTGGCATGGGTGAAATTTCTCAAAGATATGAAAAGTCTGGAAAGCTTAAGACCATAGGCTTTTCTACTCAGAAATATCTGTATTTCCTCATGTCAAATTCTTCAGTATTCCTCTACTTCCAAAAGGTCAGGTACTTACAAGCTATTCCCAGGCTTTGATAGACACAATACAAAGACAGTAGTGCTTTTAGGAAAATAAGGTGAAAAACTTAAAAGATGTTCACAGACAAATATCTCAACTCGATTACAAGCCCATAGAGAAGAAAATATACCCTTGCAGTGCATGCATACAATTTGCTAGGAATTATGTTAGCAGTAAAATAAATCTATATCAGAGCACTAATTCTTACAGCAAGCAATTACATCAAGATATTTGGTTTAGACAACACTGAGGCACCAAAAATATTTTTTCCTCTACAAAATAAATTCATGCATAATCCTAACTATAAAAAAAACACCCATAACTATTTCATTGTAATGAAAATAATTTTACTTTTCTAGTTAAGATTTTGTTCTTTTTCCTCAGTCAGGCAGCAGGTTTTTTCAAGGTTTTACAAAGACCTAGACATTAAATTTAGAAACTATTAGAAAATTATGATTTCACAAGTCTATCAAATACCCTGAAACTTGAAGACCTTGTAGAAAACCTAGCTTGTAATTTTGTTTTCTTCACTTCTTCAAATAAAACACAGCAGCTATATTTGATTCAAATAATTGAAAAACTGAAATAGTCTAAATTCATAAGAATTGAAACCATACTGTCTAGAATTTTTGTATAGCTCTGTTACTGTAAAAAGTTCAGCCCAAAAACTACAGCCACACACTCTTCCACATAATATATAGCACATACTAACTCATGCAAGGGCTGTACCCTACTTTGCGGCTTCTCTACTTAACCAAGGGAGGTGAAACACGATCTCTCTCTGCCCACAGTGATGGAGCAATTGTTTCTCACCATTGGTACACAGATTTGGTCCTGTTAGTTTTGGAATAGCTCCAAGGTAAGAATTCAGCCCTGCAGGCTTCAGATAATTTAAGGTCAATGTTATATGCCACACTTCACATTGTATACGTATATATTTATCTACTTATACTAGTATCAGTAAACTATAAAATAGATAACATTCTATTCTATAGTGCATGACAGGTTTGTATCATATACTACAATACATAAAATACAAAAAATACAAAATATTGTACAATATATTCTCTACATACATACTTGCCTTATGCAAATACAAAGCAAGGTAAAATTAAATACCCTTGATCTAAATTGTAAAGTACCTAATCTAACAGAGGATACTCTTAATTAAAGTTGAGTCGGTAATTATTATGATCCTCACACTGCTGCTCAAGCTAGTATGTATGGAACACCCTACCACAGTACAATCAAATGCTGAAGCAGATGCTGACAACACTCTGAACTATACACTTCAGTGACATTACTTGTGAAAACAGAAAATATAAGAACTGGCAGGTTGGCACAAAAGCCAAATTCACAACAACTAATAATGAGCTCTCTTGTTCAACCTACACCTCCTTCAGAATTCAGTATTTTTACAAAAATAGGCAACTTTCTCTAGCAGCTCAAGAAAATCTGTAGCTCATCTTGTTTTGGCCACAAATAAGGAATTTGAGCACAGGGTTAGTTACCTGCTTGTTGAAAATCTTGGACAACTTACTGCCTTAGCACATCAACAGCAACAAATTTGGCATTCTTGTAAGCAGTTTTTCAGTCAAAAAGGGCTAAACTTCACACAACCTTCACAGTTTCTGTTCTGTTCAGAATACGACTATTGTCCCAGACCTTAGCAGACAAGGACTTTATTTGCTTGTCTGTCTCCAGAGGAACGAACTTTTATGGCAGTACAGTGCAGCATTTCATTTGCTCCTTACAGAATCTTTTCTGGTTTGCATCACAGGGTCACATAATCCTGTCTCTGACACCTGCAGCCTGGTCAATAATTTACACGTCTATGAATATTGGATGACTAGGTGCCATGGCAATAGTACTATGAAGATTTTACACACCATGCCATAGGCAGTCACATATATTTTTTTCCTTAGCTTTGATAACAATTTCTGTAGAATGAACTTTCGATTCTCTTTTAGTAACATGCATTAGTAAAGAAATAAGAATAAAATTAATGGTTCTTTAGCATTTTCAGTGAAAAACAGCAGCTGTAAGAATACATTTAACTTCCATTATTTTTCTACAGAACAAAGCTTGTGCCACAAAGAGGTATACTACAAAAAAAGAACAAGGTCTCAAATACCAAACATCCCTGTTCAATATGAGAATGCTCTGAAGTACTGCACGTTTGTAAGCGACATGGTCCCCTTCAATGTTTCTGCAGTACATCCATGGGAAAACTTTTTCCTCATACTGGAGATTACACTGACCACTGAAGAGTCTGTGGAAGGTCGCTAAAAAGGGCATCCTTATATAGCTTTTTATGAACTATTTTTCATGGGAAGTCTGCAGATACAAGATCATCTTACTGGCTCCAAAAGCTGTCCAATAAAACAAGCACTTAAACATCCAAACAATTTAAAAGTAATTTGAATAAAAAACATTTGCATGAAACTAATACACTGAACAGAACATAACTTCCTAATTTTTTTGTATTAAAAAAGATAGTAAAAATAATTCTGGCTCAGGAGGAGAAAGCATGACTCTCACTATCTCTGCTCTGAAATAGTAAATTAAATAAATAGTATTACAGACTGAATTACATCTCGTGAAGGATACAAAAGGCACCATCCAATTCTTTAAATAATACTTTCCCATAAGAAGCACCATCTTACACTTCACACTTTCCCCATAAAAGTACACACATATATTTTTTTTCACACAGTGAATTACAGAAAGACAGAACTACAAATCAAGAAACTACCTATTTTATCGTGAAGCACATTAAACCTCTTAAGTCCATATGAGCTTATATGAACAAGAAGAAATGTATTAACGAATTTGGTTGAAAAGGCTGAACAATATTGTTCACAATTTTATGCTTCACTAAAAACCTGTTCTGGTTTTAACACTCTTATTACATGTTACCTAGCTGCTAACTCTTTTCCCATCAACCTCCCTGTCCTTCACACATCTTCAAAGCTGCAAATCTTTTTTTCTTCCTCTCCACACTTAGAGCCCAACTCATGTCAGGAGCGTGATTTTGTACTTCTCGTTGTTCACAGGGCTGATAACTGACTCTTGACAGCACAGGATAACTTCTTGCAGAAGTATGAGTCATTATGTGGCAATTAAGGTAGATGGGTGCTTGTAGCAGTAGATCTCCTTCCAGTACCACAGAACTGCTATTGCTGACATTGACATATTTGTGGTGAGGTGTGACAGAACAGAGCCCAACAACACTGTTACTTGAAAATGCACATTATTACCATTCTAAATATGTATGTGAACAGACTGAGTGGTATTGTGGGAAACAAATAATTTGGGTGCTTGGATGGAAAAAGATATTTCGTACCATAAAATAACAATTAATTAGCAATAAAAAAGTTACCATGTTTTCAGAAAGTTTACGTTTATCCTGAAAAAGACATTCCTTATTTCCCATGTGTTCTGGTTTCAGCTGCAATAAGAGTTAGTTTTCTTCTTAGTAGCTAGCGCAGTGCTGTGTTTTGGCTGTGTTGATAACGTGCTGATGTTTTTAGTTGTTGCTGGGTAGTGTTTATACTAAGCCAAGGACTTTTCAGTTTCTTGGGCCCTGCCAGCAAGAGGGCTGGGCGGGCACAGGACATTGGGAGGGGACACAGCCAGGACAGCTGACCTGCACTGGCCAAAGGAATATTCCATACCATAGGATGCCATGCCGAGTATACAAACTGGGGGAAGAAAAAGGAAGGGTGGGGACATTTGGCATTAGGGCGTTTGTCTTCTCGAGTAACCGCAATGCGTGATGGAGCCCTGCTTTCCTGGGGATGGACGAACACCTGCCTGCCGATGCAAAATAGTGAATGAATTCCTTGTGTTGCTTTGCTTGTGTGCATGGCTTTTGCTTTACCTATTAAATTGTTCTTATCTCAACCCTCAAGTTTTATATTCCTTTCTGATTCTCCTCCCCATCCCTCTGGGTGAGGGGGAGTAAGCAAGTGGCTGTGTGGTGCTTGGTTTCTGGCTGGGATTAAACCACGACACCACATTTTAGGATTTTGACCCAACACAGGGCAAAGTAACGTTACCAAACGTTTTCCCTTCTAAGTGCAATACATTTGAAATAAATACAGGCAACTTAGATGGTCAGCAGATAAATATACTACAGAAAAGTTCATGTTCAATGAAGATCATACAGGACACTGAAACTTCTAGTTAGTCATGTTTAATGGTATATTGTTTACACAATAATGAATAAGGCTCCAAGAAGTAATTGTTAACGAGTCTAAGCAGAAAATACTGTTGGGTTGTGCTGATGGTATATATTTAAAAGGATTACATTCCAGGCAGTCAGTAAAAAGGTGCTGAAGAAGACACTGATAGCCTGCAGTTTTAAACTTCACCTTCTGCAAGCAGTAACAGAACTGATGGATTAGAGCACCCGTTTCAGATGCAGAAGTTACAATCCATGATACGCATTTTTCAGAGGATGCAGAAATAGATCGATGCAGAAATAGATCAGACTGTCAGTTCTTAACAGTAAGGCTTCTCTGAAGTCTTCCATTTCCAAAAGCATTACATTGAACTGCAGCTTTAAAAAGTGACAGATGAGTTCACCAAGGGAAAAAACTTCAAAACTTGCTCAAGGAAAAAGAAACATACAAAGTGCTACTAAAACACGCCTCACTTTGGCCAATCTTGATGTAACAGAACAGCAGCCTGTTGAGGACAAAAGGACCTGAGTGATGATGCCTTCCATTCTTGAAGCTGAACTTAAAAAACCTGTCCAAACATTATGCTTGTACTCTGAAAAATAAAAATACACCTAAAGAACTTGTTACCAAGATTAAAACTTCGTGCTACTTCTAGTAAGGTAATAAAGTCCAATCTTGCCCTGGATGTAACATAAGTTTTGGAGACAAACTATCATCATGCATTTCTCTGCAACTGCATGCCCTGCAGCAAAACAGAGATTTGAGGAGTGACTTCTCCATAAGAATTATCAGGACTGTTTTTAAATCAGATGTGAACACAATGACTTTCATCCCTTCATTATAGATGGACCAGTATCACTAGAGACATAACTGCTTTTAAATTGTAGTTTACTATTCCTTGCACTACTGCTGGCAACAAAGTGGAAAGAAGAAGGAATTTCAATTCTTTCTCCTCCATGCCCTGAAGCTGGCTGTGAAAGGTGATAGGAGTTAAATACTAAACATCACAGAAATAAAGAATAAAAAAGTTATCCTAGTTTTTCTCAAGGGCTCAGGTTCTTACACTATTTTACTACAAATCGACTTTAGTATTCTGCCACCTGCAAACATAACAGGCTTTCTGTGGCTTAGAGCTTCACACCTACAGTATGCTCTATGCTACCCTCCAACTATTTACTAAAACCCAAGTGATGCAGGGTACACTAGTGCATGCAAACTCCATGCTGCCATGCCTTTTGCCACTCTTATCTAAGCTACTTCATTGTAGCTCTTTATTATTCTGAAGTCTGCAGAACAGAAAAACCCATGTACCAATGTATTTGACTGGAATAGGAATGTCATTACCATAATTTTGCAGTATATATTAGATTGCTCTGCAAGAAATATCATTTTGCACTGATCTAAATCCTCAGATGCTCAAAAAATAGCAACTGTACAATTGTATCAGAAGGGAACTCTACCTTGTATTTAACCTGCAGTAAGATTAAATATGAGGATTACTTAGTTATATTTAACAACATTTTAATGTATCTTTCTGTTAACATTTTTCCTTACTGGTAAGTTATCCAAATAGGAATTACACCACTAATATTCAAGAAACAATATTTCATAATTATGAAACATCTTTACATTTAAATTATTTTCTAGGGAGCATTCAAAAGAAAATTTTTAAAAACCCAACAGAACAACAAACAAATAACATGTAATAGCTACTATACTGCTACCAATCAAAATGTGCAACATCTATATCCGTATTAATTTGGAAAATCAACAGACACCAGCTTCCCTTCATACAATTTAAAGTGGGATAACTCTAAACAAGGACTGCATATAACAATCACAGGAGAATCTGTAAAAGACCATTAAAGGGAAAGAATACCATTCTTGCAGCAGAAAAAGATGCTTACAATCCAGATGAATGACAGCAGCTCAGATATGTTCAAGATTTCTGAAAATAAAACTGACAGAATTTGCAAAATCCAGGTGTCCATACCACATACACACAATGGAGCTGGAAAAGAAACTTCATGTATGCATCTAATGGAATAAGTGTGAAGACTATTCAGATAACATCCTCCCACGCTCCCAGTCCCAAAAGACGTCTGATCAAATTTTAGAGTCAAGTCAGGCACTCCAGGTGCTGAGCTGATCACTGGGACAAGAGGAGGGAAAGGCAGCCAAAAGACAGAAACTTATAAAGAAATAGTGGGGGGGCGGGGGGTGAGGCGGGGGCTGC
>JAVJGI010000057.1:50048210-50058537 GCA_035590275.1 Ibycter americanus
AGTGCGTCCTCTTCCTGTCAAATCAAAGACTCAGTCACCAGAAACTGGAGTTGCTTCACAGACAAAATAACTAAACTAAGTTCAGAAGTGCTTTTCTAAAAGCACAAAAGCAAAACACTGACAATCAGTTGGAGTAAAGTTAGGCGCTACTTGAAAGAACAGGCAGTCGCTCAGTTTTCCAGTAATTATTCGGGGGTGTAACTATCACTCCTAGGTTGTCAGAACAGGACTCTAGTGTCACAAACACTTGCAGTATTTTCAAAGTATGTTACGGTAGCCACTTTTTTAGTCTTTCTTCGTTTCATCTTGTAGTCTAATATAACAAATATTTAACTCCTATTGGTGTGGAGTTACCCCGCCTCTAACCAAAACACCAATACTGTGAAATAAATTATCCGCAAGCTGTTCCAGGAATGAGCTTAGTGGTGGTGTTTTTGCAATCATTTCTAAAG
Source organism: Ibycter americanus (assembly GCA_035590275.1). Classification (NCBI taxonomy): domain Eukaryota; kingdom Metazoa; phylum Chordata; class Aves; order Falconiformes; family Falconidae; genus Ibycter; species Ibycter americanus. The sequence continues at coordinate 50,048,663 of JAVJGI010000057.1, forward strand.
GGAAGTTTAAAACCATGAAGACCCAAACCTTACCCTCTCCTACAGGCATACAGTTCAACAAAATCCCAGGTCTTACTTACTTGCCTTTTATGACCACTGGATACTCGTCACAGTTACATCTGCATTTCACAGTGTAAAATGTCATGTTCTACTCAGCCTGATGATGTCGGCACTGATAGAAAGGTGGTGTCTACCACTCTCTGTCAGTTTTTGGATAGGGAACAATTACTTTCATGGGATCAAACACACGGCATTCTAAAAACACAACACTTACTTCACTGTTAAGGAAAAGAAGCAAGGCAAAACCAGAGCAAAAGCCTTTAAAAGCTCAGGGAAATTCAAATAAACTGCAAGATCTGGCAAGATCTGTGGAGTCAGGGGACTACTCTAGCTATCAGGAATGGCAAAAGTCGAGCTAGGGAAAGGTACTTTCATCTTAACAAGGATACATATTCCTTTAACTACACCCATGTCCCAGTAGCAAAATAGGTCTGGAGACTTAAAAACAACTTTTTAGAAGTTCACTATGTTCTTGCAAAAATAAAAATAAAAAAAATAACAGCCTCATTTAGGATATACTTTAACTGTCCAAATTGGTATCAGAAGAGTTTTAAAAATATTCCTTTCTTTTGTTGTGAGAAACACACCACCAATAGACTGCCTCATATTTTTTAAGTATTTCAAGCATCTTATCTCCATTTTCACTACAATACTGCTGAGAGAAACCACTAGATTCTGCAAATCGCATCAAGCATAAAGCATACTCTGTTTTTCACCATCAGAATATCTGGATTTATTTCAGAAGCCTGAAACATTAACCCACCTCTCTCAGTCAACAAACCCAAGCGTGCAACCTTTCTGTAAACAACTGTGCAGTCTACCACAAGTTAAACACGTTACACACATACTGTGAAAGAGGTACCACGACTTGCCCTGTACTTCTGTAGGCTACTTACATCAAAACAATCGGATCATAGGCTAGCAGTGGTTTTCCCCAAGGGTAATAAAGAAGAAGGAATATGGTCATTATCATAGATAGGAAGTTTATATACAGACAGGAACTTCATATACAGCTGAAACCCGCAAAACACAGACCATATGGATATCAACAGGATTCAATGTTTTTTCTATAGGACCTGAAATACAGGTATGGTCATTCACTTCATGTGCTTATTTGGGATACCAAACACCTATTTCATTATGGTTGGCTTTGGGGTTTTGGGATTGTGTTTTTATTTTTCATCCTTCACTACTTTAAATTAACTTGCTTTGTAGAACATGGCTCTACAAAGCTTTTTGTCAATTTGTATAAGGTTTGACAGGGCACACTTTCACCTGCTACAAACACCACCGGCAAGTTAACATGACTATCATTAGCATCACATAGCAGATTCAAAGCCTCCACCCATTTACTAACACCTAAGCAAAGCACTAGGCATTCACACAGGAATGCTATGGAAAAAATTTAAGGACCACAACAGGAAAATAAGCATGTGTTCTCAGCTGAGGAGGCAGCTTTCCAGGGATTAAAGAATATTTGCACTTCTTTTTGAAATATATTCATTAAAACTTCTTTTTGTACAATTAAATAACATAAAATGTGAAATGCAAGGAACAAAATCCAGAATTTGCATTTACTGTTCTAACATAATTTTGCACATCCTCACTGAAGCAAACAATCAGAAGGCAGTTCTGTGTTAGTGTGTAATCTGCAAAAATCGGGGCCTTAGGTTTGGAATTTGTTCAGGTCCAGAAAGCCCAAGCACTCCAAGCAACTCAGAAAGCAAGCTCAGCACAGGCAGAAACAAGGGGGACGACACACCTCCCCATTTAATGGCTGTTTCAGCCCTTGCAAACATCATATGCAAGCGACTGTAAGCAATGCAATCATTTACGTTGAGAGAGACAGCTATTTTACATGCAACTATATTATAAATCATTATCTATTTCTGTTGCCTAGGCTCTTCCTAGCAAATTAATTTTGTTCCAATTCTTATTTTATAACTGAAAGGTCAAACAAAATCTCTACTTGCTTATGTTGAAGCCTGTACAGGCTGTCTTCTAAAACTCTGTCAGTGTGTCTAAGTGTCACACTGTCAAGTGAGAGCTGGATTAGAGCATTGGAGCATAGCAATAACATTCTGGTTTTTATGCTAATGGATTCTGGTAGTGAACAGACATAGTGAACAGACCTCCAAAAAAGTCATCTACAATTGTCCTGAGAAACACAACTAACTGTTTTGATCAATTACAAAATTACACTGTAGAATTCTCTGGTCAATTACAACATAAACACTACTAAGTATATGTGTTCATTTAACAACAGCTGTGGTCTGAGTACTCATCCACATATAGGCAGTGAAAAAATGCAAGATTTTTGATACAGAAAATCAACATGTCTCCAACTTACTTAGAGAAGAAAACTTGCTCTGTTACTGCAGTTACAACTTTTGGAAAGCACATCTCAAAGACTTTACATACTGTTCAGTGGAACATATGGGGTAATGCAGACAAAGCATGAAAATACATGGATACACATACACAATTTAGAAAACAAATATATGTGTGTCTATCTGTATATATGCTTATATTGCATATGCTTGGGCTGAATTGTTCTCTGTCTTGTATAGAAAAGGCAACATCCGAGACCTGTAGCATGAAAGTAATAATTCCAGTCCTCTCTCTCACACACAAACAAACAAATCTGAATCTGCTTATACTTAGCTATATTACAATTTCAAAGAATCACAAAAGCAACATACTTTTAAAGGTCAGTTATAATTCCCATCAAACTAATGTTACCTTCATCTTCAAAATGAGCAAAAAAATACACAGAGCTTGCAGTTTCTTTTGTTACTTCTATTTCATACTGTCCTAGCCATCTATGATAGCTGATAATTCTTCAAACAGTCCAACTACTATGTCATTTTCTCCAAATTGTAATGTTTTTTTCCTGCTGTAGTCCTAAAGCTGGTGCTGCCTACTCATAACATTAAGGCAGGTAAGAAGCTTCCCCACCTGGGCCCATCCAGTGGCTGCAGCACATTTAAAACACAAAAATGTAACTTGTGCATTCCAGTAAAAATTACTAACATTTTGCATAAGACATGTGACTACCAAATGGCTCTGGGATCAATCAAAGCTCTGGGTTGTTTTACAAATAACAAAACAAGCAAAATAAATTTCAGACTGAATGATATACCTTGTTTGATTGCAAGTTTTAATTCAGCATGCTACACATTTTTACATGAAGCTTAAATTAGTTTCCAAATGCAAAGTCATTTTAGAACTCAAGAAAAGAAAACATCACAACTTACTGATTTTGGAGCAGGTGTCTCTCCCACTAGCTCAATTAGCTTAGTGAAACTAATGTGAAATCACCCAGAAAAGAAAACCACACACTTTTTGATGCTCCAGAGGCTGCATAACTGTGGCTAAGCTACTTGAAAGAAAAAAGAACCCAAATACTTGCCCAGTTCTGACACACTGAAGATATTTGAATACTTTTCAGTTCTTCAGAGCATGCTGTGCTCTGCTTTTGAATATGGCAGGAAAGATCTGCTGAAGTTTCTATATCACAATGATCCAAGTCAAACAGTTCTTGCAATTTGATCTTTCTTCATGTGTCCAACATACGAGTCTCCCAAAGACCCACTGCTCTATTTAAAACATGACCGGTGTGTTAGATTCTTTAAAGTCACATCACTATGATCTAATATGAAAACATCCCCCACCAAGTGCTAATGAAATACAAGTTGATCAATGTCACTGGAAAAAGCAGTCTAGTCAGCCAACATTCCCCGTGACTCCAGCTGTTGGCAGACCAAGTATGCTACTCGCAGTTTCCCACACGCACTTCCAATTGACCAAACTGAGACTTGCTTAAAATGGACATGTATTGGATCAGAACACTTTTTTTTTCCAACTGTAGAATAGCATTTGTTGAAAAAAAAGGTCTCCCAACAGCATTTATATGCCACTTGATTCAGGGGTGAATCTTTCTGGCCACATTAAAAAACTTCATACATTCAAGAGTCACAATTTCGAAAACTCAAGTGGGAGGGAAAACTCTGGGAACAGTCCAAGGCTGGAAAATGGCAATGTCCCCCTGAGGCTTAACATCTCCGTGGCTCACAGAGGAAGGCAGCCACTGCTGGCTCACCACCTAGTGAAGCTAGGAATATGGACAACCATGCAGGGGCTTCCCCAGTGAGACTATCCCCGCACCTTGTCATACAGCAGCACCCCAGCACAGGTGCCTATTTCCACTGAGCAACCACAAGACACAGCTCAAAACCCAATGAACACATACACAATGTTACCTGAAATAATAATAATTCAAAAGAAAAAAAAAAAATCCAAAAACTTTTTTCCCCAGGCTGAAGATCCTACCCTTTGCTAGTCTTTCATTTGCAGTACTTACCTAGACTTCCCACTCTCAAACCTGGACTTCAAACCCAGACAAAACTGGCAGTTTCATTACTCAGAGCTGCCTATAAAATAGAGCCTGAGAAATTCTTCATTTTAAGATCAGTACAAATATTCTTGCTATGCTCACGAATCATTTGACACAGAAGCACCCTTAGCAACTGCAGGTCATGACATCCAATTGATTGCACTGGTATTTCCCTCATGTGACATAAAGCAGCAGGAATGATGTATTTTGGCCACAAATCTGACCATCCTGCAAACAAGAAAGGACAACAGCCCCGCCCTCTAGTACCTAATTAAAAAGTCCAAAAAAACCACTAGTGTGCTTGTGTGCCTCTTGGGTGAAATCCACAGTCAAAAACATTCATTTATCTGTATTACTTTATACTACTTCTCCCTTGTGCTTTGCCTAAAATGCATCCTACAAGCCACACAAGCTCCAAAGCAAACCTGCAAACACCAAAACACCCTGGCACCAGCAGGGATTATAAAATGGCAGTGCTTTGGAAGGATACAGTTTCAGTGAAGGGGAATATGTTTAAATTTCACAGAAACAAACACACACTATTATTTGCTCCATTGCTGTATATAGTCATATATGCATATAGGTACTATCTAATAGAAAGAGATCTACTTTTCATAAAAAAAATACATTGGCTGCCTAGGCAAATGCTTTGGTTTTCCTCTTTCTGGGCATTGTTTTAGATCTTCTTTTCAATCTGAGTTCATACAGCTGTTGTTTTCTGATTGTGATTGTGATTCCATGATGCATTTCATTAAGTTTACATCAGTTATACTTCCCATGTAGGTATTCATCAATTTTAAAGAGATCACTTAATTTTTAGGTTTTTCTTTCTATTTGGGGGTATGAATGAGATATACACATTAAATGAAACTACAGGAAGTACATCATTCTGCCCACTGAAGAAATTTCTCCAATATCAAAAGCAAAACCATCCTTATTCCAGAAGTACTTTCTAAACCCAGTATTGGCTTTTCCAGCTGAAGACAATATGAATCAATATTATAATGATTACATGAAAAAAATGAATTTAGCTCACATCCTCTAAAAGACACATGCCTCCGTACAAAATTGCCTTTAAGTGTGACTCAGTTCCAAAAGAAGATTCTGGAAAAAGCATTTGGGTGTTCACTATTTATCTTTTCTCACAGATTCCATACAAAATTTGCTTAAGTGGTAGACAAAAGCTTTCCTAACTGGAAGTACTGCAAATTTAGACTAGGCTCTGAGCCAAGATAGACACTTCCTGTCTCAGGAATTACCATAAATAATACAATCTGTTACTCACTCAACAACATTTAAGAAATCCACTCAAATCTGTTGGGTCAAAAATTTATTTCTCCCAGCAAAGACAAGGCCCTTAAAATCCATGTCTCATTTCTCCATCCTGACACGGCTTCCAGAGTATTCTGCTAAGTTTTCAGGCCATGTAGTACTCTTCATCCTTTCAGGAAGACAGAGCTTCTGTATTACTGAGAGCGCTGGCATTAGTGGATCCAATTCTCAACCCCTTCACCAACACCTTTGAGCACCTGTCCTAATTCAAAGCAGTAAAATGGCAATCCTGGCAGGGGCATCTGCAACCCAGAAATAACACTTGGTCACGACACTATTAATCAGAAATAACCAAGAGACGAGGTGCAACTCCAAGTTTTGATTGGTCAATCAAAGGTGATACTGGCAGGGGTCTGGAGACACTCTGGACCCCAATACCATCCCCCGACTCATTTTGAGAACTTTCCACCAGGCCTAATGCACACGTGCATTGATACCCAAAGGCCCACCTCAGAGGAGGAACTGGGCAGAGTCTAAGGATATAAAAACATGACCCATGTACCTACACGTGAGCGCCCACTACCTGAGGACTACCTGCAATCCATAGAAGACTGGCGGGATCTGAGAGTGGTGAACACTTTCTCTCCTCTTCTTTCCTTATTTCTCTATTTCCTCATACAATAGATATAAAATTTCAAGTTCACAGATCCCTATTCCTGAAGCCTGAGAATTCAAGTTTTCCGGTTACTCTGTTTTCTTGTACCATATGTTTCAGAATTTAAGTTTACAAATCTCTATTCTTTTCCACATACCAACTGCAATAAGCAAATCAACCAGTAAAAGCTGTTGTGTTACACTAAGTCTCTGTAGGAAGAATAACCGTAGTTATTCCTAGCTGCCACGTGGAGAATTAAAAACAATCTTTCCCTCCTCCCACTGAGTGGGATGGGACAGGTTGTTGAAAATACACTGTGTTTCCTTTTTAAAACATGCAGTCATAACCAAGTTTAATTATATAACCATGGCAAGTACAAAATAGAAAAATTCTCATAAATGATGTGGTTACCAAGGCACAGCATACTCATTGACACATCTTCATAAAACATGTAATTATATCCTGAACTTCATGGCTTTACAACACAGTAACATATTACAAAATAACTCAGAGTGGCACTTTTTAACAGCCTGTCAGCATCATTCACAGCTTGGGTAGGATTTCACATTAAGAGGGATCTCTCTTTTTGTCAGATTTTATTAATCCTGAACTCTATTAGCTGCTTTCCAGCTATCAGATGACTCCAATAAAGATTTGAGGATAAATGGCATGACAACAGACTAAATTAAAAGGATTCCAAATACAAATGACAATTTCAGGTGTGACTCTTTAGGCCTTTATCATCGCAAAGCCTAATATTCAGTTTAATTAAGACCTGTCATTCCTAAATTCATAATTCCTAAAGACAAAACCAGCTGTCCAGACAGCTTGTCTTTGAATCATCCTTTATATTCTCCCAGTGTCTTGTGTATAATTAATAGCCACTCTAGAAAATCGTAAGCCAGTTAATGAGATGCAGATGAAGGCTTAAAGGTCTCTACTGTAATTCTGTCTTAATGACAATAAGTATCCTTTTGCTGAGGAACTCCAAATACATCTGGCTTGCCCTAATAAACAGAAGGATTTTATGTCAACTGAAGACTAGCAATGGGTGGCAGAAAGTAAGCATCATAAAATGTCATCAGTTAATACATTCAAGAAGAAATCTTTCAAGGGTGAGTTTATATCTAATTAATTTCTCTATTATCAGCAGCATTCAAGAAATGATGGCTACTTTTATAATATGAAGACTTGCTTTGAAGATACACAGGATTGTGCTAATGCCAACAATACTGATAGATTGCAGCAAATACTCCACTGTGAATCACACAAATGACCAACACATAGTTAAACATCGTTTACCCACTAGGGGGGGTAGGGGGTGTCAAAATTTATTTTTAAACTTCTAAGGCATTAAGAATTTCTAGCTCCCATCTGTTATTAGGTATCACAACAAAACGTGTGTTAAGATTAATGTATTTGTAACATTTTTGCAAAATGCCACAAAAACAGGTCTCATAACAGAAGGTAGTATCACAGCTGCAGACAAAGACTGCATATCCCTGAAGGTGTTCAGCGGTGTGCAGTCATGCTAGTTAGTTCCAAGTTTTACTCATCCCAAATACAGGAACAAAAGGAGTTTGTATTCAAGCAGATCTGGAAGAAGTTACAGGGTAATGCTAGCTCATGAAATTTAATAGGGGGCAAGGAGGGAGCGGAATAGAGAGAAACACAAAAAATGAAAGGGATGTGTGTGTTGAATCAAGTCAATTACCAGATGCTAGCTAGGAAGGGTAGGGAGGAGGAAGTGGAAAGAGCAGGATCCCACAAATACAGAACAAGAGCCTCAGCTTCCACTGCAAGTGCTCTTCCCACATTCTCGAGTCCCTGAATCTTTAGGCAGGAACTAGGGGAATGAATTCCCTCCCATTGTGTAAGAACAGGTTCAAGACCATCTGAGAAACCTGAACATACACACAAGTCCATGGGATCCAACAGGATGCATCCCAGGGTCTTGAGGGAAATGGCTGATGTAGTTGCCAAGCCACTCTCAAGCATACTTGAAAAGTGATGGCAGCTAGATGAAGTACCCTGTGACAGGAGAAAGGGAACCATTGTGCCCGTTCTTAAAAAAGGCAAAAAGTAGGACCCTGGGAACTTACCATGCCCAGCAACATCATGGAACAGATCCTCCTGGAAGCTGTATCAAGGCACACAGGAAACAAGGAAGCGATTAGAGACAGCCAACTTCATTTCACCAATGGAAAATCATGCCTTGCTAAGCTGGTGGCCTTCTACAATGCAGTTACTGTGTTGGTGAATAAGGCAAAAGCAACTGCTGTTATCTCCCTGGACTTCTGTAAGGCTTTTGATACAGTCCCACACAACATCCTTGCTGATAAATTGGAGAGAGATGGATTTGATGGATTGACTATGCCATGGATAAGGACAGCGGTATCCAAAGAGTTGCAGTGAATGGCTCAATATCCAAACAGAGATAAGTATTCTCCCTCAGAGATGCATACTGGGACAACTACTGTTGAATATCTTTGTTGACAGAGAAGGGACGACAGCATCTCCCATAGGCGGAAAGGTGGAGAGAGCTCAAACTGTTTAGCCTGGAGAAGAGAAGGCTCAGGGCAGATCTCATCAAGCTGCACAGACACCTGAAGGTAAATGCAAAGATGACAGAGCAAGGCCACTTCCACTGGTGCCAATGGACAGGACCAGGGTGCACAAACCGAAACACAGGCGGGAGGTTCCTCCTCAGCATCAGGAAAGACTTGTTTACCATGAGGGTAACTGAGCTTCAGCCCAACCTACCCAAACAGCTGGTGGAGTCTCCATTCTTGGAGGTCTTCAAAGCCATCTGGACATGGTTCTGAGTGATGTGCTCTCTGTGAGCCTGCCTGAGAGGGTGTGTTGGACCAGATTACCTCCATAGATCCCTTCCAACCTCAACCACTCTGTCATGTTTGAGGCTTTCCCCCTGGAAACAAGAGGCACATCCTTCTTCCCCAATGACCCTTGCAGGAGTGGAGTCAGAGTGCTCCGTTGGCACCAGGGAGCTCATTAGGGCTCCCTCGATGCATTGCTGAGCTGCCCATTGCCAGGTCTTTGTGCTTGAAGCATCAGACTCTCATAATACGACTCAACAAACCTGAGGTTAAAACCCACTCCCAAGGCCAGGAGAAGTTGCCAAGCATCTTTTGAGCAGGCTTTCCCTCTTCGAAAGGGCATCAGCCTTCCTGGCTGGGTAGCCATCAGGCGCAGCCCCCGACACCCATGCTGAATTGGCAGAGAGAAGCTGTGACAGCCCCTAACCTTGCTGCTTTTCAGCAGCCACAGCTTCTGTGCCCCAACTTTTTGTCAAGTATTCCTGTGTACACACACACAAGGTGTGCAGGCCCTATCAGGACCTTCAGCTTCAGACCACCGCAGGCGTCTCAACCATGCCAGCTTGAATACAAGGACATGTGGAGGAGATTGGGGCTTCCCTTTCTGCTCTTCATCCCTCCCTGCAGCCCATCTCCAAGGGGGTGCAGAGATAGA
>JAVJGI010000057.1:50132873-50149039 GCA_035590275.1 Ibycter americanus
TATTACAAATCATTTTTCGTGTGAAGAGAGGTAGATCTGGTATAAATCCAACTTTCCAGCTTTTGTGCCTCTGTGAGACTCCCTTGTGTGAGCAAGGGAGAGCCCCATCTCAATAGTATTCATTGCCCCTTACCCTAATATAGAAGTAGAAAGGGTTTGCAGCAGACTATTTTTCAGAAAGAAAAGAAATAATTTCTCTCTTTGTTCAATCACTTTTAATTTTGTAATTTTATCTCATGTTTTCATTCTCCTGAATTATTCTGAGGTGTATGAACTTAATTGTCTGAGTGCTCTTAACATTTAATTTTGGGCCTTTCACTTACAGAGACCCTTTTTCACAGCATGGCTATATAATGTCTATCTTTTCAAAGTGTATTCTAATTCTAGTTTATACTCTAGTAGTCCACCAATTTTGCTCCAGTTTATGACATGTCAGATTAAGAAACTATTGGCACTCCAGTTTTTGGGATGACAGAGATGCTACACGTTCAGCAAACGTGACACATGGATGAAGAAACCTTGTCTCAGGGAATTCTTTTGACAGAAGCTCAGCGTCCATTTTTTGGTTTTCTTCCCTGAGAAAGCATAAGAAAACATTTATGCATTTAGGCTAGCTTTTTACCAAATGCTGCATCATTGCAGCAATACATTCAGTCACTAAGTAATGTGTAAATTTTTGCTTTAGAGTTCTTTGGGATATCTTGAATGCCACTTTATCATATTTTTCTATATTCCAATAATAGCTATCATAAAAAGATGAACAGGATGGTAGGTGTTTATTAGAACAAATAGCAGGTTGCCTGTACATACTCTATGTACTATATCACACATCTGATCTAAATCACTCATCCAAAGAAGGCAGCACTAAGAAAAGTACTATATTTATAGTTTCATTTTTTAATTATACCCATAAGGATACATTCTGCTGTGCTCAGAGTATTTGTCTCTTTTCAGGATCAATTCCTTATGCTGCACAGGAACATTATAAAATAGTGATGTCAAACAAATTGTATTTGTGGCAAAAAATTGGAATTCAAATAAAACAAGGGAGGGGAATAGCATAATAAAAATATTTATTGAAAAAATTTCCATCATCATTTGGCCATACTAAGTAAGTAAAACGCTGAGCGTGACTATGGTAATTAGGATGCAAACAGCTAGTACCATCAGCAGGATGATTCGGCAACATTTGGAATGCTTTTTTTCTCTCTCTTTCTTTTTTAACAGGGTATCATACCCAGGAGTATAAATGTCCCCCATCCAGAACCGTAGATCATTAGGATTTTCCTAAAAGAAAAATCAGAAAAATAACTCAGTTCCACTCTCTTGCATATAAAGTCATTAGAACATAGCCAGAAGTATTTTGGCTATCATCAGATAGTGATTAATGAATTTAAGGCATCACAACACAAATGCAAGAAACTTTCACTTGAATATAGGTTGTGCTACTTGCCAGATACTGCAAATGTTCCACTGGGGAAAATTAAAACCACACTTTTCATCCAGGAACCAAATGTAGGACACCAGCCATTGAAATGTGATTAAAAAACCCAGAAGAAACTACGTTGTCTTTTCAAGAAGAGATGTCAATTTAGAAACACAAATCTTTCAAAAAAAAAAAAAAAGGGAACAACAGAAAAAAAGTCACAAAGGTAACCCAAAAAGTTATTTGTGTCCACCCACAGGCAGGCAGGATCCCACATGGTGTGGATGAGGCTGAGAAAATAAAGTTATTTGATAATGGAATGATGTTTTGAACAGTTATTGAAGTGAGTATATAATATTTAAGTGCCTTGTTTATAGTTCTCCCTATATAAACAGGGAACCTGAGCTGCGGGGTGTTGCAGTTTAAGACACTCTGGTCACAGAGCTTGTGTTCTGCAGAACTGAAAATCCTGCGGTCTAACCAGATATGTAGACTTTTCCTGATCAGACTCATGTTAGTGTCATGTCTGTACCAGAAAATACATCTGTATTTACTTCTGGAACCCCACCAAAAGAACCAAGTGGGCTGCACAGTGGTTCATGCGCACACCCCACACAGCTCAGCACTTCACTTTGCTCGAGTGCAGCGCAGCAGCCTGTTACCTTCATGTGGCTGGCCAAGTCAGAGTGCAGCGAGTGTCTGTCATAGTCTTGCACGGTCCAGGAAGGGGTCTTTTTCTTTTCCTCCCAGTCATCATCCAGCTGGATATCACTATACAAGGGGTTGCTTTTGATTGTGGATTTCAGGGTGACGGGTGTAATGTGTTTCCCGAGGGCTTTGTCTATCATTTCTTGACTGACCCCATTTGAGTCTAAGCCCGGCAGCTCACTGACATTTCTCTTTTCGCTCTGTAAGGCACAAGTTAGATCAGAAGTTGACTTTCATCTTCATTTACCTACAAGGCAGGCCCCCTTCCAAAATTATCATTTGTAATATGACAGAATAATTTTTAAAATTACGCATGAAGCAATTTTTCTCGTTCTGGCAAACATCTACAGTGCATTAAGGGAGCCTGACTGTTCACTCTGGGCAGATTTCTTCCTTCTGGGGAAAGCACGTGGGTACAATCTGAACATTGAATGCTTTTGCAAATGTGAGCTGACATTATGCCTGCTGAAAGCAAGCCTCTGCTTTAGCAAAACAGTGCTATGGAGCACTGCGGTAGAAGATGCAGTTCTGCCGAAAGCCACGGGAGTATGATGCAGAAGCAGAGCTGCAAGGGCAAAGAAGAATGAAGCACAGGGCTAATGGTGTGTGACTGCCTTGGCTGGAGCTGCACCTCTGACAGCAGGGGTGTGATTCGTGGTTCTGTTCACACTGCAGAGTGCTAGACCCAACTCAGGATGTCAGAGGCCATTCAGTTCAGGGAGAGTCCTTGATTTGGGTGCCACTAAAACTCAAAGGTAATTAAATATCTGAGGAGTCTCCCAGCAACAATAATCACTAAATCAGACCTTTTAGGACAAGGGGGTGGCAAGGGAGGAGAAAGAACAACCCTGGTGGTATTATGTTTTTGGACAACTTGCAAACTGCTGCTTAACACAGCACTAAGAGCCTCTTCAGGTGCCGGTAAGATGGTAGTAACCATATTTTTTGATCTGTAATTCCATGGAGGAATGCAATCAAGCTTTTCAATTCAAGATGCTCAACGTTTTTGTTCACCACAGCTTTCTGCCCCTGAATTAATCCATTACTGATCTGAGGATTCAGCAATGCATCAGCTTCCTGAGAGACCTGCCTGTGACACAGCCCTCGCTTCCCACTAACACCCCTCTTGTGTCTGAGGACTGCTTCTACAGGACCATCACAGTACAAATTCAGGTTTCCTCATTATCAAACACTACGCACCTATTAGCACTTTTGTCCTTAGGAACTGTATGTTGAGACAAGGGGAGCCTTGCCCTGACTAGGTGGCCCTGCGGCAGGTATGCTGGGGAAGGGGCACACTCCCCAGACTCCCATACAGTGAGTGCACATCATAAACAGCTGATGAAGAAACTGGGACCTGAGAAACTTCCTTCCAAGAAAGGACATCTTTCCCAGGAGATTTCACTTATATTGAGATCTCCAGCTTTTAAATTGCCATGGGCTGCATGGACTTCAGCAGCCAAAGGGCTCGCTGCTTTTAGGGGTACGTCCTGCTCCTCTTTCTACCTTTCTGGTGGGAGACAGGGGATCCCCCCTCCTCCCACACACTGGGTCTGGGAGCTGCTCAGATCCCACGTCAGCAAATGTAGGCCCCTAAGCTGATAGCAAACTGTTGACTTCTTCTGCCTGAGTAATTTTTTGCCCCCTTTGTGGGCTGGTGAATCCACTTCCAGTGGAAGCCAGCTGCTACATGTCATCACCTACTTTATGCCTCAGTGCCTGTGCACACACATAGACATGTGTGAGTTGGTCTGGGGCAGGCAGTTCTAGAAGGGAGAAGGAGGACTGGCTTCCTTCAGAAAGGAAAGGTGGAGAAGAGAAAACAACGGTCTTTGTTCAAGGAACCCTAGGAGGAAACATCATGCTGGCATTCTAAATGATGCACACATCATGCTGGCATCACTAAATTGTGCACAAGTGACTAAGTATGTTTCCCGTCAATAATTACTGTTAGTAGGTGGATGGATCCTCAGTGCCTTTCCAGGCCTTCTATTTGTTCATAATTTCCATATGTCATTCCTTAGCTTTGACACGTCCCCTGACAACATTACTCTTTGTATTGCAGTGACAGCTGGCACTGAAGCTTTCTGGGTTGTACTGGTCAGATTTCAAATGAGCTGAAGTTTTTAACTGTCATTTCTTTCTGACTGCATTGTATTTTATCTTATGTTCTTTATTGTATTTTATTTTATTTATTTATTTATTTTATTTTAGATTAGTTTAGTTTAGTTTAGTTTAGTTTTTCTTCCTTAACATTTGTCATTGACTTTAATGATACTTCCCTCAAGCTTGCTAGCTACTTGAACTTGGAGAACATTTTGTTGAAGAATACAAACCGTCTCACCAGGGGATGCTTGGTCTCCCTAGGCTAAAATGTTGTGAAAAGAACGCGACTTGACAGTAATTTCTAAAGCTGTTTTAAATAAAATGCTCCAAAACTTGGAATAGATGTCATGATGCAAAATTTGTTCATAAACAAAGTGCTTTGTGGCAAAACTTTTTGCCTGTTCCATCTGGAGTACCTTCCTTTTCATGGGCATGAGAACAGGAGAACATCATAGCCTGGAGCAGGGGTCGAGAGGGAATAGGATGGGAGGTGCAACAGGGTTTTACTGTGAGAACTGGATTGGAATTTGGGGTAGGAGATAGTTTGCAGAAGTTTCAGAGAACCGACATTGAAGTGCCAAGTTGATCAGAAGGCACTTCAGTGCAGGCAAACGCTTGGTTGTGAAACTTCTGCAGTAGTTATGTCCTAGAGATTAGTTAGGGAAAAGGAAGGTCAGAAGCCTGAAGTGCGCGCACACACACACACACACACACACACTAATTTAGGCCCAAGAACTTATACAGAGAAATACAAAGAAGATTGCATGAAACATACACATTTATAGAAGCAGAGAAACAGAAGGAGATTAGGTAATAAAAATATGCCTGCTAGTATTAATTCTAGCAAAACCTACTTATTTATTCTTCTCAGATTCCAAACTTCTCCCAACAGTTTTCACAGATTTCTGTTTTGATTGTGATTCACAAAGAAAATACTCATGAAAGAAAGAGGAAAGTATTGTAAACTTAGGTATCCATATGGGGTCCAGAATTTATATGACACACACCAGAGGCAATTTATGCTACTATTCATTAAATGGAAGATGGAACAGCAAATACTCAAAGTAGTAATAGTTACAAAGAACTCTGAGAAACTGTAGATGAAATGTATTGACAAAATACTTATTTAACAAGATGAAAAATGCTGAACTCTACAAACACATAACTGTGTTTGATCTACATATAACTCATAAGCAAGAAAGCTGTTATGGTTTGTAACTCGTGTTTCACTGAGAACAGTTTGTCTCTTCGACAGGCCCAGAGAATTGGCATGTATGAAAAGAGGATTCTGTAAAAAGCCTGAAGATCTACAAAAAGCCAATGTTAGTTCCATCCCTGATCAAAGTGTGCTTACTCCACAGGTTTTTCTTGCAGATTATTTCATAACACAAATCATGCATATAGGTACATTAAAAAATATATCACAAAAAATTATAAATTGATCTATATTGCTAGGAACTAATTTGATCTCATTTTAATTGTGAATTCATCATTTTTTTCCTGCTGTTGTCATTGTTGTTAGCACTGAAACAACCTGAGAGTATAACGATTCTTTCCTCAGTCTGTCATATGAGACGTCAAGCTAATCACCCACCAAAACCAGGAAATCAACAGTTAAGGCTAGGTCTTGGTCTCCAGCCCATCTGTCTGCTGGAAGAGACCAAAGAGACACCTAAAAAATTAGGGAAATTTACTTCCTGGAAGTCAATTTTACTTTACACCCCGCAAAGACAGTTCCACTTGTCCCATGGCCAGCCACGGTCTCCAGCTGCCACTGGGGGAGATACTCAATGAAAGGGACAAATGCTCTCAATGGGCAGCTACACCTGAAAGTTTTAACCAAGGGAGTCTTTAAGGAACTTAGGGCCACCAGACACCAGAGGATTTGTTTTGCAACAACCTCCCCAATCCTAATGAAAGTGGGTAGCAGAGTGATTGTTATATTTGCATGTAATTTGTTGAAGACTATGACTCTCCGTTGTGCAAAAACCTTGTAATACCCCCTAGAGGACTCCCCCAGCACTTGGAAGACCATTTTTTTCTGATGTAGAGACCTGTTTCTATGACAGACAAACGGTCTGACACATCAAAAGCTGATAAGTGGTAACCCAAGAATCCCTGTGATAGTTCTAATGGTATAGTTATTGCTAGGCATTTGGTCAATAACCCCCCTCTCATTTATCAGGATAGATAATTATTAGCTCTTTAGAATTTCCTGAAGAAATGTGATCTCATAGGAGACGCTGTGGAAAAGTAGTCAGGAAGGCAAGGAATAACCGAGGGTAAGTAAGCAGATCTGAAAGGCAGTAGGACAGAGAGCTCACATCAAGGATTCCTGAGAATGAGTTTTCATACTGAAGGAACTAAAGGGGGTCAGAATTGTTTGTCAGAGACATAAGGCAGCATCAGGTACTACCAAGCAACCTGGGAAGCCACCTGACATGGGCAAGGAGACGATCAGTACATGGTTATAAATGCTTAAGCCAAAGTGGCAGGCTCATTCGGAGAAAAGTAGGCATTTATACTATTTTATTTGTGCAGCACTGAGAGTACTTCTGTCCTCACAATGAATTGTTTACTTAAAGAAAGCTGTTTTATCTGTCTTTGGTAATGGAGTTCTGCAGGGTTGTGAGCACATTATGTAAAAACTCTGTATGGTGTCAGACCAAAGCTCCTGCCAGCCTTGCAGCTGGCTCTGATTGTGGCCAGTTGCAGATGTCTCAGGAAGAGTAAGTGGAAGTATGTAATGCATGTATGAGCCAGAGGACAAACAAGTGACTGTAAACCAGCACCTGACTTATAGGTAAAGAAAACTTCTTGTCCTAGTACACTGAGAAACAAGCAAAAGCAGGACACAGGCATTAGCTCAGATGAGAGACTGGGAGGGAATGCAGTTAGCATGATAACCATAATACCTGCAGGACAAAATTTGTTCAGTCATGAATTCCTAAGCAAAAGCAGCATCAGAAGAAGTAACACGGTGTTCGAAGACCATATGCTTTCTGCTGTCTTCTGGAAATAGGGGAAAAAAGGAAATACAAGCAGGAAAGAAAACTCTGAGAACTGCAGAAAATGACCAGGAAGAATACAGGGGAGACGTGCACCCCCACATATCAGAAGTAGATATAGGGGATTAATCATCTCATGTATGCTGAGCATTAAAACACACTGTGGGGCAGACGGTCCAATGGGACTGGAAATTTCCAGGGCAATCAGAAAGCCGTCAGCAGCTAGCCATTTGCAAGAGAAACAGTCTGTGCTTTTTATGCTGCTTTTCAGAAGGAAGGGCCAAGATTCCAGGACTGCTTTATGGTTTGTTGTATTCAAAGTAAATGAAAATATACAGTAAGCAGGGAAGCTGTTCAGTTTGCCTGATACAGAAAGGAAACGTCAAGAGAGAGAGCAGCAATTTTTTGTTCAGCAATAGGAATTGTCACTACGTCAAGCTGCTTCTTACAATGGAAATAAATTTAAAAACTTAAAGGTGGATAAAACACAAAAGTGCTTAAGTGCACTTGAAGTGATTTCATAATGAAGGTCTGGAAGAGACCGCAAACACGCCACTGAGAAGTCACTTTACATGGGGAGCCCTGAGTAGCAATGAATTTCTGAAGAGGGAATTTAGGCTACTCTTAAGGTTTAATGACTTTGGGAGTCTGTAGGTCATGCACACATGTTCTGAAATGAATTCTTCTCCCTCCCCCACCCCGTTTCCGTTTCTGAATTAACTAACCCTTAACCCTATTAGCTCTCTCATCTTAAAGTAAAATATGTTATTCCTGCGCCATTAGTTCTCCACTGTGCCTTCGTGTTTATTCTGATGTCTGGAACTCATCAGTTCTTTTCCCTTTGATTGTCAGCAAAAGGAAAAAAAGGAGGTGAGTTCGTAAGGGAGCAAGAATAAGGCACAATGATTTTTTTCTGGACAGCTTGAATTCACTAATGACTACAGTTAAAAGTATAGGTTGTGCCCTAGGTTTAACATTTATAAAACATACCGCGTTGCAAACTGCATTTCTGGAGACATGGTGAGCAGGCATTTCCTTTGAAATGGCCATCCTGGGGCTGGGAACAAAGTTCCAGGAAAACCCTCTTGCTGGTGGTGAAGGGCAAGAGCACAGGGCTTCCCACACATTTTTAATCCTCCTGCAGCTCTGCAGCCCTGGCTTGGTGACAGTGCGTCCTGTCTAACAACAATGGGGAGAAGAATCCCTGCTGCGGAGGAGGCTCTGTGTGTGGTTGCCTCCCTCCTGCACAAAAGAGGGGCTTAGGTGGAGTGGAGAGGGAGGCCAGCATTGCACCATACCCCATTGTTTGGGATCCCACAGGCTCCTTCCCTTGGTTAGGGCTCTTTGCGTGGGAGACGACAGGCGATGTCCCCTCCCAGCTCTCCTTGGGGAATTGCCAGCAAAGATTATACAATATGAGCAGAAGCGGCTGGAGGCATTGGTGCAGGCAGAGGGAAGGGTGTCTGGGGTGGGGAAGAGGGTAGGAAAGGTATGGGGGGTCGTGGAAGCGCGTGTTAGGAGGCGGAGGACTTTTGTGTGTGGATGAGGGCTGGAACAGACCCGGGGGAGGGGTGAAGGGGTTTGGGGAGCTGATGGGGATAAAAGTCGGAGAGGGGAGAAGTGCAACTGGAAGTAGCTGCAGGAGATGTTAAGGATCTTTCTCTTCCCGTCCCCTCCTCCAGGCTGGTGGTTTTTTTCATCTCCCAATCCACGTTCCCCTGGGGAAATGGATCCCCACCCTAAGGATCCTCAGACACTTTTGCACCCCCCCCCACCCCCCCGCCACCCTGCCACGCTTATGTGCGGCTCCATCCCTTGACAAGAACCAGACCTTGGAGCTTTTGCTGACGCTCGGGGTGGGGAAAGGCGAAGGGCTCCCCAGGCAGCGGGAAAGGAGCGCGGTGGAGCAGCAAGTGGGGCCCAGAGGGGTGTGAGCTGATGCAGCTGTAACGCTGCTGATCCAGACATGAACTTCTCCTCCGCCAGATCCAGGGCCTTTGCTAGGCAGCACACATTCACATTTTTGCTGAGAAACTGCTGCTACTTCTATATAATAACCTGGATTAATACAGTCAATGTGTTTCACACTTTCAACAGCTGTCTGTCAGGATAACAGGAAGGTCAAAGTAGAATGAGAAAACACAGCAAAATAAAGATGAAGCTACGGTGTAGACAGATACATGTAGACATACATAAGCTTGTGAGACACTAGCAAGAATCTCCAATGCTCTCTCTAACGTGCCTTTTCATCGAGTTTGAGGGGTATGACCTGGCTTTCAGATTTAAAGCCTGAGTTTTTGTCATACTTCTTCAGGGGCATGTTTCATTCACCCCCTCAGCACAATAAGTTGGTGTTTGATATCAGTAGGCTTTCTGGGAAATGCTGCGAAAATGTTACAATGAGCAGTAGAAAGCCTAATATACCAAAATGAAGTCAGCAGACCACCCCAAACAGAGTAACTCTTCTCTTGCAGCCTGATTCTCCCTGAAGCCAATGGGAAAACTTACAGGAATATTACTGATGCAGATTCAGAGATGCAGGAAGCTGAATCCATAGCTGAAGCCTCAACCTCATGTTATTTGTTTCCTGATCCCAAACATGAGGTGGAAAAATCAGGAAAAATGTCAGCCTCTTTTAGACCTTACCTGTAAATAGACCCTGTTGTGCCACCGCTGCACTCCAGGTAAAGCTGCTTCTGGGAATTTTGCCAAGGTGGCTTGCAGAAAGGCAGAGTTTTTTACTAAAGACTTCACCTCCAGTTGCAGGAATTTATCAGGATGGTTGTTGTTTGGCAAAACAGAGAAGTCCATGTTTCTGTCCTGTAAAGTAATAATGAAAACAGCCCCAGCTCCTGCTTCCTGGCTGTGCACGCTCCTTCTATTATTAATGACGTGAAGAAGGATACGACAGTTTCCTGAAACTGTATCTGACCCCTGTTTGGTGTCAGGCTCACTTATATCATCCACCAGTGATAAAAGATTGCTTAGAAGCAGCAGAGCAGACAGGACATGTTTCTGTAAGTGCCTAGCTTAAGTTTTCAAGTTCAAGGTCTATTTTGATAGATATATATGTGTTCATTAAAGCTAACAGAGTACCAGTGAGTAGATGCATGAGACACTTAAATGCATACCAGCACTTCCTCAAGTGACCTGCCAAAAATGTCAAGCTTACAATACTTCAAAGTAGGCGTTTTTCCCCCAGAAAATTAGAAGCAGCTCCCAGTCCAAAGCAAGCCTTCCTTTTCTGTGGCTCCATTGTGCTGTGTGGGTCGGTACCATTTACCACAATGGCTATGACATGCACTTCTGTAGGTTCAGGGTTTTCTTTCACAGTAAGTTCTTCTTGACCCTGAGAAATATTAGATTGTTTCAAGTAATTGATAACAGAAGTTTTCAGGGAATTGATTCTGCTGCTGTTCAAGTGAACGAAAAAAAACTTACTGACTTGAATGGCATAGTCTCAGTCCCTTCACTTTTGTTATTTTATTTTGAGATTTGATATTTTCTTCATAATTTTATAAGTCTGAAGTTCTTTTGACGTTCAGCTAACGAAATTCCCCCTTCTCATCATGGCCATTACTTACAACCAGCAAAAGTAGCCTCCTCATTTTTATTTCAGCCTTTTTTTTCCCCCAAACCTTTCTGTTTTCCTAAGATATGTTTCATCTTTGATCACACTGCCACAGAGGAGAGATTTTTGAAAGTACATTTGAAAAGTTTGAAATTCAGGAAAACCTATTTTCGATCAAATTAGTACCGAGAATTAGGGCATCACAAAAATTTTAGCCTTGTACTTAGACCAGAGAATCAAAATAATCTATTTTCCTTACAGAAGATTGCTGAAATTTAAAAAGAAAATAAACCCAGTAAACTATTTTTTCAAATGTTGTTAATGTGAGATTCCTAATGTAATAAATGAACACTTTAATATACATTTACTTTAAAACCCTTATCTACTTAGAAAGCTCATGATTTTTCCTTGCTTGTATTTACTGGCATTTATTTTACAGCATATCTGTAAAAAATTATTCATCTGCCACCGTTCAAGTAGGTGCTCATATTAGAGTGTTTGTGAGCAGCTACAAAAGAGAGAGTAGTGACCGTGTTTCTGAGCAGATGTGCATGCTTCTGGGGAACCTGCTGCTACATTCAGAACTCTTTCTCCCCAGCGTAATGAAGCCCTGAAACACAAACACACCTTTTACAGTGGGACTACCATGAAGCTGCCATTTTAGACTTACGATGACATGTAGTTCCCCTTTTCCCTGTGCAGAACTAAGACAGTAATAATTTGTATTCTAAAATAGCTCAGTATACAAAACCATGCTTTATTTCTTAAACATACATACCCTTTACAGCATCTTTCTGAATGCGGTATTCTTCTGTACTACTGTAGCATACAATGTGGTGTGTGCATGTATGAATTTACTTACCGACACTACCTCATTTCATTAGACATGACATAAGAACATAAAAAATATCTCACTAGATCAGACCCCCCAAGCCCAAGATCTATCACTGTGTTTGAAAAAGGCAAGCAGACATGCCGTTTAGGAAGGCTGTGTTCACCTGGCTACTTTCTGCAATTCATTCTCCTTTTACTGCCCTAGAAGCCACACAACTTTTTGTGCTAGAGTGTCTCTTCCCAGGCATTTTATTATCTATGTATGGACTTGTCCATGAATTTGTCTAATTGCTTTTCAAACCTTCTGATTTAGAAATTCTGATTGCTTCTCCTTTAGAAGCGATCTTCAGAACATCATGACCATCTGTCTAAAGGGCTTATCTCTATGTGTCTTAAGATAATTTCCATACTAGTTTTATCAGGGATGCCCTCCTTGTTGTACTGCAGGGTTTTAAGAACAAGAGCTCCACGTGCAGCTTATCCATCACCTTCAGGATTTTTTTAAACCTTGACCATGCTTGTCTCAGCTGTCTCCTCAATCTGAAGTGTCAACTTTTTCAGTCTCATCTCATAATCCACCTGGTCTATCTCCTTGCTCATTTATTTGCCTTTTTTAACGTGTTACAGCATAATTCCACTCCATTGTTCGTAAGAACACAGCAACCGTAAATGAATGCTATGCTCAAGCTGTGGGTATGCCACAGTTTCAAAAATGGGAAAAATGATACCCTCTCTTTGGACAACATCCATCAGTTTTTGGTTTTTTTCCCCCCTGCTATTCTCATAGAGCTAGTGACTTCAGACTACAGTAACCAATGACACTGTGATTTTTCTCCACCTGTACGACTGCCATTTGCAAGTTCAGTATCTTGTAGGAACAGTTTAGGCTATTTTCTACAGCTATACTACCTTACATTTACCCAAATCAAAGTTTACCAGCCAACATCTTGCCTAATCACTGTTTTGTGAGATTCTTGCCAAGTGAGGCAACAGTTGGTTAACAAGAGCTTAATTGTCACTTATAGAGCTGGAGATCTCGGTTTTACTCTCTTCCTCATGCCGTTGATGAAAATATTGAAAAAACTAAACCCAACATCATTCCTTGGGGAACCATACTGCTGACTCCTCTCTATCCTGAAAGATGAGCATTTTGCTTCCAATCCTTTAACCAGCTTTCAAGCCATAAAGATTGCTCCTGTAGTCCTGTGTGAATGTAGTTTCTTGAATATACTATACTGTGGAACCTTGTCAGAGACTTCAGTGTCCACGAGATCCTCTTTGCTTAGGACACAACTGAAACCATGTTGACTCTTTCCCAACAGCCCATGCTTATCCAGGTGCTCAGGGATCTTATTCCTTTTTATCAGCTATTTACAGCACCAGAAAAGGAACTCAAGACTCCCTACTTCAGGAGTAGTTCAAAGGATCCCCTAAAGATCCCCTTTTCCACAGGCATGAATTACACTGCAATCTGCCAGAGTAGCTGTTTGAAACAAGTTTATGCACCATGGCAAGCAGTTCTGTAATTTCCCAATTGCCTTCCAGAGGTCTCACATGACTACCACCCTAGATACCTGTTAGCATCTAACATACCTATTTGGTCTTACTTCCTTGTATATTTCTTTTAAACTTGATCCAGCCTCTCTAACATCTCTGCTGTAAGGAATGTGCAAGGTACGAGAACCCCTGCAACATTTCAGCTGGGAAGGCCAATGAAAAAGTTCACTGAACTTCCCTTTCATAGCTCTATCCTCCCCAAGTGTCCCTTTCACAGTTGTGTTATGAGATGGTCCCAACGGACTCCCTAGCCGGCTTCTTGCTTTTGAAGTATTTCAAGTCCCTTTTACTATAAATTTGGACATCTTTTCTACAGAGCTCTTCAAATGCTTTCTGAGTGGTCTTATTTTTCTGTTTACAGTTGACCTGCTAGGCTTTAGGGCCTCCATTGACTTCCTCATGTAGGCAAGCTTTGCATTTTTAATATATTCTTAGAATAAGTAAATGGCTGCTTCTCCGTCACTGAAGATGGCAATGAAAACTGAATGAAAAAAAAAAATAATCCAAACAACCCAAAATCTAAACCACATTATGCAGAGCAATGCAGCAAATTCCTTTCAGAATAAATGACAACGCAATTAAAATTCCGGTATCCCTTTTCTTTAAGAAAGGTATGAGAAGCGGTAACTATCGTCCCTGCTGCAGCTAGCCAGCCTGTATGTGGAAAGATGTAAACCCACTACACACCAGCCTAGCACAAAACCTGTGCACCACTTAAATCCCACTTAATCCAAAAAAATAGTCTAAGTGGCATTTAACTAGAAGAGAGGCTTAATCTAGCCCTTGTGAGCTGGAGTGAATTTCACTTTTACTTGTCAGCTGAACTTGACTGATTTGACATTCATTAGTTGAAATTTTACATATTCATCAGGCTGGAAGGAAAACATATTAATGCAGAGGGATTGCTGCTGAAATAGAAAGACCAAATCAAAAAAGTAAGTAAACTCAGGCGAGAATGCCTGTGAGTGCATAAGCCTATTGCTTCTCTGAACACAGCTGGAAAGGGCTGCCAGCTGTCACCCAGGGCTGTGGCAGAGCTTTGCAGGACAGGCACATGCATGCATTCCCCGCCAGCACGCCGGGACTCAGGCCACAGGCTGGGCACGTTCTCAAGACGTTCTTACCATCTTGTGACAAAACAGGTATTTTGGACTGTGCTGCTTCTCTGAATGACAGAGTGTATTGAAGCAGAAAAATGAACTTGATTTCAAATTCATGCTGAGAGGGAAAGAGGTACTTTTGCTATGAGGACACAAAACTGCTTCAAAATTATTCGCTCACATCTAATTCATAGTTTTGTATTACAGATTCTGAAGGACTCAGAGCCAGAGCTATCAGCATTATAACACCCTGATTTCACTCATTACATATTAAAAAGAACATAATTCTACTGTGCGACTTTCCATCCTTGGTTCCCATCCAAAAGTCTTTTCTTTTATGATGCTGCATAAAGGNNNNGGGAGGATGATTTCAGCACAAGTCACTCATCTGTTTCCAACAGATATAGGCACAGTTAAAATGTACTTTTCCATTTTGAGACAAAGTTGACATTCTTGTTAGTGGAATATTCATATTAGTGGAAAGAGCAGAGCATAAACATTCAGATTTGTGTGGGTGATATCTGCCTCTGGCCCCTCTGTCTCAGACTGTCCTCTGGCCCCTCATCTGGAGACATCTTTCCTTTTGCTTGATTTTTAGTTGCTGTGATCCAAGCAAGTGCAGGAAAATTAGTAGGACTAGGTACTCAGTAAGTATGAAGAAAATTTAAAATAATGATTTGCTTCTTTTGCCTGCTGACTACAAGAATTCTATTAGACTTTCAAATGTGTGCTTGTGCCGTTGAGGAGTTATGCCCAAGAGCAACTGAACTTGCATTGAAACTTTCTAATTATACAAAATATAATATCACATTCCATAATGTCAGAATTATTTTTCTTTCTCTCTTTACTTTTTAAAACCAGAAGATACTTAATTAGAAATCATGCATTACCACGTCATTAAGGTTGCAGTTTTTGAATGCACAGCAGTAAGATGTCAAACCAAAGGTTTTGACGGTATAGCTATCTGAAAGCACATACGCTGATTTCAACAGAAGTTAAGGCTGCAGCTACGTATTCTTCCTGGACAGAATCACAGTCCTGTGGGGGCCTCAGTTTATTAAATTGTGTGGATATCAAAATCACATCTATAGAGTACATTCTTTGCAGTGAATTAAAAGGAACACTCACTCAAATAAAGATGCATTCCTTTTTTGCTTTGAGTGGAAAATATGATGCCTTTCAGACTAATTTCTCTGGCTGTCTTGCCATCAGCGTTTGCTCTCCCACATATTTTCAGAGCATGCCTAAAGGCTTGCATCGCAAAATGGTGGCAGAGGACCTACCCCTCTCCTTTTGTCAAGTTCAGTGGTTACAAAACTCACCTGAAATAAATAACCTTAATATTACTCTGTTATACCCAACTTTTCATATACCAAGGCTCACAAAGTGGCACATCTCTCTGCAGCTACATTAAGGTGCCTAAGCCAAGTGGCAGGAGGCATTTGCTGTAGGGACTGCTGCAGCTGTACCTGCAATGCAGGTCTCTGTGGGTTCAGCTGCCAGACACAGGTGCCCAAAACAGGAAAAACACAACTATGAGAAGAAGCTTTACTTTTTATTGAAAATGTAAAAATCATGTGAATCATGTACAATATTTTCTCATAAGGAAAATTTTAGCTGTTCCATAACGTTTCACAAAACTGTAAAACATTTCATTTTTTATAAAGACTTTTTCATAAAACAAAGATAAAACTAAAGTAGCATTACAAAGCTATTTTCTAAATCTTCAACAGAGAACCGAAAATGTTTAACAGATTAAACAGATTAATTCATACAAGTGGCAGGAGGAAGGACTCTTCCATCTGTAAATCTGCAAGAGGACACACAAAGGTACAGAGGGGCATGGGTTTTTTGTT
>JAVJGI010000057.1:50161928-50174129 GCA_035590275.1 Ibycter americanus
ATATTTGTATGCATTGATACGATCCCCTCTCAGTCTTCTCTTCTCCAGGCTAAACAGGCCCAGCTCTTTCAGCCTTTCTTCATAAGGGAGATGCTCCATCCCCTCATTATCTTCACAGCCCTCCGCTGGACCCTCCCCAGTAGTTCCCTGTCTCTCTTGAACTGGGGACTCCAGAACTGGACACAGCACTCCAGATACAGACCTCCACTGAAATTAGTTGGCATATGTCATTATGGACTGATGAAAATGAAGTCTTTAAAAGAATTTGAAATATTAGCCTTTGAGTATATGATTAATTGTTAGCATATATCACAATGCTGGCCTGCCTCTGTGTAGAAAACCTTCCAGGGAAAAGCATAGCTCAACAGCACAAAAATGTAATTAAAGGATTATGGCATTTCTAATGAAAAGACAATTCAAAGAACCCATTAACAACACAGACGAAACATCATAAGAGGAGAAAAAAAAACCTCTAAGAAACCCCTTTCTCTTTAAATGTTTCTATTATGTTATCTATTTACTTTTCAGAAATCAAAAAAACCTATGTCAAAGAGCTGTTTTGTACCACATAAAATTAAGTATTTGCCTTTAAATACCATCACACTATGTAACACTTGAAAGTTTTTCCAGTAGTATTATAAGTAAATGAAAGAGCTCATCCCTGACAATGACTTTACTTCCATTCACAATTTCTACCAGATTTTAAATCATGAAGATCTGAAATGATAGCAGGTTACTCAGCTAAATGGATATGAAGAATACAAAAAAAACCCAACACCCCCCCTCAACAAAGTGAGAGTTTATGAGGAAACTGAACCCTGAGGACTTTTTTTTAAAGCTGAAATACAATGATAGAATCACAGAACTCTTAAGGTTGGGAACGACCATTAAGATCGAGTCCAACTAACATTGCCAAGTTCACCACTAATCCATGTCCCTAAATGCCACATCTAGAATCATAGAATCATAGAATCATTTAGGTTAGAAAAGACCTTTGAGAACATCAAGTCCAACCATTAACCCAGGACTGCCAAGTCCATCAGTAAAGCCTGTCCCCAATCACCTCATCTATGCATTTTTTAAACACCTCCAGGGATGGTGATTCTACTGCCTCCCTTGCGCAGCCTGTTCCAATCCTTGACCACCCTTTCAGGGAAGAAATTTTTCCTAATATTCAATCTAAACCTTCCCCGGCACCACTTGAGGCTGTTTCCTCTTGTCCTGTCACTTGTTACCTGGGAGAAGAGACCGACCCCCACCTGCCTACAGCCTCCTGTCAGGCAGCTGTAGAGAGCAGTAAGGTCCCCCCTGAGTCTCCTCTTCTCCAGGTTAAACAACCCCAGTTCCCTCAGCCACTTCTTATAAGACTTGTGCTCCAGACCTTTCACCAGCTTCGCTGACCTTCTCTGGACACGCTCCAGCACCTCTACGTTCCTCTTGAAGTGAGTGGCCCAAACCTGAACACAGGATTCAAGATGCAGCCTCACCAGTGTCGAGTACGGGGGACAATCAGTTCCCTTGTCCTGTTGGCCACACTGTTTTGGATACAATCTTTCACACACTCCAGGAATCTCCTAGACTGTTTCCTCTCTGCTCTACTGCATTTCCAGGAGACATCTGGCAACTTGAAGTCCCCCACAAGAAAAAGGCCTAGCGATTGTGAGACTTCTCCCAGCTGCTTATAGAATATTTTGTTTGCATTTTCACCCTGGCTGGGTGGCCTATCTATAACTCCCGTCATGCTATCTGCCTTTTTGGCCTTCCCCGATTCTTACCCATAAACACTCAACACTACTGTCACCATCATTCATCTCTAGACAACCGAAACACTCCCTGACATACAGGGCTACCCCACGGCCTCTCCTTCCTTGCCTATCCCTTCTGAAGAGTTTATTGCCATCCACTGGCAGCACTCCAGTTGTGCAAGTCATCCCACCATGTTTCCATGATGGTAACTATGCCATAGTTTTCCTGCTGCACAATGGCTTCCAGCTCCTCCTGTTTGTTGCCCATCCTGCATGCATTGCTGTAGATGCACTTCAGCTGGACAATTGATCCTGCCATCTTTTTTTGGGAAGAAGCCTTAATTCCTACATGACCATCCTCAGGCGCTTCCATCGTTTCTAACACACCAATAACTCTTGCATCTTTGCTGCCGCATGAATCTCCATCCCCTACCTCCACTGAGGTGGCAGCCTGAAGGACATACTTAGCACACCATCCTTCAAATGATGCTGCGCAGCCCCCAGGCTTATCTTTAGCCAGCCTGGTATTATCCCTTTCCCCCTTAAAATCTAGTTTAAAGCTCTTTCCATGAGCCCTGCTAACTCCTGTGCAAAGATCCTTTTCCCCCTTTGAGACAGGGGTACTCTGCGTGATCCCACGTATGGGTCATTACTTTTGAAATAAAAACCTCAAAAGAGAAACAAAACTTCCACTGGTTAATTTTCTCTTGAAAATGTCTACACACCTTCTTCATTGGAAGAAAATGGATTTCCAGAAAATTATACTAACTAACTCAGTATTAGGAAAACCATAGTGAAGTGTAACACTTTCATTATGTATGATGAGGTCACCCAAAAGCACGAGTGTCCTGAGAGAGCTATCAGAGGGCCGGGAGATCGACAATGTGGACCTGAATTGTTGTCATCCTGTGACAGACTTACCAAAGAATGATCATTACTTCTGGGTGATCTCTGTTTTATGTCAACATTATTGGAAGTATTTGTGGCAAGATTAGATGAGGGAACTCTAGAGGTTAAACATAAAGCTATGAACAACAGCCTGAAACAGCACAGATAAAGCAGGAAAGTAAATCTTTCTTACAGTATTTAAAAATACATTATATTGCCTGTACTTCTTTAAAAATGGTAAATGAATAATGTTAAGTAGCTACTCTGATTCTGACTTGCTAGTCAGAAATCAGACTTTAATTTGAAACAATTATTTCAAAAGAAATTTTCAAGAATTACTTCATTACATTTTTGAAGTATTTTCAGCTTGTAACTAGTTACAAACTATTACAAAAACAGTAAAAAGTGAAAATCATGATTAAAACAAAAAACCAAAAGATAAACAACAATAAATACTTTTGTGACAAAATGAGGACTTCATAGAACATCAAGTTTATTGCAAGAATGAACACCTGAAGCAGTATTATCTACATTAACTTCATGAAAGACAGGATAAAAAAATGCATGAAAGAAAAAAGTTTTCCAACACACAAAAATGAATTAGATCCCACAAGAGCAGGAGGATTACACAAATTATAACAGAACCCAAGTGAACCAGCTAAATGAGTTACACGTTGGCGGATGATACAGTCAGAGATGCTGAAGAAAACATTTGGAAAGAGAAAGAGATGATCTTAGAGATAAAGATACACTAGGCAAAAGAATGTCTACTGGACTGAGTCTCAGCACTGGTCTGAAATAAATTTTCCTGCACACATTGACAGCTTTGGAATGACTTGTCAGCTGTCAGAGAAAAAAATCTAGGCCTTATCACGAACAGACTGATGAAATGATTTGCCCAATGTATATCACTAAGCAAAAGCAAGAAAGAACATTAACACAGAAACTAAAGTAATGAACATGCAGTAAAAGCCTATGCTTAGAAAAACGTATGTAGTTCAAAATGTCAGGGGACTGGTCTCCAAACTGTGGGACCAGCCATGAAAACTCAGACAAACTGCAGCATTTTCCAGATTGATATGGTCTTACAATGTGGACTCAGGTGCATAGTTATTGTAAAGAGACTGAGATCCTTACGTAGAATGGGCTGTACATACACAACATATTCACTTCAGTTAAGTGAAATTCTGAGAAGATAAAACAGAAGTTGCTGCTCTTGTTTGTCTTTCCCCCCTCCTTTACTACCAAATGTTACTTGCAACTCCATTAGCTCCTTTCTTACTTACTTGTGATGTTATGTGATGGTATTTTTTGCATATAAATTCAGCGTAGCTCCCTGGGACGCTGAAATTCTGACAGACAGTGTAGTCCCTATCTTACAAAATTTTGTTGAGAATAATCTTTTTAGACAGAGCCTGACGGAGCAAGAACTAGTGTCAGCACAAGGACACTGAAGGGATGCTCAGTGTTACTACTCGTCCTCATTCAGAATAGTCTGGGATACATATCCTGCTAGTTGTGCTATAAAGTTCTGCATTGTAACGGTTGTATACTAGAGTGTTAAACATTTCTATTGGTAAAGCATGATTTATCTGTCTGCTGAATCATGCATCAGCCTTCCAGAAGACTCATTGTTCAAAGATCCCGGCAGCCCTCAACAAAAATTGGTAGTAATTTCTGGGAAAGTACATAGTGAAGTCCTGGATATAGGACATTACTTCTATCCAGAAATTCCCAAGAATGTTTTTCTTTATTTATATCTATGTTTATATGCATATGTGTGCATTAAGTCCCCTGCAGCAGTAATGCCTGGCCTGGCACTATAAGGCTCACAAGCACAAAAGTCTGGGAATTGGTATTTGGCCTGACCTAGACTGCACTAGCATGGCTTGGAAGATGACAGCAGTGGCAAAGGAGCTGATGGGAAGCTGCTGCTCCTGTCCTCTGTGACGGCTGCCTTTGTAGCTCCATGACACATCTCCTGCTACGTGTGAACTTGCCTCCTTCACCTGGCCTTGTTTGCTCCAAGAGATCAGAATGTCCAAATGTTGAATGACAGCACTGAGCAAGTCTTAGCACAAGCAAGTGGGTTCCTGCTACCTTCTCTGTAGTGAAAATACAACAGTTATTTCAAAGGCATCCTACTTGTACTTCTGCCTCTAACAGTTATAGTTAAAGTGTGGGTTTTTTCTTTCCAAATTCTAGCTTTCTAGTTTCTAATTATTTTTTTTTCCTTTGAAGGTAATCCCCATCTCCTTTTTAAAAATAAGATCCAGTATCAAAGTTCAGTGTTACAATACAAATGTACATGTATGATTTTCTCTTTGTGAAGACATCACTAAATGCTATGATGCCTAACAGTTTAACCAAACTTTCTGCCTGACCGCATACCTTTGTAACACTCTCTAGAATTTCAAGGATCCTTTCACCTAGGTGGTCCAAAAAAAGCCATTCCAAGAACTTATTTAATTGACAGTATCTTGCTTGATCAATCCACTTCTCATAAAAACATTTCAGCTTAATTTTTGGGAGCTGAAGCAATGAATTTTTAATTTTAAAGAATGCTTGAAAAATATTTTTACCATTTCAGACATTCAAGTTTTTTACTCCATTGTGTATAGTCAAAGACAATTTTTAAAATGACAAAAAAAAAGTTATAAATTAGCATTTTGGAAATCTGATATATGCAGTTTTGGACTCCAGATTACAGCTGTCTCCATCACAGTTGAAAAGGACCACTAATGCTAACAGACAGTATCAGCACTTTTTAGGCTGCCAAACACCCACACTGCCACTTTTCAGTAAGGCTGTATGAAGAGTAATTTCTTCAAGCGTAGTAATTTGTATGGAAGGAAAGGTGTCAGATCACAAAGCTCACTGGATGACCTGGATCGCTGAATCCAGTATACCACTAAAGTAGCTATCGCAGCTAGCTATCCCTTTGGACAATGCCACATTGCCAATCTGGCCATTCAATAAACAGCTAGACAAGCTGCCAGTACAGAAGGTAATTACAGAAGGTAAAGGGACAGTTAGTTGTCAACAACAGAAAACAGCAAAATAGAGATGATGTGTACAGCCCAGATATCTGCACTCTATTCAGCTTAAGATAAAATGGGCTACATGGTATAGTGAAAAGTTTTTTTACAATTCATGCCAACTGACACAGCAATTTCTGCTTCACTAGAAGTAAAAGCCTCCTTTGATGATACAAGCACATCTTTCTCACACCAGCAAGCCAGAGGCCAGTCAACCATACCTGTCAATCTTAAGGAGTGCCCAACACTGGTAAGGCAAATAGCAGCCAGACTGCTTCACTTACAGCTATGGTTTCAGGCTGTAGGTAGAACCACAGTGGATATGGTTGGAAGGTGCACCCAGAAAATTTGCAATGCTGCCCAAAGGTTCAAAGTCTATGACTGCATACTAATACTAACAATACTTAGTTCTGAAATACTGCTGGGCATACACAGAAGAAAATGTCATTTATTTTTATAAAATAGTTTTCATTTACCTATTTTAGCAGCATTTTTATCATTTTACTTCTACTACTAGGAAAACCGCCCAGCTTGTTCAGGTATATTTCAGATCTCCTTTTATTTTTTTTTTTTAATTTCCTAGAATTCCTCTAACTGTTAATCTTTATGAAGGTGACTTAGAAGTCAAACTTTTCATTACTGATTTGTGTCCCTAGCACGCATCTCAGCATGCCTCCCTCAAAACCACTCTCTAAAAGCAAGAGTTTAAAGTAGTTTCATACAATTGCTGAACTCGCTGATGTTACCCTTTCCTTTCTCAGGCAGGCAACAACAGTGACTGTGTAAATTAATCTCCTCTTTGCCCATACTACTTTTTCAGATGGTACCCTACAGCATGCTGTACATCATGTAATGAGACTGTGGCTGTACAGATCTGTTTAAGCACAGGGCTGTATTTGCCTCTGCTACATGCTGTCATCTTCCAGGCATACTCTTCTAGCTATGAGGGTAGGGGTTTTTCTCATCTGTTCCCCTTCTTTTTGCATTATACCATCTCTTGTACTCCATGAGAAGGTCACTATGGGCACCCACTTGTTTACTTCTTGAAGGGAATGTTCAAAACAAATGTGTAAAGGCTGTCCCTTCTGCTCGAGACCCTCTCCTAGGACGCATAGGAAAAAAAAAGAGTAGCTGTTAGGAGGATTTAAAATGCTTTTTATTCTGTCTTTTCCTTTTCATTATCTGTTTGATTATATAGTTCTCCCCCTTTCATGTCACTTGTCAGGTAAGACTACAAGCATCTTTTAGCAGGAACTGTAAGCCTCTTTTGTTCTTCTTTGTTCTTGGGTCCTAGCAAGGCTTAATCCTGATGGAAACTACTGATGTACCACAACTTATTTTTTTTCTAATATAACCCCACTTACAGATGATGCAATTCATGGAATCATTTAGGTTGGAAAAGACCTTTAAGATCATCAGGTCCGACTAATAACCCAGGACTGCCAAAAGACCATACAACATCTGCCCATAATTACCTTTTGATTCCAGTTTGGCATTCCCAAAAACTTTGCTTACCCTGAAGAGGCTTGTAGCAGAAAACCAGCAAAGATGTGTCAACAGATCTAAGAGTGATACAGATACCAGAATTTCCCATTTATGTGTGATTTTGTATGTGTGCAAATTGGGTGATGTCTACTTGTAAAATTCTTTCCAGTTTCAACAGTGTTTTAGCCTATTATTAAGGGTGGTCTTGTTCTGTTTTTCTAGAAACTAACATGACACTACATTTATTCCAGGCAAAATACTACAGTACATTGATCTAAAAAGACTTTATCTGAAACAAATGATGTTAATATTACAGGATTGGTTAGAAATGTACAAAAATCTCCCCACTCTCATTTCATTATATTGACATCTTCCATATGATTTGCTCATACTTCATTTCTGAAACAAAGACATACCTCATTTGCTGGAAACTAACTGTATAATTAAGTCAATATAAAAGTTATTAACGTGATGCCAGTATTATTTTGACTTCTATTATTTCACAAAAGTCACATAATTTCTTTGTCCATAAATCTATTAATAGTGTCATACTTTGACTCATGGCCAGCACTGTTCTGTTCCCAGAATCTAAAAGAGCTAAAAATTTTGGACGAGGATCCGAAGAATAAAACCAAGGTTAATTACCTTGTCAATAAAATTGTAACATTAATATTATCCAAATTCTACTTTTTTTAATTGAAGGAGATGAAATCAGTTGAGTCTATTTGCTATGGAAATTTAGGGTTTGTTTAAATGTTTAAGTACACAGTTTAAAGGTTGAATGTCCCATTTGCTGTTGAATAGTTGTCAGAAGAAGAATTCAGTGTTTTTTTCTCTCTCCATTTTCACATGTTCTTTCATTGGGGCAGAAAAGAAGCAATCCTCATCACTGACAGCTGCTTTTTGTACCACTCAGGAGATCTATCTGTGACCTGTTGGGTTCACCCTGTCTCCTCCCTCCTACAGCTGGAGATTTGACTTCCCCACCAATACACACACAAACTTTCTGGAGGGCACTGTATATGCTGTCTTAAATAAATAATCTGGAATAGGC
Source organism: Ibycter americanus (assembly GCA_035590275.1). Lineage (NCBI taxonomy): Eukaryota > Metazoa > Chordata > Aves > Falconiformes > Falconidae > Ibycter > Ibycter americanus. Next base: position 50,170,139 of record JAVJGI010000057.1, read on the forward strand.
TAAGAATTCTGGGACTCATTGGTGTAAAACCCAAGCAGTTGCTTCAGATATCCTTTCAAACTCGCTGGAAAAAAAACTGACAGCTTTTGCTTCTTCAGGCTATAGACAAAGTGAACTCCATCCCAACCATTGGGACCATTATCCTAGACATTGTATTTGACTTCTCTGCATCTCTGGTCTAACATGTAGATACTATTTAGAAATTCTGCTTCTGCTGCTTCTTTAGTTTCTGTTGTCCTCTTTCCAGCTACTGTAGCTGAACATATACCGTATTATCTTCCCTAGTCTCCTCTACACACACACTCCATATTTCTTCATCATACAAATGGTTGCTCCATTGTCCAGTATTTTGATCCTATCATCCCCCGCTGAATCTCTCCAAAAGTTTCTGGTATAATATCATATCAAATTTAAGCTTTTAATCATTATTTTAACTATTATTTTGAAAACCCACACTCCAAATTATTCTCCTTTCCAAAACTGATCCCTCCTCTCATGCTTCATTTATACCACCAGTGTTCTGAAGATTCTCATTAATAGCAAAACCCCCTCTACACAGCTTCCTACATAAGTACCCTAGATCTGCCCTTTGAGCACATATGCTGTTGACTTTTAAGTAATTTTTGGAGAATGACTTCTACAATGACATGAACTTCTCTAGTAAGCCAGGTAGATGTGTAAACATGCAGTTCACATGCGTTTCATTTCATGTCTCTGCTGCCTACTTCTTTATCCTTAGATGACGAATTCCTCTGAGCATAACCCTGTCCTCATATAATCTTGAAATGGATAGCAATGAGCAGCTCAGTAAAGGATGTTGCTTATAATAAGACTGATCTATGCCTCACCCTGACTGGTCCTATAGTAGCTATGAGGTTTCCTCATCTGAAAGTAACTTTTTCATTTTTAAGTATGGTATTCCAAGGATGGCATTCACTGGGAAAAGACAACATAATTGGTAATGTTGGTAGATGCTGGGTTCAGAAGCTCAGTTTGAGCCTTTATTCTTTACTTTCTTATCATACTCATTTTCCTCAAAAGGGCAGCCACAGAACCCAACTGCTGTTAAAAACAGCAATGTTCAGCATACTGACTCACCTTGCTGACTTAAGAACTATTATGGAGTTTAATGTTGCATACAGGCCAGGTTATACAGCATACTTTTAGATTATGTAACAGTTTTAGAAGGATTGATGTGTTTATTGACCTATTGGAGCTTGCAATTTTGGTCAAATTTTCTTTGATCTTGTATTATTGCTAAAACATTGAGCTGAAGAAGTATTTGATCTCTATGTGACTGTACCTCTAAAACAAATTAACTCCATTACAGCACTATTATGATTATTAATAATGTTATATTTTCAGTAATAGTGCAATTTAAGCTTCATTTAAAATTATGCCTTAGGAGTTCAAGGGGAGCAGCAAAGCCAATAAGGATCACATTAAGCCTCTTGTTTCAATGTGTGAGAAACGTCATTTAAGTTTTTCAAGCCAAGTCTTGGCATTAGCTTGGGGGAACTTGGATCTGCTCAAAGGAACAGCCTTCTGTCAATGTCAAGAACAATCCTAAAGAGTAAAACCAGTGAACACAGAAGGCTGCACCGAACCTCTGAGTTAGAAACAAACAGTGAGCAAAGATTAACATTTATCTGAGCTTTCCATTTGTTTCCCCCATTGCAGACATATTAACATGTATGCCATGACTTCATGTTGCTATGTACTCTAGCAATGGAACAGAATAGTAACAGGGATAAAAAAAGGAAATCCAAGTATATTTTAAATTGAATTCATGTCTCTGTAGAGAAATTAAAGTACCTACTTTTTGGTATAAATATTGGAAAATCTCAGCTGCACAAGTCACAGTCAGGCTCTATGTTAACTGCTCAAAAAGTTTTGTCAATTCCATATGAAATACTTCCTCATTTCCTAATTTCTAAGTTTAAAGTACATTTTAGGTTCCTGTGTTACAGCTTTGATTGTGGAAGGAAAGCAGAACACACAAGATGTCAGTAAATTTTTAAACAGGAAGAAGTAAGTTCTTGTACATTCATTTATGACATGGATGTTTGTGAAAAGTACTGAATTGGAGAGTAAAGCTCTTTTCTACAGAGGGCACTGGGAACACAGTGTAACTGTCTTGAGGATCTCCACACAGTCTCAGCAACCAGCTTTAACTGCTTCAACTTAGAAAGCAGATGGTCATTTCTTGATAGTCTACTCCCTGCTGGTGCTAGTGCTAAATGATGCAGGTTTTTATTGCAGTTCTGTGGTATGGAAATGCAAACAGCAGACTTCCTTGCCAAACACATCTTCTTGTAATAGTAACCCTGCTACTGAAGGTTAGTTGCTTCTGTTGTTTAAAAATTAATGGTTTGTGCTTTTGAAGTAACCAAGGTAGGAAGGTTGTCTCCTAGTTTTTGTGAAGCTGATCCAAAATATTTCCAAATATTTTAAATTATCTCATATATGTGTGTGTGTATATATATATATAAGGTTTGACGCCATCCTTTATCCTTACATGTGAAAAAAGTAAAGAAAAGGAAATAAAGTTATGTGATAGTGACAATTTGTACCCCATCAGCATAAAATGGGAGGTCCCAGGCAGAATTCTGTGAAACACTAGTTGCCCACAGAGTACTTGCAGCTAATTCTTGGAAGGCTGGCTAGTCATACACTGCTGGCTTTAGTCCTTGTTTCCAGCTGTTACATCACATGAAAGACAACTAAAAATACACTAAATACTTCTCCATACAAGCAAGTTAAAAACTGCTGCAATAATGTTAGGCACTGAAAGTAGAGGTGTTGTGTGCAAAGTTGTGAAGAGAAACAAGGGGGGGAAAAAAAGAGATTTTAACCTCTCTGCTAAAGTGTGAGCTGTGATATGGCAAGAGAAAACCTTGACAAAGTTCAATTTCAGTATTTCAGTGTGTTTTGGGTATTCAAAACTGTATCAGATGTTCAAGATGCCAGTCCAATAACACGCAATCACGGATCTTACCAATATTTTCTGTTAGAGTTTGGCCTATGTTTATGTACCTCACTGAAATCAGAACCCATATGCCAAAGAAATAATGTACTGACAGTTATGTGAAGTGTTCAGAATAGACAGTAATAGATGCTTCCTAGATATTAAATGGTCTATGTGGAAATTTCACAGGCTAAAGGCAGTTCCTTATAAGGCTGGAGGGTTGAACTTATTGGAAACACAAATAAAATGTGCAAACACAAATTAAAGAAACGTGCAGACTGTGAGGTTGGAGTGAGCTGCAGTTTCTGGAGTTGTTTGCCTGTTTATTGACAACAGTAAATTTATACCAGATTTGCATGATACTGAAGATTCACCTCATGCTTCCTTCATATCTCTCATTTTTATCTATCCTGTGGTCTCTGTGTGGCTACATGTTTCCGGTTGGGTTTTTTTAGCTTTATTGTTCCCTCAGCTGGGAGTCTCCTACACTTCTGACAAAAGCAATTCTTACAAAGAACTCAGCTTGCAAAATGTATCATGCTGTGGGGCACTAGTATGAGGAATGCCTCACCTTAGACCAGTCTCCCATTCTCCAGATGTAGCATTTGGAATAGTCCTCACAGTCCTCTGCTTCTTTAGGTCTTGTGGACAAAACACATTTCTTGCGGGGATTGGTGCACCTCACAGTCCGATGACGTACTCCCTTACCACACTTTACAGAGCACTGTGGGAAAAAGATGGTTTTCAGGTTTCTACAGAAGTCATAGTTACCCCATTTTATCCACTTCTACTCACCTCTGCCAAGCTAACATAAATATTTCGAGACTTCAGTGATTTCCTGACTTCCAGTCTTCAATTGCATAGGCACTGGACTTGTTAAAAACTAACAAATGACAAAAATTCCTTATGGGGCAGAACGATAATTGTTGCATTTTCAGCTAAAAATATATAATTGGATCAAAAATTATTTGCTTAAGGAAAAACTAGGCTTTTGGACAAGAACACATCTGAAAAGTTATGACT
>JAVJGI010000057.1:50241317-50252014 GCA_035590275.1 Ibycter americanus
CCAGGAGACAACAATCAGAACATTGCACTTCCACTCCTTGGAAATCAATGAAATGCTAGAAACCTTGTACCTTGTATTTCATAAAGCATCACAACAGCTCTATTTACTGTTCCTGAAACATCCCATTACTTAGGAATTTCAATCAGGACTAAGATTATAAGCAAATGGTATCAGCTTTAAAGGAAATGTGTTTGTGCAGAACAATATAGGTGTGGCAGCTGGAGATGTATTTAAAAAAAGAAGCCTCTCCCTACTGCAGTAAAAAGATAGTACCGAAACAATCAGGTGAAATCACTTTATTTAAGGCAAAAAGCTATCTTTGAAATTACTCATAACTCTGACATATTAGGTCAAATGGAACTCAATTTATACATGCTGAGAAAATTCCTGACCTTCCTTTGACAGAGGCATATTTTTTTAACTGAGTGCCATAAAAGGCTTATTGTAACCAAATCTGGAAATACTACTTTTTTGATTTCACTTTTGTTGCAATCAGTGTTACTAGAACATTTTAATAGCTACCATAAATCTTTCAAAACATTAGCTATGGTCACAACATTTTACAGAGCACATGTTGTACACCTGCAGACTTTTGCCAAGGTATGAGAGAAGATATTACCTGAAGAATCAGATCGCATAAGACAAGGGATAATACAAGGACTCAGGTGCCTCGTGTCCGATATCTGGAATGGTCTATCTTCAATAAAGACTTAGAAAAAAAATGTACTACCGGCAGGAACTTCATTTAATATTCACTATAGGATAGTATTACTAAAGCAACAGCTTTCAATTAGTACAACAGAAGATTTTTTGTCTGCAAACTATTTTCAAATTCTACATGTTCTTTAAGGATAAATTTACATGCATCTTTACAACTTACAGTGACTATGACAGCATACCAACATTTTAGATTTTCTTAAAAGCCACATCATTGGCACTGGAAATACAGACAACGTAACAGGCTGAATGGAGAGGAAGAACATGCTGGGTTCCCTTCCGGATTCACTCAGTTGCTAATTCATTGATCTTGTGCAGGTCATTCAGCTTCCCAGTATTTCCAGATGTAGCAATTGCACTCATTCCTACAACTTTTGAAAACCATTTTGAGATGATACTGCTATGAGAACATCACTTCTGCATCCTTGAACAATTCCAGGGTGCAGCAGCTCTCAATCATCCTGCTGGAACTTATCTGTCAATCTAACCTACAGCTTTGATGCAAATAGCGAGCAGCATGGAAGCTACAAAGTTTTACAGCTGGTTAAGTAAACAATCACCATTTCCACTAAACACAACTGCATGTTTGTGCTAAGACTTCCTGAGTCATTTTGCTGGCACAAGGCAAGACTGGAAAAGGAGGCAGAGGAATACTTAGATGCCTCTAAGGAGGCAGCCTCCCTTAGAAACAGTCATTCCCTCAGTTCCTGCAGATTAATGAAACTCCAAACTGATGCCAACACAAGTCAAGCACCATTTTACAAATCCTGTGCCTGTAACATTTCACACTAAGAACTCTCTATTATAGTGTTTCCACAGAAGACATTAGCTAGCAGCAAACAACAAATGTGATCCGAAAGAAATATATCTCAGAGACTCAAAATCTTAATTTCTGCAGTGGAAAGGCAGACGAAGGGAAATTCAAATGTGCATATACTTGCTTCAGGAAAGAGTTTTCCTGTGTTTATTTGTTAGCCTAACCCTTGAAGGGAGTGAGAAATATCTATTGATTTGCATCTGTTGGTACTATGATTTGTGCAATAACCCACTAACATGTTGCCATATGAATCGTTGCTCCTTTCAGTTACTGAAGTATGATAATACCAGAAGATGCATCCACAAGAACAATATAGCATGTACTAGCCTCCAGTTTACATTTTGTGCTGCTTCTTCTAGTACAGACTTAATTTTCTGAATATTGACAACTGAATTATTTCTTACATTTTTCAGAAATTTGTTGAGACATCTATACTTATAATTTTACCTGTCTACACCACAAGAAAAAGAACAACACTCCAAATCACCACAAATTTAAAAGATAGTTCCCTCTGACTAAGCTAACAAAACCTGTTTGGAGTACAGAAATGCCATGATCCCAAAAACCAGCTGCCTTCTAGGGGGAAAGAACCTTGGACAATTACAGATCTAAACCAAATATTCTCATTAGCTGAAGTAAGTTTAATTCATATATAAATATCTTCATATTCTTCCACCCTTAGACAAGCCCTCTGTTTTAATCATAGTATGTCGCTAATGACTGTACAGGAAAACAAGGTCTGAAACCTCTCTTTAATCTACAGAAGAGCCATGAGAATCAGTGGCAGGGCAACAGGACCTCACTTCTGTGCAGGAATAGGAGACAGGGAGCATATACATGAGCAGAACAGCGGCGGGGGGGCGGGGGGGTAGGGGAAGACGACTGCTGCAGCCAATGAAGCAGGGGAAGCTCAAGATCACTTGTGACTGGTCAACTCTGAGTCTAAAACAATTACCTTGTGGTCCTCCACCCAGAAAGAATTTGACAGGGGCTGTGACAATTGACAATCCTGAAATCAGAATAGCTTAGCTGAAACAAGTTGACCTGGGCTGATGGACACCACATAGAAGTCTAGTTTACTGTTTTGCAGAAATGGGAGATTAGTCATGGAAGGCGTTTGAGTTACTCCGGATTGACATTGTGAAGGAAGTTGCCCCACAACGTCCCTGGCTATAGCAGAGCTTTCCAAACACTTCTAGCAATAGTATAGTACTTAATATAAGTCTGAAAAGCATAAAATAAAGACATTCTACCTTCTAAATTTCAATACACTTTGGGAAACCAAATAATATTCCAGAACTGCTTCTTCAGAGCTATCAAATAAGAAGTGTTAATACATTCTGTGCTTGATCACCAAGATAGCCAGAACCCTTTTTTCCCCCCGATTAAGAATGTAAAAATCTGACAAAGACTCCAAAATATGTTTTCTATCATTATGGAGGAAAAAAATGTGTATTTGTCCACCATAATGCTTTTGTGAAGGGACATTTGGAAGATTTGAACCATGTATTTTGTTTCGAAATCATTAATGAAATAACGTATTTCTAGGGAGTTTTGACACGTTTTTGAGTAAATATTTTTTTCCCGATTAACAGAGTTCTAGGTTAACATTATCTTTAAGCCATTAAATCTTCATATAAATCACTCTTATTTTAAGAGACAATGAAAAAGTACTAACTAAAGAGTGCATAAGCTCTGTACTTTGAGTAGAACAAGACCAGAAGCACTGAGGAATGTATTATTTGCCACTTAAATGCATGAAAACTTCATCTATATAAGAGAATACTGGCACTTCATCTGGCTTAAGTGGGTACTCACATCCAGTCTAAAAACTGAGTCTTGGCATTTAATGAATAAACAATAAATCCAGTATTTGTCTATTTAGTATCCATCACTTGGAAGAAATATGATCTGACATGACAACTCTTTCCAATAACGTGGTCCATCCTGTAAATGTTCCTTTCTCATTGACTTGCATTTCTGGATTGTGTAATGTGCTGCAGAGATCACCTTGACTGCCCCAAGTACTTGTACAGTTACATTAACATTTCATAGAGAACTGCCTTATTCCACTCTTTATGGTAGACAAAAGTCTGTATCGTGGTGTTTTCTTTTGGATTTTTTTGAGAGGAAGGAGAGGCAAGCTCTGGACAGCTGAGAATTGTACAGTTGGTACTACATTAGCATTCCTCATTAGTTTCTTTGGCAAATTCTATAATTTACAGCATGTTGGACAGCCCCGGAACGTGCTGTCTCCTTTTGCCTACAAACATATTGTATGAACATCCATAGGAAGATTAAACTGCTCTTCCTTACCTTTCTTTTTACTCATGATGTAATCTAAGATTAAAAATCACCACTTTGGTTTTCCTAGGGAAATCAAAATAAAAATAAAATGTGCCAAAATGAAACCACCATCTACCTACATGTACTTTCAACAATTTTGCATATAAACCTGCAATCCTAACAATATTGATGTAATACATCCATGCCAGTAAAACAATTCTAAAATTCTCTTCAAGAGAAATGCACAAAGTTCTCCCTAGCTTTTGAACTTTCTTTTAGATCAGCTCACAGATAATGGTGGACAAGAGCTTCATAAGGATATTATCTTCTTAAAAGTGAATATGGACCCATGGTAGTGTAAACATGCATGAAAGAAATGATACACTGAATTTATGGAAAGGCACTATATTCATCTGGAAAACAAATTATTAAATTAATATAATAGCTGATGGAACAACAGGAAAATAATTACCTTAGCTTTTGCTGCACAACTGTAGCTATATGGAAAGAACTACACATATGAACTATGTTGCAACTCCAGAAGAAAACTCTAAACAACAATATGAAGAGTGGGAAAGTCCACAACAGCCTTCCACAAAATGCCAAATTAGACAGCCAAGATCTCTACTTCATTTTGCTTATCACTACATAAAGACAGCAAATTCTACTTCCTGTGCATTTATGATTAACACACTGCCTCATTTTCAAGTTTCATCCAAGTTTCTTCATCATAGAAATATGAATGATACTTGAGTCAGTTCAATCTTATCTCATTCACAATTCCATGGACAAATCCAGAGATAGATAGTCATTCTATTACCTCCAAGGTTCAACCAAAGAGGAAATATTTTTCAGGGAAAATCCTTGAATACATTCACTTCATCTGTGAAATCCAGACAGCAGCCTATCTTGATTTAAATATACTGGAAGTACCCCAGATTTGATCTTCAGCTTAGATCACAGTAAGATGCTGAAGACTTCTCGTCACATTGCTTCCTCTTTCAGCTGGAAGGAAACATTTTTCCACTTACAAGACAAAAAGAAACACCTCTGAGCACCAAACACTCACACAAAATTCATCCAAGACCAAGATACTGATTAGTGGAAGAACACCATGAATTCTTAACTACTAACCACTGTGAGAAACATTCCATTCTTCATTTAGAAGGATTCTTTATTGATATCTACCTCAGAGACACTCTCACATAGACTTGGGATGATACAGCAATAAAAGAAAAAAGAGTAGCAAGTAATGAGATAATACAGTCTACGTAAGAGTTCTCCTCAAACCTTTACCACTGAAATTAAACAGTAAAAAAATTTAAAATGTACTTCTCCTCTACTTAAGAGGAGCACAAGCATGACAACAGTTAATAGTCCATTACTATCATCCTAACCTTACTGAAACAATTTAGGTTCTGAATACTTGTATTTACGTAGAGAACTGTTAAAAGACTTCTACCAACCAAATGAAATTCTACGATAAAAACATGCCATGACAGCCTTCATTTAGCATCATGGCATGTTTTTACCCAGAATTACGACTGAGCAGACCTGTCACCTTTTGCACCCAATCTTTATACTGAAAAACTGTCTCCCCAAAAGGGTGTGAACTAAATTAATGATTGTTGATAGAAAAATTCAGTGCAGCTAGCACTCACTTCAATTGACGATGTCAGAAGATGCCTTGCACAATAGTTCACATCCTGTATTCTTCTGAAGTTACATAGTTCATAAACACTGTATCACTCTACTATATTACATTATATTCTTACGGAAACTTCGTTTAAACATCACAGACATATCCTCACCAAAGATAAATCCACTGCATAAAAAAAGAAACAAACACATTTGTTTAGCTTCATATGTTTAATTAAGACTATTAAAACAATTTTGTATTAAACTGCCAGTGAGATGAAAAAGAAAAAAGTTTGCTCTGGGAATGAGATGGAAATATTGTTCTTAAAGATATTATTTTGCTAGAAGCATACATAAATCTAACAAGGTATTATTGGCATTTGAGATGCATTTTGCATTTTAGCTAGTTACAGCTTTCCATCACTGAAGCTGTTGTCATCTTTTAGCTTCACATCTCTATGGAACATTTATTCTATGAAGTAGTTTATATATACAGTCTCTTATGTTTACTTACTTACCAACAGTATCACATGGTTCATCTTTATGTACACAGAAATCCTTCCTAGAATTGGGGGGGAAAAGAAAAATGTTAAGCAAGCCAAGCTGTCAGACTGGTAATGACTGTGTGACCTATTTAAATGTTTTGTATGGCTCAGTGGATAAATACAGAACACCATTACCAAAGAGCACGGGGAAGCAAAGGCCAGGATTACCCAGAACACTTAAACTTCAGTTTATTCTCAGAACAGATTTAGGAGTAGTCAGGTGACAAAATGTGTACCATATATTTACATTGCATTGTACCTAATACCTGTTTTTTTCCCTCTTGTAATTATCTTGAAATGTAAAAAGTTTAATGTTAGTCTTTCTTTCATTTGAAAATATCTTAATATCAAGTCCAAATGCAGCACTGTAATCCAGCACTTAGGTCAGAGGTAAGAGTCAAAGTTTCTGTGCTAAAAAGTCAGTGGTTAATATGACTAATAGGAATACATTCTGGAGAAGCATTTCTGATAGGGCATCCCATTCTAGTAGTGGAAGACTTAAATTAACTCACTGGGAGAAGACTGTCCTATCTCCAACACAGATTTTAGTCCAGCCATAGCTCTATAAATAAGACCACTCAGTTGCATGAAGTGGAATAAATATTTCATCTTTGTGTTAAACGTCATCTGCTTGGGAGTAATTTTAACTTCAAATCTATTTTATCTATTCTCAGAGACAGATAACAAAGTTAACAAAAGAAAAAAGGAAAAGCTGCTTTTTAGTGGAGTGCTTATAACTCATACTAGTTTTTTTTAATTTTAAGTAAAAATAGGGCTGCTGAGGTACACACAAACAACGGTGAACAAACAAAAAAACCCCCACCATATATAGTATCTAAGCAAAATACAACCTAATTGCCTGAACTTCATTCCGACATGTACTCAAATAAGTTTATGTTCTTTAGAGTAATGGTGTCTGTTTTTAGAGAGGGATCATGTGGGTCAGAGAGATTTCGGTTTTGCATTCTGTCTATGAAACTACATATACACATACATCATTGATAATGGTAAAATTACACACATGTAGAAACACTCATTTTCCAGGAACAAAATGCAGGAATTCTTTGGTGCTTGAGATGAGAGAGTAGACTAGTGATATTTATTATTTTTACAAATGTAACTACACCAAGAACTTTTTGGTTTTTTCCCACAGACTATTCTCACAGAGCGATTTAGACCCAAAAGCAATCCCCAGAGGACGGCAAATTTCTGACACTTGTTAAAGGTCACACAGCCAGAGACATGGGGTTATATAGCTTTTGATTCTTCACTCACCATTGCCAGATAATTACAGAGTAGAAAAGCAAAACAACAGTGCTATAAAAAAAAAATATATTGTGTATAAACTGGTAAACTATGGGAATCCACTTAGAAGAGCCCTGAAAATTGAGCCAAAGGTGGTGAACAAGAAACTGTAATCAGATACAGAAGGAAGTTCTTTCATTTTTTCAAACCTGCAATAAATTGCATTAATACACTGGCTTGTAACACAGTTCTTTGTTTTGTGCTCTGTGACACAAGGGACTTACTGTCTTGTTAAGCAACAAGACAGAACGATTAGTAATATGGGACTTACGGTGAAGCAAGAGAACACGTGTAAAGACAGTCTAAGGACATAGATTGTCTTCCACACACACTCATAGAACTACCATAAATATTAACTGATGTAACAACAGTGAAAAGCAAAAAAAAAAAAGAGCATACCTTCAAATGTAAAAGAATACCATCTGACATTTTAAACCTGCCAGTATCCAAGAGGTTTCTGCTTATGTAATAGCTTTGTTCTCATACACTTACTGAGCTGTTTTTGTTTTGTTTTCCTTCTGGCTGACTCTGACTGTGGTTATGCTATGCATCCAGAGTTTCATTATGGGACTTGGGGGAAGCAGTACTGCTATGTTTTGGCAAGAGGGAAGTACAATAAACCATTCTTAGTTCCTGATGTACATTGAAAGAATGTAATACCTCCTTTAATTTCTAAGAATATGAACGCATTACATACATTTGAGACTAGGCTCCTTAGTAAAGATCTACAGCTCTAGCTAGACCTACCAGCGACTCTCACAGAAATTGTTCTCCAATTCCGACTCAGTAACTTAAATATTCCATCATAACTACATTCCTCTGTGTGTGTAGAACATACACAAATACATATCTATACACTTCTACACTTTATATATCTATATTTATATGTTTTTATATATATATACACACACACATATGGAATTGGCATACCGAAACTACACAAAACAAATGAGGGTATACGGACTCTTCCAAGTAAGAGGAGGTATAAAACAGAGGACTACAGCACACTAAAAAGCCCTCAGGAAAGCCACTGATGTTATTTGCCTTTGTTCTTTTCCTCCCTTCTCTTTGAAAAACAGGGCAAATATTAGCATTACCATTAATGCATATAGAAACTTTTGTGTCAGAAGTTAGTAACCAAGTCTAACACTGAAAGCAAGAAACTGATTAAAGCACACTAAAGTCCCATTCTAACCAGCACCCAGCACACAACATCCTTTATGCTAAATGGTTACTTTGCATGCACATGGAAGGGAAAACAGGTCCTCATTCAAGTGAGAGAAAAGAGCAGCTTTCATGAGGTTTAGGACTGATTTCTGAGCTTGAATGAGTTGGCTAACCCTAGAAAAGAATTCTAAGCAAGAATGGGTAACCACTAATCCATTGTTTCAGAAAATCATATTTGGCTAGTGCATTTTTAATCAACTATGTATAGCATTATGAAGGGCTTTCACAGCAAACAAAGACTAACTATCCAATTTCTAAATATAAAGTGTCTCATTACATTCTCTTTGTTAAATCCTGATATGTAGATGAGACATGACAGAAGACAAAGAACAGCAGAGGAGGACTAAAGAAGAAGCCACACTTTTTTTTTTTTTAATGAGTAGTTTGCACCAATATGTCATTTTAGATAGATTTAACACTTGCTTAGGCATACTAGTCACAGGACTTATTTCTTGTCCAAAATGGCTTATCATTCCACACGATAGAAATAAGCAAAGAAAAAACAGAAGAGGACAGATAATGGCTTTTATCTGTCTACCAAATCTTCATTCTGGCTTGCATCCTACTTTCAATTTCTTAACTTCTCTAATGTTCACAATTTTGAAAAAAGTAGTGTAGGCTTAGCACTGCAGTCGAACTCCTGCTGTTATTGACTCTAGGACTTACAGCTTTTGAAGACATAGTTGAGGTTTATTGCCCAAGCAACAAGTTTCCTCAAATCATAAGGTTTTTATATAGAACAGTTGCAATTAATGCCCCCTGTGGCAAATAACATTATCATCCCATTGCATCACGCCAAGTGAGTAATGACAACACTGCAGATGTTCTTGTCTCTTCAAGTAATAGGACATTCTGAAATGATTCCCACATATGAACTAAGCACATACATACTAACTCATATATGCACTTTAAAATAAAATAAAATAATTTTGGAGTTAATGAACCACAAGATCAATTACAAATTTACCATTCAGTTGGGAATTTAAAAAAAATGGACAAAGTTACTTTTGTAAATGCTGTTTCAGAAACTTTAGTATTTTGAGGGTAAACCTCAAATGCACTGGTATGCACTGGACAGAGTATTTTAGCAAATCAGGAAACGCTATATCTAAATATTTTAAATAATTAACAGATCACTCAGGCTCTGTAAAGCTGAAGTGAGATTAAAAAGGGTAATATGAATAGGCATTCTTTGAAAGTTTATGTTTCAGTCAAACTAAAAGATAACAGCTCAGAAGTGTGGCAAGTGAGCTAATAACAGAATTGAATGTGTAGCTAACATCTCAAAACAGATATAGAAATGTTAGGAAGCCAAGGAAAGTGTTTGAGTGGAGTTCAACAGAATCTAAACCCAGTGTTAGCATTAAACAATGATCTGAAAAAAAGTAAGAGAACACTACCAGTAAAGTTTGAAAATTAAATTAATTCTGGTCGAATACAAACAGGAACGAAGACAAATCAAATTTTAAAGATAACTCATCTGAGTAACTTTTACTTTTATGTAGCCAAAACTGGAACCCCAAACTTGATCAGATATGACAACAGCATGACAACAACAACAAAAAGAAATGAGCATTTGAAAACAGGCAGGAGAATCTCAGGATAAAGATGCAGGAAAATATCATATGTGGCACCAGTACAACCATTCACACACCACTGTGTCCAGTTTTAGTGCTTATGCTTCAAAAAACAATTTGGAAAATAGGAAGAGGTCTGGAAAGAGCTAAGAGAATGATTACATGTCTGAGAAACAGGCTTAAAAATGCCTTGCAGCAGTGTTTCAGTTATCACCCAGAGCAAAGAGACTACAGATACTGCAGATCAATGTGACTGAACAGCTGATGTACCCTCTGGACATGGAATATCACCATCTTATCTGATTAATATTAGGAGAATCAGAGATCTACTTTCTGTCACAAGCACATGTGAAAATGGCAATTCTGAGGCGAATACAGAACTTAATTTTAAAAAACTTTATTATTTTCATATTTACATGTTTTTCTGAAAACCACTGTTACACAGATTGACCTATGCACTTAAAATGCTGCATGATGTATAATTTTTAAGTGAAGGTAGAGGTTCTGTCTCATTCTTGTATCACTTTTTCTTTCTTTTTAATACACTTCAAAGTGTTCATTTCCTTGTTTGCAATAGGGGCAATA
>JAVJGI010000057.1:50286588-50297995 GCA_035590275.1 Ibycter americanus
GTGTGAGAACTCCTCCCCCTGAGGAGCAAGGAGCAGAGAGACACTGTATGATGAACTGACTGCATCACCCTTCTTCCCAGGCTTAACTTCACTCCTGCTTTCTCTACCTCCTCCCCTCCAGCAGCACAGGCAGCGCAGGGAATGGGGGTTGCAAGTTTGCTTAAGTGATCTCCAATATGATCCTCCTCGACCAAAGGAAAGTCTTCCTTTCCCCAGACTTCCTCTCTTGCCTCCAGGGTCTGGGATTCTTGACGGCTGGCCTTAGCAGCAGAGACTGAAGTAAAGATGGTATTCAGTAACTCTGCCTTGTCTGTATCCTTGCAGTATGATACAAGGAGAGGTTCTTTTTGCCTTAAGAGGTAAATACGTGTAAAACACAGGAAGACATTTCCAGGGAGAAGGTATGAATGTACAGGAATAAAACAAAGTCTCCACTATTCACTTTACAATGCCAAGCAATTGCTACTTGTTTACGTGTGATTTATGTGCAATCAAAAATGCAGTACGTGAAGGGAAAATTTTGGTTAGAAAAATGACTGCTGAGACCATCACATAATTTACTGAGGACACATGAACAAAAATTATATACATTATTTCACTGTCCTGTTATTCTTCCAGTATATAATCTTGGAGATGAGGGGAGTAGGACATGTACAAGCACCATTTATCAGAGCAGCATTAACATTTGTTTGAACATAAAGCTAGTGCTTATACTAGCTCCCATAGAAACTTCTGTCTTCCTACAAATACTTCCCACTGAGCTAGAATTTATGTAAAGGAAATGTTAGTATTAAAAAAGCTGTTAAATGCAGCGATACTCAACTCTTCTTTAGTACTCAGAAAAAACATACCACAATCATTTTCTGTGCTGTATGCAAAGGAATGGACTGACCCAAAGCTTTTTAAAGAGAAGGGAATGAATAACATTGATTTCCAATGGGCTCTGGCTTAGCTTGTAGCCAAGTGCTCTATTGGTGCTCAGTAAACTAATGTGCAGCTATCATACCAGTCATCACAGCAATGTTCCAATAGAAATTATTAGACATAAAAATAAAGTCAAAGTACTGTCCAAACCACTATTATGCAATGTGTCATTTGTGTCACTACATCTAATGGTCAAATGATCACTGGGCTAACAAACAGTGAAAGTTCATAGGCAGGCGGTTCTCTAACTTTCACTTACATAGGTCGTCTAGGCAAATGAAAAAGCTCTTTAGCTGACATTCATCATCTAAAGAGGCACATTGTGGGTTTTTTTAATGTTTGCACAAGTCTGTGGGGTGAGATGGGATCCACCCAAGGGTATGGAGGGAGCTGGCGGAGGAGCTGGCCAAGCTGCTCTCCATAACTTATCAACAGTCCTGGCTAACTGGGAAGGTTCCAGAAGACTAGAGGTTAGCCAATGTGACACCTAAGAAGGGCAAGAAGGAGGATCTGGGGAGCTACAGTCTTGTCAGTCTGACCCCAGTGTCAGGCTAGGTTATGAAGCAGATCATTCTGAGTGCCATCACACATCATGTGCAGGAGAACCAGGGGATCAGGCCCAGCCAACATGAGTTTATGAAAGACAGGTCCTGCTTGACTAACCTGATCTCCTTCTACAACAAGTTGACCCACCTAGTGGATGAGGGAGAAGCTGTGGATGTTGTCTACCTGGGCCTTAGTAAAGCCTTTGACACCATCTCCCACAGCATTCTCCTGGAGAAACTGGTTGCTCATGGCTTGGTCAGGTGTACTCTACGCTGGGTTAAAAGCTGGGCTCAGCCCAAAGAGTGGTGGTGAATGGAGTTACATCCAGCTGGTGGCTGGTCACAAGTGGTGTTCTCTGGGGCTCAGTACTGGAGTCAGTTCTGTTTAATATCTTTATTGACGATCTGGACAAGGAAATTGAGTGCACCCTCAGTACATTTGCAGATGACACCAAGCTGGGTGGGAGTGGCGATCTGCCTGAGGGTAGGAAGGCTCTGCAGAGGGATCTTCAGGCTGCATTGATGGGCTGAGGCCAATTGTATGAGGTTCAACAAGGAGAAGTACCAGATCCTGTACTTGGGTCACAACAACCCCACACAATGCTACAGGTTTGGGGAAGAGTGGATGGAAAGCTGCCTGGTAGAAAAGGACCTGAGGGTGCTGGTTGACAGCCAGCTGAACATGAGCCAGCAGTGTGTCCAGGTGGCCAAGAAGGCCAATAGCATCCTGGCTTGTACCAGAAACAGTGTGGCCAGCAGGACAAGGGAGGCCATTGTCCCCCTCTACTCAGCACTGGTAAGGCCGCACATTGAATCCTATGTTCAGTTTTGGGCCCCTCACTGCAAGAGGGACATAGAGGTGCTCTAGCACATCCAGAGAAGGGCAGCGAAGCTGGTGAAGGGTCTAGAGAACAAGTCTTAGGGGAGCGGCTGAGGGAGCTGGGGTTGTTCAGCCTGGAGAGGAGGAGACTCAGGGGGGACCTTACTGCTCTCTACAGCTGCCTGACAGGAGGCTGTAGGCAGGTGGGGGTCGGTCTCTTCTCCCAGATAACAAGTGACAGGACAAGAGGAAATGACCTCAACTTATGCCAGGGGAGGTTTAGATTGGATATTAGGAAAAATGTCTTCCCTGAAAGGGTGGTCAAGCATTGGAACAGTGAGGTGGTGGAATCACCAGCTCTGAAGGTGTTTAAAAACCACATAGATAGGGTGCTTAGGGAGAGGTTTACTGATGGACTTGGCAGTCCTAGGTTAACAGTTGGACTTGATGATCCCAAAGGTCTTTTTCAACCTAAATGATTCAATAGATCCAGACAGTTTTACAGCTTAAGAGAGTAATTTTAGTAAGCAAATTAAGTAACACCACAATTAAATATTAAGTCCTGACAGTATGTGTACAAACCTGGCTTTATGTTCCCTGCACCTACCAAGAATAACAACTCATCCTTCACCCACTGCTGTATCCCAAAACAACAGGCATTCACCTTTTTTTTGTCCCTTATTGTGTCCTGTCTTCAGGAGAGAAGCAAAGCACTTCATGCAAGAAGCCTTGAAGCAGTTACACCCAAGTTTCCAAGATTATACTCCAAACACCAGGCTAATCAGGCACTGATCAGCCTCACTGACAAAAAGAGCACTGAGATGTTTAAGCATATCTGAAGCACAGTTTAACATTTTGTTAACATAAAAGATGGCATTACTATAACAGCTCCAGTCATTACTTGGGCACTTCTCCCAGTCATTACCCCCTTAAGCCCTGAGGGACATAACAGGGCATTTACTCTGTACTGAATCATAAAAAGTTGTCCCCAGCTGAATTAACATCGCTGCAGAAATATCTGTATTTTCCTTAACATACCGCTATCTAAATAAGCTTGACCTGACTTGACCCGGTTAAACTTCTGACACCTAATGAGAACTTAAGGTAGCACAGCTGAGATCATAAAATGAGCATATGCAATTGCTGGAGGATAATCACACAGAAACTAAATCACTTCACAAGTCACTTTTGGGCACTTTTCTACATTTTTGGATGCAAAACTCATTCAGAAAATAATTCTGACTGAAGTACTGGTAGACCCAAGAAAAACATTCACAGCACAGGCTTCCAAAAATTTTTACTTCTATTCACTTACATGCAGATGTATGTAGTATTAGCAACTAACATTATGCTATTGATTTATCATTCTAAATACCTTGTTCTACAATTAAGACTAGAAATGTTCTTCATTCTTTCCCTTCCAAACTACAATTCTTTGCTTACTTATGCCATTATTAGAAGCAATAGAAATAACCAAGAAGACCATATCGTCCAAGCAATGACAGGTTAACAACAAAAGGTTAACTGAACAGCTAATGCACAACAGATGTACATCTGATTTAAAATCTAATATAGATATTTTTGGCTATTGGTTTATAAAAGTTTGACCAACTACTGTCTGCATATACAATATAACACACACATGCAAGTGCTCAGCATGTTTCACACTATTTCCACCACATTGCTGCTTCTGCTAAACAAGGAGCATGAAACCAACTCTCACACTGTGTCCCTAAAGTCATCAGTGAAAGGTACGTGCTCTAGAGAACTTCTGCAAACACCTCATTCTCCCAGTGGCTTTGACTCATCCCTTTTTACTCTGGTAGCTCTCTTCATCACACAGCAAAGAGAGATGTGCATCATTTGCATGCTATATCTACGTGACCACCAATTTTCACAGAGTCCTCCTTGAATATCCTCAATGACCATCAACCCCAAAATGACTCTCAAACCTGATGCTTTCCATTGTTTCCTCCCTATTTCCCAGCTCCTTTATTTTTATGGTATTACATCTTGGAAATCATTGATGTTCCTATTTTTTCCCCCATCACAATCTTTCATTAACTACCAAAAAGAATCTGCATTCCAGCAGGTTCAAGAAATCTTTTTAAAAAGGACAAAAACTAGCACTTTTAAAATAAAATTACAAGGGTTGCAACACAGAGAACATTTGTTTCTTTTACAAATCCTGGTTCATTTACTATAGAAGAAAATTCTGGCACATATCATGAGATATGAATAAAAGTAAAGGATACAGACTTGGAGAAAACGCCAGTTTCACTAACCTTAACAGTTGTAGCTAGGAGAGGCTCAGTACTCTGTCTTTTCTTTTTAAAGCATTTGCTTTCAAAGATGGGGTTCAAAATTTTAATAATTTAAATAATGGAAAAACTTTAATCATTAATGGACTTCGCTGTTTTTTTCTGATTTACCATCTCACTTCTGTATCTTGCAAAATAACCTGGATAATTTTATACTTATTAATTACAATGGGTAGAGAGCTCAAGTGATCCACAACAGTCTCATTTTTTTTTTTAAATAAAGCTACTCTGGAGATAGCATATTTCTAATTATGGCTTGGAAATCAGAAGGCTTGCAAAGGAAATATATGTACTGAAACTAAGCACTTTAGGAGAGCAGCAGGCTATTATAAGAAGGACTGGAATCACAAATCAAACCTGCCTCAGGTTGAAGTGATTACATGATTATAGGATTGCTCTTAGAAGGAGAAAGGAATCATTACCACATGGTCTAAGGCATCTTGGCCCAACATCTCACGTACCATGTCACAGTGTTTAATATTAAAGGAAACAGAGATCATTATAGTTCAAATGCAGTCTTGGCCTAAATCAAAATTGATTTTCTAAACCTTTCAGCTTTACGTTAACGCTACCGTTCCTATGTTTAAAAGACTTACCCTTCTTATCAATTAGCAACAGTTCTGATACACAAAACAAAAATCCAACCAAATAATGTTTTATCCAGAAAGGCAACAGACTGTAGCATTAGAACTCAAGAAGGAAAATAGAAACAAGAGGGTTTAGTCCTTTATCTTTGTGTAGATCTTTGTCGGTTTATGGCTCTGACGCTAATCAAACATTTAAAAGGATACCATCTCTAGTACGCCTTTCTTTATGAAAAAACAAAAATGAACCATATTTAATAGTTCTGTTTATAATTAACTTGCTGTTCAGGTAGGAGAAAGCAATGCTTGTTAATAGTGCTTTGCTTGTACATATATGCTGGTTGTTCCAGCTGGCCATAGTAAATTCCTTGATTTTAATCTCTGGCTTCTTTACTGTTGTGCTTTCAGTTGTGCTTCATGGGATGTTCAAGGTGAGATTATAATGAAGAGATTTTAGTATAACAGAGAGATTAACAACAGTAGCAGGTAAGCCTCTGCTGGGGGAAGATGTGTCTGTGCCTAAGCATGCCAAAGTAACCTCATGTAAACAGCTTGTTTTCTCCTGTTGGAGACCAGACTTCCTAGGAGCCTGGCTGCCCTCCTCTCTCCCAAGTTTCACTGCTATGTAAATCCAGGAGGAACAACCTGTCTCAGACTCATCATATACATTGAAAGTATGGGTATTCTCCCAGCAGCACCACCACATTTCATTGGTTCTTCTACCTTATGCACAGCTGGAAAGCCCAAATTTTAGATCAACATTTTATTTTCCCTGAGGTACTTCCATTTTTTCTGCAAAGAAACTGACTTTGATAACTGAGCAAAGCTGCTTTCTGTTCAGGGCTGACATTTCCACTCATGCTCTACCTCACCCACCTGTTTCTACTGATGACAAATTTTATATTGCCCATTTAAAGATGTTTAAAACACAAATAAGGTATAAGTTAAAGTCAATAAAGAAAAACTTGTCAACCTGTGACCTCTCAGTAAGGGACACTCACAGAGTATCCTTAATCACATATTTATTTCTGTCTCTCTCAGCAAAGTTTCACTTCTTTAACTCGCAACAGTAAGCAGACTCTGAGCAAAGAAAGAATTTAGCAGTCTAAAAATGTAACTGAAAAAGCCTCCAAAAAACCTACCTGTGACTTCCCACATCTTTCTGTCTTGAGTTCGCCCTATTTTTGAAAAAGAGGGGTTCCAAACACACATTTACTGCTTGTATTTCTCCTCTCTTTCATTTAAGGATCCTAAGAAGCTGGGTGTAAAGAAGGAGGGAGTGGTACTTCATTTCATCCTGGCAGAGTTTAAGAATAATCCTATTTAATTTTATAATCCTCCTTCTGCAACATCAAACTTTAGCCTGTATGTATCAAATGGACCACAAATATTGCTAATGATCTTTTTGTCTTTCCTTTTTAATGAACATTTTTTTATGATCTCCATTTTCTAATGCTTACCCTCAGCACAAAAGAAGCTGTAATTGTCTCCAGTTTCTTCTGGAAAAGCATCTGGTGTGGGAGTTACTCAATACCAATGTGTAACTGCAACAACACTGAAGTGGGAAGGCAGAGGTATTATTTTTGGTTGACAAGAGGGTTGGTACTTTACCCATTTCAGGCTTGTATGTTGGTACTGTACGATCCAAGATGCGTAATGGGATAGTTGTTCTCCAGCTTGATCAAAGCAAGAAGCCTATTAAGAAGTCTCAGAGCCTTACACCAGGAGCTCACAAACTGTAACAGCACAGCTTCTCAGGGCGTTTTATGAAGCCCATGAGTTGCTTCTGACCAACCACCTGCTCTAAGAGCCCCGCAAAAGCAGGGATATTTACAAAAGCAAGGATTTACCTTGCATGTGCACTCATTTACCATGCATGGGCACAAATGCCAGACTTACTACTCACACTCAGTCTGAACAATCTATGCATTCCCAATCAGTCTCACCCTATGTCGGCAAAGGAGTTGCAGCAGATTAAGTATTGCACTGCTACTGAAAGAAACTGTACAGCCAGAAGGCAGATGTTCAGTACAACCCTCCAGAACAGTCCGAACTGTCCAAAAATTCAAGTATACTTCCCACGTCAGGCACTACTCTCATTGAAGAAATCACTAGGAAGTGTAACTAAGAACTGTATTCATTAGGAGTTTTCCCATATAAAAATGTTGAACTACTGTGGTTAAAATCCTGTCTCTAGGAGGAAAGATGTCAAAACAAGGATTCAGCCTGAAAAATCCTTTTGTTTTATCCTCAAAAGTGATTGTGTGCAGAATTTCAGTAATACATTTCACGAATTCAGAAATTAATTACAATTTCATTATGTTTGTCCTGAGACAACCTGTAAAGTCAGACTATCCTCAATGGATACATACAATATAAAAAATTCCAGTTTTGTAGCAGCTCCATTATGTGTCCTGAATTCAAGGGTGGTGTGAATTTAGAATATCCAAAAAAAATCTAAAATATTTTAAATCCATCATGTGTCATTCCCTTACTATTAGTTAACAGCACTAATTTTAAAAACACAGTTTGTGTCAGAAATACAGAAGACCATATATTTCCTGTAAAGGTGCTTCAGGTTTTTTTCAAATCTTAACTGAAGTACCATATCAGCATTTCATCAGTCAAAGGCAGCACATAGTTTCTTTCACATCCTAATTTATTTCGGTTTTATTGTGACAGTAGGACGTTACAATTGGAAGCATTTGTTAAAAAGTTGTCATCCAATGATATTTGGCACATCTTTGCATGACACAGAACTATTGACATCCATTCTTTTGCTGATGTGGGCAGCATTGCTTTGGATAGTGCTCTTTAAATATATGTTTAACACCTGGACTACTTGTCTACAAACTATTGATCACATTTTTAAGTACCTGCTTCTTAATGGTGATGAGGCCTAATAAAAGCACCATATGCTTCTCTAGAGAGAGCTCTTCCCTGAACTGGATTGGAGATGTGTTAAGACTTGTTCCCACTCAAGTCACTGGGAAAATGCGCATTAATTTTCATTGCAAATACTATTCGACACTGACTCTTTAGGAATTTAGAGAACTATAAATACGTTATTGACCATTGCACACTCTTAAGATCCAGTGAAAAATATAACCACACATGAATTTCAAAGCTTCTCTCCAGTAAATTAACCCAGCTAGCAATGCTGTCTGTTAGGCAGATCGCCACAGATGTTCTGTTAGACAACCTGTTAAGCACTGCAATGAACAGCAAAGCTATATGGAGCTGCATTCTCCTGCCCATCCTCTGTGTATACATTTGCTCATGTTTGCACTTCCTAACAGTCTAAACATATCCCATTGCTTTACGTATAAGAGGACATTCAAATCCTTTTTCTACTTAGCTGTTCTCTATTTATTGCAGACTGCTTTAATGAAAAAGAAACAGAAACATTGGGAAAACCCCTGCCTGTCACCACATAGCCAGAGTACTATCTAAGCAATCCAGTCCTCAGAAAAGATTATATTAAAGCATACATTTGTTGTGTTTAAAGTTCTCTTTGGGGAAATGCACTGACGCTACTTCGACTTCCATGCAGAGATCATTGGTAAAGAACCAGTAGACAGACTTCTTAATTCTAAGTCCACAGAAAGTTTCTCCTACAGCATGCTCTAAAAAGAACTACAAGTTGTAAGTTATACATATTAACAGTTACAAATAAAACTGTTCAACAACATTTCACATGCTTTTTTTTCTTATTTCAAATATTATGGCAAAACACAAGCAAGCAGTAGAAAAGACCATTTAAGTAACTAATGGTCCAGCTCTGCAATTCATCACTTTCAGAAGAGCAGTCTCGCTGGCATCAGTAGGACTTCTTACATCCTGGTATTTGGCTAACAATGAACAACAAGTAGGCAGTCAGCATACAGATGGAGAATTCTTGGAAACCTCTCCTTATTAATCTTCCTACAGCACCAGTGCAGAATCCCCAAACACACTCAGATCAAATCTCTTTGAGCTACAAAGAATGTAGGAATCCACAAGTGTTTCACCAAGGAGTTGGATAGGGCAGTCACCATTGATCATGTCAGCTCTGAGATTACACCAGGGTCACGGTGATGGAGTTTCTAGACAGTCCACGCATATCTCCAGTCTTTAGTTTGATTAGAAAATATCCAGTGACTTCTGTCTCCTTCATTTGTCAGGATAGATAGGTTGCCAAATGAAGCCAATGCTGGCAGTCAGAGTTTGGTTAGTAATTATTTGGGAGTACAGCTCTCATTTTTGACTTGTATATTCACATGATTAACATGGTATGTTATGAACCCCATTAGTATCACACCTCCATACTGGCTTTTGATGAACAGCTCAAGAAAAACCACTACAGAAGCTCTCATGAACTGTGAAATAAGAAATATGGGGAAGCTTGAATGCTGTGCTGTACATTACATGCTTTACCCAACTGCATCCAGTGAACTATTTCAAAAGCATCTAAATCCCATTTCAAGGCAACGAGGTGCCTAACATCTGCAACAATATTCTTCTTCCTGCCTATAGAAGAGGCAGTTAAGACTTCCACATAGACATTTTTTTCAATTTCCTGA
Source organism: Ibycter americanus (assembly GCA_035590275.1). Lineage (NCBI taxonomy): Eukaryota > Metazoa > Chordata > Aves > Falconiformes > Falconidae > Ibycter > Ibycter americanus. The sequence goes on from JAVJGI010000057.1 coordinate 50,296,345, forward strand.
ATGTCACTGGCATTTCAGGTCTCTCCTTGCCTTGAGATGTTGGAACTAACACAAACATCCTAACTTGGATGGCACAACAATTTCATGCAAGCCCTTTTTTCCATTTTGTTGAAGATCTGGTATCTTTTCACAAATTAATCCTACAACATCAGCCACACATCTGTACTGCCATGTGTGACCCTCCCCTGCTTATGACGGTCAAACCTTTTCTATTGGGCTTTACGTTTCTTCATCCTTCCTCCTGTGTAGCAATATCACTGTTGTCTGTCAGACTACACTCACTTTCCTCAGTGAATAAAAAGAGTCACTAAAAGGCTACTATCTAAAGAGCGGAATGGTATACGTTTTGCTGTTAGACAGAGATGCTGTATTTCACACTCAGAAAAATTGCTGGGTGGAAACTAAGCTGCATATTAAGGGACTTATAGCCCACTTGTTTGGCTCTCCAAGGTGTATGTAGCCTAGGAATCCTAACCCAAAGTCTGCAAGGCTTTGAAATGAGAGTATTATCTAAGGCTTTCATAACATATTTTCTCCAAAATGTCTTTATATTTAAAATGAAACAAATGTATTGTAATTGCAATAACTATAACACAGTATTTGTAGGTTTAAGTTTCAATAGATTTTTACATCTTAAAAGAGAAAATGTACTTTGAAATATTGCTTGGCTCTTTCTGCAGGGCAAGGCCTAGAGGAAACTGGGTGGAATATGCGATGTGTGTATGATATTTTTTCAAGACTCTTGGAAACAGAGCGACTTACATATGTAATAGAGCCCAGGCAATGACTGAATAAAGAATAAAAAAATAATTTAAGATTTGTTATGACAAATGTGACATAATAGCACTGTACAATTTTTTTTAACTATGTGCCTGACGCAGCAACACTCTCAAGAAGAACAGCTGCTTAACTATTTCACTGCAAACAACATTATGCAGCTGAGGATCATGACACCACCAACCAACATCAGCAAGTTTCCAGTTTTATTTGAGATACATAGAATAGTTTCTATTTCAACTGCAGCCTTCTGGATGGGGCACACGATCTGGGCACATGCACACTTAGATGGCCGATAGACTGGGAGTAAGCTGGTACTCCTAGGAAAAGTCTGACTGAATCAAAAATTACTAATGGGGCACCTACAGAACTGGGGTCTATTTAAACAGTGAATTTCAATTTATAAATCAAGTCAAAGGAATTACAGATATGCAATAATGTACATCACTTTCGAGCAGACATTTGTGATCATTTTCTCTACCAGTTTCTTTGCATAGAGTTTCTCTAACCGAATTTTACCCATATGCAATGTAGAAGGAAGTAAAATTCTAACAAGAGCAGGGAGTACAGAAGTCAAATGCTTTTCCAGAACACAAAAATCCTCTACCTGATTGCTTTCAAACCACCTTCAGTTGACTTCCAGCATTTCTCTCCACAATTAATTCTGCTACCATGCTTTGGAAAATCTGACATAATGTCAATAATTAGATGCCAACCACTTAAGAGTTGCGTGAAACCTGGCGGTTTCACTTTGCAGGAGTGTGAGGAAATATTTTATTTGGTGTAAATTCACATACATTCAGTTTGGGTTTTGACTTTTGAATAAGTCCAAACAGGCAAATGAATAAGCAGTCAAAATTTCCACATTTTACCT
>JAVJGI010000057.1:50364030-50374674 GCA_035590275.1 Ibycter americanus
CTTTTTTCTTTTTTTTTTCTTTTTTTTTTTTTAAGCATCATCCTATTACATTCAAGGAAGGTTTTCTACATCTGATGAAGGTTTTTTGCAGATCTGTTAAAAGACTGATATAAAACTCTCTGTTTGCATTGATAAATAGTTTGAGATTAATTAGACACATCATGAAAAAAATAGTGAAAATAGCTTATTGGCTTTTTTATCTGTCCAGTTTATGTGACCCTATCAACAGGCACATAGAATAATCAAGTAGGATCATTTTTTCAGCATTACATTTCAGTATTACAAAATTTGAAAACGTGCATATGCTTTTATGTCACTAAGAACATCAATATGGATGTGGAATCAAGCATGTACAGGACTTGAACTTTCCAGAGCACACAGACATCTGACAGTATAGTGGGAGACCTCTTGGTTGTAAAACCAAAATATAATATATAAACACACATAATGTGAGATACCTCATTTCAGAGCACAGTGTTTTTTTATATGTTCCCTATCCTTCAAGAAGAAACCAGAATAATAATCTCAAAACTTCTGCAGTTCATCAGAGTCTCAAGAACTAAAACTGAAGAGCAATTTTTAAAAAAGAAATCAGCAAAAGGGGGGACAGAACTTACGTATATTTACTCTGGTTCATTGCTAATCTTTCACTCATGAGTACAAAACAGCATGAGTGAGAAGTTTGCAAGACTAAAGACTTCAAGACAGGGACATAAAAGAACTGGAATACTAAGGAATGCTATTAGCACAAGACTGATAAACATGACTGATCTTCTATCTTTACACTAAAACTCTTATGTAAACCTGATTAATCATTGTCATGAATGTTATTATGTACATATTTTTAAAACAGTAAATTAATTTGCTTTGCCCAGCAAAATACAGGATTTGTGTATTCTTTGAAGAACAGTTTTACTCTGAATAAATGTTCTTCAAGGATTTTTAGAGCCACCTGTTACAACACACTTTAATACAATGTTACAAAAATGTATACTAGGAATTCCAGGTTAAATCGTGTTCAATGAAGAAACTGATTGTTCTGTCCATTGCCTTATTGAATTGAAGGAATACTGAATAAATGTAAAAATCTGAAAAATGTGGAGTATGGAAATACAAGATATGTGTATTGTTAAAAAGGATCTATAAATGTTAATCCAAGTTATGTATTTCTATGTGCTTTACATCATTACAGTCACATAGCTGGAATAAAAGTCACTCTGGTATAGAAGTCATGCTCGTCCTCACACAAACTTTGTGTTCCAAGTCGAAAAGTAGATTATTTCTTAAAAAAAGAATAACAATCTGAGAAAAAGACCAGCTAGTTTTCTCACACTCTTAAAGCTGAAAGAGAAATTAAGGTTGAACCGTTTAATGATTATTTTTATAAAAAAAAATGAATTAAATCTAACAAATCAAGTCTTTAATTCATATTCTTGAAAGTTGAAGGACATTAATATTTTAGGTTGTGCAGGTTTTGGCTGGGATAGGGTTAATTTTCTTCATAGTATCCGGTATGGGACTGTGTTTTGGATTTGTGCTGAAAACAATGTTGATAATACAGGGATGTTTTAGTCATTGCTGCACAGTGCTTACAGAGCCAGGGCCTTTTGCACTTCTCACCCCACCCCACTGGTGAACATGCTGGGGGTGCACAAGCAGTTGCGAGGGGACACAGCTGGGACAGCAGACCCCAGCTGACCAAAGGGATAGCCCATACCATACGATGTCATGCTCAGCATATAAAGTGGGAGAAGAAGGAGGAAGGGGGGGACATTCAGAGTGGTGGTGTTAGTCTTCCCAAGTCACTGTTACGCGTGATGGAGCCCGGCTTTCCTGGCGATGGCTGAACACCTGCCTGCCGATGGGAAGCTGTGAATGAATTCCTTGTTTTGCTTTGCTTGCGTGCAGGGCTTTTGCTTTACCTGCTAAAATGTCTTTATCTTAACCCGCGAGTTTTCTCACTTTTACGCTTATGTATGATTCTCTCCCCCATCCGACTGCGCGGTTAGTGGGTGAGTGGCTGTGTGGGACTTAGTTGCCAGATGGGGTTAAACCACAATTTAGCTCTGTTTTCATCCTGCTGTATAGAATACCATATCTATTATTTTATTCCCTAGATTTCCAGTAACAACGGTAATTAGAACTAACCACATCTTGGAGAACTAGCTGCTTTAAGACAGTCTTGCTGTTTTATGTCATAGTATCCAAATGTTTATTACAAAATCAAATCACTACCATGTTAATTTACTTCACTAGTAGTCAAACAAATGAACCAAGTAATTTCAAAAGTTAAAATGGTGGCACAGATAGGAATTGTAGAAGTTGATGAAGAGTGTCTCAGACAGCAGTGTTAGACAGAAATGCATGTGCGTCATTCCTTGGGGACATACCCCTTATAGCAGTTTAAATATAAAAGTCACCTTTAAAACTCTCTCCAGGACTTAGAACTGAATTTGACAAAATCAAACAAGTCCAAATAGAAGAGATGCAAAATGTTACAAATTATTATAGCACATAAGAGTTTGGGCCCTAATAGAATGAATGAACAAAGGTCAAGAAGACTGAGAAGATAATCTGGGATTACACAGGAGGAAAAACCTTTTCTTTCCCTTGGTTTGCTTTGATTCTGTGAAAATGTTAACCAGTTTATATCAGAATTCTCAAAACCATTCATATAAACTTGCACGTACTCAGTGTGAGGTTCTCAAGGAGATGTAACCGTTATTTTTGTGCAACCAACCCCACCGGTTTCTAAGTCCCTTTGAAGAAAACAATCCTTATTTAAAAACTAAATGGGAAATTTGCTCTTTTATCCAGTGAAATTATAGGTTACACTCAAATTATCACCTTCAGATTACATGTTTTCTTCTATCTGGAAAAAACAAAACTGTGAAACATCTTGCCCCTGCCCCTGAGGCAAAATAAGAAAGAAAAATGTTAATATAACCTGACGTTCCTAAATGCAAGGAGTTAAAAACAATTAAAATTGTAGTTCTACCTGCCTCCCAAACAAAGCCCTGAAGTCTCTCTCATTTGCAAGTAACCTCTAAAAATTAGTGTTTACTTTGCATATACGCACAGAAATCTGGAAAATAAAATCAGGTGTTTCATTGTCATTTCCTATTATAGCTAGATAAATCCTTCACCACCCCATTTTGAGAGGAACTAAGATCACGCATAGTTACTCCACCATGCTAGATCTTTTCTGAAAGTAACAGAAACATGTAAATTTTTTGTGAGTTTCGGACAGTTACAGTTCAAGTCTGTATGGAAGAACCAAGTATGAAATACAAATGAAGTTGCCTAGCCATATAATCAATTTATCCCACTGCTTTGCTATACCATTCTAATAAATCATTGCAATAGATCTCGAACTCTGAAATGGTGTTTGATAAGGGAGACAGATTTTTAGAAGTCCACAAAAAAATCAGAACCAAAAATGGATAAGAATCTCCATCTTTAGCATTATATATATAAACATTCATATCTATATGTACGCATATATGATACCTAATCTGAAAACATATCAGAAATATATATCTGTACAGAATAGCTTGGTATTAGCAAATTGGACTATATTCTGTAAGATGTCAAGCTCTTTTTAAGGACAGAAATAGACCCTTTGAAAAATCACAAGGCAGACTTTTGTTGACCTCTGCAAAGCCCATGGAAAGCAAATCTCCAGCTGCCACGTAATGAACAAAACAAAATTGCAACGATAAAGTGACATTAACAGCTGCATAGTGTTTGCAAATGTTATTTGGTCTTTTAAGCCAAATTTTTGTGATTTTTATATAAAATTGTAATGTGTGTGAATAAACAACTGTTTAATAATAAACCCCTTTATTGTTATAAATGACAGAACACATATTTCATGCCGATATGTCCTGGTGAAAAAAGAGTTTTATCACCATTTGTTTCAGCCGCATGTTCTCATTCACAATATTGCTTACAGAACTAAAAAATATTTATCTTATGGATTAGAACGCTGGTTTATAGCAGATACCTCAGTGTCACATGATAGTAATGGGGTGAACTCATTACACAAAATATCAGGTCCTCTTTACTAAATCTTCACTCAGCCTAGAACTAAAGTCTTTTTGAAGTATGATTTACTAAAGTTTTCTGATCACACTGCTACATTTCTCTGCTTTAGAAAAAGGGACAGACAGAGAGAAAGGAAGATACACAGAGAAAGAAAGGAAGAAAAAGAAAAGGAATCACATGTATTCTTTCAATGTCCCATGGCTTTTTACTGTTTTAATCTTCCCCAGCACCACACTTTTTGGGGGTATTTTGGGGGATGGAAGAACCCTTTATTTTGCCATTTCCCAGATGTACCATTTCTAGGTACTGACCTCTTATTTCACTGAGAGTTTTAGGTTATTACTGGATTACGAACTTGCCAGACACCAGCTGAAGAACTGGAAGGAAATAGTGGACTTCTTTGTTAGCTCCTTTGCAAGATTTTGGTTAGGCAAGGGAAATCAGTGTTCACTTCTAAAATATTTTTGTTCTTACTTGTATGGAGGGAATAGAATTTATCAAGGTGATCTCTGCCAAAAAGAAAAGAAAAAAAGTAGGGAAAAAAAAAATATCAAAGCCCTCAACTAACAAATTGTAAGATTAAAAAAATCTTTATTCTACTGTATACTCAAGACTTAATTGCCACATCCTGGAATAACTCAAGTCCTACAGTAATTTAACATTCAACAATCAAATTCAACCAATTGTTCTGAACTTGGCAAAAGACCTTCATTCCTTCCCTCCCCACCCTGCCCAAAAAAAGGATGCAGAAGCAAAATCAAGCCTCATGTTTTGCAGTTTTTTATCACGTTCAAGACTTGCTCTGCAAAGACCAAACACATTGTCTGTAAATCCTAGAGATCAGAGAACTTCTCTGATCTGATAGAGAACCACAAATGAACTATGCACAGATTAAAAGATAGATTTAATAGAAAGTAAACTAAGAGAAGTCATGTCTAATAGAAATACATTCCTTTGAAATTTGCACAGTCTAAAATTAAACTCAAGTCAATATATGTATAAATTATGAAAGATTGGCTTGATGCTCTAAGTTGTACCTAAGGCCCTACATTTTTTTGCAATTTCAGTGTCACTATACCCTTTTGAGTTTTGAAGTTCTGCACCTGCAGCCTCAGTAGTGAAGAAACCAAGAGTCTGATCAGAAAATCCACTATAAAGCCTATGATTTTAGTGAAACTAGCTAAGGAGTGAAACTCTGTATGGAGTACAATAGCTATGCAAACTCTGAGGCTGGAGGAATTCAAATTGTTTTCCCAATCTGTATCAAAGCAATGCATATGACAATTTAAAATTAATTTATTAAACTTAATAAATTAAATTGATTACACTTGCACTTGTTAAAATTCTCAGCTTTGTCAGTTAATGCTAGAAAATGTTATTATGATGGATTATTGTTCACCTACTCTTCTACCAGTTTTAAAAAGGTGAACTAATAGTACTGACATGCACAATATCACTTACACCCTTCACCGATTTGTGTCGTTCATTCTTTCAAAAAAAAACATATTTTTTCAGTGCTATAATATATTTAAAATCTAAGACCACTGTGATAGAAAACATTCATGAGAAGGGTCTGAAGATATGACCTTCAATATAGTTAATATTTTACTATCAATTAATACATGGATTTGAAAAACTGCTTTGAAATTATTTTTTGGTTTTTACTCCCTATAGGGTTTCAAATCTAGGAATGAATTTTAGGAGACTGGAGAGAAGCTGTGGAGGGGTGCTGGTAAAATGAGCATTAGAAACATATTTTGAGTTAAAATTTTAATTCAATCACAAATATTCACTAGTTAGGATTTTAGGAGAAACAAAGAAATGCTGCAACATTAACCATAAGAATCATGCAAACTAGTAGCACTGCTATGTGTTCAAGATCTGTCTTTTAATTTGTTACAGAAACAGATCTTTCACTGCATCTCCTTGAATCCTACCTACATAGTAGGCTGTGACCACCATATGAAGTGGCAGGAGCCACTTCCAGCTCTGGCTGCTGTCACCATGGAAGGTTTCTCCTTACCTGCTCAGCCATAAGCCAGCTGAGAAAGTGCTCGCTGGTACTGAAGACAGAATGAAATAATAATAAAAGTTAACATAAATTTTAAAAGGCAGACCAATGCAAAAACAGTAAAAATCATTAATAAATTCAGCACCTAAAAAGCCCAGCTGTGAGACTGTCTTACATTAGATTAAATTGTCATTCCTTTTTAACAACAATTTTTGTAATGAATTTTGAAAATCTTCATGTACTTCAGAGAAATACATTCTACACCAATTTAGTGATTTAATACTTGTGACTATTTGTACATTTGCACTGAAAGCAAATAGAAGAATGGGTAGGACTAATAATATCTTTGTTTATTTCTTGAAGTATGAGCTACCACTTATATATCTGAGTGGCAGTAAGCCCTCAGCATAGTGCCATCATAAGTGCATATGCACAACATGTAGCCATCCATTACATAGGAAATATCAACATCATGCAAAAGTTATTAAATATATGCAATATATTGAAAATTAAATCCATATACACATTACACACACTTTCTTGTGATAACTGTACTAAACCTCAAGAGTAAGCAAGTTTTCAGCAATTATTTCATAGTTTTTTTCAAATATGTCTAGTATAAAGCTAAAGATAGGCAAGGGGGGAGGAAAAGAAGGAGGGAGGAAGACAGAAAGGAATTTTGACCAAATTCCCTAAGTGCAAAGCATTACTCATTAGGAGTCTGTGACATGCTAAAAGCTTTATCCTGCAAAACAGGACTAACCCTACATCAATAAAACTGTCTGCACGAATTCTCATAGCTAGGTGATTAAAGGGAAGGAGGAGAGGAGCTGGAGAGCAGCTCAACCTTTCTTCAGTTGTTTATACATCTAATGCAACAACTGGGGGGATTGATGCAGTATGTACCGTATGGGTACAGTATGTCAGACTGCTCTCTGTGCAAAAAGCACTGCACGCTGAACAGCTGGCTTTACTCTCATGTTCGCGTGCTTCATTGACGCCATTTCAGTGCCTCTTTCCCTCCCACTGAGCTGAATTTTGGGGACAGAAGATATGACCACAGCACTTTTGTGAGATAGTTAGTAAATGAATGTCTGGTTGTCAAATCACAGATGGTCTAACTAGTTCTAAAGTTTATAGTGAAAGGAGAGTGGAGACAAAAAACATTGCCTCATTATCTATGTATTTTGGTAATTATTATTTCATATTATTTTTGGAGGCTGATAACATCACTGCTATCCCCCCCACTCACAGCCTTCGAAGTCAGGGACACTACAGAAAACAGCAGTATCTGAATCGATTTTTTTCCCACACATGTAAATTTGAAAAGGTAATGAAACAGATGTTATGAATGTGTAGTTAATTTCCTTCGTATTTCACATGTGATGTTCTGATAGTGTTTCACGATAGGACAGACATCAAAACTTCAATACATTTCTCCAGATTTTTCCAGAAAAGGAAAACAGGAAGAATGTGATTTTTGGAGGATCTTAGCAAGGACAGCACTAAAGAGAATGGAACTCAAAGACTCACTGAAGAAAAATCTTTGCAAGCAGGAATACCTTTAAACAATATTAACTGCAGATTTTTTTCTTTACTGAATAGGAAACATCATTGATTCACTTAATGCCAAAAAACTTTCTGATAGCCTTAGACTTCTTCTGATTTGTCCTCTGCCAGGATGTACAGATGACCCCCACGTGAAAACACTCAGTATGTCTCTTCACTCAGTACACAACATCTGTACACCTTTGCAAGCATGTAAGTGTACCCTGTTGAAAAGGGAGACAGAAAACTGGCCGCACTAAAGCAGTCACAAAATAAGGGCTTTGCCTTTTGGGGGCAGCCACGATGAACACTGCAAAAGGAATCAAAGAACAGTAGAACAGCCTCCTATTGTATGGAAGAGAGAAAATGGTGCACCACTTAGAACAGCAAAGAAATACCATTCGTTTGAAAGACCATGCATATATGTATAACTACACATGTTGGATGCAAGAAGCTCAAATCTGGACACAGCAAGTCAAGAACCAAACTTTGTGGAAGATTTTATCCTGTGAAAGGCGTCTGAGGTTTTCAGGATTCCCAGTTGTATCTATACTGGCCTAGGAGCCCACTTTCAGGCATTGGACATCCTTTTTGAAATCTAGCCATGTCAATGCAGGAAATTACAGCCCCCCACCGCAGACACCCTCAGGCAGCACATCCCTTTGTATCTGGTGGCAAAGATACTCATCTGGTATGCCTTATCCTTTTTTTTTCAGTTAAAAATTTCAGTTAAAATAAGTGGATTCAGGGCACATCTAGCACTTAGTTTACAGTAGCACAGCAGATTTCAACTGAAGCAGGTTAAGTAGCTGTTGTATGAGCAGCTCAGATGGCAGCTTTAAGCAAATGGTACTCTCTGGTATGAATGCAGTGATGAACGTACTTCCCTTTTTCACAATAAGAGAACAAGAGAAGGTGGATGTGAACATATTGCTTTGTTGTTCTTTAAGGAGTAACAGTGGTTTAAAAGTCTTTACAGTAAAAATCCTTTCAATGACAGCATGACTAATTAAAAAAAAATAAATAAAATCAAGAAACCATCATCTCCCTGAGGTGTCTCTGGAATTTAAGTGGGCACAAGTTGCAAAACCAGGTTCTGTGATTCTACAGTGACATAAGGATTAAAAGCTGGAAAGAGAAAAGCCTTAGTTTAATCATAAGCAGCTACAGAAACTCTGTGTCCCAGCTGTGATCTCAGGAGAGCCATTTTAACATAGGGGTGTTGCTAAATGTATGTGTCCCAAATAGCTGAGACCCATGGAGACCAGCTTTAGATAATGAGCAAAAGAAGGTTAACAATTGCTGCGTACAAGCAAAAGTAGCACAGCCCTTCATGTATCTATCCCCATACCACTTATAAAACTTGAAGTGCATTGAACATAACATTTAACTTTGGCTGAACTTGATAAACAACTTGAACAGGGTAAGAAATGCTTAAGTATCCTCTGCTGTGTTCTGTGCTAACCAACTAATAATGCAAACATATTTGAAATGTTGAAGGCAGCTTCAGCTACAAGACATCCCCAATACATCCTTAACCATTCCAGTGCTAACTATGATGCAAGTCCCACTAGAGTCAGTACTGTACATCTCTGGGTATCCAGCTGCCTAGGTATTTGTGTTGATTTTTGGACCAGAATTTCCATTTTAGAACAGGTCTTTGCACAAAAGAGGAACCATGAATAATACAGTAGTAAAATCACAAAAACTCAATGTAGTTTCCTTTTGGCTAATGCCAAATCTTTATAGATATATTGTTTAAAATATTAAAAGGCTATTTCACCTTGGTTTTCAGCCCTTCACTCATCCACATACAATTTTGCCTGGTCCTCCTTATATATTTGCATATATTACCATGGGAAGTTCGTTATCTTTTTCTTGAAGAGGAAAGAGAGGAAGGCAATAACTGAGAGCTTTCTGGACACTCAGGGGAGCATGGAAGGCAGCAGAGTCCTGTGCAGAGCTGTCTCCCAGATGAAGGGCATCCATGCACTACTGAAGTGCTTTCTCAGGAGATATCGCAAGAGGGGCGTGCCTGCGATTTTTCAGTCTAGATTTGTTCATAAATTGCCTGTTCATCCATTTTTTACTTGCTAACATGTACCTAAGCCCATTCAAAAAAGTACAGTTGGTTTCTGGGCTGAAAGAAAAGACAATGATAAGCATAAGATGGTTGTTTCTAAAACAGTTTTTCAGATCCTTCTAACTTTTAATACTTCTGTTTCTTTCCAGTCAAGCAGATGAGCATAGGTAGTTTTAAGATTGTTTGACTTTATACTAGAAAGCAGTGGATGAGGAGATAAGTGTACACAGAAACTCATCTCACCGGAGTGTCAGGTGACCCCTGCACCAGCTGCGAGCAGGCAGCCAGCAGCTGCCGTCAGCGCCCAGACTGTGTTTGCTACAGCTGATTCAAGTGAATGACCTCGATTTTTTTCCCCAAAACAACCAAATGAGGACTGCTAAGGCACACTCATCTGTCTTCACACTCAGTGAAGCGAGTGGCAATTTTTTTCCTCTTAGATCTGAGAGCTTTCAGTGGGGATGTGTTAAATGACTATCACTTGTAGACACTTCAAAATCAAAATCTAACAGATCTGTCTTGGCCAGAGGCCGAAGGTGCATTTTAATAAACTGAAAATTGCAAAATGATTTTTATTACTAGCTAACATAGTTGCATCATTCCTTAAAAATGTGATGAAGTTTGGCCTCACAAAGTAAGAGTGTCTTCTGCTTCATCCCTTCTGGATGAAGGGACAGAGTGCACCCTCAGCAAGTTTGCAGATGATGCCAAACTGGGAGGAGTGTCTGATTCACCAGAAAGCTGTGCTGCCGTTCAGCGAGACCTGGACAGGCCAGAGAGTTGGGTGGAGAGGGACCTCATGAAGTTCAACAAAGGCAAGTGTAAGGCCCTCCACCTAGGCAGGAACACCCCACACACCAGTACAGGCTGGGGGCTGGCCTGCTGGAAGGCAGCTCTGCGGAGAAGGACCTGGGAGTGCTGGTGGACAGCAAGTTGCCCGTGAGCCAGCAGTGTG
>JAVJGI010000057.1:50388456-50401221 GCA_035590275.1 Ibycter americanus
AAAATAAAGGCTTTTATTTAGTTTGTTTTGATGTTCTTATGGCACGAACCAAGCAGGGAAGGCAGTTTCTGCATATTTTTATCATCAAGGAACCTTAACTCTAGAAGCTTAGGAGACTATCTTGTGTCTTAATTCTTTTATTGCACCTACAGATAAAAAATAATGAATCAAATGCACAAAATAAAATCGAAGTACCATACAGTCAAAGAGACTACAGTTTCAGAGGTATCACTATCCATTTATCTAAATTCTCCCGTATTTAATGTGCAGGTATCAGGGTACCTATTGTAAAGCCGTTCCAAGACCCAATTTTGGTATACAACATCCAGATATTCTGATAGAATGTGGGAACATCACAGAGACTAGATACTAACGAAGAATACAGGGCAATAATATTTCTTATATCTGTCCAAAGGGCTGGCAAAATGAGCTTTCACATCGGTCAAACCAACTCAATAAAGCATTTTAAATACCAAAATACTTTTAATCTCATAATTCAATATATCAGGTCAAAGTGCTTTCAGCAAAAACAAGGAATGAAGCAAGAGGGGTGTTACAGGGCTTTAACAGGTATTGCATAATAAGTAAAGGGTATTAGAAGCTGACCCAAGATACACAGGAATAATTCCCTTGAAATCACTGAAGTTTGTCCCTTTTGCAGTGAGATTTAATTTAGTCCCAGGTGCATAACAACTTTGACACTGTATAGCAAACAGGCATTATTATGGTCAGCCAGAAATTACACTATAACTAGAATTTTTTCTTTGGTACAGGATGTCATTATTAGAACAGAATAGCTCTTACATATTCATATTTAATTACAGCAAAACAAATTAAATAATAATTTATGATTAACCCACGAATTATGGAGTTGTTATATTTATCATTAAAACATATTTAGCTGTCACATCGAAGTAATCAGTCTAAAACAAATCAAGTATTTTTGACCTTTTAATAAACAAATTAAATAGTTTGTTAATACAAAAATTAACGTAATTATTTTCACCACTCAAATACCAGTAATCAATTATTGTAGAGCAAATTATTTTGTTCTGCATTTCAGTTAGTATTCTGAGCTAATTACTTGGTAATGATTCTGTTACTAACAGCTGTCTTTTAAGTCTCCACTGAAATTTGCAGGTAAGGCAGAAAAAGAGTCCTGCTGTTTATTTTGGAGGCTAAATCTTTGCTAAACACACAGTGTCTTTTCACAGAACATCGAACTCTTTATGACAGCTGTAGTTTTATGCTTACTATCTCTTCTAAAGAAAATATTAAAAATTATTTCTTTGGATAATTTCTTCCAGTTTTTCTAACTTTTATTTAGCTTTCCCTATATAAACGACTACAGTTCCTACCAGCTCCAAAAACTGTGATAGCATCTCCTGCATAGGTCAATTTTGCAGTTTTGAAATTAATGACATAAGAAGTTGATCATACCTTGTAACCTAATTGCATTTTGCCAGCATTTCCTGGTGAGACAACTCAAATTAATCATCTACTTCTGTTTTCCAGTTCTGCCAACACTTCTTCCTGGCTAAAAGTGAAATTTATGATTAAAAAAAAAAAAAAAAAAAAAGAGAATGTTAGTTTCTATTTTACATCAACACGTCAGATTTGACCAGCTGTGCTTCCCACAAGCCTCTGGGGGGAAGACATGGAGCCAAAGAAATATCTGAAGTGTTGAGCTCATCTGATAAGAAAGCTGAGGTATGCTGGGACTTTCTACAAAGAGTTTGAGATTAGAAGTCCATCACCTCTGTTGAGGGTTGAAGACCCCATTTCTACTCTGGGTCAGGTAAAATAAACCAAATTACTGCTTGTATAAATTGTGTCACCTTCATATAGAATGTTGGCCTAGCCTCATAGCTCAAAAGACCATCTATTTAAGCCTCAGAGCTTTGCAGCACTTGTAATCAAATGAGCCCGTAACTTCAGCACAGTGATCAGGCTGATGAGTCTTAAAAATCATGTTGCAAATTTTTTTCCCTCATTTAAACTGCTGTGTTTCAGGAAAACAATCTCTTCAGGCAGTGCAGAGCTGTGTGGCCTCCAGGGCTATTGGAGACCAAATGTTTTTGCCTCAGCACTTTGAAGACCGATAGCACTGAATTCTCTTCAAAGTAATCAAAGACAAGTACTGTTAACCTTATTACCTTTGAAAAAACTTCTTTCTGCAAGCACACAAAGAAACTTTATAGGGTTAATTATTATCAGAGTTCAAGCAAATTAGACTATATTTATCTATAAATAGATATTCAAAATTGGGCATTTATGTCTATCTTATCCACAATGAAGTTACTTATTGATACTATTTCCATTTTATTTATTATGCTTTTTTCTTAATATTTGCACACGCTGTCTTTAATACAAGCTGATTAGAATGTGTCCTTCTGTAACTCTATATGTAAGACCCAATATCATAGAAAAAGAAAGATATTGTGCAATATTCCTATATTGCAAAGCATATAAGCAAAGGCGCAAAACTTACCTGACATTTCCTGACAGAACTGATACTTAAAAATGCTAAGTGTTTCTTAATTTTTACAGCTAGCATGATTTTGCACTCCTATAAATGGAAGGCAAATATCAGCAAGTCCAGAACTAGTGAAAGGAGCAGGGAAGAGTACCCAATACTCAAAATAATATGCACCTTTTCCAGGAAGTGTACATTAAAAGACAACTTGCTCCTTAATCTTGGCTCTACATATGGAATTTCCACTGACGCAAATAAAAGTTGCAAGCTGAAGACAAAAAGAAGAAGTCATCAAGATTTTCTACTCATCATAATGTAATTAATGATTTTTTAAAATATTGTCCCAGGTTTAAGAGAATCGAAGAATACAATATTATTAATATAGCACAGGCAGATCTAATACAGTTATATTCAGATTTGCATCTGAACTTTCTCTTATCTAGAAAGAGCTTTAGTCACTTACAATACTGCCTACTCAAAAATATCAACTGGTTTTACAAATATCAGTATTATAACCTGAAAAGTAGTTAAAGATGTGGAATGCATTTGGAAAAAAATGAGAAAGTGATTTACATGGAATAATAAAACAAATCATTGAAAGAACCAGGGATAGAAGTTAACAATTCTGACTGTTAATCCTGTACTCTACCAAGGTAATTCTGCTTTCTAATGGACAAAATGTCCATGATTGTTTATAAGTCCAATAGTTTGGTTTTTATATTGAAACAAATAAATTTACGGAAATAACTAAACCTCTTTAAATTTGTAATAAATAGTTTGTAGTTTACATACAGTAGATGAAGAGCTAATGGTTCATTTTCCAGACTGGAAAAGCAAATGTCATTAGTATTTTTGAAATCTATCCAAGCTCCAAGTGTTTGTATAGTAGTTGGTAAACTGTAACAGCTGGCTTACTGCTGAACTGAACAGGATACCTGGTCTAGACATTTAGACACAAATAACAGAATCCTAAATTATGCCCTTCTAGTATGTATGTTGCATGTTTCATATACTTAGACTGCCTAAGCAGACGTCAGTGAGCAAAAACGCTAGGACAATTCATATCTTTTTTCAAAAAAAATCTGATTTCATAGCATTCTTTTTGTTCTAAAATTACTTTTTATAATGTCACGCTTAAAGGAATGAGCCATAAACACCACACAAAACTTCAGAGAGCAAGTTATTTTTATTTTACACTACTATCTTGTGACCTCTACTAAGTTCAGTGCTTCCCTCCTACAGCACAGGACACCTGTTCTCCAGGTGAGGATATTCATTAGGGCCAGGGAGCCCTGAGCACTAATCTGTGCTTTCCAGTAGAGGCAGAGAGGGGAAAGAACAGACCGGCGTGCCTGCCCTCCCAGGGAACTTCACTCACGGGCTGTGGGGTGCTACGGCACTCTTTCAGTTAGTTTGATGATACTGAGTAGTTTATCAGATGTTTAGTATAGGTAATAGGTGAGTGAAAAGTTTAGAATGGAGGTTGGTTAGGGCATTTATTCATGACTGGATATCTAAAACTGACCTAATGAACATTGAATTAGACAGAAGACAGTCTATTTCAAAGCACCTTATAGCCTGATGATCAGAACAGTTTTCCTGAGGACACATAAGGCCTGTTTTCTACCTAAAAAAGAGGGAAAGATATTGTCTTTCAGCTGTGATAGAGTTAATTTTCTTCCTAGTAGCTGGTACAGTGCTGTGGTTTTGGATTTAGTATGAGAATAATGTTGATAGCACACTGATGGTTTTAATTGTTGCTAAGTAGTGTTTATACTACGTCAAGGATTTTTCAGTTTCCCATGGTCTGCCACTGAGGAGGTGCACAAGAAGCCAGGAGGGAGCAGAGCCAGGACAGCTGACCTGAACTAACCAAAGGGATATTCCATACCATAGAAAGTCATGCTCAGTATATAAACTGGGGGGAGTTGGCCAGGAGGCACTAGTCGCTGCTCAGGGACTGGCTGGTCATCAGTCAGAGGGTGGTGAGGAATTGTATTGCGCATCACTTGTCTGTCTTGGGTTGTATTTCTCTCTCTCTCTTTTTGTTGTCTCCCTTTTCATTAAAATTATTTTACTATTACTACTACTACTACTACTGCTACTACATTTTATTTCAATTATTTAAATGTTCTATGTCAACCCATGGATTTTACCTTTTTTCTGATTCTCCTTCCCCTCCCATTGGGGCCAGGGGTGGTGAGTGAGCAGCTGCATGGTATTTGATTGCCAACTAGGGTTAAACCATGGCAGATACGAATGTTGTCCTCCATGCACTAAGTCAACCATTACATAAAATAGTGGGGATGTTGGCAGCAGCAGTAGCACTGGTTTAGGATTCTACATCTGGTCCCAGCATGTGCTTTTCTGACTAGAATTATGTACTGATTTTAATTCAGACCCATGAATTTAACTCAGCTTTTCACATTCATCAAATTCCAATTGCAAACTACATTGCGGGGGGCGGGCGGCGGGGACGACTGTCAAGGAGACCAGGTAGGGGTGATAACTCTTACAGTCCTTGTTTGCAAGGTGAAGAGTAGATCGTTCTCATTTAATTCATTATTACCAAGTGCATATTTCCTACAACAGGCTTAGTAATCGCAAAGGAAAAGGTAAACATCAAGGATCTGAAGTAGGTAAATACAAGGTTTGCAACTGAGCTTAACCACATGATCATTCTGAATTAAGAAGGAATTAATGCATTGCCTTCCCAACAGTTATTTATTATTACTTTATGCTACAGTAACAGTGACTATAGAGCACTGCTAGTCCATTTCTGTGCAACTAGGTTAGTCTACAGTCACCTTCAAGGTAATTCAACTTTAGTCTCTCATATGTCAAGTTGAAAAGATCAGGAGCATTCACCCATTTAGTGGCAATGACGGATAAGCACTGGAAGAAATCAAGAATGATGGTCATCTGTAAAAGAATAGAAATAGGAGCAGGACCACTGGAAAAAGTATACTAGGGAGGTTGTGGAGCTTCCCCTTCTCAGAGATATTCAAAACCAGTTTAGACACGGTCCTCAGCAAATGGCTGTAGGTGGCCTTGCTGGAGCAGTAGGGTTGG
This sequence comes from Ibycter americanus, assembly GCA_035590275.1. Lineage (NCBI taxonomy): Eukaryota > Metazoa > Chordata > Aves > Falconiformes > Falconidae > Ibycter > Ibycter americanus. The sequence goes on from JAVJGI010000057.1 coordinate 50,394,005, forward strand.
ACCAGATAACCACCAGAAGTGCCTTCCAACATCAACCATTCTGTGGCTCTGTGGGGTATGTACACATCCCTGAGTTTAAGCTTCATGGGGCCAAGGGGAAAGAATAAATAAACAAATGTCAGTTCTTTGAATAAAATGAAGGTGAGAACAAGCCAAATTGCAAACACCATCAACAACCGAACCACGTCAAAACAAACTCTTTTCTTCCTCTAACAGGTTAATAGCCTCCTGAGCAAAGGAAAGCACTGATCACATGTACTGGGTTTGTCTAAAAAGGCTTTTGACAATGTTCAACCTGACATTATATGCAACTACAGAAGTTGCAAAGGATGAGAATGAGCCAGAGGAAAACAGTACAGGGTAATGCCAAATAGCCAGTAGTTGATACTAGCACACTACCAACATGGCTGTGTTGAGCACAGTTTCACATGTGGTTTTCCTCTAGGGTTTTTTGCCCCATTTTTTTTCCTCATAATCTGAATAATGGCTTAATAATATGTATTAGATTTTTACCAAAATGGAAGAAACAGTAAGCATACTAGATGACAATATCTAAAAACAAATTTATAAATTTGGAGTCATGGTCTGAAAGGTTCTACTTGATTATACTAGTTTATCACACTCAGAATTTCTTATAGCTAAAGTAGTTTCATATGCGTTCAGATACAGATATATTTATTTCTATGTAATTGTGTGTATATATACATATATACAGATACCCATATGTGTATATATGCGTATCTGTGTGTGTATGCTTATGTATCAGCTGAGGCAGGTGATTGATTTGAAAATGGAGATGTCATGGAAAAGGCCTCCTAGAAAGGAAGAGCAATGATTCATTGCCATGTGATCTTCTAAACGGGAGTTGAATCAACAATTTAGGAAGTTTTGGTCAACTCTGCAAGGTTCCTTAACTGAGTTATTAGCAATGTCTCATTGAAGGGGGAAAGGTTATGATAGATCTAGTAGGCATTTGACCTTTCTGCTGAACAGATCATTACTATCAAGTAAGATTAAGAGTGGTTTCCTGTTCTAGTCCAACTCGAAGCTTAAGCACACTGGGGAAAATATCCAAGATCATATGCTGCAGGAACTGATTTACTGTTGGAAACAAAACTACACTGGAAACAGCAATATAGAACAAACCTGACTCCTCCCCACCCCTGGCCAAAAGAAAAGAAAAAAATAGAAGGATGTGCTTGTGAACATGCATGCATCATTTTCCTAGCCATAAACTAGCTAAATAAAAAGCATCTATAAAATAATGTATTTAAATAGTTTACCAGCTACATGTCTTGATACTGATATTTCCAAATACTTTTTCCTAATTTTCATTCTAAATACAAATTCCATCCTAGTTATCCTCCCAGGCCATTCTCTCGCAAAAAGCGTGTAGCCATTCCCTAAGAATTAAGCTCTGACAGAAAAAAAAACAATACCAAACCCAAAACAAGAATCTGGGATTAAAACAAAATATTTTGAAACCAAAATATATTCTGTGTTCCTCAGTTCTTGTTTCTAGTTTGCAGAACTTTGCTTATCTTTGTTATCTGATGTTTCGTAATTATCAGTTTGATTCTTCATTACAGAAAGGCGCGTGTGCATTTTCGAAGGGCAGCAATAAACAACAGCAGACGTGCACAACCACAGGGCAAGCTTGTGAGCTGATTACAGCTGATTAGCTCTTCATGTTACACACACTGTAAGTAATCTAACCAGGAAACTGGAGAGGTTATCCAGAACGGCAGAGTTAAATTATTGAATAATGTTTTGCCAATTTACACATTTCAATGATATTTAGATGGTGACACTAGCAAAGGGAAGTGAAGTAACAGGTCATGATAGCACAGAGCTTGAGGGACAGTGTGGGTGGTTACTGGACAGAAGACTGATCCTCTTCCAGAGTTCTCAGTTTATAGTCTGGAAAATAAATAAACAGCTTGTGAGTTTTAAATGTGTTTCAACTGCTTCAGTTTTCCTCAGTAATTTTTAGTGCCCTAAATTATGAAATATAGAAAATATTTTTTCATGGCTGATTCATCCACAAGTCAATCCTATAAAAGCAAAACGACACGCACAGACTGGCTGCACCACCTGCAGCATCTGATAAGCTTCCTTACACTGCCTGTGAACATGACATCCCTTCCTTAAACAAGTCCAGGTGCTACATCACAGAAACAAGGCACTTGATCATTCGCAGCATTTTTTTAGAACTATGGTAATAATCAGTGCCCTGTGAGAAGGCAGGTCAGTTGGACTAATGCTGCAGTTTCTTCATGTTACTGTATGTCCTTGGATTCCTTTCCTATGAATCAGTACAATAAGCAGGTCACATTATCTTCCTTGCTTCTTAGCATCTCAATATCCCTTTTACCCAGGAGGGTAATCATCTCTTACATAGATGAAAATTATTAAAAAAAAATATGGAAGAATATTTTCCAACATTCAAAAACACAAGTGAGTCCTAACTTTTACCTTAGTGAGACAGCTATCACATGGACTAAATGGTTTAGCAATACCTGGCATGCCTACTGCATAAAAGTTCACTCATCCTCTCAAGAGCAAGAAGCTATGACAGGAAATTAAAAGAAAAACCTCAAACAAGGCAGCCTTATTATGCTCAATAGGGAATGTCAGTATGGCATTACTAATTTTTATTTAGTCACAGTAGAACACCCTACTAACAGGAATGCTCGCAGTGGGGGCTAGTGATAAGTAAAAAATGTGGGGAGGGATTAAGTATTTTCACAGAAGTATAGAAATATTGTGAATTAGCCAAACGCCTAAGAGCTCAGCTGTTGCGCTTGTCTGTCCTTCTGGAAGACGGTTTTTTTTACCTTAAGTGTAAAAGTGTTCTGCTTCGCTGAAAAAAGAGTGCTTGGAGCTGCTTACGGGCTGGCCGTATGACATATTTAAAAGTACATATAAGGCACAACCAAAACACATAATAAACTATCATATTCAGGTACTGCAGACTTCTAATCATTACTATGATTATTTCTGCAAAGTGAATATGAAAATGGCTTATTAAATGTGTAATACATGACTCATTAAGTGTGTAATACAGGCAAAGAGTTTCATAAACCAAATATTGATATGAAAGGCATCTATAAATTATGAAAGAAGGATAGCTGAACAAAAAGCAAAAGAAAGAGCACATGTCTGGTCCTACTTGTCATTCCAGAAATTTACAACCTGAAAACCAAAAAGTACGAAATGACCAAACCTTTCAAGTAATAAACAAGAAAAAGCCCACCCAAGGGCTGCATTAAGACCTTGTTAGGAATACAGTCCATAAACAAATTTAAGCAATGTTTCTTTCTGCACTGGTATGGAAAAGCTGATGAAATACATTCAGATTTTAACAGGGAACAAGTGTGATTCATCAATAGTGGGATAAAATTACTATTACTTTTTTCACTAGCAATTCAGAGAATGAGGCTATGCTCTCCTTATGAAGAAATGAAGTTGATTTTCACATAAAAGAGCAAACTTTGGATATTCATGAAGCTAGTGTACAGAAGCAATTATTTCAGGTCCACATTCAATTCTATTTAAAGACAGACTCTTCAGACCCTATGGAGTGGGATTCAGATTGGACCTTCAGTCATGAACAAACTAATAGAGATAGTGACAAGTGGAAAAAACATAAATGGTGATTAATTTTACAATAATTAGCATTGATAGTTTGTGCTCAGCCTCTCATTTAAAAATCATTTATATGTCTGATCTACCCACCATAGGCACATCCAACCTTCTTCATGCTGCAAACCATAGATTTTCTCACATAACGGAGAGCCATATAATACATATATAAAATATAGCATGTGACTCAGATACTTCTCCATGATGGGTAGGACAAGGCCAGTTTAAGCACACCCTGGCTACCCTTAACACACCCCTCAGTCCAGGGCAAAATGGTCTTACGGGAAAAAGCTTTTTGCAGCCCATCCCTTCCTTTGGCAGCCTCTTTGCGGCCCCACACTAATGGGATCTTTAGGTTGTGCCTCTCTCCCAAACCTAACCCTAACCGTAATCCAGGACCATGAATGGAGTTTATACGTGTTACCATAAATACTGTTTATTTTCTGAAACGAACAGGTAGTAGGAGGTCAGAAATTCTGAACAAGCACCAGAATGTCTGAAACAATGGGATCACAACCTGAGGTATCCCATTCATGCTAACTTGGCAACCTTTGCTATAGAGAGTATCAGTGTGAAAAATTTGTACTAAACACAGGGAAAAGAAAGTACAATGGGAAAAGAGGCTATAATGATACCGCAGTTCTCAAGGCACATCTATATAGGCAGCTGCAGAGAGATGTGAGCTCAGTTCCTCTAGCCCAAGCTGGCCCAAAGAAGACAGATCTTCTCTGGAAGCTGTACAGCTGTGGTGTTCAACCCATTTAACTTCAGACATGATGTGCTGACATGACTCTGTAACTTCTAGGCAACTGCTGAACTGCACCTGGTTACTGAGGAGAATCAGAAAGCTTTTCTAGTCTACTTGCCATTGAATTCTTAATGACTTAGCAAGGGTAACACATGGTAATTCATGAATGACTCACTTCAGCAACCACTTACATTTACAATTTTAAGGACACCCTGTGAAGTTGTATGGGCAGCCAAATATTTAACTAAATTCTACACCAATTAATAGATATTTTTTTTTAACAATTTCAGCTATCTATTCTTCATACTGTTAACAGATGCAAGACAGTAAATGATCTTTTACTAGCATTACTCACAATCAAATTCATGCAAGAAAGAGAAAATGTTATTGACAACATTTAGGGAGTTCCTTGAATCAAAGATCAATGGATTACAAAGCACTTATCAAAGAGAAATATATAAGAAAACAACCTGAAGAATAATTTCCATAAATTACTAGCGGTAAATGGAAGAGAGGAAGTTGGGTTCCCAAAAATGTGGTTGACCCTGCCAAGAGGAACAGCTCTTGGCAGCTGTATCAAGTTCATACATTACAACTACCTCTGAAGTAATAAGGACACAAGATGTCTGTTTCTTAAGAGACTTAGCATAAGGCACTGAGAGAAGCAATACATCCCTGGCTGGGAATTGCAGTAGGTTGCTATACCAGCACAGTTTTCTGATAGTTTATGATACTAAGTTCACATTCTATGTGCATTCTGTTCTGGAATATTTAAAGAATCACCTTAAAATCTTATGATGAGTTCATTTTAATGCCAGAATAACTGCAGATAGTTTATAATGAAGCATTCTGGATACAATGTCTATGCAGGGCAGCTGCATCAATTTACCTGAAGTAGGATCTATTTATATAAATAAGTGAATACATCCTGTCATACAGATAGACCTTACTAACTTAGAGATGAAATCACCAGGAACATCACAGCAGGCAAAATTACCTCAGCCAAATGAATTCTTTCGAGACCCTTTTGTTTGTCTGCTGATCATTTGCATTAGTTTACCGTGGCTGTATTTAGATGGTATTATGTTATGACTAAATAATTCCTTGTTTCTAAATTGTGACTCAGATCTACCATTTTCTTCTTGCTTCTCACTGCTTACCTCTCTTTTAATTTTCTTCTCTCCTGCCACCCCCACCCCCCCCCAAATTAGAGAGGGTACAAACTACAATAAGAAGTTACTGGAACTATTTTTCAGTATACTGTAAGTTGTTTTGTATTTCTGTCATAATTATTTCCTAACAGTCATGCTTTTCCTTCCCATTTTGTTAAATTTTGCGTGGCCAAGTACGGAGAAGGGCAATGAATATGCCTTGAATGCAAAAGGCAAGCGCCAGTATGACCACAAAGTTGCATGTTGTGCAATGGCCAGTGTATTTTGTTGCCAGAGTCCTCTTGCTAATATTTACATGAATGTGGGCAGTTGTTGAAAGGATAATAAACATAATTTGAATGTATTAATAATAACCTCTTAAAACTGAGGTCTGGGGAGATATACTTCTTTTTCCTTACTTGTTGGCTGGGAAAGTCCTTAGCTATGTGGATCAGTAATATCAACATAATTATGCTGTTCTTAGTTGTTGACTAGTGTGAATCAAAATTTCTTACTCAAACAGGGTCACTTATTCAAGTACAGCTACCTTGCCACAGTGTTGATATCACACTTGTATGTGTTTATTAACATCTGCCTCAGGTACTTCTCAGAAATGAACTAGCAACTAACAGAGACTGTACGTATCATGTCCCCAGATTATCTTATTAACACAAAAGTTCTCTTGTTAAAATCAAACTCTGTTTCTGCTATAACATCCAGAGCTCTCATACTGTTTGCAATTTGTCTTAGGTAACTAAAGTAATTACAAAGAGGTGATAGCATGGAGTTGCAGTTTTTTCCATTCACTTTAATGACTACAATAAAGGAAGCCAAATGGAATAAAAGGATAGAGCTGCAATGCATTAGAAGTGAAGTGGATATGACACCCCCACCCCCCCACAATGTGAATGCTTTCAAACCATTTCTATGTTTTGCAGATGCGGAGGGAACAGTGGTGAAATGAGGACTACAATGAAGATGAATCATTAAGCTAATAATTCACCTCCTGGAAAAAAAAAAAAGAAAAAGAAAAATAAAAAAGAAAAAAGAAAAAGTCCTATTAGTCTTATTTTACTATTACCCTGCACATGAAATAATCTGAAATATCTTAAGGGTGTCAATTAAATGTTCATCCAACATCAATAACGATGAAAGAACCTGCCCATGAAGGTAAACTTGCAGAGGCATTGCTGTGTGGTCTGTGTTCTCTGAAATATTTTCTCGGTGTACTAGTAACTTGCCTCATTTAGATACCGGTTCTACAAATCTTAAACACTGCTACCACCTGCTGGTTAATTTACACTGGAATCTACTAGCTCATCAGCAAAGTCAGAAAGAGAAAAAGGAGGAAGAGCATAACCTAAAATGCTTTTCGAAAATAATTTATATTTGGTATTCCCTCAATATATTCTAATACACCTCTTTCTATTGTCATAGATGAAGAATCTTAGTGTCATAAGATGAAGAATCCTTCTATTTCTAAGTTATTTGCAGGAGGAGCCACACAGTAAGAAAGAAAGAGTGGCCTGTGATATTACTTTCCTCTGTTTTCACTTTTCTTTCCTGTAGTACCTCTTGTAACTAGGTCACCATTGTCTGCTGTGTAGAATCTTCCATGTTGAAAGAGGGAAATATCACGTTCTGATCCTGTTTGGACATGAGACAGTCTTTAT
>JAVJGI010000057.1:50444647-50457232 GCA_035590275.1 Ibycter americanus
GATATATATCTATTTGATAGAACAACTAAGAGTCTTACATTTATATACACACATAATGTGTGCCATGTAAAATAAAATTCATCATTAACTACATACACAGGTATTCCAGATGTCACATTAAACAGTAATTTATTATATTACTATGTTAATCTATATACTATCTTCTTTGTGAAACATTTTAATTTTTACCAGCTAAAAAGCTATTCAGAGGCTTCTACTTTTCTGTTCATTGGCTGTATATGAACATCTTTATTGAAGGATTTCTTTGTATACCAGTAATTCTTTCAAGCATGTGAACTGATCCCTCTTATATGAGTACAGTATGAAAATAAGTGCAAACAAGAGCACTGCTTCGAGTTACCATCTCACACACAGTGGCTTCTTGGATGTCTGGTAACTACTATAACATTTATCTATTTCTTCTCATTAACTTGTGTCTTCCAAATTATTTATGAAAATTAATACGTTATGTTGAACTTCATCACAAATGTTTTTCCCCAGCCCTTGCCAGCTGCTGACAGAAAAGTTACTCTGTACAACCTGAGAGCTCAATTTGTCTTTTACAGCTGTAACTCGTCTGCATTTCATCTTTAGAAATTGTGCCATTGTCATCACCTGCAACATAAATGGCTTCCTATTTCTTTTACTTTTTCCCTGCTAAAAATATTATCCATCAAACCTACCTGCTATTATTCCCACTATACTCTCAATATCTGTATGTATGGGGTTTTATACTGCACTTACTTCATTTCAACTGCACAATTATGCCAGTAGAAAGAGTGTAAGTTTCTTCCTTTTCCTTTACTGTTTCACATATATCAAAACACAGCCGCCTTTTCCCCTTTCTCAGTTCTCTTTCTATTCCCAGTTTAAGACATAGGTGTTCAGGAAATCTCTAGCAAGTATGTCTAAGTGTATCTCCTCATATCATCCCATGTGTCAAAAGAATGATGTTTCAAAAATTGTTGTAGCATTTCTTTGAAGAAACAAAACTAGGAATTGGATGACTGGTCCTTGTCTGTGCCATTCTCTGCTTTCCAGCAAGAGACAGTTTCCCTTTCCAACTTTAGATCGTTAATGGGTCAGCAAATTGGAAATAAAGTTGCTCTCCTTTACATCTTGCTAGATGTTCAACGGATGTCATTCAGACAGAAGTAAAACAAACACAACAGCTATACTCAGAATGTGTAACCTGTATAATGTATTTTTAAAAAAACACACAAAAAATGCCTGAAATAAGTCCAAATGAACTCACCTATGCCATTAAAATACATAGTTTGTGTCACAATACTCATAGATTGCAGAGTAATCAAAAACACATATAAAGGTCCCCAAACTTAAGTATTTGGTTAAATATATTCTTTTTTTAAAAAAGGAAAATCACTAAAAAGTATGTCTCATGATATTTTCAATACTCCTTCTCTCTCTTACACTCTTCTAGACTTTTCTGAAACTCCACTATATCTAAGCTCTTGCTCATGTCAACAGTACTATGTTTCAGCATAGGAGGGAGCTAATTGCTCCTGCAAACAAGTGTCATGAAGTGGGCTGAACGAACTGCCATCCAGAGGAACTGCACCGGTGACAGAAGCAGAACCTCATAGTTAACAGATTGCAGAACTGTTAATTTGAGACATGTAACTATTGCAATATTATCAATATGCCATGTTGTTCCACTGACACAAATTCTTTCAGAGAGACCACGTATGGCACAAAACTATAAATGCTCTGAATCAAAAGTTATTATTTATTAAAAAACTCCCAATGGAGCTTTGGAGTAGTCTCTGAAACCCACTTGATTTGGAAGAGATTTGGAGCAGTTCTATTTCCCCATAAAATGGGTCATATAATCTACTAGCTGACCTGGCTAGACATAACATGCCCATGTAACCAAGGCAAGGTAGTTTGCACTGAATCTGGCAACCTTCATTCTTCCTTCAAACTCCACAGCCACAGAATGCCAAATGTATATATGTTGGCAGAAGGGTTGAGAGCCAATACATCTCAGGGCCCCTGGGGAACAGTAGCAGCTAAGTATTGAGCCTGCTTGCATATAATGTGCTTTAGCTACTTTCCTTATCATAGAAACTACAGAAATAACTGAACACTTACTGTAGATTTATCTCTAGGGGAAAAAAAAAAAAGAGTATTGAAAAAGACAGAATAAAATCGATTTCAAGCCAAGCCAAATGGAATGAATTACTTTTTCTGGTTCATAAAATATCTTATGGTCTTTCCATAATCATACTCAGTAAGCAAGGGGACAATCCATAATTACCTTAGCACACTATATTGTTATTTCCATAGACTGTAACAGTTTCAGCTTGGAATAGTATATAAATTACAGAAAAGGTGTCTAGTGAGATCAAATATTCAGTTACAACTGCATTTGTTTTTTAACTGTGGTTTACATGAGCTGTTTTCTGCAGTGACTAACTCAAATCATAAGTCCAATCATTAAAGAGGAAAAAGTAACATGTTTCATGTGCAAACCCCCCCAAAATACTAATCTTCCTTTTGGAAACACAAACAGCATAAGTTACTGACTTACAAAGTGCCACCATTAACACATGCAAACCCCCCATAATACTGGATTAATAATACAGGTAATTAAATCAAATCATATGCAATTTCAAGTCTAATCCTTTATCTGCTGTAACTTTTACATGGTATTTCCAAAAGGTTAATGACTTGTGACAAAACTCTGTCAAAAGTTCTGAAATACTGAAGACAAGTTTACTCAGGTTTGGAACAAATGTAGAAATTCACAATTTCGTATGATTAGAAAAAAAGTTTTAAAATAATTAAAGCATGTGGCTTAGAAAAGTCTGAAACAATTAACATCAGCTCTGAGATTCCTGGTTCACCCACAACTCCCTAAATTCCAGATACCCGATTTCCTGAACTGTACCCTTCTAGAGACATCCATTAGCATCAGATGTCCACCGTGGATATGACAGAGCATCAGTCACGTAGAACAGAAAATGAGCAGAGTTGGTCTGTTTAAATTCCTGAGCTTTCAACAGTTACTGAAAAACACAGTAGCTCTTGTAGTGTTTTTCTAAGTGTTTCCAGGTTCCTCCCTGCAGTCTGGGTTCCTATCCCAGAAGTGAAGAATTCCTCTGGCCCCGAATTGTAGTCTGCAGTGAGCAGAATGTGGTGATGCTGTACTGAAGTTGTGGACTGGGGAACGTATGCTGCCTAGAAACCTATTTCAACCTCATCAGAAGATACCTCTGATGTATTTCCAAACAATATTTTTACATCATTCTCTGAAAAAAAGTTTTGTCAGGACATTTTAGTATCAGTTCTCCTCACAAGCACAAATGCCACGTAAGTCAGCAGGATCTGTATATTTAAATAGGTATCTCAGTATAGGTAGGTATCTCAGTTAATTTGCAAATTCTAGGCAATGTGTGTAGTCCTACTTATTGCAAGAAGAGTAAATGGAATCAATAACAACATAATGTTAAATATCTAGTCTCCTTGCTAAATAATCTTTCATATTACTAGCTAAAGCCTGGTACATGTTACTTACTGACTTCTCAAACCATTTAAGAGATGGTATTCCTAGGACACAAAAGGAAAAATCTCTCTGTGAATTTCAAGCTGAAAGAAAGGCTGAAGGAAAAGCCACCATGCCTGGTATAAATAATATGTATTCCTCTTCCCCGAGACATATAACTTCCATTGTTAAAGCTGATGAAATACAAAAACCAGACTCTTGAATAAGCAGTGAAAAAATGGTATATTATTCCTAGCTTCAGTAACCTAGAACAAATCAAATAAATATAGCAGACTTGGTAGATAAAGGGGCATAGAATTTTTAAATTAATACCCTTGGCAATTATTGTCTGTCACAATTACTCAACAGTGGTTATACTTGTATTGCATTATCTGTGAAATTTCTGAATAATGATACAGACTAGATGTAAAGTAGTTTGGGTCATGTATGTTTAATTGCACCCAGGTATAAAATAACTCTAAAAGGTATATCTGCCTACATGTTACTTTATTACAATTACTATTAATTCCCATTTATGCCAAATATTTACATAGTAATATGCAATATACTCTTTGAAAACAGCTCTACTCTGTAGACTACTAAGTCAGATCAGAACACTTTTATGTTTATTTCACAGATGATGAGTTTTTAGAAATTAAATCCAACTTCCTCGTTTGTGCTTTAATATAGTAGAGATTTGAAACGATACTCAGAAGCTACTCAAAACTGTCAGAAGAGGAAAGCCTTTTTGACTCTTGTGAACTTTAAGAAAAACCTAAGTGTTACTGCTGAAATTATAACTGGGTTGCATGCTAAGCACTATCTGCAATACTCTGGCAGCCAAGATTTTACAGAGGGTCAATTAAACTTGCAGTAAATAAGTTAGAAAATTTACCTTGGACTTCTGACTGAAGACTCATGTCCTGTAATCAAACTAAGAAACACATTTACCTTCAGCACTCCCTTTTATAAATTACAATGTAAATAAATAGTCACCTTATAAAAGAAACTGGTGCGTCCAACAGATCCAATTTTTCCTGTGTGGTTCATGAAACAAATGTTTCCTTCAGTAGCACCATAAAACTCACAGATCTTAACAGTACCAAATCTGTCTAAAAATTCCCTCCATACATCATTTCTCACTCCATTTCCAACTGCTAGTCGGACTTTGTGATTTTTTTCTCCTTCCCTCTGTTAAAAAAAAAAAAAAGTACCGATAACTGTATTTGATTGTTGCACAGATGGTGGCGAAAATGTACTTTCTTTAAATACATTAAGTATAAACAACCACAACAAAAAGAAAAATAACAATTAAGTTAAAGAAAGCTGGCATGGCTTGCCTACAGCTACAATGTAGCAAACTGCAGTCAAAAACCTATTATCTTGTTGACCAAGCAAATTATTTCCTGAATAATGGCTACATTAATTTACATAAACGCTTCCATATTTTAAAAGTTGTATCATCTCAGTCTGTTTCCACTCAGACGAATTAGAAAACTGGGAAGAACAGAGAAAGGCAGGAATTATTTCTGTCAAGGGATTAAAGTCACCAGATATTAATAGTTACTTTTTTGTGTCTTCAGAATGATTATATGAAACAATCAGATTTCACAAAATTGTACTATCTGTTCCTTCCCACACACTGGGTGTGAGTAATCTGCATTTCTTTCAGTATTAAGACTTGTGAATTTTGTTCAATGGTACTGGGAATACATTATTTCTTTGTGACCTTGGGTCTTTACTGTTGTCAACACCCGTGTTTTATTACAAGAAGCACAACAGTATGTATTCATCCAGTTCAGTGAGACTCTTTCAATTTTATGAATACATACCCAAACCTTGTGATTGCACAGAGCACCTTTAAAATACAATCAGATTTAAGTTGAAGTATCAGAAGGCAAAAGATCTGAATTACTGGTTCATTGTTTTTTTAATTTCACCTGTTTTAAAATAAGAGTCCCTTTTTAATCATTGCAAGTGGCAATACGGAATGCCCTAGAAGTGAGACAGCAGAAATATAGGTACGTTTTCTTACCATATACCTTTTGAACCACACAGCACTCTGGTACTGCAACACTGTCTGTTTATACTTCTATATATGTACGTATGTGTTGCAGCACCACCAAACTATCAAACTGCAACAAGGCTTTTACCGTCCCATACCAGCCCCCTCATGCCTCGCCACCACCGTCAGTCTCACACACGTCTCAATGGTTCATCTACTGTCTGTGCTGTTTCTTCATCCTCTTCAGGCCAGCCCACGCTGCTTCTTGCTTCTCTCCTACATCCAGGGCTCCTCTTCATCTGCTGCCTCTCTCCACCCAGTGTTCCTTCTCTTCCAGGCTCCTCAGTGCTATTTAGCTACTTAGTCCAAACAAGTCACAGCTGTACTTTATCCACATCAGCCAACCCACCACCCCAGAAGCAAGCCCACAACTGTATATTATCAATGTTAATTAACCCTCTACAGTTCCTCTATACATATGTTTACAAACACCTCTCTCTATACATAATTCCTTATATATGTATGTATATATACACATCTACATACATATGCTATAAAAAGAAAATAGTCCTTATTTTCTATTCTTCTCTTCTAGTTTCCCCTTGCTGATGCCACTGAGTTATTCAAATGTGTTGCCTCTGCTAAGATAAATAAAATAGCACAAGAAATTCTTTCACAGAAATCATTTGTTCCACAATGAACAGAAGAGACAAATATGTGTGTGTATATACACACAAATTAAGCGGATCTTTCATCAGAATAGGAACATTCAAAATCTCTAGAGACCAAGTTAATAAGCAGGTGAGTTTACTTCTATTATTTATACTTTAAGGAAAATAGAAAGCATTGATATCTGTTTGCTGAAAAGACACAAACTAGGATGAACTAGAAAACAGTGGCCTACATGGATTATGTTTTTTTTCCAAAAGGACAAATAAAGCATCATTTATAAGTGCAGTTACCTTCAATTCTTCATGTTATTTCCAAAAGGACAAATAAAGCATCATTTATAAGTGCAGTTACCTTCAATTCCTCATGTTATTTTGGATGGCTTATGTTACTGCAGCACGAAGTTGTTTCTCTAGTGGAAAGGATGCAGAGTAAACCTGACAGGTCAGCATTCTACTGTGGTCAATGCTAACACCTATCAACAACACAATGTATGACTATCAACAATTCCAAATGTATGACTATTTCACTTCAGGAAGTATTCTCTAAAGGCATTCAGCCCTTTTTCAAAAATACCAAGATGTATGATGTCATCAAGAACTGATCACAGAAACCAAATTTTCTTAGAAGAGAAGGCAGCAATTCACTTCTTCACAACTAAAGTAAATTTTCTGCTAGGCTGCATTGCTGCAGTTGCCATATTTGTGATTTAGCCAGCTCCACCGCAGCTGAACCCATCTGTTGATACACGACTCTCCCGGAAGAGTACTGCAGGGCTTTCTGCAGAAAAGGCATTAAAACTGTCATGCATTTAGCAGTCTTTCAACTGTAAGAATGGAAATTATTAATCTCCCAGCAATTTTAGTAAGTATGAAGAAAATTATTACAGTGAGGGAAACTTTAAACAGTGACAATTCACATTAGTTTTACATGTGAGTAAATTCATATAGCTATTTTTAACATATTTTTACCTAAACTTTTATATAATTAATATACATTAATTCATGCTAGCTTTTTGTGTAGCTAACTTTCAATGGAAACTGAACCACAGTAAATAAAACTGAGTTAGTAATTTTAACATCTTTTTCATGACTGTATCTATATATTCATCATATGTATTACTGTCCAGATCACTGCTAGAGTACAACTCTAGGGCAGGCATGTTGGTATCCATGCACACTGTGGCTAAAAACTTATGCAGTAAATAAAGTGCAATAAATAAGAGAAGGGAAGGAAAAGGGATGATAATTCCAACAAATTCTAGAAACATGGTCGAGTGATGCACACTTAGGGTGTTCTAATGTATGAAAATCGAAATAAATTAAAATATGCAGGAACTTATGCTTTAAACAGACTAGAGCATCAAACAGTCATGTTTTGAATTTCTGCCATATTCAGATGGCATTTCATCAACTAGCTTCCCTTCAGTAGACAGAATTATAGGAGTAGGAGGAATTCCAAAGAGCCACCTAGTACACATCTCTTCTGGGACATGAGCTCTGCTATCCCTGTGCCATTCTTGACACCTGAACAAGCAGTGGCATGTAAGCCAGTTACCCTGCAACAGTTGGTATTCAGCAACTGTCTGCATGCCTATTAGCCTGCTGCAACAGCACAGTACCTAGTTAACACTTCCTTCACTAAAAGCTGTATTTACTCACAATACCTCATTTATGAAGGACTCGGTGCATTGCCCTGGTCAACTACCACAAATAAGTTCAAATAATGTGATAATCTGCTCATGACTTGTGTTTCTGAATGTGATTAATACTTCTCTACAGATAATTAGGAAGACAGATTTTAGAATAACAGAATGTTAGAACATCTCTCCAAGGCTTTTAAAAATGTCTATCCATTTATTTTCCTGCATTGTGATTTTCCTTTCTTACAGAGTGATTCTGAAATTAAATGGGGATTCAGTCTATATCCACTTATTTCTAACAGTAAAGGTGAAACATTTTTTACAATGCCTTTTTGGATAATTAATAAGCAAGAACTGTTCTCACCTTACACCTGGTCTTTTCTTCACATCATTCTGCTAAGATCTTTGAACCATATACCAAATACCTGCATACACCATAAATCAACTTCTGACACACTACTTCTCCATTTTGAGTCCTTGTTTCATTTGTATAGTAATTAATTGACAAGTCAGGATCTGCCTTATTACACTGAATACCACATACCTGGGATTTTTCATCTCCCAGTCTTTGCTCCTTAAGTGTTCTTTGTAAACTATGTGGAATATCTACATGATTAAGTTGTTGATAAAAGATATGCCTTTTAAAGTGCTATCAACAGTATATTAATTGGTGTGGGAAGGATGCATGACTGCAGCTATATAAAAATGTACTTAGCAGTTGCTTGAAAAGAATATGAGAAAACAGGCTCATTGTCCTACTTTTACTGTTTCTGCAGCAGGAAAAGCCAAATGGAAAGAAGCAAAGGCAACTTCAAGCAAAGGAGGCATGAAATGTCTCCTGTATTATGGCCTTGATGAAACTAAAAGCAATTTCAGGAACTGAAAAATGCAAAGATCTGTTAAATATAAAATATGATGGACAGACCACACAGGATTTACATTCATCTTCTTACAAGGCATGCATGTAACAACACATTCACCAGTCTGTACTGACACATTAGCCCTGAAAAAAGGGGCATCAGGTACTTAGTAGAGAGACAATGAGAGAAATCTTATGCCATTACAATGACAGATGTAATAAATTCCTCAAGATGCATGCTTATATTCACTTTTCAGTAACGCTTAATTACAAATTGCAACTAGATTTTTTGAGCAAAATACATACAAATTTAAAACAAGTAAAAGAAAACAGGAAGTGTACTGAAGAGATGCACCATAAGAAAGGAACAAGAATTCTAGAAAAAGGACACATCCTTCCAGTTCAGGAACTGGTTGTTTGCTATTTAGTATAGCTCAATCTCACTACACTTTCATTCATCAATTTCCTGATAATCCAACAGGATTAGATTCTAACAGGAGTTTTCTTCTATTAGCTCTTCTAATAAGAAATGTTTTCTTTTATCTGTACTTCTATTTCCTCAGAAAATATCTACCAAGAAAAAAAGTCACTTTTGTCTGTGTTCCACCAAGTAATTACAAAGTAGATCGTTGTATTTTTGGAGATTGCCCCAGGAGCCCCCAAGTCAAAACAAATTACACAAAACTTCCTAAAGGTCAATTCAGAGAATTAAAGCACACACAGATTATTTCTTGTGCTTTGTACAAAGCTTCCCTTTTTAAAAGTATGACTGTGATTTCTAGGCTTCACTATCAGGACATTTTCTGCATGACTCCATTAGCTTAATTCAAAAGATGAGTACCTAGGAAAAGAAGCTGGTAAGAAGGAAACTGGTCAAGTTATATAACCCCTTAAAGACTCAGAACAGTCTTAAGCCACCATGCTTGAACCAGTGGCAGACCTTGCAACTGGCTTTCAGTGCTGTTTTGGATACGGAAAACCACTGCTTCCTAAGGCCAAAGGAACTCTACAAACATTACGGAAGACTTTTCCAGGAAGAAAATCTGAATATGTTTACCATTATTAGGGGGAAGAATGAGAAAACAGGCACAGAATCATTGTGTGGATGGAGTCCAAGAGAGGTATGCCAGCACATGTAAATATCACAATGCAGTAGTCAAAATGGATGGGATTACAATCTGCTTTTAAACTCACTTTTAAAAAATAATACTACTGTTGTAGTCATGACAGTTTAAAGCACTAAGTTGTTGTAATACGTAGTACATTTTTTATTAGATCAATCGATAGAGTCTGGAGGGAAAACATACAAGCTTCCAAATCCCAGGTCCATTTCTAAGCTTCATTTCAGATGTGCTGACTATGTTCTTAGTCTAAAATTTCTATTTTCTCTAACTGCATGTACAAACAGTGTTCAATTCTCCTTTTAGGTACTGCTAATACTGTAGTAACAACTTGAATTAAGAATGATGTCTGCTTACAACATACACAAGTGGTTGCATATATTTTTTTTAAAAAACACAGGTTACTGTAATAAATAAATGGCAAAATCACACACACCCCCCCCAATAAAATTGTAATGACATGTAGAAATTACTCAGATATTTCAAATGGGAGGTGCAGATGTGGTTGTCTGTGACACATTACTGNNNTGGAGTATTTAATAAAATGTTTATGTTGAAAACCTGCTAGGGGCTTGACAAATTTCCACTCCGCATTTTAATGATAAAGAGAAAGAAACTGAATATAAATTGAGCTAAACTTTAATAGGGAATAAAATGTGATGTCAAGTAAAACCTGCATTGTAGAGAAGTGCCTGATGACTCATTTTCCTTTCTTACCTTACTATCAAATTCCCTTCCTTCAAAGAAACTGTTTCTAGGCAGGAGACTATCCAACATATATAGACCCCATTTTTATACCCCTTCCCACAGACCTTGAGGCAACAGCTGGGAAATAAGTGTTCATTCTCTTTGCCTACCCCAGCAGCACTGACTTCCTCGTTGTCTCCTTCTAAATTACTACTGTTATGACACGGAAGAGTTTTAATAAAATAAATCCTTAAGCATCTTTTCTAAAGTCACTTCAGAGAGCTTAATCCCACCGAAAGCAACCTTGGCCAAACTACATCTAATAGAGATTGGCTTTCTTCAGCTTAATGGAAAAAAAAATGCTGATATACATGGTCTTATACACTTGAGGTAACCCTAATGAAATAGGAAACGTTACTGATGCCAAAGGATAACATTGGCTCCATACCAATTGAAAGAATATTTCTAAGCAATGATATAATTAGTTGTGAAATACACTTTGAATACAAGTAGAAGTGAACTCTGGAATACAGAGCTTATCAACTTCATGCAAAGTATCATAAATCATACAGTTAATGTCATAATGTATGACAGCTTACGAGAGTACAATACAGGACCTAATGAACAATAAAACTGATTTCTAGCTTCTGTCTGTAAACCACTTCAGGATTCAGGTCTCCTTTACAGAAAAGCAGGAAAGAGATGCTGCATTATCATTAATACCTTTCCAAAAGCTTCAGGATGCAATGTATTATTTAAATAGCTCATTACCTCAAATTTGAAATAAATCTCTAAGTGCTTTAGGAACATTTTGTATACACTTTAAATGCTAGATTTTGAATGCGTTGCAACCCTCTAAGGAAAATACATCCACAGAGAAGTAGCGAAGCACTTCCAAGGCCTTTGTTTAGAGGCAATATAGGGAGCTTTGCTATGCCACACTTCTGAAATTTCATAGAACACGTCAATAGACATTTTTGAGCAATGGCAGCCAGAAAGACCAAGTTACTAATTTACTGAATGTTCTCTTTCACTGGTGTAGTCATGCTAGTATCTTAGAGCAGGATCCATTTTGTAGCTACTGATAGCTACTAGCCATCAATGCTGGCTCTTCTACTTTCACTATCATCAAAAGACTGCAGAAAAAAGAGCTTGAAAGAGGGCAGGGAGAAGGACTACTCACTTATTTAGGAGCCCAGCAAAATCTATGAACATCACATAATGCAAGGTCTTTCTACTTAAGGAAAAAAGACAACTTCCCTTTCTAACAAATGTTCTTTCCAGACAACAATTCTAAACCAAACTGGACTACAGAACAAGTTTCAGAAAAATTCTATTGCAAAAGTCTTCCAGAGCTGTTGCGGATGTGAACGGGAGGCAGAAAGATCACACAACAGAAAACTAGTAAGGAAAGCTAAGCCAAGAGTCTATATGCTACCATAGAGACTTACCAAAAGTTCTGTTCAAAATCTATAAAATAAGGTCACACTGTGGCCTCCAACTATTAGAAATACACCATTTATTTCAAGTTTAGTGTTAAAGAAACAAATGAAGCACTTATGAATGTAGATTAAAACCATAGCAATTATCTTTAGATGGGCTTTTTAGTACTCCAACCTTGAGAACACTGCCCACATAGTATCTTCACAGAGCTTTAAACCTGTATTAGCCATATCCTTCTCATGCTGCCAGTATATATAGTACTTCTAAGTTAATGAAATCTAAAAAGAGATAACAACTTGGCAAATTATTTCACCTACTTGAAAAATAATAATGGATTCCATAACATATTTAAAATCCTTCCACTTCTTCATGCAAACGTGTTTCTCTTCCAGTCTTAACGTGACAAATACTATTTTTCTTCAAGTACCTAGCTGTCAAACTGATTAATTTCATAATTTTCATTTTTCTTGATAAGGTATATTAGGTTTCTGTTTAGCCAGCTAGCAAAGAAAACCCCAAAACAAAAATAACCTCATAGCCTCACACAGCAAAGAGTTTAGACCTATCAGCTCCTAGAAAGTATGCATGTAAATTAATAAATAGAATAGTTACATAGTTTATGAATAGTTAATGATAGTATAAATAACTTTAGTT
>JAVJGI010000057.1:50486539-50500208 GCA_035590275.1 Ibycter americanus
CTTAAATAATATAATTTTCAAAATTGAATGCATGTCTTCCTCCAAAACAAAAACAAAGTCACTCATACAGAAATTTGAAATAACAGATAAAGATATGTTACTGATACGGTTTTGAACTCCATATTTGCTGATGACGAGAAATAAACAATGCAACAAAACAGACAAGATGCTGAAGTCTGATATGATCATGGAAAGTACCTAAGGAGAAACAAAAAACATGGAAGAAAGGTTAACAGTGGAAAAGATGACTAAAGGCTTTGAACTGTGAAGCAGATGAAAGTGTATGGAAAAATACCTGGCTCTCCCATCTGTTTCTATTCTTACTACAATAACCTTACAGATCTTGAATTTTGGCAGGTCACCTAGACCTTATTGATGCATACAGAGCACATTACTTCTAGTCCTGAGATAAAACTCCTCCTGTTTTTGAATCCAAATTACAAAGCATAGGGTGGGGAGGGGCCCCCAGAAGTCATCTAATATATCATCACTTTAAAAGAAATTCAACTGTAAATAAGGTATTCCTGATATTTATCTCACCAACAAGAACAGCTTATGAGAACAACATACGTGACCAGTCCTTGTGACCATATGAGGATACATTAAATCCTATGAATGCCCATCATGACTGAATGGCTGCTTTTTTGAGTCACAGTATGATGTTCTCCAGTAAGTCTGTAACAAGGTATTGGAAATACCCTGGGTAGAAGCTTAGGGCACATTTCAGCTACATTTTTTTTAAAAGCTTCCAACACCATGTATTTCACAGCCTCCTCAGCAGCCTGTTGGTTTCTGTTAGTGTGTGAAAGTGCAGCTGCCTTGTTCACTTCTCTCACTTTTAAAGTATTGTTTGGTTCAGTATTCAGGCATTAGGAGCTCTTCACCCAGACATACCTGCTATGCTTGCTGCTGCTCTGCTGCTCATGAAAGTATGTGCTCATACTCTGGCTTCACAGGGCCAGGGGACAATGAAGGGAGACCCATGTGCAAACGCAGTCCTTTTGAAGCAGATCTTCGCTGTTCTGTGGACATCTAATCTAGGTGCAGCTTGATGCACCCAGGTTTGGAAAGGTTTATCATTACTAGGAAGAGGTAGGCACTTTCAGAGGCAGCTTACATGCTTAACTGAATGGGTGATATGTGCTGTTACCAGAGGTCATCAAAATTACCTTTTAGCATTTTTAGTTGTATCTTCATGGATAAATGCAAACATAGCTGAATTCCTTTCTCTGTGGTCTGAGCTGTTCTGGAAGCAATGTAACCACGTTAGCCTTGCAGAAAAAGCAAGCTCTTGTGTTTGTCAAGTTATCTTGGCCACCATGCTTTGTCATCGAAGTAACCTCAATGGTTTTGCGGTTGGATCTTGCTTTACATGGCTAGCTGGAGAATGAACAGTCTTGGTCTGTTTGTACCTACTCTGGAAAACATGTCCTTTGATTTGATCACTCTAAACAATAAACCCTCCTCTTCAAAAAGTTGCTGATCAGTTATTTTCCTTTTTGTATAGGTACAATTCATTCCTTCTTGCATTTGGTTCTTTACATGTTTTCCATCTTATTTCTTCCTATTTACCAAGATTATTTTGCAATCCACTTGCACTGGTAGCTAAACAAGTACTGGTAGCTCCACCGTTGATGAACAGAAATTTATTAGTATATCTTTTGTTCCTTAAACCAGAGATTAAATAACAATTTTGAACAGAACTGGAAATAATAATAAAAAAAATAATTTATTTTCTGGGGCATTTAGCATAGACACTTTTAGATGGAATGAGGAGGAACATAATTTGCTGCCTGTAAATACGTGCAAGTGACTAAGCTACTGACTTTTAATTGTGCAGCCAGGGATGGAATTGTTGTCCTGTGCTTGTAATTATTTTAACTTTTTCTGAAGAATGAATGTTGAAAAGTGGTTGAATATAGAGAGTAAGAGGGTGAGGAAGAAAGGAGGAAGTAACAGACAGACAGTGTTCTGTAATATATATCTGTAGTAAGATTAACACCAGATAGGTGACCAGACTTTTCTCTGAGCTTTTAGGGACTCTAATATTATGCTTATTACTACAAAAGAATAGTGTTAAAGGAGTTTTTAAGATCATCAGTGTCCTGGGCTGCATTAGAAGGAGTGTTGCTAGCAGGTCAAGGGAGGTGATCCTTCCCCTTTCCTCAGAGCCAATGAGGCCACACCTGCAGTACTGTGTCCAGTTCTAGGCTCTCCAGTACAAGAAGACATGGAAATACTGGAGAGAGTTCAGTGCAACACAAAGGTCATTATGAGACTGGAGCATCTCTCATAGGAGGAAAGGCTGAATGAGCTGGGTCTGTTTAGCCTAGAGAAGAAAAGGCTCAAGGGGCATCTCATCACTGTGTACAAAATAACTGAAGTCAGGGTGCAAAGAAGGTGGAGCCAGGCTATTTCCAGTGGTACTTAGTGACAGGACAAGAGGCAATGGGCACAAACTGAAAAACAGGAGGTTCCTCCTGAACATCAGGAAAATGTTTAATGTGAGGGTGACCAAGCACTGTTTCAGGTTGCCCAGAGAGGTGTGGAGTCTCCCTCCTTGGAAATACTCCAAAGCCATCTGGGCAACTGGTTCTAGGTGTCTCTGCTGGAATAGAGGGGTTGGAACAGAAGACCTCCACAGGTCCCTTCCAACCTAAACCATTCTGTGACTAAAAATCAGACTACTGCTGTTTTTTAAAACTCTTGTGTGCTGAAACGCTAGAGAGCAAATACCAGTAATGTTCAGAAACGCTACCATCTTGTGGGGCCTGAAATGACCAACTATACCGATAGCACTCATAGTCAGCTCTTCACCCACATAGTATATAATTACATATAGTGTCTATATACTTCCTAAAATAAGCTTTCAAGTTACTTTGTGATTCCTTAGTACTATTGTAGTAATTTCTGTCAGTAGATTAGGTTGTCTTGGTTTTGAAATGAAATACCTTTTAATTATTTGCAACAAATTATTATAAAAGATTATAGATGATCTATGGCTTAGTGGCATATAAAATATTTGTTTATGAAACAAAAGGCTGTTTTGAAGGGGTTTATGGTCACTGAAAGACCCTCAAAGGAGAATAAAAAGGTTCTTTGCTGTTGAAAGCTTACAATTGATGTGCTCCTTTTAAGGTTATGATAATACGAATGTAGGGACTTCACAGCACCTTTATGTCTTTTATAATGCTTGGTAAAGACTTTGTCCCAATTGATTTTATACTTCCACTAGCATGCCTTGGTATCATATGACATCTAACCTTCCTAAGTATCACTCTTCCTGGCACCAGCTATTATGCCTTTATCTGTTTGCATTATTGTTCTCAGTTACTGGAGATATTTTCTTTATTTCATTAGAGAAGAGAAATTGAAAATATATTTTATAAAAAATGTATATACTTTAGGGCTATTGATTACAATGTATAGAAAATTAAGCCAAAAGCTTCTAATATTACAGCTAAATATGATTTATAGTTAATGTAAAATTATTGTGCTGGCAATTTCTTTCACTTGATTTAATGTGCAGCATAGTTTATTGAAACCAGTATGCTATATTAGATGTATTTATCATTTAAGTTCTCTATTATATCTACAAAACTGTTACATTAGAAGTTTTTTCTATAGCTTCATAAACACAAAATGATGCCTACTTTCTAAAAATGACTGTGGGCTGTAGATCTTGAAGTATTTTTCTTGAGGTTAGTAAATGATGATGGCAAGTTTATATGAATAATGTAACAAATATTATTGTTCTTTTAAAATCAGGCTACAAATAAGTGACAGGTCTTCAGGTATCTCTCTGTGAAACATTTCTTTGATATGTTGTATGAATACTTCCAGCTGTATTTTATGCTTATGGTCAATTCTAGTATGTAATTTTTCACCGGTTGGCATATGTACAAATGAATAATCTACTGACTTTTAATTGTGCAGCCAGGGATAGAATTGTTGTCTTGTGCTCTTCTTTATTGTAACTTTTTCTGAAGAAGGTATGCTGGGAAGGAATTGAATGTAGAGAGTAAAAGAGGGAGAAAGGAGGAAATACCAGGACAGGCAGACAGTGTTCTGTAGTACATCACCATAACAAAAATAAAGCAAGGTAGGTGACCCGACTTTTGCCTGAGTTTTTTGGAGCTCTCTAAATGTTGCAAACTTAATTGACTGTATTGGTATCAGCAGTTATTAGGGATAGTCCTCTTAAAGCTTAATGGTATATGTGTTTAGGGAGTGCATGTGTATGTATTTGTAGAAAACCTTAGAGGATAGGAAAAATACAAATATTTTGTTTACAATGGCAAGTTCAGAGCTCTCTCAATACCATGTCATGATCTGAAGATTGTTGATCTTTTGGAAGTAAGGTGTCAGCTTATAAGATGAGCTCTAGATGAACCCTATTGTTTCATGTGCTAGCAGACCAAGGAAGAAGTAGTTGGAGGAGCCACTATCTTCAAGAGTCATGAGTAACTGATCCGTTCCTTTCTTGACACTAGGATGCGCCGAAATTGAGAGCGCTTAACAAGCTAGAAGAAGTTCATTGCCTCAGTCAAAGGAGATTTTTGGGTGATCAACAGTCACATATTGAATTCAGACCACTGGAATTCCTTGGGCCCTCCTCAGACCCATACTGTGCTCAGTATTCTTCCTGGCACACAAATGGCCAATTCTTAAGAGTAAGAACTTGGGAGACAACTTTTTTCATGGAGCTCTGCTTATCTCACTCCAAGTTCAGAAACCTTATGTCTCTTGGAAGGTGTCAGTGTGCCATAGGTGTATGAGGTATGCCAGATTTAGTATGCTGTCCAGTTCTGTATACTTGTCTTATTTACCAGCTTCTACATCTCAAGCAGCCCATTTCCAGTAGCTGTGTTAGGTCTTCTCACACACACTTCTTCTAACGTGGAATGGCAGAGGCACCATGATGGATCTTGAGAGATATACTGAGTTGTCAAGGGTTACAGGCCTTTATGATCATAACTGAGTTTGTTAGTCAAATTGTTTCTTATGAGCTTTTGTGGTGTGCGGCTGGCTTCTCTTCTGTCCTTCTGTGCTAGACCAATAGTGTTTTGGTCAGTTATCGTGTTTCAATGCATTATGGTAGCAGCAACAGTATTAGCAGTGGTAGTAATAGCACATACTGAACACCAAGAAAAAATGTCTCATGTTTGGGAAAAAGCTAACCATGCAAGTCTGTAACATGGGCTCCAGCTGGGGCAAGAATTAGCTTAATACGATAGCTATTTTATTCATCCAGACAAAAGATCATGTGAATTCAGGGAAATATACAGTAGAGAGGTTTTCCCTCACGTTAAGCGTGAATTTGACTTTTAAATGTAATCAGATACGTACAGTCAAGGAAAGTACATCCAACAGGTGTGCTAATATTATAGTCTCTGATATGCTTCTGCCTGCAAAACTTTGTAGCACCTTTTAACAGGTTCTAGGTGTTCACTTCCAGCAAAAATCTGGAAGTTATAGTCATTTATGTCCTGCTTTTGTGAGAACTCTATTTCAGGAATATGAGAATTGGTAAGTAAAGGAAAAGGTCATGTGCAGGGATGAACTCTTGCAAATAGTTTTATCTGTGTTAGTCCTGGTGTAAGTTGTGAAAAATAATGACCACTAAATATTACAACTGTACTTTGACACTGAATGTTTATTTTCCATAAAAATCTGAAACTGAGCATCACATAAAATATTGTCATTAAATATTACATAATATAAGTAACAAATATTGAACTGAAGTCTACATGCAGTGCTTGTGCAGTATTGTGCTTATGTTTGTGACTTCCCATTTTATACTTTATTAACGCCTATGACATTCATCAAATCATTTATGTATTCTAAAAGCAGAATCAGTATTAAGATCTAAAGGAATAAAATATTCAGCTAAGTTAAGATACTGGTAGCTTAGACAAAAATAATTTGAATCAGAGAGAAACATAAAATAACAATTAGCATGTGTGAGCCCTGGAAGTAATGTGAGCAAATGCAGTGCAGTTTAGACAATGCACATAACTATTGTGTCTCTGTCTTATGAAGGGACAAATTTTATCACAGTAAGACTTATTTGACTATTTTATAATTTTAGAACAAATATTGCGTACTGGCTTTTGTTGAAATAATAGCAGGAGTATATTTGAAATATACTTTCTGTATTGTAATTTTATTTGATGCTTTATATATGTATTTCACTGGGAGTCACATTCTTGTATAAATCTCTTGTCAAAGGAATATAGGAATGTGTGGGTTCATGCATGAAATACAAAGGTTCAGGTATAATTTCTGGATTAAATCCTTCATTCACCAGATGCATTTTCTGATGCTTGAAAGTTGCATTAGTTTGCATAACACCCTAAAAAAGAAAGAATTCAAGTAAAGTGCAATATTCCATTTCAGCCTATATCAGTGAAAATATGATGTGATTACTGAATAAAATGGACCATATAATTTTACTATAGAATGTCTTTCATTAGACAGAATGATCTGATTCACAGGTGCAGTGAAATCTAAATCTAAATGCAGCTTTTACTTCTTATTTGTTTCTTTATCAAAGCCATATGCAAGCTTGCAAGTTTCTGTTTCAAAATAAGATTTTTCTTTAACTTTCATTACTGCAGCTGATCACAAAATCTGTAGGTTGTAGGACACTTGGTGATGCTCTGCCGAGAGCTGGCTTATTTTATGGCACTGGCTCTCTGGTTTCCAACAGCTAAACTTAATTTAAGACATTAAAACCAAAAATGTTAAATGCTTTCCTGATAAGTAGTTGCTGAATAGCAGTTATTCAAATGCCAATTCATTAATAAGTTGGTCTGCACGTAAAAGTCAGTATATGAGAGCAAAAGTGGTATATATAAAATGATCTTATTTAAAATGTGGCTCACATTAAGGGAAAAGTTTAAAACACACCATTCTCAAGCATTGTTATATCTTGTATGGTGTTTTCAATGTAGCCAACATTTTCTTTTAGTTCTCATGCTGAAACAGGCCACATCTTAGTTCTTATTTTCCTCTATTGATCCGTAACATGCGTGATATCTTCCTCATGCTGCTACTCCATTTCCACAACTCCCACATCGTTTAGTCTTTGGCTTCTGAGCTGAGACTGCTAGTAAGTTTGCTGGTTCATGCTCTCTTTTGGCAACAGTTATGATAGGAACCACACTTAGACCACCAAGTCATTTCACACAAACACTGAATAGCTGCCAGATGGTAATAATGTTCAATCACTACCAAGTGGGATCGTGTCATTGGCAATTATTTAAAAACTTGCAATGGTAAGATTAAAAGCTTAATAAAGACAGGTATTAAATATTTGAAATGTGTATTATGAATATAGATTTTCTGTTTAAGTGATCCCCGATGTTATTTTAATAAACTCAGATTTTTCTACATGGAAGTACAAGTTTTGGAAAAAAAAATCCCCCAAAACCCCCAACAACAAACCAACCAAAAACCAAACCAAGAAAACCCGAAGAAAACAGAGCACAGATAATGCAAAACTGAATTCACTTCCTGGATGTTCTTAGAAAACTTTTCCTGTTGTTTTTCTGCAAGAAATAAATGAAGTTAGCAAAAGTCAAGTGAAAAACTACTATCTCAAAGCCTCAGGGTACCCTAGTTCTTTGCATCGTTGTCCCTGGGCCTCTGGGCACCTAGAGTC
The DNA here is from genome assembly GCA_035590275.1 of Ibycter americanus. Lineage (NCBI taxonomy): Eukaryota > Metazoa > Chordata > Aves > Falconiformes > Falconidae > Ibycter > Ibycter americanus. The sequence continues at coordinate 50,494,206 of JAVJGI010000057.1, forward strand.
TAGTCAGGGACGTTGAGAAGAACAACTCTCAGTCTGTATGGTTTTCACAAAACCAGTCAACCATAGTTGCAAGTGAAATTAGAAAGAGCCTGCATATGGACTGCTGAAAAATTTTCAAGACTGATTTTGTCTTAAATCCAATTTTGTATGAGAATTTTGGGCTTTTGTTTGTCACTCTTGATTAGGAAGAACTCTTTCTCAGGACACATCTTTTTTTTCAGAAAGGACTTAATTTTCTGTCAACTCAGAAAATAGCGAGTTCAGCATTCAACCTTTTGTCCTCCCCTAAGATGTTTTTTAAAGTAACAACATGGGTTTTATAATTTGATTTTTTTATAAAATCGGTTTTATCTACTTTAATGAGAATTTACACATATGTAAATATTCATTAATTAGTACTGATAGTATCTTTGGTAGTAAGCTTCTTCAATTAGCTAAAAAAAGCTTTAGTCAGAGAACACATAAATGCAAACAAGTTTAATCAGTTCCACATACACAGACCCTAGAGGTCCATATAGATTTTCTCCATCTAGTGGAACCATAAAAAAGGTCTGTTCCAAAGGTTTTTCCCAGAAGAGGGCGCTCCTGTCCTAAGGCATCACAGATAGTATAACCAATGCTAACTGCATATGAAGGTACATTTACTTGGTACAGTAATGTATTAGTGAAAAATATTTTCCGCAATTCTTTAAACTCTCTTAAAAATTGCAGTTCTCTCTAAATGTATAAATTCTTTTTCTCATCTTCTTCTCCAGTCTTACTCACCCTGTTATGTTCTCATCTTGTTCTCCGTCAAATTTTTGCCTTTCCAACAGTTTGTCAATATTTAGGGAGAGGCAAAGCTGCTGAATGCCCCTCAGCACCCCCTAACAGCAGAAAGCTGTCAGCTACAAACTTTCAGAAGATCTAATGCGGGGCCCTTTCCTGCTCTTTGCAGTTCATGCTCTCGTGTCCTGTTGCAGAAGGTCATCCTGTGGGGAGTACACAAGGGGTGTAATTGTTGCACTTTTCAGGTGCAAATTTAGAAAGAATTGTGTCCCAGTTCTGCTTTTATACTCTAAAGCATGAGGGTACATTTCAGTTCTCGGATTATGAGATCTTCACTGTAAAGTATCTTACTGTCTGTTGCAAAGAACTAGATATTCCTTTGATGCTTTGTCAGTAATAGTGAATAACAGTCACTTCAAACATATTAGGAAAAGGTTTTAAATGGATGATGTCATCCTTTTGTAAGACGACACTGTTATGCATAATATTACCCATGTGTGTCTGCCTAGTCTTCCATTGGCTAGAAGAATACATTAGTTAAAGATGAAGAGCTTTGAAATAAAATCAAAGTTATTAATCACATCTAGGATTTTTAGGTACAAATGGATCCTTAAAGAAAAACATAAGTTTAATTCATCAAATACTTGCTTCAATTCATAATAATAACAGCAATTCAAAGTAGTATTACCTTTTGTGTTTCAATTATTGAAACTGTTTGTAAATTAATTCCTGCATTCCATGATTTTAAAGACCAATTTTCAAGTCAGACAGAAGATAAATACAAGTAAGAGACAACTGATTATCTTACCATGATTCTCACAAAGCGTTGTTGGGCGTAACTTGGAAGGAAGTCCACGACATGCTTGTAAAGTCTCTTTCCATTAAAGGGTTGGTCAGGTTTAAGCACAACAGTTGCCATCCCTGTTCTTCTTTCATAGTCTAAAAAAAGATGAAAAATATTGACAAGTGAGAACATATGTGAGTCTTCTATGACATTTGGAAGTATCTAGTATGGGTCAGAGCAAATATTTTGATGTTGTGAAATATCTGTTTTATCCTGTCAGACATCATTGAGTGTGAGATACACGGAAGTTACTGTCTATGGTTTTATTCAATTAAAAAAACATCACAAACCTCTTTTTATTAGGAATTCTGTATGGCTGGTAGTTGGCTGCTAGGTTTTCTTCCTGCCTTGCCCAGTCTTAACATCAGTAACATAGTGGCCTAATGAAATCAATATGACCATTAGTTCAATAAAAAGCTGAATGTACTTCCACAAAACTGGTGCAAAAGATGGACATAGTCATGTATGAGACTGTACTTAGTCTATATCATCTAGTTGCTATTGTACATTGTATGAGCAGTGCTGAGTGCTTCCGACTCTATCCCACAAGCAGATTAGTGACAAATAGGGGAAATGCCTCTTAGTACATGACAAGCAGCAAATTGTGTTTGATGTGAAAATAGAAACAAAACCCTTTTAAAGAAGATGTAACAAACATAGTCCCTGCTTTCTCTTTATTCAAACACAAGTAAAAATTCCAAATGGAGAGAACATGTACATTAGAAGAAATGAACTGCCATAGTTAAATCTGCCCAGAATGAAAGAGCAGCTTTGAGGTGTGGTCAAGGCACAGGAGAGATACTTAAGAGTTGTTTAATTGGTAATATACTATAAAGTTTGTTTTGGCAATATTTGAAAGTGAAGTTCATTCAGAAATGTGAAAGACTGTGCTATCTAGATTTTATTTACTCTACAACCAGGAATTAATGTGATTCCTAAGCTCTTGAGGTTTTATTTTGATGTACTGCCATTTATTTTGATTAACTGCCATAGCATTTGGTAGCAATAGCCCTTTGAGGAGTTCTTGTCATCTCCAAGTGTAGATGAAAATGAGACAAGCTTTCCAAGTTAGGTTGCAGTTTTATTTGCATGCACCTGAGGATGCCATGTCTCTCAAATGAACATACTGGCATTTGACAGCCACTTGCTGATCAACCATTCAGAATCTGCCCTTTTGTTCATTTTATTTTCATTCTATCCATTGTGTTTCCCATCTCTCAGTGCTAAGTGAGAGCTTGTCTCTTGATAGCTGCTTCTTCATGTGACTAGTTTCTTTTAATACTAGACTTCGTTTGCCTTAATCCAAAGGAAACATAGAACAGCTATTCAGCACCACAAGGTTTACCATCTTCAACATTTTCATTTAGTGGATGCATCTTCTCAGCAATTTTCCACCTCATCTTGTAATTTAGTTGCCTACAGTTTTTCAGCATGGTATTGTATAATTTTATAAAGCAATTATTGTATACTTTTATGTGATTGGCAACATTCCAATTATGAAAAAATATGTGTCTTCTAGGACTGTACTTACAGGACAGTCACAGGTGTTTTCAGACATGTCATCTTTTAATATGGCCCCTGTTCTACCATTTTTCATATGCAAGCCTGTAGCTTAAGAGAAGTCCTCTGTAGTTTGTAACTTTGTACTTCTTATGTCTGTGTTACAAGTTTTAATTCATCTCAGTGTTTCTGCCATTCATCACAAGATTTCAGTATGTCGTGTTTATTAAATACAGCATCTTATTGAAACTGAAATTTCAAAGCACTGTAGGAAAGCCTATATTGACAAGTTGACACCATTTATTTCCTTACATAGAAGTATGCATTCTGTTGCAAAACCAGAAAGGATAGAGTAGGAAATTACTATTTTATTTTTATATTCTCAAAGAATAGGGGATGTCTTACTTTTTATGCTGTAAACTAACTTCTTGGACAAAATCCATCATACCAATGATCTCTGCAACTTCTACAGTAGCAACGTTTTTTCCTTTCCACCTGTTGAAAATATTTTAAAAAATAAAGTAGATATTAGCTAACAAATTTTTATTCTATACTTGGCTCTGTGTGGAACCCTACTTTTAATGTGGACTACTGTTATTCTTAACTGCAGAGTGTACACAGATAAATCCTTTTCTGATTTAGTGCCATGTCATTTTACATCCCAAACTTAAAAGAAACTGAAGTGCTGTCTGACTCAAATTTGAAAAATGCTACTGTGTTGGTGTGTACTTTGGTTGACTTTGATTGCAGGCCTTAATGTTTCTTTTAAAGCAAAACTGATATTCACCAGTTCCAAGTCTGACCTGTGTAATCCAGTCCTGGATATGTGTGATTTCTTTCAAGCTCACTGGATTTACTGTTAAGTCTGTACAATACCCAAAAGTGTCTCCCACCTGGTCACTGAAGTAGAGGATGACATCCTCATCCATCACTAGGAGGTCTCCTGTGTTAAAATACAGGTCTTCTTTCACAAACACATTATGCAGGAGGTTTTTTTTCTGAGGCTTTGTTATTTCCCATGTATCCAGAAAATGGGGCATCCTGAGTAACTTGCACAACTAGAAGACCAGGTTTACCTGCAGGGCATGAAAAGGAGATGCAAAACCCCGTATTTACAGTGAGGTATTTAGAACATAAGGTATTGTATTAAAAATCTTTCGGAAAGCCTTATCTGTTCTACTCATCTTATTGCTACATTTCCATAACTACATCCTGAACAGCAGAAATATGTGAGTAGAAGAGGGAACATAATTTTAATTCCTTCTCTTCTGAAAAGGTGAGGCTTAGGGAAGAGCTTTTTGGGCTATGGTGTACATCACCCTGAAAAAGCATTTGCCCACTGAAAGCATGACTATCCTGTCATTTGAAACAGTAGTCAAACAGTACACATGGGGGCAAAACATGGCGCCTGGCCTCTTATGCTTAATGTTTTCCTGGAGAACAGGCTTGCAACTGCTCTCAACACTGTGCTGGTGTAGAAATGCACATGGTAAGCCATAAAGTGCCTGGGCTGGGCCTCCAAACATCAAGGATGATAGTTAAATTTACATATTAAAACTAGTGATGACCTCTTTCCTGGAACTGTTAACACACATGGATTCCTGGGTGGGTCCACAGACACACAGATATTTAGTGTAATTTCAGCAAAATGAAGTGCTCTGTGTTTTGTGAGAGTCAGTTTTCAGGATTTTTCTCAAAGATATTATCAGCTGTGATGCAATCCAATTTTCAGCCTGGGAGCTTCAGCTCTGAGCAGGAGTATTCCATTCTAAGTAGGAGTTTGGACATTCTGTGCAACTCTACACACTGAATAGTTAAATCTGTTTTGGTTACTACATGTAAAAATATGAAAAATATTATCCAGATTTTGTAATGGTACTGTTCTTCCTCAGAACTTTAAATTTGGAAATCAGACAGCATCTGTAAGCATCTGGTCTCAGAACACAATATATCTAGGAATTACTGTGTCCATTTTATTTGGAAAAATAACAGCACTAAGAAATCTGATTTGTTCAGGAATATGAATAAGTTTTTGCAGGTAGGAATAAAAATATTCTGAAGCCAGAATATTATGTTCTTATATTATTGTATTTTTAGGTATTTGGGTAAATTATAAATATTTTAATAAGTTATTTTTTATATTAGCAAATACATCCCTATTTGGACCTGTTGATAATACATTTTTTCCTGTGTAATTTTCAAGTTCTAAGTCTATGTCAAGAACCTGTTGCTCGCAGAAGAGAGGGTTAATCCCTGCCCCAAAATATCACCATCTAAAATGAGGTAGCTCTTGTTAATAGATAAGTAATATTTTTCCTTACCTATGAGCACTTTCTTACGTCTGCCATTTTCATCCTTCATAAGTTCTTGTTTCCAGATGTCATATTTCAACAACTCAGAAGAATGTAGGAGCTACATTAAAAAAGTGTATATGTATACTTAAAAACCTCACTGTCTTACTTTCCAGTTGTTCTGATAAAAATTGCTTGGAATTAATAGATAGTACTCTGTTGACTTTGGAACATTTGGAACAGCCTGAAATATCCTGACAGTATTCTGAGAACCTAAGTATACATATACACATAAAATGTTCATCTCCTTTATCAATAAAAAGAAACCCATTGTTTTAGAGCATCGCCATATTAAAAACAATTTTATAAACTAAAGTGAAACAATGCATTTGATCAAATTGTCAATGTTACTTTAAAACTACCATCCATTTCTAAGTAGACACAACATTACTGGAATGCAAATCAAGAAAATTCTCTGACAAAAAATCCAAATTAAATTTACATACCTCTCAAAAAGTACTCCAGCCAGATCCAAGTGGAAACTTACAGCTCAGTAGTTTGATTTAGGCTTTCCTGCCTTCATCCCCTGTCCACAAAGCT
>JAVJGI010000057.1:50520315-50535634 GCA_035590275.1 Ibycter americanus
TGCAGAGAGGGGCCAACAGCACTGGCACCTGTGACAGAAGAGTTGTCATTGCCAGCTCTGTAGGCAGCTGGATTTTACATGGACCTGCCAAAGGAAAGCATTTCCACTGAGTGAGTGTAGTTACTTCACAAATACTCCACACGAAAATTGAGGGCACCTTCCGATGTCCCTAAGCCTAAATATTATATTTCATAGCATTAAAATCCCTGTTTATCACCGCGGCAATAGATCAGTGAAACTCTCCTGAATCAGGTGATTGATTTCAGCATCACACGTCAGATCCCTTTGGGAAGATGCGTGCTCTGAGTCCTTTAAGCATGCGCACAGTCACAAGACTAAGAGCTTCCCGCAGCTTGGGCAAGAAGCAGCACGTGTGTCTCCCCTCTCCCTTGCTTGTAGGCGGTGTGCGCAGGACAGGGTTTTATGTGCAGAGTTCTCACAGTGCCAGACAGAAGGAGAAGTGAAATCACGTTTTACTGTTGCATGAGTTTGTGTCAGAGCGCTTACAAAGAACAGGTCTGGTTCGCTGGAGCTGTCCTCAAACGAGGAAAGTCTTTTCCTGCTAGGAGCCATGAGTTTCTGTTACAACCTGTAACAGAACTACTTTGTGCCATCCAGAGGCTTGCAGGTTTTGCTTTACACCTTGGGAATACTTGTCAGAGTTATTTGCATTGAACTATACTCTGATTCGCCGTTCAAAACTAGTTGAAGTCAGGCAACTGGAAGTCTCCTTTGCAGCAGGTTCCTTTCATGGACGCTGCCTGGACCTGAGTAACATTTAAGACAAAAATGAAGTACCTTCTGGAGCAATGTATCTCCGAATGCTGTTTTGGTTTGTAGTGCTTTGTATTCAGCAAACACAGGTTAAAAACTGCACTGCAGTTGCATGGTATTCTGTTGCAGGGGCTCCTGAATTTGTGTTACATGATTTTACTGCAGAATCTGGAGAAAAGATTTAGTCTCGCGCACTGTGCTTTCTTCAAAACAGCAGCCTGTGGTTTTGGGAGCTCCAGTGTCAAAGAATATGGGTGGGTAGGTGGGTGTGGGTGTGTGTGCATGTCTTCCTTGCCATGCTAAATGTGTCAAATAAGGCACCTTCCTTGCTATGTTAAATTTGTTGTCATGTGTAGCTCTGAGTTCAGGAATTAATACCCGTACATGGGAACTATTGGCAAATGCAGAGAGATACATTACACTGCTGCAGAGAAGAAGGCATTGAACTCTGTTAATATGTTGTCCTTGGGTTTGTCACGACTGACAAACACCTTGCTATTTGTAATAAAAAATCACAGTGCTCTTATTTTTCCACCAGGACCTGAATCAACGGGAGCAGAATACACTGGACGTGGCCCCATGGTTGTTACTCAAGCAGAATGCCCTTTAAAAGCAACCGAGTACTTCAGGGCAACACTGGTAACTTCATTCCAGTGCTTGCACAGTATATTCCTTCAGCCTTTAGCCTGCTTTTTTCTCCCAAGTGGTACTTTAATCCTTTACTAGTCCTAGTGGCATACCATGGTGAAACTGGCTGATAATGGAACTATTGAGAGCAAAAGAAAAGTGTGGAAATAGGGCCAGTCTGGCCTTGGAGCCTGGAGTAACATTTCAAAATGTCATCGATGCTTGTTGCAAAGCTGTGGTGCGTGCTTTTGATGTTTGTCTCCTGAAGGTGGCAAGAAAGCAGACGGCTGGCATAAGCTCTCCATTTTGTTGTGTGACTAGACTAGAGGAAATCAGGTTGTGTGCTCACACCTGATGTGGAATGAATTTCTTTGGCTGTGTAATGCAGCAGCACACTGGCACAGTACCGGTAGCAACCGGTGATGTCAAGCTGCAGCAAGGGTGAAGGTGTTGGGGATAATCTATAAGGACAGAGAATTAGGGAGAGCTTTGCTTTGTAAACTCGTGTTTTTCTTCCATTGCTGAGTGAGTTGCATCCCTCAGCTTTGTCGTTCTGACTGCTGTTTGATACCTCTCGCCTGCAGGTCTTGATCTATCCATGGCCAAGGATGGGAACATTGCAGAACCTGAGAAAAAAGAAGTACCTGTCAAACTCAGCCCAGTGGTAAGGAAAGGCTTGCTACAAGGCCATCAGCTTACAATAACGCTATAAGGTGATGCAAAAGCAATAAAGCTCTGCAAATCAGGATTTAGTCTCCCTGCAGAAATGTGTCCTTTAATTAAAGGATTTGGCCCAAAAGGTCTTCAAATTCCCTCTTCTAAGGTGAGAGAGGAAGCACGTGAAACTTCCCCTCTCTCCAGGACTGAGCTGTTCTTGAGGTGTTTATGCTCAAGTGCAGCCCTATTCATAATGGAGTGGAGGAGGAAACACCCTCAAGTGTGGCGTCCCACCTCCTCCACACACCATACCGTGATGTGCTGAAGGACCTTTGCAAGGAGTTTGCCCCATCTTCACATCATGTGCTCTTCTGACGCTTCTGACACCAAATCTCAGGAGAAAAATAACATATGGTTTTCTTTCCTAAGGGTATCTTCTGCTTAAACAATTCTTGCCCCTTCTCGCAGGCTCCATCCTCTTTCTAACATTTCCACTTGTGCATTTTAGAATCGCATATACTATTTTCTGAGCCAACTCCTGCAAACACTATGATTGGACTAGCTTGCCTCTGCAGTGATCTGAGTAACAGTGTTTGTTACCTACTATACGGTGAATAGGTTAAAATGATTGTTGTGGCTAATGAGGAGCAGCACAATGAGAGGATTGTCTCTTTCCAATTCACATTAGAAGCTGGATGCTATTCCTTCAACTTAACAGATGCATAGGTTTTAGGTCCAGAGGGAGACATTATGATCAACATGCCTAGCTGCCCGTGGAACAGAGATGTCAGAAATTCACCAAGTGACTCCTGTGTCAAGTCCAAGAACACACACTGGAACTGGAACATAAATTACCAAAACAAAGCCACCAGTCCCCAGCGCCCCTGCCCCATAATAATTCAATCTGGTCTTGGTTTTCGGACTGTTGGGGATGGAATATTCTCCATGCTCATTCCACCTACTTAGTTGTTCTAGTGGTTAATGTACTTCTCTCTGAAAATACATATGTGATAGGCAATTTATATTTTTCCCACTTGAAGCGACTGCTTTCCTTGTCCTTTTGTCAGGCAGGTGGCTATCAGCAAGTTTTCCTATACAGACGGGAGGGCCAGGGTCTAGTAACGCTGTGAACATGTACACATTTCATTATCAGCTGAAGAAACTGACCTGTTCTGTTGTGCCTTGACTTCAAAAAGGGCTTAAGTACATACACAACAAGAAGTGAAACTTCTGTCTCTTAGGAAGGCAAGCCCCAAAACACATACATTTAACTCTGTAGATGGAAATGAGACTTTGATGTACATAGCTTGTGTTGAAACTCTTCTCACAAGAGTGAATTTGCCTGAGAGGCTCATGAGCTCACACTTAGCTTGGCAGCATACGTACCCTTGTACCAATCCATGGCAGAGATGCATCTCAGTGAAAGTAGGCAATTCCTCCATAGCTGCTTTGAATGGCAAGTCAAGCTCCAGTTAGTTTCATTTCAAACTGTCTTAGTTCTGAAAGGCTGGTATATGACTCAAATGGCTGTTGAATTACATGCTTTCTATGTCTGTATTGTCTGCAAAAAAGCCCCAGATTGAAAATCTTTGTATTCAGGACTGGAGCATGGAGCCTGTAGTTAGAAGACAGGCAGTGCCTCAGGGGACAAGGCTTGTGGTAGGAGGGAGGTTTGTTCCCTGTGCAACTTTAAAAGGGGCACAGGTACTTTCTGGAGGAAAACAGAGCCTTGGGGACTGGATTGCTTGATAAAAGCTGGAGGAGAGTGAGACTGGGAAGAAAACCCGGGTTTCCTCAGGTGGCTAGCTGGTGGAAGAGCATTCTCAAGGCAGAAGTAACTTCTTGTGTGGGATGCTAGAGGGTACCAAATCCCAGAAGACAAAAGAATGGAGCATGGGAGGCTAACAACTAAGATGAGCGCAAAGATGGAAGAGTACAGACAATGTGGGTTTAAACAGACTTTGGAAGTGATTTTGTCTGCATTCACAGGCAGGGATGCTGCGGCTGCATTACCACAGGTTGAGTTTAGCTGCAGCCCAAACAGTTTAATTAAATTAACCATGTCCTCTTGATTATTGACTGCTGCTTAAGCTTTCATCATCATGGAGTTTTGTTTTACATCTGTGGGAAATCTAAGATAGATGTAGACAGATTCTACTCCAGCTGCACCTCAGTAGATTGGGAGTAAAGTCAGTGATTCAAATTGAGTTGGTGAGGACTTCGCAAACAAAACTGAAGCCATAATCAGCTATTTTAAAGAACACAAATTGTGGAAACAGTGGAGAAACTATGTTGGACTGTGGACTTACAGGAGACTTTCGTCTTGGGGCCTTATGCCACAGCTTCCCCTTTTTTCTTGCATATCTTCTGGACACATTTCAAGAGCACTGCGCGGTGCTTACACTTGGAGCAGAGGGGTTTGCCATGGTGCTGGGCTTCCTGGCCACAGGGGGAACTGCGATCCTCGGAGGGAAAGCGTCCTTTGGTGGGTATGGCTGTTGCTGGAGGTTTGCTACCCGCCTTTGCCAGCTGTGCTTTTCCTATGCAGTCTTTCCTTAAACACCTCAGCTAAGATCACTGCCACAAACTCTCCTCTGTATTCTGCTTGTTGTTTTCCTCATTTCCCAGCCTTTCAACGAACTCTCTCCTCATTTTTGCATTTCTTGTTTCTTCAGACCTCAGTAATCCTCTGCATTTCATACAGCTCTTTATGCTTTAATTTTTGGATAAGCACAACATCAATGTCAGTTTGGTCTCAGCAGCAGGAATAAAAGCATATGGAAAGATCATGAACCTATTGTTAGCTCCAATACTGTCCCTGTAGGGTAGAGCAGCTATTTTGCTTCTTTTCTGGCTCTTTGATTCAGTAGCTGTTTTTCTTTCTCTAAAGTAGCTTGAAAGCTCTTGTATGAAAGAATCAAACCAAATCAATTGACATGTCAGAAAAGTATCATGACTTTGAAGTAGATTTGTTATTTAAGTAGTGGTTTTCCATACAAAACAAATTACTGATAACGTCCTAGTAACGCTTATTAGTTAGTTTATTAGTTATGATATACAGTAGGGGGTTGCCCTTACCATAAACAGAAATTATTTTCTGATTTTTCTGTAAGTCTATAGAGACTTTGTTCTTTTCCTGGGAGACCCTACACCTGCACTAAAATGCTTGTTCCTATGCATACTGTTGCAACAGACAATATGGGTATGTACCTATGCCTATGCTTATGCCTACGCCTACACCTGTGCCTACAACTATATGTAGACCTTTACTTCTGTCACCTGGATGCATGTGTGTAGATCTGAGAATGAGAGATGGATTTGATGGCTGTGTTTAGCAGACTGCCAGATCTGGCCAGTTTTAAACCCCATTGAACTCACCCATCAACACCACACTTCGGCACTTCTTAACACCACATTTCTCCATACCTGTACTTACACATGTCTGGTACAATCATGCTCTTTATGTATTATTCTTACACAATCATATTCTAAATCAGTTATGAATCTATAGTACCACGGAACTGATACCATACAGTGAGTCCTTATGGCCAGAGTCCCTGGTGGTTCCCTGTCCTGAGGTCATGGTGAGCGGGCTGGAGCAATCCTTAGTGAGAAAAATCAGAATCAATTGTTTGCATGTGGTTTTTTTCTTCTCAGGTTCTCCTTGCTCATGCCAGTTTTTACAGTATTACCCTCTCTTTCCAAAAGCCGTGGGGTGTATCCTTTCTGCTTGCTGTGTTGCTTGTTTGGATTTCTCTTGTCTTGACACTCATCCTTCTTCCGTGTTTCAGAGGGTGACCTGCCTCTTTGCATGCCCTCGTGCTTATCTTGCCCTTTTTTCACCACTTTTCACCACTTTTGTGCCTCCTGAGTGCAACCTCACCCACCTTTGCCTTCTGGATGATCACACTACTCGTATCCGTACTTAAAATTGTCCTTGGCTAAGGGTACCCCAAAAAACTTACGTGTTGTTGGCTAGATCATTTCAGCCACCTACATTCATGTTCAAGGCAAGCTAGCATTAATTTCATCCTGGTTAGCACAGTTATAAATTGTGGGTAGCACAGGCTTCTGCTTTGCTTACAATGCTGACACACCTACAAAGGTGCACCAAATCCCCACAGGATTAGAGGGCCGCAGCTTGCAGCAGCAGGATTCCTTCAGAATCCAGAGAAGGATGTTTGAATTGCTTTCCTGGGTTCCTCAAAGAGTCAGAGCGCTTGGGTAATGAACTCTACAGCCTGAGGAAGCCAGAATGACGCTAGAGGCATCCTTGTTAGAGTTGTGTGAGTCCAGCTGGGTGACTGCCTTAGGGCAAAATGAAAAATCTGAGTTTATTGACTTTAAAAAAAGTAGCGTTGCCAGTTTTTGTATATGCAATTAATCCACTTCATTGAATGAAACACAAGTCCATTTTAAATTGGTATTTCAGCATTGCAGTTTGAAACTGAGTTTCCTTTCCTTCAATTAAAACTTTTCCAGAATGTGTTTATAAGAAAGTTTGTTATAGCCCTCAAAATCTTGTGCTTCATTTTTATGTCTGACCAGTGAACTGAACACTGTTTGCACAGCTTCACTTGTGGGGACTGCAACATTTGAGCAAATAGATGCTGACTGACCTAGTCCCTTACAAACAGTTTTCTTCTATATCAAATATAACCAAGAGTGTGTTTAATGAAGTGCCTCCAGCAACTGGTACAGTATCAGCTCATCTTTTCTTTAACAGAGGACTAAACAGTGCACTAAATGAGCATCACTTTTCTGGGACTGCCATTTTTTAAGAAAAGAAATAGCCACTCAACTCAGCCAAAGTACAGCCCAGCATATATGCAGCACACTGAGTTCTGAAGTGAGGAATGAGGCTTTGTGCACTCTACCATTTCCAAAAGACCGCAGCATTCTGAATGGGAGAAACAATGCCATGAGTGTATTAGTTTGCAAATTGTTTCTGTTCCCTGCAACTAAAAATATTCAGGATGACTGAAGAATGAGATGAAAGTTGCACAATACGGAATGACAGGGTTTCTTTGTGTGGGTGTGTGGGTGTGTGTGTGTTTGCGCACTCACACTGTGAGTAGGTGTCACTTCAACTTGGGCAGAAATGCCATTCACAAACAGTGACCTTCCATAACATATTTATGGCCTGCACGCCAAGGTCCCGTAAAGATTAAGGCTTTTAATTTGTGAGGGAAAATCCATAGGAAACATCTGCTTTACTCAGAACTTAGTTACTTGTAGATTTGATAATGATTTGCAAGTGTATGAGAGGCAATGTCACTGACTTTGGCTTTGATTCCTAAATCATGACACCCAGTGTCTTTACCAAGCCTGTGCTTTTTCCCCTGTAGATGAAGGGCTGCTCCTCCATAACCCCTCTGAGAGCCTGCCCTCATTCCTCAGCCTGCCTCTTTCCTCTGTTTTCTCACTGTGTCGCACTATGAATCTGACCGTATGTACCTGTACCTATGCATTACACAGGTGTGTTGCTATGTGTTTCCTGCTGGGAATGCACATTTAGCCTTGCTACTGGTCAGACCTGTGGCATGAAGCCATGGCAGCGTTGCCTTCACCAGGTTGCCAGAATCAACTGCTCCTAACATGAACCTTTTGCACTTTTGTTTTCTGACTTTTCCTTCTTTTAGCTCTTTTATCCGTTCATCAACGTTTCAAGTGTGTTCCCCTTTGGAAGAGAAAACGGTTTCAGGGCCTGACCTCCAGCCTTGTAGACTAATGGTTTGAAATGACATTGCTGCCTTACCTCCCATGCTGCATGCCTCAAATTCTTTTGTTTCCCCTGTGCATGTTGCTGTGTGCAAGCTTTTGCTCAAGGTTTGTTCCTCAGCATGATTTTCTCCCCAGAGAAGATCACACTACTGCTTAATTAATGGCCTTGTGCAGTCCCATGCACTGAATGTGAATTCCTGGCAGGCCAGGCTGGATCGGAGCTTAGGACTAGCTGACTGTGAACAAAGGAAAGATTCTTTGGCTTACAGAGCAGAAGGCGCTGTTGTGATGCTGCTGACTCTTGCTACCGGACTTGGTAAGGACAGTCAGAGTTTAGCTGTTCATATGACCTGCAGGGCGCACAAATCCAGGCTTTCTTAGAGCAGCCCCAGAAGGTCATTCCAAAGCAAATGGCTCCGGTCATTGGTTTGCAATCCTTTCCTCAATTTTTTTTGCATTTTGATTCTTGCTTTTAATTGGATAACCTTTCTCAGGCTTTCCCTGGCTTGGCACATCCTGCCCAATGTCTTCTGTCAGATTAAAATGCTTCTATAGATGGGGTTTTTTCAGCAAAGTGCTGGCTTTGGGACTTTAATTCCTTTATATGTTTTCTTAAATCTCTGTTTGAAAAACTGTCACATTTGAACTAGGTTTAGGGGTTTTTTTCAATTGTCTCTCTTCTCGTGGCATTTCTTAGCTCTCCTGATCTATTTCTGTGACTACAGCTTTATTTCTTGACTTCAGCAATGCTTCTTGACTTCAGTGTATATGATCTTTGACTGAACTCCTCCAGCTTTTACCTATTACAAGGACTTTCCACCTTCATTTGATGGAGTATTCCTGATCACTCTACCCTTCTTTTTCCCCACTGAGTGAACTAAACAGCCATCCCTTAGCCCAGGTGAAATTTGGGCTACCTCCACATGAACGTTTTGTAACTGACTCTTACTGTCTTCACACAATCAAATGAATCAAATGGATCTCAAGACTATTTTTCTTTCTTTCTAAAAGCAACCTACCATGGTTTGATCTGTTTCCTGTAGGTGGATCAGTGAAGATGAATCATTGCAAGTCAGCCTCCCCTGGTTATTATTCTAATTATCATGGTCTCAGTCCAGCATCACTATTACAAACTTGAGTGTTCTGGCTGCCTCACTAGGAAGCTCACGAGAAAGTGGCACTCACACTAGCACTTCAACAAGATCACATCTACACGCACGTTCTCTGGACACCCAGACAGGGACAATCCAGCAGAGGTGAAGAGGCCTCCAAAGGCAGTGCCTCTTCTCCTTTGTCTTACCTCGGGTAGATCTGTCCAGACCAGGTGGAAATACACATTTAGGTGCTTCCAGAGAGTTGCACATAGAACCATAGAATCAGAATGGTTTGGGTTGGAAGGGACCTTACAGATCATCTAGTAACAATCCCCCTGTCGTGGGTAGGGACACCTTCCACTAGACCAGGCTGCTCAAAGCCCCATCCAACCTGGCCTTGAACACTTTTAGGGATGTGGAATCCACAGCTTCTCTGCGCCACCTGCTCCAGTGTCTCACTACTCTCACAGTAAAGAATTTCTTCCCATCTTAGCTAAATCTACCCTTTTTTAGGTTAAAACCATTACCCCTCATCCTATCGCTACAGGCCGTACTAAAAAGCCTGTCCCCATCTTCCTTATGACAGCATGCTTTTGCATGTGTGAAATAAAACTTATTTTGAAATAAAAATCTCCCTCCCCTCCTTGCTTTGAACTTTGCAACATCATTGAGCTTGGTGGATACAGTTTGCAAGAGGCGCTTTTGGCTGGAATGCCAATAGTAGGATTTTGTTCACCTTTTTTTGTCATTGTCATTGTTATTGTTATTTTTTTATCAAACTGCATACCTGGAATTTTCTTGTTACTACAAGAAACGCATTCGCTCGGATGGGTATTTTTGTTAACCTTGGAAGCTTTGTTGTATCGTTTTCGGCTACAAACAGGAAAAATGCACACCCACAATGGAGCTGTACTCCCAGGGTCAAAGTTTATTTGAACATTGATGCAGAGATGTTAGATGACTTCAGAAATGACTTGATAGCATTGCCAGTCTGCAGAAGGGAAGTGTACTTTGACAGTCATTCTGATTCTCACAGATGAAGAAAAATCACGCAGGAGATTTCTTAAAGTGCATGAAGTAAGGAATTTCTGTGGTATCCGTCTCCAGATTCTGGATGATACTTCTTCCTTTTTAAAGTTGCAGAGCCTTTTCAGAGGACTAGCATGAGAAGTAACATATTCAGTATTTCTTTTTTCAACCTTTACTCTTTCTGGTAGGTCCAGTTGAGAAAAATGATGCACTATTTAAAGTGAAAATATTCACAGTTTGGGGAACGCAAGTTAAAAGAATAGGTATTCCAAAGTGATAGAGGTATCACAATTAACACTGAGGTGGGTAACCTTGGTGCTAACAAAGTGTATGTGGTTTATAGTATATTTTTACGTGCCTCTATTTACACGCACCTCTGAATGTGAGTTGGACTGCATGCATGCCAGGCAGTTAATGAAAGTAATCCATATGAAAATGTGTCGTCACCCACTCCCGAGAGTCACATCACAAATCAAGTCTGACAAATGGAGAGCAAAATACTAACAAACGTTGTTAGACTAATCTGCTGCATATGAATTTATGTCAAATGCTTCTTGCACTAAGTGAGCCTGGTGATTAAAATATATAATACATGAATGTTGAGAAATAACCACCACCAGGAATCGATGCCAGGCATAGCCTGGCACATTGAGATTAGACCGCAGGGCCCATCCACGTGGTCTGACCTCCTAGAATGAGACCGTTTACGAAATTGCCTTAGAGAGAGTACTCCAGGTACATATGACAGTATCATTGTGCTAGCTGGCAAAACCCACCGTGGCCTTCCATGCCAACCAAAAGACCCGTGGTCTCTCTAGAGTGCAGAAAGAGCAGGACATCCCTCTCTGATGCAATTTAGCTGTCTCAGCACAAATACAGAAGGGATTAGAATTAAGTGATGCATGCAGTCATAACTGCACAATTTCTTTTGAATCCCGACCTTTACAGACCTAACTGAATAACTGAAACTAATTTCTTTCTGGATGGGAGGAGGTATACGAGAACTGCTTTTCCACAAGTGTATGATCAATAGTATATTTGAGAAAAATAGAATTTGTCTGTATCAAAAGCATTCCTACCAGCTCGTACAACTGGTCACGACAGGTTACTATTGCTAGTAATGGAAGTAGAGATGGGTGATTTTGTTGTCATGCTGATGCTGTTGTTCCCTGTGAACAGTTTATTTTAAAAATGGGTTTGGTTTTTTTATCCTTGAAGGCAAGGACAACACTGGGAAGTACTGACAAGGTAAGGTCAAGAAGCCTGAGCACTTCCGGCTGAAACCAAAAGGACAAGATCAGCAGGAGAGAGAGAAACTAGCTATCCGATAGCATAACGGTTATGAGTCTTTCCTAGTAGCCCTAGGTTTCAGTCCATTGCTTAGCAGCAGGAACTGCACCTGTGCCATACACATCCTGGTCTATGTCCTGCGGGTGGCTAGTAAGTACAAGCAGAGCAGAATTGTACTCCTGTCCTTTCTTTCTTTATTTTGTAGAACCAGCGTGAAGTTCTTGGAATAGATTCTTGACACAACTCAAATACTGTTGCAGAACTGCAGAAAGGTTGAGGTTGGAATGGACCTCTGGGTGTCACCTTCTCAAGGCCACCTGCTCCAGCAGAGACAGCTAGAGCCACCGATTCAGGACCATGCCCGGAGTGCTCTTCAGTATCGCTCCTCCTGTCACTGGGCACCACGGGCAAGAGCCTGGCTCCACCTTCTTTGCAGCCTCCCTTCAGGCCTTTTTATAGGTTACACTGATCAGATCCCCTGTGAGCGCTGTCCCCAGCAGGCTAAACAGTCCCAGCTCACTCAGAGGAGAGGTGCTCCAGTGCCTTACTCATCTTCATGGCCGTCCGCTGGACTCTCTCCAGTGTGTGCCTCTCTGTCTTGTACTGGGGAGCCCAGAACCGGACGCAGCCATCCAGGTGTGGCATCACCAGTGCCAAGTAGAGTGGAAGGACGATGTTCCCTAACCTGCCAGCAAAACTCCTCCTCATGCAGCCCAGGACACCGTTAGCAAGGACACGTTATTGGCTCATGGTAACTTGGTGCCCAACGGGGCCTCCGGGGCTTTTTCTGCAAAGCTGCTCTCCAGCTGGGCATCCCACTGCATATGCCGGTGCCTGGCATTGTCCCTCCCCAGGTGCAGGACTTGGCGCTTCCCCTTGCTGAGGTTCTTGGGGCTCCTGCTCCAGCAGGGTACGAGCCCGGGCTGACCCAGAAAGCAGCTCCAAGTGGTGACTCCGTGCAGGAGGAGAGATTTGGGCGCTGCCATGGCCAGGCTGCAGCCAGCAGTGCAGGCCGGTAGGAGAGCAGAGCCCCCGGGACGTGGGGGCAGAGGCTGCAGTGAGGAGGAGGACGGGCCTGGGGTGGTGATCGATGGGGCACAGGCTGGCCCTGGAGAGCCCGCGGCTGGAAACATCTGCCCTGGCACCAGCTGCAGAGATGACTCCCAGCTGACTTGTGGGCCAGCACATGTCCCAGCTGCTGGCCCGGCCCTGGTTTTGGCAGCTCCTGGGGCCAGGCTCTAGTGCTGCCGGTGGTGTGGCCTCTTTCTGGGGTGGGATGAGTTCTGGCAGCTGCTGGACCTCCTCTTTGGAGCTCGCCGTGGCCCCCCAGGGGAGCGGACTCTGTCCCGGCTGGGAGCAGAGGGTCCTGCCACAGCCTCCCCCGGGTCCTCATACGGCTCTTCCGGCTCCCCGTGGGTGGAAACGGGGACATTGCGGGGGCTGCCGGCACCCCCGCGAAGAGCCGCACTTGAGGTGCTGGGGCGCTCCTCTTGGTCAGCTCCTGCGGGGCTGCTGGAGGTGGCTGGGCCAGGGGCAGGAGACCCCCCTCGGGAGGCAGCAGGCTGGGGGGCAGCCACGGAGCCGCCCTCGAGACCCAGTAGCCGGTGGGCCTCCCTGCTGCAGCGCTGCACAGCGACGTTGATAAGCTGCTGCACAAACATCGCTGCACGGTGCTGGAGGCTGACCTGCAGCAGCCGGACCAGGACCTCTTCATCCAGCCCAAAGAGGCCCAGGATGGCCAGGATGAGGTCCTCCATCACAGCTGCCATTGAAGGCTCCTCAGCAAAGATGAGCCGCAGCTGCCGTTGCAGCCAGGGCAGAAAGCGGTGGAGGAGAGCTGGGTGGTCATCGAAAAGGGCGGCCCAGGTGTCAGGCTGGAGGCCGCCCACCAGAGCCCTGGGCACTGACTCCCCCACCAGCGGCTGCGGTGTTACAGGGCGAGGGGGGCTGGGCGCTCCTCGCGCCTGATGGGTGCCAGCCAATGCTGATGCCAACCCAGGTGGCGTGATGACAACCTCCTCAAAGTCACCGTCTGCCCGCACCGAGTGCAAGATGGATTGTACTCTCCTCTTGCAGAGGGGGCACTCGGGCTTGCTCTCAGCCCACCGCAGGATGCACTCATAACAGAACTGGTGGAGGCATGGCATCACATAGGCACCGTCATCCCAGCTGTCCAGACATATTGGACAGTGGTTGTCTGGTACCGTGGCCATGCTCTCCACGTGCTGCAGTGGGCTGCTGGGAGCCATGGATAGCAAGACGCTTCCTCTCACTGGTGCTGCAGCAGCGAGTGTCATGCAAGAAAGGGAAGAGAGGCCACCGTCACTGACTGGCGCGGGCAGGGGTGGAAGACATGCCCAGGTCCCCCCAGAAGGAAAGCCTCCCAGCTCCCCAGGGCGAGGTGTCCCCTGCCAGCTCACCTCTGCTGCTGCGAGCGCCCCTCCTGGGTGCCCCAGCTGCGTAAACCTGGCAGGGCCGAGGGAAATCCTTCAATGCCTCTGGGGTCGGGCACCGAGAGCTGCAACAAACGGCTCCCTGAGCACACCACCAGCACCAAAGGCCTCGCTCAGCACTCCACACCTTGCCAGCTCGCTCAGCTGGAGTCTGGGCACAAGCTGGCTGGGTGCCTGCTTGTAGGCTTCCAGGATGCATGGTCACAATGCATTGATAGGTGACATCGCAGCCCATCCCACAGTGGTGAGGGAACCCATCTGTCAGGGGTGTCACTGTCCATTGCTTGAGGACGACACGACGGCCCATCCTCACCTGCAGCTCTCGCCCCAGCAGCACTGCGGTCCCAGCACACGCATCTGGGGTTACCACAGCGCTAGGACCCACCCCGTGCCCCCATCGCTCCTCTTGTGCTCAGCATTGGTGTTTCACACCCCCTACGAGGGGACCCCCTGTGTAGGACGTCCCAGTTGCCGGGACAGGCTCTCCAAATCCTCGCCGCAACAGGGGCTCCCCAGCGACTGCGCATCTGGATGGTGGCAGCGTATTAGGGCAGCTGGTGATGGGTCTTTCTTAATCCCTACAGTTAACCTGCAGTAGTAACGATTAGGCGTGTTACCTTGCTTATCTGTTTTGCTGCTCGAATCATCGTAAGCTAATCCTTTTGGACATGTATATTGCCTTATTGTCTCTATTAACTTGGCACAAACAGTAAATCAAGGTTATTCTCGTAGATCGGTGCTTCTGTGCTCTCTATTGACCCCGTCAATTGGCAAAACAACGGCGCAATATATCACAATACAGACCCTAGAAGAGATGCCATCCATAACACAAGCACTACAATGCAACACCAAACACAATACATACATACAGTACAGCCGATACCCCTCCATCCCAGAACCCCAGCCATGGGACTCATTCCATGAGGTCTCACAAACAGCAACAAAGTCAGAACAGAATACAACTCCTACTGTGTATGTGGCTCCTGTACAAAGGAGCACATGAGGCTGCAGTGCAACCTAAAGGACAACACAAACCGTACGATGCACACGTTACAAAGTTAAAAATACAACACAATTCAAAATACATTAAGAACCACGTTCCAAGAGAAAAACAAACACCCGTACCACATGCATTGCAAAATAAGGTATCTGCAATGCCATACGTATGATACATATCGCGCACTCCACACCATACAATACGTACAGTACGGTACGGTACCATACCATACCTGCAAAGCCATGCCGTATGTACAACCCGAATGCCAGCCACACAGGATAATGCAGGCAGTGCGACACACACCGGAGAGACCATGGAACACGTGCCTCACGGGCTAGGTGCAACACAATACTCTGAACTGATACTCGAGGTAACGTACAGCGAACACCATGCCCACACGATGCACACCACACAGGACACAGCATTCCACTCCACACCATGCCTCCCGCGCCTGCCAGTACAGTGCACAGCAGGCCACGCGTGCAACAGATGCCATGCCCCGCACGCTGCAGCACGTGCCACCGTGCAGAATGTGCCATGCGGCACCGCGGGAAATACCGCGCGGCATGGTCCGCGCGGGGCCGCTGATGCAAGAAAATATAGTGAAAAACCTAAAACTATGCAGACAGGAGGTGCATAGATAACAGTAACCATCAACAGGCCGGCAGGAGCCT
>JAVJGI010000057.1:50539831-50554816 GCA_035590275.1 Ibycter americanus
ATCACAGCCAAAACACAGCACAGCACCAACTACTAAGAAGAAAATTAACTCCATCCCAGCTGAAACCACGACACCTGGCTAATATGTTCTTGGTTCCTTTTGACAGTGGCACATGAGCCGCAGGTTTCCAGAACTGCAGAGCTGCAGCTTTCTCTCTCATTTGACTGACACATTTTGAAGAGTTGTGCTTGCCCTGAACAGGCTCTGTTGCTACCAAAAAGAAGGAAAGATGATGTGTTGTCTTTGCAGAGGGCTCTTTCTTCGGAGAGAGAGTGACAAAACCCTCCATGAAAACAAGCCATTCATACGTATCATCTGTCTCATGTGATGAAAAGGAAAATTGAAGAGGCCAGGGGACAAAACAGATTTTCCCTGGAAAGACTACAGAGCAGATTTGTAGTGTTTGTGACTTCTCATCATAAGGATCATGCTGGAGAAACAAAGCTTCTATTCACACCTTCCTGCTACCTGCCCTGCTCTCCCCAGCCCAAGAGAGAGTGGGCTTTTCCCTGAGGTAGGGTATGCATCTAGATGGAACACAATTCTATCATTATGTCTGGGATAAATGGCATAGAAGTAGATTTGGGAAGAAGGATTTAGTCTGTCTCAACTTGCCTTAGCCTCTAAAAGTCTTCAAAAGGCAAGACTGGCTATAAAAGCCAAAATACTCCATGAGGAGAAAAGTCTTCCTAATGAGTCAGAGATCCCCTGACAAACCAGGTGTCAGGAAAAAATACTGGTTAGTCTGCTGGCAGGAGGGGGTGACCATTTCTGATTTAATTAAACTGCAATGGGATTAAAAGTGTTTTTTCCTTCGTTTCTTCACTTAAGCCTCTGTAACTATGTTTGTTATTCTGGATTTTGTGAATAATTTTATTTGCATTTTTACATTAACTTGGTTTGAGTTAATAATGATTTCACAGTAAATTGGTTAGCAAGGTGTTCTTCACTCAGCAGCACAGAGAACCTATAAACCTGGGCACTGGGACACTACCTCCCAGAGGCACACTCCTCAGAGTATCCCAAGAATATTAAAATAGATCCTGCCAGGAGTGAAGTAGGCAGCTAGAGAAGCAGTATCACATATATTAAGAGGATAATAAGCATCTTTGAATGAGAGGGTATCCAGGAAAGCTTTCTGGCACTTAGCAAATCACTTGGAAGCATTTTTCTCTACAAGGCTTTTCTATTTCGTCATTAAAATACTGATTAACAAGACCGAGGGAAGGAAAACTTTGTATTGAGTATTCTGGCTCCTGTACAGGAACTCAAAATACTGAAGAACATAGTCCTGCCCCAAGCACACAGGGAGTCTGTGATACACAGAAAGGAGAAGAGACTGGTAGAATTGACACAGTTCTCTGGTAAGGTCTGAGGGCTGATGTGTTTCTGGTCTACAGGTGTGGGGGCAGGGGGGTTGAGCTTTGGTCAAACTTTGTAAATAAAATATTGAGAAAGATGGGATAAGCTATCTTTATTCTTATAACTTTTCTAATAATAAGCATAGTTTACAGTCTCATCAATAGACAGGGAATCTCTGTTTGACTCACTAGAGAGAATCTTCTAAAACCAACACCAGCCCACCCCCATTTTTAAGCTGAAGTCAGTGTATGCAAATAGGATCAGGGAAGCCCCAAATCTGGATCTCTTTTGCATTGAGGGTGTCCAGGTACGTGACTTGCATTTTCCCAGAGGAGTGATCAAGGTCTGATGGCTAGTAGCCGAGATTGCAGAGTTCTGGGCTCCCTATTCATAGTGTGCAAAATGGAACAGTAATGAAACAGAAACTGAGAGCATCCCATCTCTGAACTGTCACTCAGTCACTGGTTTGACAGGTACCTCAGCTTTAGAAAAGCCAGCTTTGAATTCTTCTTCTACTTAAGCAGACTTCAACTGGAATCCTGCAGAAGGGATTCATACCGTTCTGTGTTTACCACAGACTGCAGATGTCTTCTGGTACACAGAGTGTGTGTTGGGTCAGTAATCAGCAACAAATAACTTCTGAACAGAATTTTGAGTTTCTATCAGAAAGGCTAAAACATTTTCATCTTTGTTCAGGTTGAATACTGTTTTGGGTTTGCCTCCACAATGAATAATAAAATTATTGGTAATGTTGTACATGACTATGATGAAAAAAGTCATTGAGGTCTGCTTTCTTGTGCTTCCCCAGCTTGTATACTTTTGCATTTGTTTAGAGATGCTACAACTGGTTTGGTTTTTTCCACCTAGATGGTTTCCAGATCTCATATTATTGGTACATATTTAGAGTTCCCTGTTCTACTTAAACCACAAAGCATGGTTTTCTCAAGTCAAAACAAAGGCATAGACTCACTCTCTTAGTCATCCAGCTTTCCTCCTTCTTTATTTCAGTCTCAAAAGGTTCTTACTGTCTCACACAGTTTTTAAAGTGACACACCTTTTAAACACAGGTATAATAAACACATAACTGAACAGAATTATATTATAATAAATATCATGTCTCTAAATCACCATTTAGTGTCACTTTTTCATTCAGTGTGAAGAAGTGTGTAAAGTAGTACCATCTAGTGATACTTAAAGGGAGAATACTTCAAATCAGTCTTCAGAGCACTAACAATATTTCATGTGCAGTATGGATAGGGAAAAAAAGAAACATTATATTCATTTTTTTGGAAATACTTTTTCTCCCTGCTACCTCTATTGGCACTATCAGGATGATAAAGAGATGTAGGCTTTTGGGGGAGAGGGGAAATATTTTGTGCTCAGTTAAGATCATTGTTTCTCCTAAATTTGATTTATTTGATCATAGAGGTTGTCACATGCTGGTCAAAGACTGGAGCAAGGTTTTTCTCGCATTCTTGGGAACGGAATTAAGACTCAAAACAGAGTCAATTGCCAAGGAACTTTATTTGCCCAATAACAGATTTTGCAAATGCACAGGACTGAGCGAGAGATAAAGAGAGAAAGGAAGGAAAGAGAAAGGAAAGAATGATGGAGTTTACAGCAATAGTTACCACCCTGGAGCTGCAGCGTCCCAACAGTCCGATTTGTTTCCAGGTCTGGAGGGAGAACATTCCGTCCAATGTTGATTGGTTCTGTTCTTTTACAGGGTTGTCACGAGCTGTTCTGCTTAACCACACAGTCCACCCAGCGGTGGTGCACATGCCCAATACCATCCCTCAGGGGTCTCCAGGAGTTCTAGGTGGCCCTCAGGGGTCTCCAGGCCCCTCAGTCTCCCCGACCCCAGCTCTGTGTACATGCACAGATCTTTGGTTAAGTTTCTCAGAATTAGCTCCTCCTGTTGTTCTGTGATGTCTGTTGGTGGTTTTCCTGCCATAGCAATGTTGAGACAAACAGCTGTGTTGGTAGTGCCAGCAATGTTGTGATGAACATGCTGTGGCGGTGGTGTCCGCTGATGGTTATCACTAACGCAGTCTCTTACAGAGGTCTAATGCTTTAAAGTTAAATGGCTGCGATCGATTATTTCAAAAGCATATTCCTAGTTTCCAGCTTTTTGTGTGCAAATCTGAGAAATATAACTTCATATTCCTTCAACACTATTGAAACAGAGGAGTTACCATAAATAATTGACTTGTTTTGCATTCAAACAGCCTCTTACTAATAAGAGAAAAAATTAGCATTAAGTTGTACTGATGTGCTATATAGGGTAAAAAGCAGGGTCATTGGGTATAAAATGAATTATTATTCTCAACAAAAAATCATGTTTTCATTTTAAAAAGGGCTTGGATGTTTCAAATCTACTCTAATGCAATGCCTTAAGTTTATAGTGCTATTAAATCCCCTTAATACTATTCAAAAGTAATACTGAGCCTCAGTCAAGTCCTAATGACCAAACAAAAGAATGATGGTTTTTAAGCCTGTGGTCTGCAGCCTCAGTGCAGTGACTTTTTTTTTTTTTGTCTGTTGGAAGAAAATGAACAAATACTTCAATCCACTTTTTCAGTAGTAGAGGAAGATAAGTGTCATCATGTGGTTTAATCATGTGGCTGCGTCCTCTGGTTCAGCAGCAAACAAGCGCTCAGAATAAGATCATCAGGCAAAGAGGCAGGGTTTTGTATGAAGAACTTCAAGGTCAAATGCCCTTTGACTTCCATGGTCTCTCATCAGGCCTTTATGAATGAGACCCTAACTATGGTCATTCCTGATCTACTAGTATTTTCATTATGAAAGGGAAGTTGTGCACGGGCTGTTGAAATGTACGGTTTTATTTTTTAAGTGTTTTCTATAGCCTTCTCAGAAATTGTGTGATAGTCAGTAAACGTATGCTCTTTCTGCACCGCTTTCTAATGTGCTTGGTAAGACACGTACAACAGCCTGGGTTTACCCAGCAGACAGTTTAATCACCACTACTGTAAATTCAGTAACAGCACGTGTGGGTATGTAGTCTGATGCAGTACAATCTTGTTAGGGCAGATTATGAAAATGTGTGATCAATGTTTTAGGCTGCGGTAGATACTGGGATATCTTCTGCACATGGCTTCTGGAGAACAGTCTTTGGTGGGTATATTTTTTTGCTGAAAATGATGGTTTGAGGCAAAAGTAAGGCCACCCCATACTGCAGTGACCTCTGTAGGACCTGTGAGCAGTTACTGCAACTCTGAATGAAAGAAATGCCCAGTTCTTGGGCAGAGAAGGGGAAACAGGCTACTCGCCTGCCCCTATCTCACCACCAAAGTTGAGGGGAAATATAATAAAGAAAGGGAGTGGAGAATGATGATTTAAAAATACAGAAGAATACACAGGCCCCTATCCCCCTGCTCTGCCTGCCCTGACCCTGCCATTCATATCTAGCCTGCAGAGGAAATGCTACAACTCTTGACACGTCTGAGGCTATGGCAGCTGCAGAGGTGGATGCTGCCCATGCAGCAGGCTCCGTGTCTCCCAAACAGTACTTGCCAGGCATTGCTAAACACTGCACCTAGGCTGTGGTCCTATTTCCCTCCTTTTCCTTTCGAGGGCTGCTGGCTGCTCCTGTGCAAGTGAGGGAGTCACGCTTGCCAGTTTTTTGGAAGAGGAGGAAGGATGGGGTGAGGGCTGTGGAAGTCAAAACAGGCTAGGCAGTTTTGGAAACTGATTTTTATGAAGAAGCAATAATTTCTACCTCTGCCTGTGATTTTCATTGCATCAGGACAAAAGAAAGGCTTTGCCTGGAGACTGTAGGTATGTTGGCCAAACTATTTACTGACAATGTATTTATCACTCTTCCATCCACCTGCTCTTTAGCTAGTTGCTACCTTAGCAAATTGGGCACAAGGTTCACAGGATTGGCAGGTTATGCAGCCAGCCTTGTCTGGCAGGAGAGAGGAAAGGGAATAAATTTAATTCAGGTTTTGTTAGCACTCACCAATTTTCACTCTCACTTAGAAGCTCTGTTATTGCTAATTTTCAGTTACTTGCTAACATAGAAACTAAAACTCTGGGGTGTTGTGGCCTTTTATCATTATTTTGTTCCTAAATAGATTTTTGGCAGCCTGTGAAGGAGAAGGTGAATAGGGTGAGGTAGAGGAGTTACTGTTGTGTTGCAGATGTTCCTGAAAGACTAGCACAAAATGGTGGAGGAAGGGTGCATGGAAGACAGCCTGGAGCTGTGACTACATGGACAGTACATACATCTGAACTATTAGTAAGAGTCTTGTTTCCTCTTTCACTTGGGGACTCATTTTTCTGCTTCCATTTTCCTGGAGGTGGATGTTTCTGATATCATGTGCTGGGTTAGGTCAGATAAATCATCAGGCAGAGAATTAACCTCATTTATAAAAAGAAAAGCATTGAAAAGCTAAAAAAGTAATTATTAACCTGGTCCTAGCAGATCAGCAGGATCATCTGCACAAGTATTAGTGTGGGGAAGGCAAAAGGAGACAAATACATCCAGCTGTTTCAGCAGCAGTTTAAATCTAGTTTGGTTTGAATTGTGTAAGCCTGACCTAATTTGGACTACTGCACATCATGTTCAGGCTTGAGATGAGCTTTCTGTGCTCAGATTTAAGACTTCTGGGTGGGATTCAGTGGATGTTCGTACCCAGGATTCAGGTTTAAGAAAAGAAATGTGATAGCTCTGAGCCCAAGCCCTAGGCTTCTGATTTATGCCATGTAAAAAATCCCTTTATTGTTACCCTCAGCAAATATTTCTCTTTTGATTTTGCTGGCTCTTTAGCAACTGCTTAGGCATTTTACTGAGGAAAACTTAGTTTTTAAGGCTGCTGTTGCACACCAGAAAACCTGCAGTTATATGCTAACAGGAGAATGTAATTTTTCATAGTTGGAACTTTATCACAGAATCATAAAATACTTTAGGCTTTAGGTCATCTATCCAGTCCAGCTCCCTGATCAAAGCAGGGCTGACCCCGAAGATAGGTCCATTAGTCACAACATTTCAGTTTCAGCTTCTTACTATCCATTTGTTATAAAGTAGATTATTTTCTTGCAAGTCTATCCCTAAAGAAATGAAATTAAAGCTGAGGTTTCAGTCTCCATGTTGTTCTAGTAATATGATACACTTCTGTTGGAAGAATCATCCACAACAGGCAAACCAAAACAAACATTCACTATGGAAGCATCCCATCAGCTGAGTGACAGACACGTTGTGAAAATAATGACCAAACAGAGAACCCGTGAAAACTGTCCCCTACTGTGCAAATGAACAGTCTCTAAGAAGTGTTGAGGGAGTCTGTGGGGGGTTCTCTCCATTGTTTCTTTAGCAGCTCTGCTTTACATTCTCCTGCAGTACTGCACTCTTGATGGCTATTGCAGGACAGTGCAGTTCACAAACCTGACTATTTAAGCTGAACAGAGGTTAAAACTGACTGGGATTTTCAGAAACTTTTTGGTAAAAAGTATTGATTCATATAAAGCAACTTCTTTTACAGGAATACAGCAGGATCAACGAAATTTTCTCTTGAAGTGGTTTTTTCTCAGCCTCAGGCTGATCTGGTAACACCCTGGTAACACCAGCCACCACAAACTCATACAATGCCAGCCACCCTGTCTCCAGATTTCTGCTGAGTTGTCCAGTTCTGTGAGAGGAAGGACTGAAAACTGAGTCTTTCCTGCCCTAATGTGACATCTTCTTTGACAGGAAGTAAACCTCAAGTCTAGTCTATTTTGAAAGAGCTTTGACTTTCTTCTTTTTCATTTGGGATATGAAAGCAAGAGGCAGTAATTTTTTCCAGACCTGACTATTTTCATTACAAAAGTATTGCTTTCCATTTTAAATGGAAAACTTTGAAAGCTCACAGTTATTCTCATGCAGGATAGCATTTTGTTACTTCTCAGTTCCATGGGAAAACATTAGCGCTTCCCCTCATCTTAGCATGCAGGCTCTGAACATAAAGTTTGCAATACTAGTAAGACTTTGTTTTCCTTCAGTCTTTTAGAATACATATATTTCATGTTCAGATTCATATTACAGTGGATTTCAACAGATTATTATTTTGAAACACGATTTTACACTTACTTTCTTTTGTCTTATCATTATGCCTTTATCACCTATCTCACAATGCAAAGAATTTTCTGGGTAGTCTTGGTTCATATATTAATACATCCTCTCCAAATACTAGCTACTGAAAATTTGAGTCTTGTGTTATTCTGTTAAGAGCTTCTGTATTTTCATTCATGGGAACATTTTTTTCCTGGAATTGGAGCTGCAAATGTATATAGGATTGATATGTAGGGTAGGATTTATTCTCCTAAATCCTGTTATCAAGTAAATCAGTGAGGTTTTATTTAGAGTCCTACATGACAGTATATCAAAAGACCATCAAGAGAAAACATGGTGAAAAGGTTAGCTTGTCTAAGAGATAGTTTACTCATAGTGCCTCTCTAACAGGGAATTCTAAATACCTTCTTGAAAATAAATACAGCTAGGAAAATATTGAAGGGCTGGACAGTTAAACTTGTAAACCAGTTGAATGTGAGTACAGCAAAAAAATTTGCCAGTGTTTTGATTTCTGTTGCTCTGAGAATATAATAAATATGACAGATTTATTCTCTATGAGGATAAAACTTCAAGGGTATATTACAGCCTTTGGACTCTCAGATACTCAGCTTTTTTGTAAGGAGTCTTCAAAGTGCTGTCTAGGCTGGCGGCATGTTATGTCACTAGAGTAACCTGGAGTTTCTGAAAAAGCAGAGGTAATGGTCACAGAAAAGATTCACCTTTTGATCCTCACTTATGCTCTGCCTCAATTCTCATTCCTCTAAATTAAAATATCAACTTGAAATTCAGAATTCAAAGAGAAGCAACAACCTCCTGGGAATATGCTTGAAATTCATGCAATCCAAAGCCATCTGGATTTGCTTATTTTTCCTTCATATTAACCCATAAATTTGGCAGGACTATCTTTGCAGCATCAGGCCTTCACTCTGCAGAAGTGGTCTCGACACTGCTGCTATCAGTGGAGCACCCCCTGGCACGAGATCAACCCCTGTGGATTAGTGTCAGGATCACAGGGGCAAAGGAAGCTGCTCCTTGTCTCTGCTTTCGCTGCCAGGGAGCTACAGAAATATGTGGATTCTGGTTGACTCTGAAAGGCATCTCAATGAATAGTCAAAGCATATGTGAAAGTTCCTGACTTGAAAAGTATATCCGGTCTTTCTCTTAAGTGCGCTGGCTGCCTTAAGGGACTAAGAAAACACTTACATTTCAGCTAATTCTAGCAATTATTTACGATTTCTCTGCCAGATCTAGGTATAGGGCATGTAACTCCCATTCTAGGGCTATCTGCTTTTGTAAATAACTAACTCACAAAAACTTCTCTGTCCCTGATGCTCTTGAGAACTTTAACTACCACAGCATGAATAAAAGTAGTAAAACAATCATAATTCCATTTTTTCCAGGACAGTCATGGAATGGAGGCATGATTTATGGAATTAGATTTTGCCTAATACAAGGACTATTCCTGCAAGAAAGTTTACTTCTGTGCTCCAGTTCTTAAAAACTGAAAAATGAGATTTCTGAGATTTCCTTAATTAGTTGCTGGGACTCATCTTATCCTTATTCATTACATGAAACCACTTGACTGGAACCTGCTTTGAATTCTCCACCTGGCTGTAATCAGTGTCAAAAAAAAGTTGATGGTCTTGTTCCTCATGGTGAGAAAGTCCAGTATTCCAGCAGTGCATACCTCCAGGCAAGGGCTGAAGGCATAAGACCAAACAGAAATAAAAGTGTCTTCTTTCCTACAAATATTTCATTATTTCTTCTAAGAGATATTGGGCTAGTGACTTGTCATGAAGTTTTATCCCCTTTAAATTTATCTGCATTTGTCAGTATAACTTGGAATGTGCTTGCTGATTAAAATTCACATCCAACTTCTTAAAAGTCTTTCAGTTAGTCATCTAAAAAATGTCATTTGCCAATAAGCTGCACTATTTTACTGTAAACAAAGGAAAATATTTATTTTCTACTGCAAATTTTCATTTTTCTACCTGCAATTATTAATTCATTTTTTTCTGTTTTATCCAAGAAACCATACGCAAATATGATTAAATTGATATATAGATATTGGGATTTCCCCCACCTGCACCCCACCCCAAATGTTAGAACAAGTGGCATGGAGGTATAGAATATCCGTCCTTGAAGACATTCAAGACTCAGCTGGACAACACTGAGCAACCTTTTCTATGATGACCTCAATTTGTATGGGCAATTGGACCTCCAGATGCCCCTTCTGTACATATTACTGTATGGTTCTTTAAATTTACTTTAAAAAAACTTAAAAACATAGAAAGACCCAAAGAGGTGCGTATGTAGGAAATAGAAATAATGACTTCACTGTCCCATTATAGGACTGACTAGGGATGGTGGACCTAGGCACATACTGCTAATGCACTCTGACTCATTTTTAAGACAAGTGTGGTAGTAGTTCTGAACACAGAGTGAGGTGCAAGATGCACTGCAAAAATGATGCTTTCAGAGGTGATTCTCCCAACTTTGGAGAAAGCATCTTCACCAATGTTCTGTTTAGTCAGACTATTTTTATATATGCCATAATGGCTCAGGCTTCTTTACAAAAGTTACCAGTCAAAAGTAAAGTAAGCCATATCCTGAAAGCACAGGAACCTGCTTTCCTGTGGCCATGTCTCTGGACCTGATGCTGTTCTTCTGTGTCCCTCCCACATTCACCTGACTGTAGTCCCTACCTTGCTCCCCAATTGTTGCATGCTGTGCATGTAGACATGTCGTGGCTGCTCAGAGTCAACTACATGCCAATTGTGGTCAGCAGGCAGCATGCCATGACATCCTCTTCCTTAGGGCAAGCCACTGCTTTCTTTGGACCTCTCCCTCACCTTTCATTTTGATAGAATTGGTCCAGAGTGTCAATAGTTTAATAGCTAAACAGTGCCAAGTGTGAAATTGTGCCCAACTTGCAACAGCAGACCAGGAACTTCTTAGAAAAACACGTTTTGCTAAAAAATGCCAGCTCATTGTAGTACCTGCTTTTCAGGAAAGTACACCACTTGTGAAAGAAAACCAAAAACCAACAAACCAAACCAAACCAAAATAAAAACTGTACCAGGAGACTTGCAGCTTCGAAGACAATATGGACGCCAGGTAAGCAAGCATTTGGTGGCATTTATGCATATTTTTTTTAGATCTCGATGTTCATAGGTTTTAGAACTGGTTTTATTTCAGCACTATCCATATAATTTGTCAGTCTCTTGAATCATAGTTTTTTACATGTTCCTATCATGGTCACTGAGCTGAGGATCTCTTCCAGAACATGTAATTTGGGAATGTAATCAGTGTCAGTACTTAACAGTATTAACAATAAAATAAATCGGGTTTCAGGAAAATCAGAAAATGCAATTTTGGTAGCCTTTGGGCAAAAGTCACACCTGGCTATGAATTCAGTTTCACACCTGGTGTTTCAGTGCGTCATGAATTTTGGAGAGGTTGTTCATGCTGTCTGCAGTCACCCAAGTAGTGATCACTTCATCATTGGCAGAGTTAAACTGACAGTTCTAAGAAGGAATCTGAAATATTATTAGGGTGATCCTGAGAAATTGATTAGCTATTTATACCTGGTCTGCCCACTTCCAGATACCAACAGCAGCCAACAAATTACATTTGTGTCACAAGGCAGAACACCAGGACCAGCAAAATAAATATGTTTTGCTAACTTTTTTTCTGCAGGGTAACTTAGGTTCATGAACTCTTTTCATTATGTTTGTATTCAGAAGTTGTGTTTTTGCAAGAAAAAGGGGAGGCCAGCACTTCTTATTGGGGAAAACAGGGTGAAGTTCGAGAGTTACTGGGGTAGAATTTATATTTCTTCTTTTTTGCATTGTTCTCTGGTTTTTATTGCAGTGCCCCAGAATCGTGAAGGGAGACAGGGAAAAGCAGAGAGGAAACACTTTCCCTACTGGCTGTCTTGCTCCTGCACTTGTTCAATGTTTTATTCTTTCTTTCTCCCATTCCCTCATACTCTTTTTTCAGAAACTGTAAAATAATTCTTGGTCCCTGTCAGCATTAGGGACTTCTGTATTTTGGATACACATTGGTCTGCAGAAAGTGCTTACCAAGTGAGAGGAAGAAGTAAGTAATCTCAGGAAACAGAGAGATGCCATCTAATCCTAATATCCTCCTGTTCTTGTAGCAGTTCTCTTTGCCAACTAAACGCTACTGGGATCAGCAAATAGCATCTGGATTAATCTCACTTCATGGGTATGTCTGTGCTGGCTGCTGAACAGGTAATGATTTCTCACCATGAACAGGTGGTCAGTGTTGGGAGTGAAATTTTTATGTGATTCATCTACACTGACTGAGTCAACCTCAACCTAGGATAATCCTGCACTGGCAGGTTTGTCACCACCTCTCACTTGACTGCGCAGGGAACACAGACAATTCAGGTGTGGACTTCAGCACGTTAAACTCCTGAAATAAAGTGAAATTAATTCATTTGTGTAGGGGTCTTTTTTTCCATTTGTCTTTTCTGTGTCCATTATCTTTTTCCATTTTCATTTCCTTTGTATGTTTCCTTTTACCTTGATGTTTCTTCAGGGTGAAGTTCGAGAGTTACTGGGGTAGAATTTATGTTTCTTCTTTTTTGCATTGTTCTCTGGTTTTTATTGCAGTGCCCCAGAATCATGAAGGGAGACAGGGAAAAGCAGAGAGGAAATTCATGCAATCCAACTTCCTTGGTAGTTCTTGGAACTCTTCATCCAGTTCCTGTAATAATCAGAAAAAGCTGTACTTCTTACCTGCTAACGTTGTGTCTGTCAGTGGTTTTGATCCAAATGCCACTGAATCACAGGACGAATGTTTGTAGCATCTGGTGACTGTCTTTCTCCAGTACAGGCAAATGGTTTCTTGAGAGATCACAAGAATCACAGAAGCACAGAATGGTCAGGGTTGGAAGAAGATGATCTCTCTCTGGAGATGATCTAGTCCACCCCCATGCTAAAGCAGGTTCACCTAGAGCAGGTTGCACAGGATCTTGTCCAGGCAGGTTTTGAATGTCTCCAGAGAAGGAGACTCTACAACCTCTCTGGGCAGCCTGTTCCAGGGCTCTGTCACCCTCAAGGTAAAAAAGTTTTTCCTCCTATTCAGATGGAACTTTGTGTGTTTCGGTTTGTGCCTATTACCCCTTGTGCTGTTGCTGGGCACCACTGAGAAGAGCCTGGCCCCATCCTCCTGACACCTGCCCTGAAGGTATTTGTAGACATTGATACGATCCCCTCTCAGTCTTCTCTTCTCCAGATTAAACAGGCCCAGCTATCTCAGCCTTTCCTCATAAGGGAGATGCTCCAGTCCCCTCATCATCTTCACAGCCCTCTGCTGGACCCTCCCCAATAGTTCCCTGTCTCTGTCGAACTGGGGAGCCCAGAACTGGACACAGCACTCTAGATGTGGCCTCACCAGGGCAGAGTAGAGGGGGAGGATAACCTCTCTCGTCCTGCTGGTTGTGCTCTTCCTAGTGCACCCCAGGATCCCATTGGCCTTCTGGGCCACCAGGGCACACTGCTGGCTCCTGGGCAACTTGCTGTCCACCAGCACTCCCAGATCCTTCTCCACAGAGCTGCCTTCCAGCAGGTCAGCCCCAGCCTGTGCTGGTGCATGGGGTTGTTCCTGCCTAGGTGGAGGGCCTTACACTTGCCTTTGTTGAACTTCATGAGGTCCTTCACCGCTCAACTCTCCAGCCTGTCCAGGTCTCGCTGAATGGCAGCGCAGCCTTCTGGTGAATCAGCCACTCCTCCCAGTTTTGTGTCATCCGCAAACTTGCTGAGGGTGTGCTCTGTCCCTTCATCCAGGTCTTGAACAAAGCTGGACCCAGTACTGACCCCTGGGGAACACCGCAAGGTACAGGCCTCCAGCTAGACTCTGTGCTGCTGAATACCAGCCTCTGAGCTCTGCCATTCAGCCATTTCTCAATCCACCTCATTGTCCATCCATCTAACCCACACTTCCTGAGCTTACCTACAAGGATGTTATGGGAGACAGTGTCAAAAGCCTTGCTGAAGTCAAGGTAGACAATATCTACCACTCTCCCCTCATTTACCCAGCCAGTCGTTCCATCACAGAAGGGTATTAGGTTGGTCAGGCATGATTTCCCCTTGGTGATCCATGTTGACTACTCCTGATGACCTTTTCCTCTACGTGCTTAGTTATGACATCCAGGATGTTCCTTCACCTTTCCAGGGATAGAGGTGAGGCTGATCAGCCTGTAGTTTCCTGAGTCCTCCTTCTTGCCCTTTTTGAAGACTGGAGTGACACTGGCTTTCCTCCAGTCCTCAGGCACCTCTCCTGTTCTCCATGACCTTTCAAAGATGATGGAGAGTGGCTTAGCAATAACATCTGCAAACTCTCTCAGCACTCAGGGGTTCATCCCACCGGGGGCTATGGATTTTTGGATGTCAGGTTTGCTTAAGTGATCTGTAAACTGATCCTCCTTGACCAAGGGAAAGTCTTCCTTACTCCACAATTTGTCTCTTGCCTTCAGGGTCTGGGATTCCTGAGGGCTGGCTTTGGCTGTAAAGACTGTGGCAAAGAAGGTATTCAGTAATTCCACCTCCTCTGTATCCTTCATCACCAGAGCACTCACCTCATTCAGCAGTGGGCCCATGTTTTCCCTAGTCACCCTTTTCCTACTGATGTACTTGAAGAAGCCCTTCTTGTTGTCCTTGACTACGTTTAAGAGGCAGTAGACCCATGAAATGAGCAGAGAAAGTTTGTCAACAATCGTATTCTGTCTCCTGTTCAAAAATGTAATTCTAGGACAATGAGTATTTTCTCCACTGTGAGCGTGTTTGATTCCTATGCAAATCAGGAGTGGATTTTATGAGTACGTAGAGAGAATTGGGGTTGAGGATTATGTCATTTCTCTAGCACAATATTATAGCAACAATCCAGCAGAGATCATAAAGAGAGCATAGAGTGTTGCTGTTAGTGCCTTTTGGCTGATCATGCTGAAGCTTTCCTTCCACTAAGTCTCCATTTAACTCACCAACAGGGAAGAGAAAGCTTCAACTGGGAATACAAATCTAAAATTCTGATATATGTTGATGAGATCTCCCTTGAGCCTTTTCTTCTCCAGGCTTCAGTCCCAGCTCACTCACCCTTTCCTCAGTGGAAAGCTCCCTAATCAACTTGTAGTTTCTTCACTGGGCTCTCTCCAGTATGTCCATGTCTCTCTTGCACTGGAGGGTCCAGAACCTGGCACAGTACTCCATGCATATCCTCACCATGAAGCGAGGAGAGGGAAAGGATCATCTCCCTCAAGCTGCTGGTGACACTCCTCCTAAGACAGTCCAGGGTAGCCTTTGTGTAGAGGGTTAATCAACATCGATAATATACGGTTGTGGGCTTGCTTCTGGGGTGGTGGGCTGGCTGATGTACAGCTGTGGCTTGTTCGGGTTAAGTAGCTAAATAGCACCGAGGAGCCCAGAAGAGAAGGAGTGCTGATGGAAGGGAGCACTGGGTGAAGAGAGAGGAGACTGGATGAAGAAGAGCCTAGGGATGTAGGAGAGGCCCTGGGAGAAGCTGAG
>JAVJGI010000057.1:50577176-50604253 GCA_035590275.1 Ibycter americanus
ATATTCTGTGAAATCTTTGCAAAATAAATACAAATGACCCCAAATAGTAATGAAAAAATTATTATATTATTATTATATAATATTATATTATTAAACCATATATATAAAAGGGAGGAACTTGATTCTTTCACTTATCTTCATGAATTATTTGTTTTTGTCAGACATTATGAGATTTAGATTACATGTTCTTTTGGTCTTTTAATTAGAGAATGGACTTCTGCAGTTAGGGCAACTTTAGGAAGTATAGCATCTTTTTCTATTTATGAATGCAGTGGTAAGTGGTCAAATTGAAATGAAGGAAAGAAAGACTCTGTTAGAACATTTTAAAGTATAAATGCATAGACTTCTAAATTATTAAATTATTTCCCTATACACAGGTATTACAGAAAAACAGATGATTACTGCTCTACCCATCTGATGGAGTAGGTGCAGTAGTATAGTGTTTGGACCCTCACTAAATAGCAATAAAAACTTCCCATTTTCCCAGACCTATTTTGAAGAGATTTTGGCATGAAGTCAGAGTTTATTTGCTTTGGTTTTGTTCAGATATTAGGGATTTATAGTATTTAATCACAGACAGTACAACAGGATATGGAGAGAAGGTTTGGGTCATTCATTAAATGCAAGACTTTTAGCAACATGTGTGGTGAAAAATTTGTAAACCATCGTAAGAAATAAAACAGTAACAAATTCAGATTAATATTCTTCACAGAGCTTTTTTCCCCCCTTCTACGCTTTAACAGATTGGGTTAGAGATAGATGTCACATGTGCGAAATACAGGAAATACACAGTTGCCTTAATTATACTGAGACATCAGGGCTTCGTTTGAATAGTTTCAGTACTCATACTTTTTAATACCTTCTTTAATTCCTGGGAAGAATTGGAGTATGCATTCATACAACCCGAGGCACCTCGCTAGATTCATTGACCATGAACTGAAATCACTTTATTTTAAATTTCTCATTGTAGAGCATATGAAGGAGAACTGAACATACTCAACTGTAAAACAAATAAGAAGTAGACAAGATTAGATTTCTAAATGGACCAAAAAAGTCTTTCAGGACATGAAGTATGACTTTTCTCCAGGTAGTGATTTTTACCACTCCTGAATCCTCACAACTGATCCTTTCTAAATAAGTGGTATGGCTCTGTGTTTTCATGAGATAATTCATACAATATATAATATAGACCATACCACAGTTATAATCCATTATTTTGTCCACTTGCAATAGAACTTCTAACAATAAGGCACAACCATAGCATTAATGTGAATGAAAGAACAGACATGCCTGGTTCAAAACAGATAATTTTTATTAAAGCATAAAGGACAGGTAAAAGATACTGACATATTAGCCGCTAACATATTAGCCATTAATGCTTTCATCAAAGATGTTATGGTATATCTGTTGAGGTCCACTGACATTCTCAGATGCTGAGGACACCTCATGCAGTCAAACTGCAGGAACATGAGAAGCATGAACCAAGCTGGAACAAAAAGAATATTCCAGTGGTTTCAGAGAAATGTAAACATTATCTGTGCCAGCAAATGCTGTCATGAAGTCAGAACTGTGTACTGTCTTTCCATTTCAAAAAGAAAAAAGTTATCTGTGTTTCCTTTAATTGTCCTTGCTTATACTAAATAAGTATAGGAAGTATTTTTATTGACTTAAGAAAACGTACCAGACAAAACTCTTAATTCTGCATGCTCTCTACTTCTTACTGAGCTATAGCACAAGAATTTTAGTCTTACTTATGGAAACAGAGGTATAATGGCTGATCCTAACCAGGAATGTTAGCATTTAAGTGGTACCAAAGAAACTCATAGTACTCTTTTTTCTTTCTTTCTTTACAGTGTAAGAATATTGAATTAAACATAATTTGCCTTTTTGTTTTCAGATAGACCAAAGTCATTACGTTAAATTCCTCAAAATCAAATGCTACTGACATAAAAATAACTCCCAAGAGGAAGAATTAAAAGAGATGACCCATATGTACTCCAGCCCACCTACACAGTATTCATTAGCAGTGAATAGTACTGACATAGCTGTCAGTAGGTCAGAGCAGTTAGTGGAACTGTTTGCCAAAGAGCCAGATGCTGCTGTTGGAAAGACACCAAAAGAGTGCCTCATCTGTATGGCTCTGGGCATTGAAAAAGGTGTCAAGGCAGCAAAAAAAGAAAAAAAGCTGTCTAAACCTTCAGTCCGGTTCAGAACTGTAACTCAAATGACACTAGTTAGGTGAAGCAGAGTCATTGTTTTCTTATTCTGTGGACTTAGAGGATGTTCCACATGGATTAAAAGATAGAGGTCATATCCTCACAAGTTCTTTTTTTTTCCCCCCTTGTTCCCCAAAGGTAGGGGAATAGGGGAAATTAAGCAGCTCCACAACTTAGTTTCTCTGAGTACGGCAACATATTGCCAGCTCTTGGAAAATAAACCCTGTCAAAGTTCTGACTCAATGTATAGTTTAGCAATGATATTAGGTCAAAGAACCTACATTCAACACCTAAAAATCTTAACCTGGAGTTGTTTTTTACATAAAAATGTGAAATCAAACACTGTTACAAGGTCTGCTTTATTTGCCTCTCTGGGTCATCTTGACGGATCTTTTTATATACATTTAAAGGATGTGGTAGATCCATTTAGGGATGATTTCAGGAAACAGGTTAGAAAAAAAGAACCAATGCCTAAAAGAACCAGCAGCAACAGGTGAAATGTTTCATTAAACACTATATTCCATGGTATAAGGCAGGATCTTGAAATAATACTAGAAGTAAAGAACTGTTCTAATTAAATTGAGAAATTGCTTCTGCTCAAAAGAGCTTTCAGATGAAGAATTACTGTGTTTAGGTAAGCTCTGATGCAGTGATATCACAAACACTTATGCCAGATTTTCAGAGAAGAATGAGGATGTGGCTGAGCTGTAATTAATGCTGGCAGGCTCTGTATTTGTGGGGCAAATATCAAGTTATGTGGTACACTGCACAGTGCACGCTTACAGTATGCCTCCAGTACCCTCTCTTTCTGATCAATAAAGACAAGAATTCATACAGGAAAGTAATGAAGCATAAATTCTACAGTTTATGTACTGAAGTATTTGAAAGAGCTCGGTTGCTACAGCAAAATAGTGAGAGCCAGGGTCTCCCCATCTGCTTCAGCAGATGCTTAAGCAGCAATAGCTCAAATGAGTGGTCATTAATGCCTGTTGTCCTTTCCCTCTTGCTTTTTAATGCTGTGTGTCCCCTCCTTGCCTTGCTAAGCATATCCTTCAAAACTGAGGAGGGAAACTGGCAGTTTTGTTATCTGCTGCTGTTCAGGCACTCCAAGAATCTCAAGCGGAAGTCCCAGTGTGCCAGAAGATTGGCATAAGAACTGCAAGTGGTTTGTTTCCCTTTTGCAGTATTTGAATAATGCAGATACTGCAAAACTTGATAGTAAATATAACCCAGCATACGGACAGTTGCTTTCTGACCTCTTTGGAAGAGTATGTCTATTTCTCAGGAGGCTGGTCAGTCTCTCCCCACATCAAGCTATGTGTTTGCTGGGCACTCCATGTTTCCCACCTGTCTGCAGACTCCATCCAGGAATGGGTGACATAACTAACTAACATCTCTTGCACAAGTAGGAAGGCAATGTGAAACCATCTCACAAAGCCTGCAGACAGACAATTTAGGCAAAACAGCAGGCACAGGGCAATGTGTTTCTATGTCTGCTATGCTGCAGGCCCCTGTGCATACCCACCGTATCACTGGTTGCAGCAAATTAGTGCTTGTGTCCATGATTTTGGATAGAGACATTAGAAATGGGTCCAAGAAGCTGAATGAATGGCTTGTTTTTGATGGGTGGCACACAAGTTAGTGTACTGACAGAGGAGAGAACTAATCATCTGGATAAGTGTGGCATGTACCGGATTGCACAGCTTAAATAGGCTAATGGCACCAAGACTCCAGGAAAATGAAAATTTTCAAAATTGCCTTTTCTAGCACCATTTAGGGTTGTCTGTCTTCTGGGTTTGATATCTCAATCAGCTCTGCTAATTTAGCATTATGTGGAAAGAGAAGCAAGGGAATAATTCCACTTCTTTGCTGTAGTTTTCTCCTGAAACTTCTTTATTGCATCATCCTGACAAGGTTTCAAACTCTTTGCTTCCCCTTTTGACACTCTGTCCTACTGTAGTGAGTAACAGTTACTGTGAGTTACAGTAGGGGTCCTACTGTGCAGTGAGTAACAGATTGCTGCAATTTAATCAAAAGGAGAAATTGCAGTGTTTATTAATTTATCAAATTCTTTAAAATTAAAAATCTTGCTGGTTCTCCCGGATTCTATAATCTGTTCAACTGCCCTGCCAGGTCTCCATGTCTAGGTGGTACTCACTGGCCTTCCTTCTGCACCATACAGTAACTGACACAGCATGCAAGAGCATTCAGGAAACCTCTTACACACCCTGAGCAGCACCTGCATAGATGAGAGCAAAAAGGCACAATGCATCAGGCTCGATTTATGTTTTCTTGTTGTAGGAGCTGGCACTTGAGAGGTATGAAACTATTTGGGAAACAAAAGCCATAAGCTGTTTTCAGTCTTTTATTTTGTTGTGTGTGTTTTAAAATCGCTCTTGAAGTTGTGCAGGCACAAATCTGGAGATGAGGAAAGGAGGCACAGCTGCCCTGCTGGCTGCAGGCTGGCCAGGGTGATAGGCAGCAGCTGGGCAACAGGCTAGGCAGGTGGATGCCATTAGCCTGTGGAGCAGTGAAACACTAAATTCCATCTCAGGCACCTCAAGTGCCACAAAAAAACCCAAATAAACAAAAAAAAACCCCCAAATAAACAAAAAAACCCAAAAACCCCAACCAACCAAACAAACAAACAAAAAAAACACCAAAAAAAGGTAGCTGGGGTGGGCAGATACAGTTTGCTATGTGGGCTTTTTAAACTTAAATTACACTGCTGGTTTATTTGAGGGTTCTTTTCTGTTATATATTTAGGGTAATGGTAACATTCAAGAGCTTTGGATGTAGGTACTGTTTTAGGTAGTGTGCAAGGAGGGTGAAAAGGGAAAATACATGGGAACAAAAATCAAACTAACTGTGCATAACCCATTTGGTTCTATGAGACACTGGTCTACAGTCCTATATTATGAGACTGGTTGGAATCTGTGTATCTTAGACCATTGCTTCTTCCTGTGTAAGCAACTCATTGCTTTAGCTCTACCTTTCTGTCTCTAGCTACAGCAGTGTGAGAGGCTGATACTGGAGTAAGCAGTCAAACTCTCATGCCCATTTCTCTGAAGAGGTTAACTACCGATAAAAGGTGGCTAGAGAATGTGGTGTACTGGTAGCAAAGCAAATTCAATTGAGCTTCTCCTAGAGATTCCTTCAGTTCTTTACCTCTTCCCTATGCCCAGCCTCCCTGGTTTTCCAAATAGGAAGACATTTATAGGTTTCTGTAGTGAACATGTATTTTGATCAACCATCTTCTCAAGATGGTAAATAAAGGATGACCTCCTATTTTAAAGCATCTGTAGGAAAAACACTATAGTATTAAATCTCAGATCTTGTCAAAATATTAACTGCTTACTCTTCTTCTGAAAAAGTAGCTAAACTTGAAAAATAAAGTCAGTTAGTTCTCAAATACTTGATCTCACATTTCTTCTTTTTTTTTTTTTTCTTCAAATTGACGTACGTCCAGATATAAAAATTATTCATATTCTTCTTCTGCCATAGTTTGTTCTGCAAAGCCATTATATTAAACTATTTCTTTAACTGAAGAATGAATATCAAGCTTGACCATGTATAACAAGAGGTTTACATAAGACTACTGAAAGTAAATACGCATTTTTCTGAAGGACAGTGGCAAAGGCAAAGCCCCTTTAGCAGTGCCACCTTTGCCATACTTGAAATCAAAATTAAAAATTAAAACATCTAGAAAGCCTTTTAAGTTCTGTGAAATGCCTCAATGCCCTTACTGCATCCAAAAGTGGAAAAATAAAACATTATCTGTTTTCTGAAACTCATTTGCAAGTGATGGAATATCATAGGAAATTCTGTGTAACACTTTTCCATCAATCAGTGATTTTCCCATGGAGTATTTTATTGCATTGTGTGCTGTGTAATCTGCCTTAGTAGCTGGAAGCTAACATTTTCTTTTCTCCAGCCCTTTTTTTGACAGCTTACTGTCTCTGAAAGCCATCAGTTGCAGCTGATGGTGATAAACTCTCTAGATTTGATGGTTGTATTTGGTTTTCAGTAGTGACTTTACACACACACACATAGTATTGTAATATTCCAGGACACTCACAGAGTTTATAGACAACAGTCAGATAATGGGCTATTCTTCTTTCGGCTGTGAGCTTCTGAGACTGGTCAAATCCTTCATTTTTTAAGCAGTATATCCTGTGTAAATTGTGAGGTAAATCTCTTTTTGTGGAGGAACGTTTGTACAGATATGAGAGACACTTAAATGTAAATGCTACACTTCTTACCAGAGAGCTGCTTCCCATTCAGTTTCTGCTATGAAATGTTTATTCAGCTTTTCCTTTAACTCTGTGAGGGGGCCATTTTTCTTACAAGGTCTCGAATCTGCTTTCAGTATTCTCTGCAGTCCAAACCACATCAGAAGTACAGCACAGTTAATCTCTGCAAAGGCTGGAATCTATTTTCCACCTACAGACCACTAAGCCTGGACGAAAAATTCTGGGTAACTCTGGTAGGTGTCCAAAAAGTACACTTTTCTTTTTTCTTCTCCCTATTCCCCCCTAAAGTCTTTAACGAAGGCCTGCCACAAAGAGCCACATGTTTGTAAGTGGTACTTTACAACGACACCTCACTCACTCTGCAATAAAGCAAGCATTTCCTATTTATATTGCTATTAATTAATTTCTTTTGATTTCTTCCTTGGAAGTGCAAAAAAAGATTCACAGTGTAATGTCAGGTTTTAATAAGCAAAGTTTTTAAAGACTGATACAGCTATGAATTTATGTCAGGGACACAATTCAGTGCAATCATACAATTAGGTACAATAGGAGTTTTCTTGCTGTCAGCTTTAGCTTTTTAGACATCTGTCAGTCTGGATTTAAAGTGTTGCTTTCTTCATAATTGGAAATGGTAGTGTCTACATATTGTTTTGTAAGGTTCCTTGAATCAGCATTAAGAATCATCTTTCTTGTGAGACAAAAGAGTGGAATGAGAGGTGATCACCTAAATTGTGGACTTTATAAGCAACCAGCCATCTTTCTCTAGAAAAAACTCTTTAAAAAAATACATCATATATTTGTTACTGGTGAAGGAGCAGTAGGATGTGTAGGGTTTTCTAGCTTCCCTAGTTCTTCACACAAATAATTCTTCCAAGCCTTCTAGGCTTTGCTTTCTATGAAAGTCTTAAATAACATATTAAAGGACTGCTGGGGTTGCACAAAAAGAGAAAAGCATAAGGTACTATAGATGGAAGCAATATGAACTGGTATCACTAGCTCCCAAGCCACATTTACTTTGAAGTGTTGTTTTAAATCCTGCATATGCCTCTGTATGTTTGTGTTTGACACTACCATAAAACAAAAGCCATTATAACAACATGGGAGAATGACTTAGATGACAAAAAAGGAAAGAATTATACTCAAACTGTGTAACTTTCTGGCTAAAAAAGCCCTTCATAGCTCAAAAGTGTCAGTGCTACAAAGTCACACAAAAAACCTTAGGTTTGAAATGGAGAGTGAGTGGGGTGTCACTGATTTGAATGGAATGTGAGAAGGCTATTCCCAAAAATTGATTCTGCCTTTGTCGTGTCAATAAAAACCAGAGAATCCCCACTGAAGCCAGTATCAATATAATCTCCAAATGAAATCTGAATTCAGTCTCTTCCCTACACAGAGAAGCAAGTAAGGGGTTTTTGTTTGTTTTCCTTTTTTGGTTATGGTTTCCCAAACAAACAGAATTGATCGCATGTCCCCTTTCAACAAAATGAGAACAGTAGCTAAGTGGTAAACTTTATTGTCTGGATTTTTATGTGTTGGGTTTTTGTGATCATTCAACACGTTTAAAATAAAACCCAGAATCTGTCCAGTCATATGTACTGAATTCCCCCCACATTTGATGTAATTGTATAAATAAAATCCACAATTATTTTAGGCCTAAGGAAAACATTTCTGTTCATGAGAAAGACAAAAAGCCATAGATGGCAACAGTACTATAATAGAATACCCTATGCTTAAAATGGGCATTTCTAGCAGTAGAAAAACATTACCAACTCACGTAGTGTTTTCCTTATCTTTCCAGCATTTATGCAATAGTGAAAATTGTGTGATAATAGATATTATCCTGGGTTTTTAGGAATGGAATGATTCTTGCCTACTTGTAAGAAGTCTTAGTATTGGTAGAATTTCTACTGTTTAAAAAGCTGTAGGTGGTGTCAAGTGGAATGGAATTAGTTGACCCAAAAGTTGAAGGAGAAAACAGTCAAACAGTCCCAGTTTATCCACCCTTTGTTCATTTATTCAGGCTATTTTACCAGCATCCCACGGTTACAGCATAGGTAGGCAAGTTATACTTAGAATGAGCACACAAGATTTTGTTTCTTTAGAGGATCTGTTTGTCTGCCATATTGGGTTTATCTCTGGTTCAAT
Organism: Ibycter americanus; assembly: GCA_035590275.1. NCBI lineage: Eukaryota > Metazoa > Chordata > Aves > Falconiformes > Falconidae > Ibycter > Ibycter americanus. Next base: position 50,585,791 of record JAVJGI010000057.1, read on the forward strand.
CACAGAATCAAAATTAAAATCAAAGTGTTAGAGAAAAGAAGGGAGTTGTAAGAGGTCAGAATGCATCACCTAGAAAGCATATAAATGCTGAATACAGTGGTGGTTTTATTTACCATAATCTCTTCATTATCTAAGTTTCTGAGTAAGCAGTGTCTAGTGTATTCTTCTTAACTGCAGAGCAGCATTTGCACGAGTTCATCACCAATTCGAACTAACTTGGTGATGCTTCAAACTACTAAAAATGTCACTAACTATTAAAAATTAGATTGTACGTTGTCACAGCTGTATAAGTTAGGAGTATCTCCAGTGAAGCTTGTAATATTACTCCAGTTTCTATTTGAAACAGAGCTTGGCTTTACCTTAAAAGCAACACTGAAAAGGCAATAGGAAAGGTGACTGGTATACACCATTGTGCTCTTCCCATTGGAATGTCAAGTGCCCTAGAGCAGAATAGGTAGTTTAGAAGTGTTATCTAATTGTAGGGATTATCCAAGGAGCAACAGCAATGTTTTCTTTGTTTAAAAAAAGTGATATGCATCTGTTGACTTCGGCAAGCTCTTCAATTAGCAGCAAGAACTAGTGACGGGTGTTTTCTAAATTAACCCTAATTTCTACACAACTGCATAAAATGTCAATGAAAATAATGAAACATCACTTTTACTAAAAATGATGCCACCATTTTACAAGTAGGGAAAGAAATGACTTGGCTATTTTTGGTTTTATAGGGTGACTGCAATGTAGTAGAGAGTGACCAGTATGTAACAAAAATCCTATGAAAATATAAGGATTTTTCCCTCCTCTGCAGCTGAACTGTCTCTGCAACGAACTCAGAACAAAGCTATGTATGCACAACGATGTATCAGCTACACTGTCATGCTTGAACAATGCACAAATTCCAGAGTTTGGTTGGGAAAGAAAACGCTACAACTCTTATTATGAGCTCCTCTATTTTTTCCACAAGTTGCTACTTATATATGAATTATAGTCTTGTTTTCTGACCTAGGATATGGAAGAAGTGCTGTGCTCACTAGCTTCCCTCTGAGTATAATGCAACCCCTGGAATGAGAACAATAATATGGAATGTAAGGTTAGCAAGATAATTAAATTCAGTTATGGTTGTAAACAATTACATGAAAATACTCTTCTTGCATCAGGAAAAAAGGAGTCAGATACATCTCCGACTATGTAAAAGGCTGCAATAAAAAAGACAAAAAATCATTCTACTAGCCAAGCTAAAAAGAAAAAGAAATAGGCTTAAATTGGAAAGACTTAGATTAGGCACAAAGAAGAATTTTCTACTAGTAAAAAAAATAAAAAGCCACTGTAATGTTTTGCTTGAATCTCTGTGGACAAAGGAGAGAAGAGTTTTCTGGGAATGTATTTCCAAAATACCTATTATTTAAAAAACAACCAAAAACCCTTCCTCCTCTTGTAATCCTTTTCTTATTAAATTATTATTTAATTTTTGCTTGTAGAACACATCACTTTGCCACCCTTTTTATGCGCAGTAGTTTGTATATGAATAGTACTTATTACAGCAAGAGTTTGGGAAGAAATAACAGAATGCAGAATTCTTTAAAACAATTCTTCATTACTAATCAAGAATTATAAAAATACTATTAAGCAGAATTTGGGGCACGAGAGTACTCCTTTCAGGTTTCACATTCCATTAGTTTTTTCTTATCCTTATCACAGTAACTAATTGTGTGGCACTAACATTCCTTAGATACTTGTAAATGACTGAGTTGGGTCTAAAATAATCTCTTCCTCCTCAGTGAATACCCTAATCAGGATGTACTATGTGAGTTCAACCTTCTCAAGCATAGCAAAGAATTGAGCTAGGTCTTCTGTGGCATTCAGTGGTTTAGAGTAGAGCACTTCTGCAGAAATTAGTTTGACAACAGGGGACATGTGAAATGCAACAGCAGACTGACAAAAGTGTCTGTAAATCGCTGTGGCGTTAATCTGCTTTGTGAACTTTCCTTTTGAGACTCTGTTTTATTGCAATGTATAAAACCTGATGGAGATGCTAATACTGAATCTGATGTGCTGGGCCAGCAATGATTTTCCTATGTAGACACATACTCTCACATCTACTGTAAGATATGCATTGATTATGTCAGCGTAGAAGAAAACAATGGAAAATACCATCTGATCTAAGCGCTACTTTCAGTGAAGCCATGTTTCCCACTGAACTTAATAGCAAATCTGATTTAGTTTGGCTTACCTGTTCTATATGTTTTTTCTGCAAAAACAAGCAGTAAATTCTATAAGCAGGAAAGAATGAGAAAATCATGTTTGTGAGAACATACAGGCTTAAGCAATTTTAGAGTCAAAATTGACACCCTAAGGGTATAATGTTCACAGTTTGGGTGCTCTGAAAACCATTGTTAAAATTCCAAGCTATTTAAAAGTATTCAAGCCAGAAAGTTGTGACTTGTATACAAGACTTAGAACTACAATAGAACCCAAAGCTTCCCACATTTTTTTTGCTTTTATGATGGTGTCTAGAGAACCAGTAGAGCAATGTAATGGTTGCAGATCTAACTGCTAATTGTAGATTTGACTGCTCATTGCCATACCATTAGCTGACTACATATGCCACTGCTATATATGATCTACCCAACACCATTTTTTAGTCAGTTTTTCCACTGTGGGGGTACACATCAAATTCTCAAGATTGTTTATATGCTATTTAGTCATAAAAAAGGCTATTTTATTGAATTTATGGACTATGAAATCATTATCTGTGCATATCTTCTTGAGAACCTCTTACCTGAGAAACCCAAACACTGAAAATATTATATGAAAATCCTATCACAAAACCATGATATAGTTCATTCCAAATTTTCCATGTTGCACTGAACCTTTCCTGCCACAGTAAATGGTGGTGTAGTCTCGAAAAGGAACATTCAGAAATGGAAAAAAAGCCAGAAGTTAGATCTTTGCACACTTCCAAGAAAAAGTCTGCAAGCTGCTCTTTGATTTCAGAAGGTGCTTAGTCTTTCCTTTTTTCTGACACTGGAACTTTAAGTGGTTCTGACTTTCATTACTGTAAATGGAGGAAAACTGATTTTTTTAAAATGTCCTCCCTTAGGCTGAGTCTATACTCCTTTAACACTGGATTTGTCCTGGGATGTAAAGTGGGGCTTATGCTCAAAAAAAAAAAAGTATTTCTCATTATGTAGAAGTACCCTGAGATTTTGAAACCTTTGCTTTAGTCTGCAAAATAATTAGAAGATTCATTTCTAGAATGTATTACCAGAGAGTAAGAGATAGAGGATCTTAGCAACTGATATTAATGATAGTTCACATTTTCTGCTAGGAAACAAGTATGCTTCATGTTGGTATTTTTAATTCCAGCAAATACTGATAAACTCTAATCAGAGCTTCCAGAAACAAACTGGGATGACATCTATCATTTTAAATCAAACAAAATTACCCTTACTAAAAAAAAGGTATTTAAGAAGTACAGTTTTAATATTGCAAGTAGAATTTGTTGTGCTCTATTTCTCACAGACTTATATATAGTCCTACCTTTAAGGAAATCAAATTCTAAATAAATGTTAAAAACTGGGGACCCTATCCAGTATTAAATATTGAATTCCTTTTCAAGCTGCTCAGATTCCAAGTGTTCTAAATTCTGGAGGTAGTGCAAGGTAGACTAGATGATGTATCTCAATAAACAAAGAGACAAACCATATGAAATTCCATTTAGTTGTAAAAATACTGTTTGAGACCAATGAAGGTGTATGAATAGCAAACTACTCATGAGCGCAATGCCCACGGCATTTTCAGCTCCTTCCAAGTACCGTCACTGTAACAGTGAAGTAGGTGAGGTAGTGTAGCTTCAGTGGATGGGGACCATTTCAGTTAGAGGATGTCTCTCACCAAATCACCAAACATATTCTTGATATTAGCCAGTAACAACTTCTAATGTCAATCTGCTGACCTGTATTACATTCTGAGTAAGAAGCAAGTGTGTTAAATTTTATGCATGTTTAACACTGAAATAGATCGTATGTGTAGAATAATGCTAACGTACTCCTATATTTGGGAATATTGATGACAATTTTGCTTCCTTAAGTGATAAATGTTTCGCAGGAGGAGATTATGTGTGTTGTGTCCGTTGCCCTCACCCATCCCCCAGCCTCTTCAAAGCCCTGCTTTCCCTCAGAGAATGGGGAGAACCAGTTTAAGTTGCAAAGAGTAAAGGATCATGAGATTATAACACTCATATGCTTTTATCTGCTGGTATATTCAACAATAAATGTAAATAGATTGATAAGGTTTTTTTCATTTTTCATATGAGCAATTTATTTACTACCTGCGTGCTCTATGTAGGTGAGATTGTACACCACTAATACTGATAGCCTGTAAGATTTGTATTTCTGTTGACTAATATGAGGTGCCTTTAGGAATGTTGTAACGAAATAACATTCTTATTGCTATGAGTCATCACTCCCAAAATGTTGGCATTTTATTTTCATTGAAATCTTTTAATATTTTCACTGTTATAAACAGAAAAGTGTGAAATACTGCCCGTTCTCTTAAGAAATCACCAGTTAACAATCTTCTGGAAATAATACTGTCAAATGAACTGTGAACTAATTATTCTGGATGACTTCTGGCACCTTTTGCCTGCCTTTCCAAAAGTAAGCATAGGTAGGGTTTGAGAGGATTTTATCAGGATTGTAACAGTATCTTCAAAGCTCCATGCAATGAGCTTTCTCTCATAGTAAAAAGCTTTGGAGATGCTTAGTCACTACAGTTAGTTTCTATGGGTTTTACTAACAGGCATGGTGTTTCTATGTCATTATGAAGACTGTATGGTATTCTCGCATACTCTCACAAGACCTGGCAGAAATATTGATGGGAAGATTTTTCCCAGTGAAAATCTTTCTGTTCATAGAAGTAGTTGGATTTCTCAGAAGGTATGTTATAGGTCAAGTAAAACATGAGATGAACTTGAACAAGGACATTGTGGGTAAGCCTCTGCACGTATTGGAAGATATAAATTGATTTCATATGTGTCTATAACAGCAAAACACCTGCATCTTGTAAACAGAAAATATCAACAAAGCCAGCACTAGGAAAAAAAGGTGTAAACTGAGAGTGAGTGACAATTGTGGGGTACAAAAGGCCATTCTGGTAGCTTCCACAAAAGTTTTTAATGCTTACAACTGGATTTGGCAGCTAGTTTGAAATGTCAGCACATTGTGTAAGTAATTTTTGTAAACGTACCAGTTCCAGTGAGGTGACATGCATATCACCTGCCTTTCTGACATTATAATCCCTATCAATATACACGAAAATCCTCATATATGAAGCTTCTTAAAGGATAAGCTGGTATTTCCTACATTATTAGGTAGATGGGTTAGATCCCATAAGGACGCATGATATATTTTTATATGCATAAGGTGAGTTACTGGTTTCAGTTAGTATTGTAAGTAAGCTGTGGACAATAAACACAGGTCCAGACCCTCACCCTTCCCCTGCTCCCTCCCTGTCCTGCTCCATTTCATAACTCTTTATTGCTTTTCAGAAAAGAACAATAAGACACATTCCAAGAATTTACAAAGTAAAATAATACAAAAAAGTCTTAATCCAACTTTACAAAATTTCCCAGATCTTATTTCAGTGTCATTCATCTTCCTCTGCTTTAATCTATTACAGTACAGTAGTCCTCAGTGCACATACCTTACATATTCAACAACAAATTATGTGCAAAAGTAATAAGCAGATATCTATCCAAACTTAGTCACTGCTAGTGTTACTACAGCCTGTTTTATCACGCTCATTCATTTATTGTTTCTCTTTATGATGGTCTTAAAAAAGGTGGTGTTTCTTCAGATTTCTGTAGTAAGACAAAGTTTCCATGAAGCAAGTGAAACTTAGCCTGGAGTTTGTTGGACAATTAGAGCCTAGGCTTGCAGATTTTTGTTGCATTTCTGTTTTGAAAAATGATTCCAACATTTTCTTGGTAGGAAGAAAGCAAACTACAATGAGTGATTATTTTATGGGTTTTTTTTACATATTTTACAAATTATACTGAAATTCTGAGTGCTATCAGTTTGTGTATATCTAACAAATATTAATTCCAGGTTTACTTAGTTTATTAATTCCAGGTTTATTTATTCAGTGCTGGAATATTTTATCAAAAGCAATATTGATTTCCAGAATGATTAGTGACGGTATTTATTGCTTGTCAAATACTGGAAGGAACAGATAGTGTTCTGTTATACAGTTTGACGTGTTTGCCATAGTATGTCTTAACTAGGCAGTTTAATTTTATATTAGATTTCTTTGGGCTGATTTTTATCACAATGATTTCAATTTTTTGATTTTACTCTATTGTATTGTACTTTTCCAGTTTTACATTAACTTCAGGAGAATATGGGAAAGTAAACCAACACACAGAGAACTTTATGGAAGAATCAGTCACGGCTGTTGACCTAAGGCTGAGCTGAGCTGAACTTTGTGTATACGTAAAGCAGCTTTTTGGTCTTTTTGGCCATGGGTATTTAAACTATATATGGATATATACACACACACCTCCTTCCTAAATTCCATGTATAGTCAGAAGATAGATGTATTTGATGAAAATTTTGAGGTATTTTCTGTAGCTAGACTGAGTTCAATCAAACAGTTCCCTTAACAAAACCAGTAAAATCTGGGGACCCTTTTTGTTCCTCAAAATAGAATAATACAGATTTTAAAGAAGTGGTTTTGGGAGTGAGGAAGAGACATCCTAAAAGAGTAAATAGTAATCCTACAGTAAAATCTTTTCAAATGCAAATTGATAGCTCTAGCAATCCTTATCATGAATCTCTTTGAGTAATTTGAATGCGAGAATCATCTTGCTCACACAGATAGGCTAAGAGCCGTGAAATATTTATTTATTTACTTCTGCCAAACTACTGGTTTTTTTCAGCAAAAGCAAGAGATTCTGCTAATTTTAATGCTAAAGTTGATGATTCAGTTTCTGCCACTTATACCAAACAGTTGCATGTTTTTGATAAGGCCAAGTCATTTTCTGTGCCCCCTCTGGCCCTTCACTCAGGTTCAATACAGACAAAACCTTCACTGACCTTGACCAGCTGTTCAGTTACTGCTGCTGGTATTCCTCATGCCAAATACTTTTGCAATTGTGGAGTCTACTGGAAGACACTTTAGTGGATAACCCGTCAAGCTTGAAAGACTACAAGATCCTCTTTCTGGCAATTACGATGCTTTTTCCCATGGACAAATGACCCCTCTCATTATCTTTTTCCTTCCTACTCTAGAATAAGAGCTCAAAATCCATTTTGTGACCACCTGCTAATCTCCACGCTAAACTAGCTTAATCCAAACTCAGCCTGTGTTCTCATGATCCTGGAGTAACAGAATTCCCAGAGCAATGCTGTAAAGAGTGTGGCTGTTTAAATTCACTGTATCCAACCTCTCTGCAGCATTAGGACATCTTGTTCACCTACAGAATAATGATGCTCTGCTCTCCAAGGCAGACTTTGGAATGGAAACTACACCACAGAATTGGGAAAAAATTCTACTGTTTTAGTAGTTAATATACAAAAATAATTATGCTAGGCAGCTGAATGAAAAATGACCAGGCAATGGTAGTCTGTTGGCTTCATATCAGAGACAGCTTTAATGTCTCTCTTAAATTTAAGAAATTTTGGTTTTTTAGATATACACATAGAGCAGTGTAATAGATAGAAAGTTAGCAGCAGTGATCATACGAATTTTACCACAGATATTAAAATATTTAATGGAGTAAGAAACAGTGTAAGTGTGTCAGACTTGGTGGGGGGGAAAGATAAGGAAAGGAAAATTGCTTCAAAATAGGAAGTGAGTACCGCCAAAGTTAGAGATATGTAAATTTTATGTCTGCAAAGAATATTTTTAAAACTGGGTCGGGGGGGAGTGTCTAAGCTGATTTTCTGGTGTGACATTACATTTTTAGCCATAACAGCTTTTTAGTGATTCCAGGCTGGAAGTAGAACTCTGTACGTCTGTTTAAGAATGAGGTGCAGTTTAATTGCATTGCTGCACACTTTCATGATGTGAGTTTGCCTTTGCATGATTCAATACTGTGCTGTGTGCACAGTCACCTAAGCCAGAGATGACTTGGTCTCTGCACTGTGCTACACATGATGTAAATGTGCCCTTGGAGTGAAAAGCAAATTGCTAAGTTATAAATCGAAGTAGTTAGAGGTTCAGAGTTTCTGAGTGTCTAGCGCAGTATGGAATTTTACTATGCCTCTAGAGAATGAAGGAACACTCATAATTTTAAGTTTTACAATGCTAAATTAAGTTTTATTACTCATTTCTTGTGAGAGATCCTGTCACATATTTTGCTATAATAAAAAATATTTAGTGATATAATATTATCACTATTTTATTGCAGCAGAATGTGTAGCTGGACACCCTGGGGAACACAAAGGCTTAATGAAGTTTTAGCATAGGCTATAAAGTCTCTTTGAGAAAGAGTCAGGCTCGGTGTTTTGTTACTGTGATGTAAACCCAAATCAAACTGGTTGCTGTGGTTTCCAGAAGGTCTAATGAACTTGTACCCCAGAAATTCAACCTGTTGGAAAGTGAATACTAAAAAGGAACAACTAAATACATAGTCCTCCATAATTATGAGCAACGAAGTTTATTGTTTTGACAGCCAAACTGATGTGGCAACACTTACTTTTTTGAAAGTTAAATCTCTTTGATCTCTTTCTTTTTTCCAGATTTTAACAGGTCATCAGATATTGTGTAATGACTGATTGTTTAATTAGTGCTTTAGGATTGTGAACAAACAGCAGGTTTTCCTCTAAGTGCACCCTACCTTGTACATTAGCATCCACTACTTCCAGCATTTACGGTGGTTAAGATCACTGTTAGCAGGAATTTGCTAAGTATACATATTTGCTAAGGACACATATTGGAAAACAATCACCACCACCATCTCTAAGATGTACCTATATATCATACCGATGCACTGTAATTTAATAAAATCAAGTTATACAAACTGAATGTGTTTGGTTTCATGATAAATTTAAATTTTAGGAGGGCTCAGCAGGAAAAAATGGGTGCTGTGGCATTACTTGCAGCTGAATGTACTCAAAACCCACAAGGTGAAACTTGGAAATATGTACTGAGCTTCATAGTTCTCTTCCGTGCTGTAACGAGGTGGCTGAAAGATGAGCTGCAAGGGCTTCCAGGGTGGTAGGAAGAGAGGAGGACTCCACACTGGGATATCAGACAGGGATTTGCCTCTCCTGTGAAACAGGCCAGCCTCTGGCTATGCAGCAAGCCCAGAGGTGGGCAGCGCTGTCTGCCCGAGGCTTTGAAGCTTGTTTCCCTCCTCTGTTTCTCTCGCAGAATCGTTTCCAGTGGCGTGTGTGGAGTCCTTACCTCAGTCTTTGCCACAGCATGAGGGGGTTTGGACAAGAAAACTGAGCAAACAGATTTGTTTCATTGATATTATGCTCTGCTGTGCTAGTGGGCACTATTAAAAATCATATTTTAAAGTCATAAACATAATAATAACAACCAATAAATTGTATAGAAAAGCTATTTATATCATTTTCTTGGGGTTTTAGAATTACAATTGCAGTTTCTTTCAATAAATGTAATGCTACTATAAGTTATATCATCAACATCAATCTGAATTCTTTGACAGCTTTATTGCAGCATCAAAAGTTTAACAATCCACTGTCTTTCTTTGCAGGGAAAACACTTTCCGGAGCCAAAGGGCTTGGTGGCAACCATTTCTGAATGACTACCTTTTCTGGGCTTAGTGTGGCTGCCTGGCACAAGAAAGAGCAATCTCTACACTGATTTAAACAATTCAAGGCTCTAATTGAAAGAGCAGTATCGTTTGTTTCTTCAGGGTGACCACAGTATATAAATCAAGAGTGAAGTCTTTTGTATTCTCTCCTGTGTATGTGAAAATTACTATGACTTGTTTCTGTGTTACCAAAGAGGCTGCTTGATGCCCGGTCATTTTGCAGTTCCTGTCTGTCTGTGAAACTGAAGTTGAGTAGTTGAATTTTATTTGGTGCTTTTTTTTTTGGGTTGGTTTTTTTGTTGTTGTTGTTTTGTTTTGTTTTGTTATTAATATAAAGGAATGTAGTTACTAGATGCTTGAGGTTTGTTTTTTTGGGGTTGGGGGTGGGGCTGGTGTGACCATTTATTTGTTTGGGTTTTTTTTCAGGGAAGCTGCATTAATAAGTGCTTCCTCTATAAAAAGTAAAAAATTGCAGTCTGGAAGCATATTATTAAAACAGTACCATCTAGCTGACCCAGCAAGCTTTAACATAAAATATTAGTTCATCTGTTTTGAGGAGAAGAAATGTATTTCCTTCATCTAGAATAGTAAACAATAATTTTGAAAGAGAAACTTCTTATACACTCTATAACTATTGTATATGCAATAAAAGCAAATTTTCTATAGCTTGCTACAGCTGTCCTGCTAGAAGCAATAGTAACTGACTTTTCAAAGACAAAAATTAAAAATTCAATTAAATCACTATTATTATGATGTTTATCCATTTTGCCAGGGACATTTTCTCTCATGTTATTACACAAGCTGTCACATGTAGGATTTTGTGCTGGCAATTTTTATGGTAAAGAAACAAACAGATTTGAATCCAGTTGTGCTGCTGGTCAGTACTGCCGGTTTCCTTGGGGGTGCCTTTTGGACAAGCAAACTGACCTATTAGTGTGAAAATGAGGCAAAGTGGGTATAACCCGACCATTACAGCCTCCATATCTCTGCTGTATTGACTGGTCTCAGCAAGCTGATTCTCATGAGCTTCTGAGGTCTGGTATTCTGAGATAAATTGACTTGGATAATGGACGAAAGACGCAGTATCACGGGAGTACCCTGTAGTTCAGACCAGTGTCAAAACCTAACAGTTGAGGTGCAATATAATAAATCAGACTCTTCCTAGTGGCTTTACTGATATGTTAAGTTGACCCTTATGATATTAAGGAATTTTGCTTTCTACAAGAGAAATATGAAAAATAGCCATACTTGTTTTGCAACTCCATAGAACAGTTTTCCGTGAAATGTCACCTCAAGAGATTAATGTAGCCTCAAAATTTTAGGGGTGTTCATTTGATGTGACCACATAAGATTAGGCAACCATCATAGCTGGTGTAGTGAAAAGCTTCTATATTCCCATCATTTGCGTCTCTGAGGGAAATGGAGAAACACATGACACATTTACTGGATTGTGGTTAAAGTGATTGCTTAATTTACAAGCAAAGAAGTCATACCCTGTTTTGAAGGCCTTTGTGGAAGAATTTTGTATGAAATAAAAGAGTTCAGGAATATTCTATGTAGTTTAATGAACTACATAGGATACATTGGTACTTTTCCTTCCTTCCTTCCTGCCAAGGAAGGTGTCTTAGTTGCCATGACTGCAAGTTTATAGAAAAACATAAGACCTCTTTTAAAGAAATGCTAAATAATTTGCTTCTTTTATGAATCAGTGACTATCAATAGTCATTTATGTTTAGAAGTAGCTATACAGGTGTCTGAAAGGAACCTGGCAATCTTTGCATTCTGGTGATGCAAAGTTTCCTGTTCTGGCTCTGCAAAGGAAACATTTCTGTCATGTTGTCTCTTTTAAATGACAACTATTTAAGCTATTTATGAGTTTAGAAGCTTGTTATCTATCACCCTGGAGGTGGTTTAGTGGGCACAAAATAGGAAAAACAGCTACACAGAAAAAAGATCAGACAGTTTTGTGTAAGATTGCAGGTGACAGCTGTGTAGTAATTTATGAGTACCTCATAGCAGGCCTGCAAATTTATCCAAGCAACATATATTTTAATGTATTTTCTTTTAGGACATGGAAAAAAGGCAGTACACTTCCAAAATCTGGCCATACTAGGTTCTAAACTTGTGCTAATCACAGCTTTAAGAGTACAGCTCGCTGAGACTGCAGTTCAAATATATATTTGGGCCTAGCCTATGTAGCTGAAATATGGACTGTCTTTACTACAAAAAGGAGTAAGCTACGGCAGTCTTGTAAGTACCAAAAGTTGGTGGCATAATGTCACTACACTGTGTGGGTATTGATTGTCTGTTTCTTTTACTTGTTTTGAACAGTGGAAAATTGTCAAGAAGTAGTTGTCACTTTGTGCCTTGAAATTAAACTATTTTCTCGGAGATAGCAAAAATATGCTGTATGCCTGGGTATTAGCTTATCTCACCCTACCTCAGGCTTGAACTTTGCATGTAAACGACATGTAGCACAGTATTCTGGAGCCCCTGGCCCCATGCCAGTACAGCCTGGCAGCCCAGCCTGAGGATGGCAGGGAGTGTGCCGAGGTTTGGTTTGGTGCTAGGTAGTCCTGCGAGGAGAAGGGAGCTGGACTTGGTGATCCTTGTGGGTCCCTTCCAACTTGAGATCTTCTGTGATTTTATGATTCTATAATTGCGTGAGTGAACGTTCAAAGTGTACATGTAAACAGCCCTTCAAAGTTACAGATGTTATTTTCTCAGATCTGTAAGAGATCCAAACATGTCTGTTAAAAGTTGGCTACTTTAACATGGCATCAGCTGTGTCACTTTATATGTAAAATTACTTGGGTAGTTTTGTAAAATAACTTCCTTTGAAAAGCTGAATAATTATTTCATATATATATATATATGCCTTATATATATATATATATATATGCGCCTTCTCTTTGTTCAGTAGTTGAAAAAAAAAAGGTTAACTTCACCACAACATCACTATCAAGCAAGTTTGACAGTATACTTACACAAAGATGTCAGCAGGCAGAACACACGTAAGGCATTTCAAAATCATGCAAGTTGTACACATTGCTCTTGTGGATAAATAGCTATAACTTCTTAGAAAGTAATAATAAAGATAAATGCTTCATGTCCAATAGCATTATTGGAACTGATTTTAGCTTTCCAGAGAGTTTCAAAAGTTAGCAAGGCTTTTCTTAGAAAACATAATTCATATACAATATAAATTATTTAACTTTTTGTTTCCAAAAGGAAGCAGTCTCTTAGGGCTTCAAATACTACTGGGAATGGAAATAATTTCTCTGAAAGGATGTTGGGTATGATCAGACCTGAAGAATTACTAAATTTCCGGACTACGGTATTCAAGAATTCTATGAGTTTGGTTTGAGCTCATGAACTATGTTCCTTGTTATAACTGAAGGCATTATTACAATGATAGCAAGTTTTTGCTTTAGAGTTTATGTGCCAGTAAATTAAATTTGAAAGAGCAACTTAATATACTACATATATCCTTCAGGTTGGAAAACTGGCTGGTTTCCAGGGGAAGGATAACGTAAATTTCTTGATTTCTTATAAACCTGTTTCGCATCTTTCCTTGCCCTGAGTATATAAAAATTCACTGCTGATGACTTCTCTATTTGGGCTAAATACTGTAAGCTGCATATGAACACTATTACAGTGGGAGAAAATACATCACAGGACTCCTTTATTAATTTAATATATTGCCAAAATTAATTTAGGATCCAGACATCTCCACATGACATTTCTTTTTGATAGGGAGAAGGCGTCTGTCCCCAGTACATTCAGATAGTTGATTACCTGCTTTCTCTCTCTTCTGGTTTCCTCAAATATATTTTTTCTTGTTTTCTCACGTGGTCCTGACTATCCATTTTTTGTTTAAGGAGGTACACACTTTGCAGTTTCAGTCCCAGGTACATCTTCTTGAAACGTCTTGCAAGTCCTAATCAGAATTGGCAGTTTGAGACAAGAGAGTCAAAAGTCCTACAAAGCCTCTCTGCTTCTATTTCTGCTACACTGAATTTCTGACAATACTGCTGGTTCAATCCACAGTATTATAGGCACAGACAGTCTACATGAATGATAGCATCTGCTTCAGAGGAATTGCAAATATTTCATTGATTATCTTCAAATGTTATATGTAAGATTGTAAAGATCGAATTCCTGTGTCTTGGGACTAGTGGCATAAAATTGCAATAAAAGGTGAGGAAAAGGTGAGCCCATTACTGTTCAGCGGTGTTCAGCGCAGTCCTGCTGGGCCTCTTTAAGCACTGACCCAAAAAATTAGGGAGGAACCCTCTAGCTTTTATCCTCCAGGGAAACGACAGCATGGGGGAAACCTGTCTTTCTGTCATACTTTGTGGCTCTGCATTAGGTCAGCTACAGGACTATTTCCAAGTCAGTGTGCAAATAGCTCTGATTATGGGAACAGGAGATGCTTTTTCTCTGCAGTTCATGGTCCAGCTGATCTGTGGCTTCTTGTCGGTCTGTGATGGCGAGGCCAGGAGGAAGGAGTGCTACACGTTGTGCAGCTTTAGCAGGATCTGCCTAAAGGTGGTTAGGAAACTCTTTGAGTCCGTACCTGTGGGGTGGCATTTCAGACCCCGGCTACACAGTGCGGGTTGTAGTTCTCTTCTGCTTTCTGCTGTGCAGTATTACGACTAGCAAAAAGACAGGGTTACGAATGATACTTGGAAGAGTTACTGAAGAGCATTTAAGATGTTGTGCTTCATTCCATGACTCATTCTTGTGAGGGAATCTGTTAGGAGCACTTTGTCATCTTTTTCACTCCTTTGTCAATGCACAGAAGCCTTTTTCTGACTCATTTCATAGGCTGTAACTGTTGATACTACAAACGTTTCCCAAAGACAGATGTCTGTGGGACTCCACAGAAAAAAGGAAAAAAAACTTCTCAGATTCCTCAAGTACGTCGTAGCAGCTGCAGTAGTTGGCACTGACTATTAGTGCTGTGCAACATTAAGTTTTATGGTTTTCTAAGCATTTCAGGTACCATTTTATACCATTCCATTGTATCAAGCTTTCCATTATTTTTGGCAGTACATCCTAAGGAATGTGTGCTTCGTTCGAAAGTAGTGCTTGTGCCAGTCTCAAACTGAGGTAAAAAAAGGAAGATGGGGGTGGGGGGAGCTATGCATGAAGGGGATAGCACACTCACAAATCACCCTATGCTTAAGGAGGTGCTCACCATATTCACCAGTCACCTCATGTTTACAGAGATCCTGATTTTTATGGCATGTTGAAATCACTTGGGAAATTCAGTGACTATGTTTGCCAGAATTAAAGGCTTTATAGAAACGTTCATTCATATAATTGCTTTGCTTTTCTTTGTTGGCTAATGTACTCATAGGAATCTAAGCATCACTTAGACATGGAAAACTGGCTTCACTCAATTTAAGGAAAGAAAAAATAACATCTTTGAATATCTCTGTTACTGAAGCACCTGTTTTGGGCAAAGTTGCATAATGTAAGATTTTGGCTTAAAGCATTTTGTACCCAAGTAAACTGTGTTGGTTTGGATGATGTTAAAAGAACTTCTTTAAAGATGTTTCTTAGTTTTATGTCTAGACTTCAGCTCTGAGGTCACTAAGCAGCTGTATTTAGTAGCTCTTGGCACACTTTAGTACTTCGGCAGAAGTCTGAATAAGGAAATCTGAAGGTAGTGTACTGCTGACACTGCTTTAAGACACCTTTCCTTTGGCCAATAAAGAGTTAATTGTGAAAGGGTTAATCGAGAAAATCCTGCAACAAGCTATGAAAACCCTTCTTCAGCTTAGTTACGCCACTGCCTTTGTAGAAGAGCAGAGGAAACTGAATCCAAGCTCCTCTAGCTCTGGATCAGCAATTCTCCTGGGAGGAACTGGAAGCTACATACAGTTGTCCATGTTTAAGGTTTAAATGGATGTTAAAAGGTACATTTGTGTGGGGAATGGACAGGAGGGATGCACGCTGAGATCACAGAGTAGTGGTGGCTGTTACTATCCAGAAAGGTTCATGTCTTGCCACTTTTCTTCATGCTAACTATTTGTGTTCTCCAGGAGTAATCCTGTTGAAATCATTATGACTATTCATATGATTATAGGTCAACTTGTGTCAGTACGCCAGCACCTGGCCCAAAGGAAAGGGAAAAACGTCAATGAGACATTTTTCATTCCAGTTATGAGCAAGAAAAAGTATGGGTCTTGCAATTACAATAGAGTAAGGACTGCCAGTAAAGTAAGTAAGAGTAAAATTGATTATTGCTTGATGAGGGTAGAGTCCTTGTCACCTATTATGGATGGTACAGACCCTAAACAAAGATCAGATGGGACTCACTCTATTATTTCTTGTATCAGTGTCATGGTTTAACCTCAGCTCGCAACTAAGTACCACGCAGTTGCTTGCTCACTACCATTCTGCCTTGCTCTTAGTAGGATGGGGAGGAGAATTGTAAAAAGGTAAAACACATGGGCTGAGATAAGAACAATTTCATAACTGAAATAAAATAATAATAATAATAACAACAACAACGATTGTAATGAAAAGGAGAGAGAGAGAGAGAGAAGAATAAAACCCAAAGTGGGTGTGTGTGTGGAGTAAAACCTAAACAAGAGATGCACAACACAATTGCTCACTATCTGCTGGCTGATGCAGCAAGCAGCAGGCCTCAGCCAAGTCCCCTGAGTTTATATACTGAGCATGATGCTCTGTGGTACGGAATAACTCTTTATCTAGTTTGGGTCAGCTGTGCTGGCTCTGCTCCTTCCCAGCTGCTGGTGCGCCTGCTCACTGGCAGAGCACGGGACACTGAAAAGTCCTTGATTTAGAATAAGAACTACTTAGCAATGACTAAAACATCAGTGTGTTATCAACATTATTCTCATACTAAATCCAAACCACAGAACTGTACCAGCTACTAGAAAGAAAATTAATTCTATCCCAGCTGAAACCAGGACAGTCAGTTCCCCATACTTTACTGGAGTTACGGTGATATGAAGGAGAATATGTTATAAATTGTTCTCTCTTAAGAGACACAGATTTGTCAAAAACAAACAATTTACCGGTGTGTGTTGTATCAATAATGGATATTCTGTGCTACCTGCTTTAGGAGAAGCTGATTTAGCAGGAGGTTGGACTAGATGATCTCCAGAGGTCCCTTCCAACCCTGACCATTCTGTGATTCTGTGATATTCTTTTACTGGACTTTAGGATCTGAAACAAAGGCCTCCAGCAGCTCTCCTGTTTTAATTTAATCTCTGAAATGCTGATTTCAGTGGCAATTTGATACATCTTCAGTATTTAAGTAAAACTTTAAATATTGAAAAGAATATATTTTTCAAGGTAAATAGACAGATTGTGAGGAATTGTGGGGTTTCAAATACTGACATGTTTTGAGCGATCAGTCCTGCCAAAGTATAGATGGATCCCAGGAACACTGAAGTATTTTCATTCAAAACTTTTCCCTTCAAAAAATATGTACTGAAATTTAAAATTATTTGAAGATATTTTATTATTATTGATAACATTAACATTTTTTATTAAAATAATAGTAATCTGAATGCACATACCTTGATTTAGAAATACTGGAATATTGTCTTCTAAAGGAGGGCTGTATTTCCCTCATTTAATGTCTCTGTTTTCTTTTTTTTAAGAGTTCTGTGTGTTGATGTGGTGTTATAGGCCAGGCCCTTGATAGTGTCAGCTTTTCTGTTCACAAGTACAGAGGGATAAAAACATGCTAGAAATATAATTGCATTATATCCAGTTAAATATAATTTGGTATCTTAACCTTTGCTGAACTATTTGAAGGTACATTAAGAAAAAATATGGGTATAATCTATAAATATCAATCACATTTTCTGTAGGACAAGAAAATAAGAATACACTTTTTACCAGCTTTGTTATTGTTAGCTGAGAACTGGAATTTTTGGAAGTCTTACTCCTGTGTTCATGCATATCTCAAGCTTCAATACAGTGCTGCTGGTAAAATATAGCACACTAATATTGAGCGTACAGAAGGGAATTTTCTTGTTACAAGAGTTTGTATGTGGTCACCACCTGATAGCTTCCTCTTAAAATGATCTATCCAGAATGGTTGAAGTTGTGGGATTACTTTGGTCTGTGATACCCACATACATGATGACATTTGTTTTAGAAGGATTTTTTATTTTAAACTTCTGGCAAAAGCATCTACAGATAGCATGATAGAAACCTGAGGCTGTGCAAGTATTCTATAGTCTGTTATTGTGCATAGAACTAGTAAATGTTGTAAGGAAGCACCTCCCCACGGGTACAGACTAACGTGCTAAACACTTGTGTATATGCAGGTTTCTCTGTTGGAAACAGGTAAGTGATTTCCTGGATTTTTTTACCTATGCATAAAACCAAAGTTTTTGAGAGTAAAGAACTTCAAGATTTAAATGAATCCAATTATTTTGTATCTGTCAGCTACAATAATGTTAATAACTAATCCCTAAATTCCGAACAGTGTACTTCTTACATAGCAAAGGTTATGTGTACTAGATTTGGTTGGGATAATTTTCTTCATTGTGGGTCATACAGTGCTGTGTCTTGGATTTGTGAACAAAAGATATTGGTAAGTACCTATGTTTTAGTTATTGCTGAGCTGTGGTTACACAGCACCAAGGCCTTTTCTGCTGCTCATGCTGTCCCGCCAGTGAGTAAGCT
>JAVJGI010000057.1:50690450-50706690 GCA_035590275.1 Ibycter americanus
TTAATAAAGGCTTTAAGAGTTCATATTCTCTCAGTGTGAGATTTATAGGATAAAACTACAGCCAGTTTTTCAAATGGTTGCACTTTCAATTAGTGGAACTGGTCATGTGAGTGAAGTTACAAAGTTATATATATGGCTTGGGCCATTGGAAAGTATATGAGAAACGAGTCTCCTATGAGTTAGAGCCTGTGTACAGAGAAATTATTGACTAGAAACTGCATTGTTTTAATTAGGTTTTTTATTTAAAACACTATATACAAGTGATATAGTATGGAGTTATTCTGCTTACTCCTTTCCCTTCTTTAAGTATGGAAAACCAGATCAAATATTACTTGCTGGCTACAAAGGACAAAATCCAAGTTGGAGTCAGTAAGCAGACAAGGTTCCAGTGTTCAGAGGCGGGGGCTGGAATATTACACGGACTATTCAGACCTTCTTTTTTTAACAGCAAGTCTTCTACGTAAGAAGGAGGGATTTGAGATCTCCTGCTACATCCTTTGCCCTTAAACATCCAGATGTATTTTGTGGGTTAGGATTTTTTCTCTTTTTGTTCCTCCTGGAAATAATAGCTATTGTTAGAATAAGTAGGAATGTTCATATTAGGCTTTTTGTGCCATAATGGATTTTGCTAGAACTACACTAAGCAATAAACATTGTTTTGCTGGGCTATTTGCTTGCATTGTATTCCTGTGGTTTGTTTTTTTTTTTTAAATCAGTAAAAAGGCATATATTACTCTTACTGGATTTATTTTGATCCTGAGATTACAGTTTACTGACACTGACCATTCAGAAATTAATGGCAGTTGTTTGTCAGGAAAGAGGGTTTAAAGGATTTCGAAAGCACGTAATGACAACTGTGTGTGTATGCCCTCATGTGTGGAAATGTAACTAGGTAGCTTAGGCTATTCGAGAAAATATGACCTTTAAAATTAGTCTAGT
Source organism: Ibycter americanus (assembly GCA_035590275.1). Taxonomy (NCBI): domain Eukaryota; kingdom Metazoa; phylum Chordata; class Aves; order Falconiformes; family Falconidae; genus Ibycter; species Ibycter americanus. Next base: position 50,691,390 of record JAVJGI010000057.1, read on the forward strand.
TCAGGGTTCAATGTTACTGATTTTATTTATAAGGTTTTCTATATTCCCGATTTATAGACTTTCCACGGTAGTCAGGACAACTCCTTCCACTACTGGGCAAGTCATGGAAGTATTCAAGGAATGGGCACAGAGATGAAATAATTTGGAAAAGGCCATTACAGGGGTTGTATCAAATTCCAGGTATCTGGAGCACTAGTGTGATGTCTTAACTAAAAAGAAAACCCCAAACCCTTCTCTTCTTTGGCCTCAAAGTTTTGATCTAGAATATATTGAGTTTTCATAGTCTTCTTAGAGATTAAATTCTGTTCATTTTTAGGATGTTAGCCTCCAGAATTAACCCAGCTATGGGTTGTTAGGTGTTGGATTGTACATAGATAAACTGAGAGGAGAAACAAGCTTTCAGTTGTGCTTGCTGGTTTACTTAAGAGGTGGGCTACTACTTATTAGTACTTCAGGGATCCAATGTGTTCTACCTGCTCTTCGCAAATTGAAAATACATGACTTGACTAAATGTAGTTAGTTATGACACCCTTTAGAGTCAAAGGTACTGTTGGAGGTGGGATGTCTCAGGTGCTCTTCCAAAAAGATATGTTGCTGTACTGTTGACATCAAAGGGCTAGGATTGCATGTCACAGGCTAATTGATTTTTTTTTTTTTTTTTTTTTTTAATGTGCCAGCACAATGCAAAGAACCTTTTAAAAGAAACAGTTTTACTTCTGGTTTTCCTGCTTTAATGTATCATTTCATTACACTGTGTATTATTCAGATTTGATACTACCAGGTATTACTATATACTAAACCTCTTTTCAAGGAATCCTTTTTTAGAACTCAGCAGTTGAGAGCCCCTTTTCTGGTACTTTTAATTCAGTTATTCATAAAATCCTGCTTACTGTGACAGTAAAAGTCATGAATTCTGGATGACAGGTAGCCAGGCTGGGTTTTTTTGGCAGAAGCTCACCTATTAATGCTCACACCTGCAATGTTTATGCCACACATTTAAATTGGTTCTCACATTGAGACTGGCTTTCTTGTCTTGTGTGCAATATTGCAGCCATTCACGCCACCACTCTTTTTCACCTTTAAGACAGCATCTGCTCTTACTATCTTTGGAGCATTTTCCCTGAGACTGTTAATTTATGTATTTTGGAGGGGGGGAAGGGAGGAAATTGAGTAACTTTTTCAATCAGCCATCCTAAAAATAGTTCTTCCTGAGGTAAAGTCTCAGAATTTCCAGTCAGAGGTAACAGAGATCTTGTTGAAGGAATTGCACATGCAAAAACCAGGAGGGGGAAGGAGAGACAGAGATTTAGCTTAAAAAATAGTGACAAAAAAATCCACTGACTTGGTACTGCTCCAGAAAGAAAATTATTCTTCCACAAGGGTTCTCCATATTAATTGGTTAAAAAAAATGTTTTTCTCTCCACATGGAGAAGACTGTGGAGTCTTCCTTCCATTCTGGTCACTGCCCAGGTTTCAGGAAGGTACATCCTCCCTTCCCAGCTGCTTGTCATTCTTGGACAAAAGCCCTAGACAGTGTTAAAATCCTGTGCGTGTAGGCAGGTGAGAAGGATGGTCTATGTCCTGCAGCTTTGCAGAAGTGTCTAACTGCTTCCTTCCTACGTCTTTCACTTGCCAGGCTACAAAGCCACCTACTCATTACCTCAAAGGGCTTTGTACTGTATGACCCACTAGTTTGGAATTTGGTTTCCTTTGGTGGATCAGGCGTTATGTTATGCCTTTAAAGTAGCAGGTACCTGTGCCAAACAGTGAAAACGAGGGGGAAACTTTTTGTTTATAGATTAATTTTTCTTTTGTTTGTTGGTGTGGTGTTTGTTGTTGTTTGGGGGTTTTTTTATGTACACTAGCTGCTGTGGTACCTTAGTTATCAAAAAACCAAGGAAATGGATGCTATGAAACGTACAAGATTTAAGACCCACTCTAAGAGAGTGACTGAATGAAATAGATATTTTGAAAATGTGTGTTCCTAGCATAGGGATTTTTAAATTTAACTTGCTCACATATCACTGATGGCAGTTGCTACCAGCTTTGCGCCATCCCATTCATGTGTGCATCATTTGTATCTTCAGACCGTATTTCCCTGCTGCTAAATTGTGATCACTGTGCTGGTGTTATCTTTATCAAAGTTTGGATGCCTCTAAACTTTAGAATTAGTCTTGGAATTTATTTTTAGAACCACTAAAGTAGTCACGAAAAAGGGTAGTGTACTATTTCCTTGAGATCGGAGGTGTACTTCAAGGGATGGTAAAATAAGGGAGTTTTCTTGCACAAGCATCCAGTGACTGCAATCGCGAAGGTGTCACTTTCCAGAGAAAGTAAGTTCTTCCTGCAGAGTCCTCATTTTGCCCTATTTTCTTGCCCCTCTTCCTGACATGATGTTTCAGACTCTGTGTGTGTACAGAAGGCAGTATTCACGTTTAAAAGACTTATGGGTTGTGAAAGACCTGTACTGCATGAAACTTCTCAACAGGGCATGCAGCCGGTTCCAGCTCTGTTTTGATTTACACACATGGTTTCATTTCATTGGATTAAATCAGATGGTAAGCAGTTCACCACATTATATATATTGGTTTTAATATAGTAAATTAATGCAAGATTTCAGAGATTTCCTGGGGAATTATTTGGTTTTGATTTATACCATCATTTGGAATTCTGGAATCTCTGTAGTGGGTAACTATGAAGTCTTAAGTGAAAGCATTATTTCTTAGAAGTCTTTTAATTTAGGAAAAATGATGCTTTCTTTCGTACATATTTGAATAGATGTCTAAAATGTAGGGAATAGTTGTTATCATTCTGTAACTGTTTTACTATAAAATTTAAACTCTTTGGGTCCTTTGAAATGCTTAAATAACCCTATTAAAAAGACAAAATTTTCACTTCCCCTGATTCTGCTTCACAGTGTAAAATAAACAACAAAGGCCACAGGATGCTTACATACATGGACAAGTTAGGAAGTATGAAGACAAATTACCTGTAAGATAAATTGTCTTTTCTACAGTGACACTTCAAATGACATGCCAGTTGGAGAGGGGGTGTTTTATTCATACCTTCACTTTACAAAAAACAGTTTTCATATTCTTCATGGCCTTGTAGAAGAACTTAATTTTCCTTTCATTACTTGAATGTCATGTGTAGATTCATATCTAAAGGGAGTTCTTCATGTGTGGACCTTCCCATAGTGGGGAGTTAACCTTTTTAATATAATTGCAGTGGATGCCAGAAGTTTTGGCACTCTTCCTTTTCTTTGAGTTTTCAGTGTGAAGAATGTAGCAAGGGAGGCAGCAAAGTATTAATCACATAAAAGCCTCCTAAGAAATAACACCTGCTACAGTTTATTTCTCAAGCAGCCATTCATCTCAAGAGAATTTCTAGAATGACAGGTCCAAGGAAAAGATAGGTTTGTGTAAAAGTGCAAGGAATGGTCTGAGGGGTCCCAAGGCTTTCTTACAAGGAAAGTGAAGAACTTCACAGTGTCATCACAAGATAACTTCTGTCAATATGCTCTTTCTGATGCTTCTCCTGCATTATTTGACACGAGACAATCTGGGTTCAACAGTCTGACTTTTTTGTTTTGGTTTTTGTTTCACAGTATGAAAGATAATTAAGATTAATACTGCATCCAGATTTTTACAAACAAGTTAAGCCAAAGTCTTTTACGTAGGACTACCTTTGGTATCAAGCCATGCAAAACCTGTGGTATCATATCATTCCAGCTGGAAAACATAACTCATCTCAAGCTAGTTAGAAAGTTGGCTCACGTGTTCCCGTGTTTTCTCAGAATGCCTCCCATGTTAAACCTGGGCCACAGTTCACGTTCACTGAAAGCCACTTGAAAAGCTAATATGCAGAGGTCAGTTAAAAGCAAAGTTAGGTTATTAAAGTGACCCTAAAAATATTCGTTTGTCTGAAGATTGTCACATTCGTAGAATGGAGTGGTTACTTGAAGTATCTTGTTTGTATAAATGGTCATGACACAGTTTTTACTCTCATGCTGTTCTTCCCACTTGTATTTCTTCCATTCCAGTTTGATCTGCTGTGCTTCACATCTCTAACAATACAGTCAGACTGTTTCTTCCCATTGCTTCTTATTACCTCAGCTCCTCATTTTTCTTTCCGTTTCTGCTGGGACAGCACAGAGTTCTCTTAGTCCTGATGTCAAGTGCCCTAGCAGCCCCTTGTTCCATACAGCAGCCCATTCATCAGCTTGATGGCATCTCACTTTGTATGTATTTACATACAAAATAGTTTCAGTGTTCAGGTGAGACCACTGCATTTAGTTAGCAGAAACATTTGAATGTATTAAAAATATCTGGAAAAAAAAATAAAAGGAAAAATGTAACATTTGGTTGCATTTGAAGAGCTCAGCCAAAAATCTTGTTTACAGTGGGAGTATTAGAAGGCCAGAAAGCAATCAGATCTGATAAGCAATATTTCTGTGGTCACCGAGCCCAGACTTACCATGCTTGGCTGCTGTACCATCCTCCTTCCTTCAGCTCAAAGCAGGATGTGTATTTTGGTATTGCGTTATAGCTGTTCTGTGCTTCCTAGAGACAGCACTCAGTATGTGTCATTTAGAGGAAATCCCGGACTGCTCTAATGTACTCTGCAACTGGAAGTGGTGTACCCCTTGAATGTATAAGGAAAGCCTCCATTAAATGGCAAATAAAATTATTTGCAATATGCAAACACCAGCAGTATGTTATTCAATCCGAGTTGAATAACAGCTTCATTTCAGAAAAGCTCTTTCCCTCTTTTTAATGCAATACTTTCAAGTACTCTGATAATTATCCTATGCCCTTTCCTTTTTGGATAGATATTGATGAATGCAGCATCATCCCAGGAATCTGTGAAGGTGGTGCATGCTCTAACACTGTGGGAAGCTATTTCTGCATCTGCCCACGGGGTTATGTCGCATCCATGGATGGCTCCCGCTGTATTGGTAGGTATTCCACCCTGTAGGATTTTAGAGCTCTCAGGATTATTAAGGGAATTTATTTACAGCAGCAGCAGCATCTGTCCCAACCATCTAGCACTTTTCCCCTGCCCCAGGACCTCACTATATGCTAACTCATCAGTATCTCTGATCCAGCTACTTAAAATTCATAACATCCTCTGATGACGATGATTGCCGTTGCAACCATGTTTATGTGGATAGTAGATCCCTCTGTGTCGACTGTATTATAGCCTGAGAACTCCTACCTGAGATCTGGATCTTCTTAGGAAAATAGCAATTAATTCTCTCTGTTGTCTAGGCAAACATAGGAAATGTTAATTATATTTCTTTCTCTAACCTGCATCTGGTGAAACCAAAAGCTAAGCTCACTTTGGTTCTAAAGGAGCAAACATTTGTCCTTCCTTGGTATTTCAAGTTTCATCTTATGTAGGTTAATTTAACCTTTAGAGACCAATATAAGGCACATATATGAACTCAGAAGGTATTAAGTAGTGTATGCTGAGGTGCCAATAATTTGGCTGGAGCAGACAATAAAACAAACCAAATATTAGATTTCAGTAGATTGCAGCTTTTACAGGACAATTTTTTTACAACCTGTTTCTGTATTATAAAAAAGATTTATCCTTTTTTTCACATGTGGTAAGTTCTTCCATACAGCTGCATGTGTCAAATATATGGTATAAACTATTCTGATAAATTAACTAAAAATACTGCATACCATGTGGAAAAAACATTAACAATTGCTAATAATAGTGTCTTTTCTACTTCTCATGTAGTTCTTATTTCAGACAGTGCAAAGCACTTTGTTCTCATGTTGGGAAAGGGATGGGAATTCTGAAGGGCTTTCTGAGTTACAGATAAATGATGTAAGCCAGTAGCAACACAAGACCTACAAGTGATTTCACATGGATAATTTTTTGCACAGTGTAGCCAGCTTTCGCTATCCAGGTTCATTTGAGGAGTGCCAGACTTCAAGAATATTGTGTCTGGCCTCACGAATACTGAGAACCTGTGATTTCCAGTATGATCAAAATTTCTATGGATTTTGGCATATTTTGCAGTCTGGTTTCTAAAGTCAGCCCCCAGAACCAATTGCACACAAATCACATGCCGTAGCCTGCTAAGGCAAGCCCTTATGTCACAGAACCTCCTTCCCTTACATGAAAATGTGTCTGGAAGTTCTTGTGGTTTCAAATGTGTATGGTATTGGAGTATAATTTGTATACCCTAGAAATATAATTTCACCTTTACTTAGAAGAGAAGCGAAGAATGTAATCTGTATTAATACAAATAATTTTGTTCCTCCCAGTTTAAGATAAATCTTTGCTTTAAACTAAAATATCAGGATGTGCTCAGTTATCATAATTGGTACCATGTCTTTCCAAATTCATTGAGCTTTTCTCCTAGGCATCATTCAGGAGTGTGACAACAAAAGATATAGGATGTGTCCTTGAGGGAACTAAAATATAATAACTAATGTATTTATACTGAGTAGTTTTCACATGGCACTGCTAAAAATAGTGTTGTACATTCAGTCTACTGAACAGAGCAGACTGGATAACATTTCTTCAGTCAGGTGCATCTACACCAAGGAAAAATTCATTAAATGAATCTACTGATGTTGATGTTGTTACATGGAATGTCTTGATTTTTATATATTTGTATCTAGTTTCTATTTATATTGCTTTGTATCTTTTGTATCATCCTTATTTCCTGTTAGCTTGAGCAGACTTTAAGATTGCATGTTGGATTAATGCAAGACTAGTGTTTATACAAGCCTAGTGTCACTGAGATGATGTGGTCCTGCAGTAAACTAAATATGCAATGTGTTGGTACTTACCACCTGAGATAATTACTGGGGGTGTTTTGGGGTGTTTGGGGGTTTAGTTTTGGGTTTTTCTTGATACAACTTTTTTAACATTTTAGTCCTTACATGAATTGAATAAGGGAAAGTAATCTTGAAAGTTCATGTTACTATTTTTGGTTTTCTTTTTAAATTAACTACCAGATCAGAGGGCAAGTATGTGTTTCTCCAACATAGTAAATGGCCGTTGTGCACAGGAGCTTCCCGGTAGGTTCACCAAAAGGCAATGCTGCTGTGAGTCTGGCCGGTGCTGGGCCATCGGATCTGTTCCAGAGACGTGTCCTGTCAGAGGATCTGGTGAGTGGCTGGTTGGTTGGTTGGTTGGTCTGTTTTCTCCTTACTGTCCATTCTAGTTGGGATGGAGGTCACTGGAATATTTAAAACTACTTTAAAATGTAGGCTAAATGGAAAGAGAAAGTCAGGAATTACATTTATTATTCATTCTTGTGTTTTTAATACTGATGTTACCATCTGTGAACCATTTTTTTCTGGTCCATGATTGTTTGGGACTAGTTTCTTTAGCGTCCTTTTGTTGACTTTGGAAATAGTTCTTGGGAAATGGGAAAGATTTTGTGGTCAGGCTTGAAGAGGAAATGACTCTGAGGGTCCTTAGTTCATTTTGATTTAAAGGAACAGCTGCTCTCTTGTTCCATTAAATTTTGGGTTACTTTGAACTAGAAATGCATCAGTATTTCATTTTTTCTTTCAACTCTGCACACAGAATAATAGTCCACATCCCTAGTGAGATGTATTTACAGTTTATCTATATCAAGATCTCTGACTGACAAGGGAGTTACAGTGCTGCTGGCAACACATCAACAAAAAGTTTTCAGCAAATAGTTGTAAATTGCAATATTTCCTTTTATTATTTTTAGTGTCCTTCCTTGAATAACACCTGTCACAATCATGGGATCAGCCTGAGATTAGGAGTGGGAGAGGAAACACATAACATCAAAAAAATAAGGAGTTGGTGTTCTGGTTTTTGTAGCATACAAAGATCTGTATCTTCCTTACAAGCTGACTCCGAAGGGTTGATTTACTTTACACTTCTCTGTGCATTGCTGTTAATAGATGAGCACCGCAGACTCTGTGTGGATGGTGTTCCTGCTGGAGGTGGTTCCAGAGGTGGTGGGACAGGAGGAAACGCATTCCTTCCCGGTGGCAACGGCAATGGCTACGGCCCAGGAGGTGCAGGAATCATTCCCATCCCTGGAAGCAATGGTTTCTCCCCAGCTGTAGGTGGAGCAGGGGTAGGGACAAGTGGTCAAAGCCCTACTGGAAGTGGCCCAATAATTACAGGGCTAAGTAAGTACTTGCAGTCTTGTGACTTGTTTCTTTTTTTTAATCCCTTCTAATTTTTTTTCATTTTTTCTGCCTAATTTTTCATCTGGAAATGGTATGGCATTCTTAAGACACAAAAATGCCTTTGCATTCAAGCACATTTAAGAGAATTCTCTTGATACATTAGGAAGTTCAGGAGTCCTTTTTTTAACAACAGTTCAGATGCAGAGATTTTTTTCTTCACTTCAGTTATAGAGTCCTTGAGTTTGTGCTGTCTCTGCTAATCGGTCTTGGTCAGCACTAATAAAACTCAAAATTTCTAAGTGTTTTCAAAAAATCACCAAGGTTTAAAATAAACTTTTCTCTTTCCTTGTTCTTCCAAATGTAAAATTTATCTGTTCTGCAGGAACACTGTCTTGACTGAAAGCTCAAGATAAGTAATATTCAGAGGGAAGTCTTATATATGTGAAGTTGCTTATAATATGTGTAAGCACAAATCTAGGATCAGAACCATAAAGTTAATAAAATGCAAGGAGTATTATTAAGACAGGTCACCAAAAATAGTAAATACATAGGAATAGAGTGCTTCAACTTTCATCCATATTGTGGTATATTCATGACACCACTGACAATCTCATCAGGCTGTACACATAAATGGTAAATCATAATTAAGACTGTTTGTCTAATGTGTTTTTTATTTCTGGGAGATACTTGTTTTTGTTAGTTTACTGTCGTGTCAACAGATACTACTTGGAAGAAATACTTGATTTGGTGAATATGTTTATGCACCTGATAACATACTTTCTGAAGCCAAGTATAATCTTCATATTTATATTTATTTGAAAATATAAATATTTGTCTCATGTTCTGTTTTTTCATTAGCAATACTTAATCAAACAATAGACGCCTGTAAGCACCATCCCAACCTTTGTTTAAATGGACGTTGTATACCAACCCTTTCGAGTTACCGATGTGAGTGCAACATGGGATATAAACAGGATGCAAATGGGGATTGTATTGGTAAGTGCACATTTCTAAAATCCATTTTTCACTTTTAGAAAGCTAATATTTTTTTGCTTTAAAACTTTTTTAAAAAAAAAAAAACCAAAAACATATTCTTTTCTTGCCACACACATACTAATCTTAATAATATTGCTCTTGTGAAGGAGAGTGCAAAGACCATATTACTGAATTACTAGAGTGGTTTAAAATCTTCCTGAAAGTTATCTGTTTCCTTAAAATAAATTTTTAATTGCAAATATTGGTATTGAGTATTCCTATACTTGATGGATATTGTACATTTTTACCTTCACATTCAGTAAAATTCTGTTCTATGTTCTCTTTTGTGATGCTCATGTAGCTCCATTTTTGTCACAGGAGTTAGTGTCAAGTTATGTTCAAGATAACAAAGGGTAGAATTTATGTTTTACCTACTCATAAGGATGATTCACAGTTTGAAAGGTATCAAATAATTTAAAAAAATGCATTAATTAAATTTTTGTTATATTTGCATTTTATATGAAAATATTGAATGCTAGCTTTTTAAAACAATCTGAATTTGGGATTCTGCACTATATTCAGTTACTGTGGACTTCACTCTTGCAGTGTCAAAGGCTCATGAGGTATTTCAGGGAATAAAAAAATTTGGGTGTCCTTGTAGGTTAGTTGTGTGGAGAAGAATCCTGTATGCAGGATACAGCTTAGTAAATGTATAGGATCCTAAATAGAAAATTCTGGTTATATTTCTGATTGAACATTTTCTTCCTGATTCTTTATAAAGCGATTTGAGATCTATAAGTGAAAAATATTTTACAAGTGCTTGTTAGTCATAGGCTTTTCTCACTGAAGCTGTGCTTTTAGAATCAATTTCTAGTGTGCCTGTGGATTAGAGGAAAATATCGAAACAAAGGAACACAGAAAATTGCAGCTATGTGAATCCTTCAAATCCAGGACTATGCAGTTTACAGTATGCAAGTGAGACTAATACAGGCAGATTTTGTTGTACATGCAGCAGAGTGGGTGTCAACCAGAAGCTGAGCTGGGAACACTGCATCTCTGACTTGAAAATTCTTCCGCCTCCCACTGAATTGCAAACTGAGTACCAGGAGCTGCCTGGTTCGGCACCCTGCCTTCCAGAATAGTAATATGTGACAACTTTTCCTTTGATTTCCCTGTTTCTTACCATGTTTAACCTCTTTTCCTTTCACACATTGACTTGATATACTGCACCTGAAAGTTTGCAAGTCCCCTTAGCTAGGCCATCTCTTTTCACCAGAAAGGTCAGATACAGCTACATCGTTCCTGACAACTGTACTCTCTTCTTAAGAAATCTCAGATTCCACCACTTCCCCAGGCAGTCGCAGTGCTCCGATACTTGAGCTTCCAGAAAGTTTTCAGAACATCTCATCAAATATAAGCGCTATTTTGCAAAAAAAATTCAGCTCATTGTTTCTTGTCTTATCCACAGTATGTAAGAAAAGCAGTTCAGTACCGCTCTCTTTGCACTTTTCTGTACTTGAAGACTGCTGCAGTTCTTCCAAGTTGTCCTCTTTCATCGAGCAAGCCCAGCTTTTCCAGCTTTTTTTGTTTGGGTGAGAGTTTTATGTATCTCTCATCTCTGGCTGGGAAATTCAAGAGGCTTAGTTTCTTGCTGCATCCCTGGGCTTTAGAAGCTATAAGTACATTGTAAGTGGGGAGTGGGAGTTTTACTATAAATCTGTCTTGCATGGCTATTTTTTCTTTATAGTGTATGGAGAGCCTTGGCACTTTTATTCACAGCACTAAATTTTGCATTACTGAAATCAATAATATATTTAACTACGGTGAACCTTGACTCTTGAAGAACTGCCTTGAAATATGCTGAGCATCTTCTGAAAGCTGGTGTATTAAACTAGTATTTCTCGATAAAATCTAGTTCACAGCTTGTATTCATATTCTTTGTTACTCGGGGGGCAAGCTGAAAATACCATTTGAAGCCCACAGATGTTTATTATCTACTTGATAACACAATATATTTATTACATTTTTATTATTTTTGCTTTCTAAGTTCAAATGAAGGAATAAAGATGAGTAATGATAAAAATCTGGATATATGGTTGTTGCAAAGCTAGCAACTGAAAAAAGTAAAAGGCCTTTCTAAACTGTCCTTTTTGAGGCAACCATCCTGTGTTTGAATCATTAAAAAGTAGTGATAAATAACATCACAGCAGAGCATGAATATGAGGAATGCTTGCTCATGCTTATAAATAATTATTTGGCATGAAGAAATACACTGAAAGAGCACATTGCTGTAAAAAATGAGCCTGTATATCATGGGAAGGCACAGTGTCAGCTGTCCCTAAAAAAATTTCCTGTTAAGGAAAGACAAGTTTGACTGAGCTATATTGTACTTCATATCAGCAGATAGCATAAAGGTGGCATGTGATTCAGTATCAGTTCACTATGTCATATGACATTTAAATACTGTTAAACTAACAAAGCTCTTTTTTTAATTTGTGAAGCATGGGAAATAAATGGCAACACCAAGGTAAAAATTAGTGTGGTTTGATACTATTACAAGCATTTAATTATAAATCAAATGCATATATTGATAATATGACATATGCAAGCTAAGAGCATAGGAAAAAATGAATCGTGGAAAACTAAATCAAACCACAGCAAATCTTGATGCAGGTGGTAAGGTTAACTCCAAAATAAGAGATAACTCCAGACTAGATACCAGGAATTAATAATACTAGGAAATTTTACGTAACTATATAAACTGAAGGCCTCACCAGAGCTTGGGTGACCTTTTAGACTTCTGCTTTTAGTGAACACCAGTTCCAGTAACACTGGCACAAAAGAAATGCTTCAGTGCCTTTGGCTCCTTTTTGGTTTCCCAGCCTAAATGACCAGGTGCTAACTTTGTCTGAGTGGCTTTTGGGATTATTCCAGAACAGGATTTAAACTCTGTAGTTGAGCCTATTGTGAAATGCTTCATTTGCTCTCTCTTCGTGCCCCATTATACTCAGACTGCAACAAGTAAAGTTATATGGGTTTAATTTAAACTTTTTTATTTTTCGGTTCTCATTTAAGAAATCATGCATGAAAAGATGAAGTAGGACAACCATCTGTGGCTTCAAAGGCCCATCAGATTTGCATGTCTGGGTGCTGAAACTAACTGACAGAAAGCTATGTGTTCGTAACAGCTGGCTGGCATTCTGTCCCTTTCTCTGCTGCAGGGTCACCCTGTAAGTCACCAGCCTTGCCACTCACCTTTCAGTCTAGGCTTGTGATAATAGTGAAGCTGTATATGGTTTTCAGTTTGAGGATAAAGTGCCTGAAAACTGTGAGAGTAGATTGATAGATGCATTGAAAAATTAATATTGTTGACCTGGTTTAATTCTTTAACACACAGTTATGTGCCCAGGAAAAAGGTGTACTCACTTAGCCAACTCAGTCTTGACTTCGTAATGCGCACCTCAGCATGAAAGAACAGTTTGAAAACCGGGGCAATGGATGCACTGGGATCAAAACAAAAATTTCAGCTATTTTAACAAAAGCAGAAGATGCTGTGCCAGCTACAGTAATGTCCTAGGTTGAAAGCAGGGGAAAAAAAAAACAGTAAAGTCTTCCAGGAAGTTTGTCATTTTACTTATTTTTTTCCTGTGTGAAACAAATCAGTCATTACAAATTTTTTTAACTCTTCAGTGTTTTGCCTATTGCATAGCTGCTTGTATTCAGAAGACTTTTTATGAGGTAGTGTACTTTATAAATATTTATCTTAGATAACACAACTTTGTTTCACTGTTATTTTCTAATTGTGTTATAAAGAAGTAGCCAGAATATCTCAAGTGCCATACTGAATCAGTGAATTATGAATGGTAGTTGCTATAAATCACACAGAAAGTTGGCTTAGAAATGTAGGCAGGAACTTAACTGCATGGAATTTCTGTGTGTACTGATGCATGCTAGATGAAATTAAAGGCTTGCTTGAATCTAACTTGGATAGTCCTCTCATTACTGAAAGAACAGTCTTGGGGTATTGGGAACAGTTACATTTCACTGCATGGGGTGAAGTTAATGGTATATAAATGAACACTCTTTCCATACTGCTCTATCTATCTGGCTGCCTTCTTCCCAAGCAATAAATTAAGAAGCCAGAAATCATTACATATTTTTGTATAGAGTTAAATAAAAGCCTTAAAAATTATGCTGCAAAATCAAAAAATAATGGCATTACATACAATGCTGTCTGAGCTAAACTTGTATTATGCTGCTGTCATGGTGGAACATGCCTGATGGGTCAAGGACCATAAGTGTCCTAAGTGATCTGACACTGAAGGGTCAGTTCCTTTTCCCAAACTGATAGACAGCTGTAATATTATTACCTTTCCTTCTTTCATTCTGTTTATAAAGACTATGGATAAAACTGTAGAGACTTTGAAAGTGGTAGCAAGCCTGTAGCTGTGCTGTGGTGAATTATAGTTGTTTTGTGAATACAAATCTTCGTATTTTAATTTTGTAATATATCTTCAGACTTCCTGCAGTAAGTCTTAAGGGGGCTTTGGAAGTTTCATACTGTGTCTAGTGACATTCTCACAAGTGTTAGAAGTGAAAACTGAAAAGTGGAGATAAGTGGGACAGAAGTGTTGGAAGAGAAATATTTGACATTGAAGAAGGGTATACTAGGAGGTAGAATAAATGGGTTAAATATCTCTGTCTCAGATGTTTCCTGTTTATACTGCTGGAATATGCATGCTTGCAATGCAAACTCAAAGCCAAAAACTTCTTTATATTAACATATATTTGCCATTTGCCTCTTTTATCAAGAGCTTATAAAAATAAGAGCATCTTAAGATGCATATTTTATGTGGAAATCATCTGATGCGCATGGCTTTAAAAGGATTTTCTAAGCTTAAGTCAGCTACTTCATAGAGGAACACTTCATTCCTGCTGTACAATTTATGAATTAATTTACAGTGAGATCCATTTCTAGCGTGAATATGTTTTCTTTAACAGATGAAGCAAGTTGAAGCCTGTAATGAAGTAAGTCATAAATGTCATTCTGTGTAGGAAAACTAAACAAAATAGATGAGTGCCTTATCTAGTTCCCTCTGCCCTCCCCTATACTAAACCAAGATAAATATACTGTAAAGTCATTTGAATTAAGACATTTGACAAAACATTCACGTGAAAATGTGATTTAGAGTTTAACATTTTGTTGGTAGATGAGGACTTTGTTCTGAAGCAATTATGTGTGATCCTACTTGACCCTCCATATCAGCTGAGCGCTGAGGAAAAAAACCCGTCCAGCACTGGTGAGAAAGAGCATCCCAACAGCCAGGCACCATAGAAAAGCATGAGAGCAGGAAACTACTATAATTACATAGAAATCTACTGCAGTATAAAGATACAGTTACTGTTTTCTTCATTGTATTTAACACTCTGAATTTCTCTTTTCTTTATCTTGCTTCATTCTTGTGGTTTTACTGGAGTGGTGCTATCAGTTGCTATGCAAATGTAAATGAACTAAGTATGCGTGAGAAGAGGTATTTGATTCTTCCATTTGCTTTGCCTTCATTCATTTAACTCTTTACCCCAAAGGGTCTGATTGCATCTAGGCACCAAGAGTGCTGTAAACCAGCTCATTAACTCAGTGATTTGGATAAACCCAGATCTCTTTGATATGTGTATTGATGCTATTGATTTTAACTGTGTATGCCTTAACACAGTAAATCCTGTGAAATGTATGGTCTTGCTTATGGTTGAATTAGAACAAAACTAACCCTTTGTCATTTCTTAAAATCAAGTCATTCGTGACACAATATTTTCTAGAAGTGCACATTTAGTTAGTGTATAAATGTTCTTAAAAGTTTAATTTCTCATTCCATCCCATTATTTCCAAGATGTAATGAGCTAAGTTTTAGAACTAGACCTGACAAAGGGTGAGTACAAATGATCAGCAAAATTACCCTAGGTTTTTCCTGGTGTTTCTAGTAGCATATACTGCAAAATGCTTGCAAAAATCATTGTCACTAAGAGCGGATCAGCAGTGGCTTTACTTAGCCCCAGGTTCCTATGGCAGCCTACAGCCAGACACCAAAAACCTGCAAATCACCATTGGCTCTGTGGTGTTAAAGCCTACCTAAACGCAGAGATGTGTCATTTCAGACCTGTAAGTGAAATGGAGGGCATAGCTGGTG
>JAVJGI010000057.1:50712574-50724737 GCA_035590275.1 Ibycter americanus
AAAAGGCTTGGTATACTGTTTTTAATATAGGAATTTCACTGCTTAGTGGCACAGCAGCAAAACCAGATTTGAGTACAAGCTGTTCAGTACCTTTTTTGTGGTCCAAGTTGGCCTCATCATTACCCCTGTCAGTGATACAGCTGCAAAGAATCAATGCAGCACTCAATTTTCCATGCTTTCATTCACCTAATGCTACCATAGTTCTAGCCACTAAAGGCTTCACAAGTTGGCCATCAGCTGTTAACACTGTTTTTTATTTGAAAAAGTTCAGCTCCACATGTCACATAGCTTTAAGGTTTGCCATAAATGCCTAGATTTTCAACAGGAAATACCCTTAATATGACAAAAATCATAAGGCAGAATCACAATTTATTTGGAAAATTCATTTTAAAAAGATGATGTAATTATTCCAGGCATAAAGTAACATAGGAAATTTCAGATATTGCATAACAAAAATATCCTCATACATGACCTTTAGACAGAATTTCTAAGGCAGTCTGCTCTTTAGAATTTTATGTGTGTGTATATATATGTGTGTGTGTGTGTGTGTATATATATACATACACATTCTGTGTTAACTACAGGAATTCTCTATCTGGCTATTCTGTTCCATATAGTACATGAACTAAATAATACTTTTCAGACATTCCAGCTGCTAGAAGAATATTTGTGGTCTGAAAGTTGGTAAGTTACGTGTGGCTTCTTTTTAACAGTATTCCCACAAATGTGCTAGGTAATTAGCAAAAATGCAAAATCAAAGAGCCTGCAATCCAATTCTCTCACTCTTACTCTGAGCTGTATTTTACTTCTGAATAGTGCCATTGATTCTGGTGGGACTATTCACAGAATAAATTGCTTTTTTATTTAGTATTAATAAGTATGGCAGGGTCAATCACAAAGTGTTATACAGGTTTGGAATAAAAAAATACATCAAGGGGGGACAAATGCTTGCAAAAGAAACAGTTAGATAAATACTCAGAGCCAAACTGATATTTGCAGGCATTTCACGTTTAGCTGTAGTTCTAACTGCAGATCCATGCTCAGATACCTCAGCTGGCTTTGTGTGTGTGTGTTTGTGTATCACCTCAGAACACTATATGCCACTGTATATGGCTATAGCTTTGTGCAGTGTTCAGACACTTATAATTCAGTCTGCAGTTCACATCTCTGCCCAAAGCTATAGTCATCCAGGGCAAAACAGTTAAGTTTTATTTTACCCTGCTTATTCTGCAGAATCATACCTCAAAGTGCCTGTCATGAGCATTGCATGATTTGACCTTCTGAGGCACCTGGATGGGTGCAGTGACTTTCACTGAGAATCGGTCAATCGGTCTTGTCAACCGACCTTGACCACAAGTGTGGTGGTGGTAACATTTGCAGATGTTGGAAGGGCTACACCACAAAATTTTAGAAGTCTAGAAATGCTATTCTCTGGGAAACAGTGGAGTTTCCCATAAACAAGTGCATGGTTACAGCAGCACCAATGCTAAACCCTGATTTAGGGCATAAAATAAGTTCTTCAGTGTTCTGAAATTAATAGTCAAAGGCTGATCAAATTATACATGGGGAGCAGGGCAGGTTCCATCAGTAAGGTGCATGCTCAGAGCTGTTGTGACATTGTGTGGATAAGACTGTTCTCCTATAACTAGTTAGGCAATCCTCCCCAAATTCCCTGTGTGCCTTCCATAAAAAACATTGGTTTATGTGGAAAAGCACTTGCTGTCTTCTTATGCAAGAGCAGTTGCTCAGTACATCTGTAGCTTCCTCCAGCTACTGCCCATGTTTCACATCTTTGAAGACCTTCCTACAGAGCGGTTTTTTCACACTTCCTAATCTTTCCTCCCCCTGCAATTTCCCTTGATGTTATTTCCTTCTCTTGAATTGCTTCTTCATTCTCTCCCAGACACCTAACTAGAGGGAAGCCTTCCCTTCTGTGACAGGGCAATGATCGAAGCCCCTTTACCCATGGCAGAGCATGGCAGGGTGGCATCTGGACTTGTTGGATGTGCCGGGAGAGGATGTGATGCAACTAGCTATTTTGTAGAGTACATGAACAGACATTTCTTGTACAAAAATTCTTCATTGTTGTCAAGCATAATAGCCTTTTCCTGCTGTCAAGTGCAAGCAAATTGTACTGGCTTCACCTTGACTCTTGGCAAGGAATAAGCCCTGAAATCTGGGCCACATTTAACTGTGCTCCAGAACTATCTGTTCCATGGGATACCAAAAGCAAGAAAAACATTTATGTGCAGGCAATCCTGTTTTATCAGAGCCAGCTTACAACACTCAAAGAACAGGCAGAGCACGTAAGGAATTGCCAGTTCTTATACGGATTGGCACGTGGTATTCAACATCCACTGTAAGATTTTTCATGCAACTTTTCTGCGTTGTTTTGGGGTCATCTTTTAGGTAGGTAACTAACTGGATTCCCTTAGACCCTACTCAGTTTCTGAGTGCACCCAGGCTCATGTCGAGGCCAACTGTGTGGTAGTTTTACTGGGAGATGGACAAGAAGCACAAATTAAAGCCATGTGCTGGACTGTTTCATAAAGATGCCTGAAACAAAAAGCGTTTCTGTAGCTCCAACAAGTGTCTGTAGAAGTATAAGAGCCAAAACTAAAGGATATTTGCTCTACCTGTATCCTGCAGTTCTCAACCATACTTTTAGATGGACTGTCCACTCACTTGCCTGTTAGAAGATTTCCAATATTATCCTATAAGCAGATATGAAAAAGGCATCTAACCCTGACTGAAAAACCAAAACAGCAAAAAACCAAACAAAACACATAAAAAGTGGTCTAAGAGACATTCTCATAGTTCTTGCATAAGTATAGCAGATACTTATAGCAGCCATGCCTGCAAAGGTATGGCTGAAGGCCTGCCTTGGGAGATGCACCTCTTGGGAGATGTGCGTAACTCTTCTCCTGTCTTTTATGGCATGATTTTTGAGGTTGGAGACCTTCCAGGTATTATCTGGTTTCTTTGTGTAAGAAGTGGTGGTTTATCCCGGCCATCATTTTCAGCCCCCTCCCCAGGTATGGCACTGTAATTTCCATAGTGGCTTTTCAATCACAAACCTTCAGAAATTTCTTATGCTCTAGGCAGTACTGCCACTTTCCCCAGTATCTAGTCACGCGGAAGGAATTGCTAAATTGCTCTTCCTAGCTAGGTATTGGGACCTCTTTGATATCCTAAACCTAATCCAGCACTGGTGCCAGCTTACGTATAAACCTATTAAGACAGCCATATCATGTAAATACTGATCTGAACAATCTGCTGAAATTGCATTTCTGCTCAGAATTTGTAAATACGGTAGCAGACTATTTGGAAAAAGGTAGACTTCCATATTACCAGCACTGGCCTGCTGGTGAGTTATCCTACATGAAGAACCATTTTGGAAGTAAATAGGAGATCTGCATGTCCAGGTTATGGTTGTAGTACTTCTCAAAGGGAAAAAATCATCACCACATGGTGTGTCAAGCCATTCTCTGTTTCTTATTGGCATACATGTTGACGGATTTACAAAGCTGCTCTGATGAGTGGGTGATCTTTGCTGGGTTCTATGGAATGCTTTTAAATTTGCTCACAATATGCTGCTTCAGGTAGTTTTAAAGTGCTATGTAGAATTGGCCTTGATGCCATCAGGATTACTATAGCTGAGCAGTGGAGGTGTAGCCAATGTAACCATTTTGCTGAACAAATTTTTTTATTTTATTTTGCCTCTTGGTGAGAGAGTATACATGCATTTCGCTGTCAGCCTGAGGAAATAAATTATTTGTTTGCCCTTTCATAGATACTCATATGCGTAGCACATGCTATGGAGGCATCAAAAAAGGAGCATGTGTGCGTCCTTTCCCTGGTGCTGTGACAAAGTCTGAATGTTGCTGTGCCAATCCTGACTATGGTTTTGGAGAGCCATGTCACCCCTGCCCTGCTAAAAACTCAGGTAAAACTTTGTGTTTCTTTGAATACTAAAGTGGACATACAGACTCAAAAAATTCTCACTCAGATCAGGTTGTTCATGTATTTCATGCTTTAAAGTGCAGTGAGTAGGGTACTTAATGAAATTGTACACCGATTCTGGAAATGGCTTGTCCTTCATAGAAAAACTCTCTGGTATTTTATGTTGAGTGTTTGTAGTTTTATGCATTTTAACATTTGAGGTGAACCTAGTTCCAGAGCTGGCCAGACTGTGACAAAATTCAAGATGAAGAACGTGAGTATGCTGTGGATGAATTTGAGTCCCTGAATGAAGTGTTTGCTCTAAGTAATAATACTTTGAAGAGAATAAGCAGAGTGTTCTGATGAATCTGTAAATTTCCTAGGTAAACCAATCCAGTTTAGAAGAGCAGCCCAATTTTAGAAATTTGTATTTCATTTTACAATAATCAGTTCTCTGGTAAACATGGGGGTTGATTAAAAAAATAATCTCTTGAATATAGAACTGAGATGATGTATCTTGGACAGTATTTCCATTCAGTGTCATTTTCTGATATAGCAGAACGCTATTTAGAAGAAATGAAATAAAGCTGGCATTATGGCTGAAAGCAGTAACTTAAGGAGACAATACTGTCAAGAGTATAATGAAATCACTTGAGCATTTTAATTCTTGCTGTCAAATTTCATTTTTGTATATATATGAAAGTTCAGGGTATAATGCTACTTGAGGTATTTAGCTCTATTATCTATGAATAGTTATTTCATGTGAACATTGGCATTTTATTAGTGACATCGTAGAAAAAGTATTTTGAAAAAAGAGCAGGTAGATTTGGTTTAGGATTAAAGAGAGTGAAACACTGGAAATAACATTTTCCTTTTTCTCCAACATCTCTTGCTTCAACTGAGTAGCTGAATTCCATGGCCTTTGTAGCAGTGGGATAGGTATTACTGTGGATGGACGAGGTATGTTGCACATTTTCTTTAATGCATATGATTCAAGGTTAAAGAAATATATACTCAGAATTGTATATTTCTGTAACATACTAAAGTGGAGATTTTTGCCTCAAGATTAATATGTTGATTTTAGTATTTTCATTATCAAAGTACAATAATTCAATATTGTCTAAAAGAAAGACCAGAATTAATTCTCTGCCTTGGATTTTGCCCGACCCTGACAAGCAAAAAAAAAAGTAATCCATTTTAAAGGTTTGACCTGGAATAATTTTATTTTTTTTTAGAATAGTCATCATACAGTTCTCCCTCATTTGGGGAATGACAGGAGCCACTTGCTTTTGCAGTTGATTTTCAGTCAGCTGGGATAGTAATAGAGCAGTTTTCACTCCAGGTCCAGTGTTTGCTACATGGACTGCTTCCATGGAGGGATCATGTCTCTGGTGACTCAGAGTTGGAAGGGAGCTTACTAAAAAAATCCTCCTAAAAAAAGTCCTGAAAGTGAGCGCTTGCATTTAGTACTGGGAATTGTAAAGCTCCAGCTCCTTTTTCTAGTACCACAGAGAGAGGGATTTTAAAAATAATAGCTGAGCCAGGCCTGAAGTAGGGGTGATGCATGCTGCAGCTGCCAAATAAGTAGAGTAGGTTGAAGAAGGAATGGTGGAACACAGTATTATGATTTGCTGCTAGGTAGTTCCCTGATGAGTTAATAAAGTTGCAGCCAAATTAAAGCAGATACATATTTCCAGGCATTTCATTTGTATAGCTTTTATCCTTGTCAGCATTAAAGCTCCTCTTCAGTTCAGCAGGAACAGCATGAGACCCTCTCATCATTATACTTAGTAACAGCCTACATAACTTTTAAAAATAGTACTATAATAACAGTAATTCTGTTTAAGTTCAGTACTGTAAGTATATATGCATAGTTTTTTCTTCTCTATGAGCTCATTGCTTAATGTGTTGCCAAACTTACAAACAATTTGAAATCCATAGAGTTTGTAAATTAGGCTTTCTTTTCAGTGAATTATACAAGGTCTATTTGAAGAATGCTTAAATCTCATGGAGAAATAATGGCAATGTACAATAACACTATTGTACAAACAGCGTCCTACCATAAGAATGTGCATGTAGTTTGCTAGAGAGGTTCTATGTTCTTTTGGATACACGGAAAATACAATTTCTCACTAAAAACGTAAAACCAGTTGTGGTCTATACCAGCTGTGTGGCAAAGACTATAATCTGTCAGGGGTTCATGTCTCAACTGAAGTCTCTCTTTGTTTAGGTTTCTAAAGAAAACCCTAGTATTTTCTGTACATCTAGCAGACACCTTGCAGAAAATTTTCTTGCTGCTACTCCTATCATGCTTATACCAAGGGACTTTGTTTGCCAATTCCATTTCCTAAAGGAGAGGAATTCTGATCCCACATTCAACCCTTAATAAAAATTCTGTTGTATTCCTCATGCATTCTCGTTTTCAAGAATGAGTAGGAATATACTTTATTAGTGAAGCTCTTGTCGTAGAGATTTTATTTGACTTTTAGTTGATACATAGCTTGTTAATTAGACTGCAGTCCATCACCACATCCCTACTCCTGTCTTTCAGCTTGTGATTAACAAGTGCGAAACCTTCATGCCTTCCTGTGAGAGAAATCTGGACATAGTGAGGACAGAGATTTTGCAGTCTTGTTTAATATAAAAAGTAACAAGAAGGGCTGGACGTTCTGAAATCATTAAGTTGATAAGGAGAGGGATATTAATGAAACTGCATGGCTTGTCCCCAAGATACAAACAAGTTTAGTAAACAGAAAACTTTTTCTCAGAATATAACATAGAGCTGAAATATGTGAATTCATATTTTTGTACAAAATTTTCAGATGTCTCATAGCTTTGAATTTCATCCAGGGATAGCATGATTTTTCCAAATGCATATCTGAGTATATGTAAATCATGATCTAAACTGCACTATGATTGAAGAGAAAATGTCCTTTATAAAATAATTGAGCAGGACAAGTATAAAACAAGCTTTTTATGAAGTCACAGCTAGGCCAGCACCCCTGCTGTTCTTTCAGAGTTTGGAAAGGG
The DNA here is from genome assembly GCA_035590275.1 of Ibycter americanus. Taxonomy (NCBI): domain Eukaryota; kingdom Metazoa; phylum Chordata; class Aves; order Falconiformes; family Falconidae; genus Ibycter; species Ibycter americanus. Next base: position 50,719,547 of record JAVJGI010000057.1, read on the forward strand.
AACTATTTTAAAGTAATGGGCTTACCGTATGGGAAGAAATAACTTAATATTGAAAAACCCTCTTTTCCTCAGAGGCAAAAAATTTTAAAACTAGCCTGTTCCTGTTCTTATAGTTCATATGAATATTTTGGAATTTTCCAACAGCAGAAATTCTATATGGGACTGTAAATTTAGGGAATATATCTCATTCATCATCCTATTCTGTCAATCTAAGAAAAATTTTTAATTTCCAACAAGTGCTATAATTCCTGTAAGACTGAGTATTTTGTGGTATTGACCTGTGTATTAGTTCTGTATTAGAAAAAGTATTTGTGTCACCTAGCCATCTATAACTTCTTACCTGGATCCTTAAATCACAGGCACTGAGTGCACAGGCTAGATATTTTGCAACATTACAAACACATAGTTCCATATTGATTTAGGTTGGAAAGAATATGTGGACGTTATCCAGCCTAACCTTCTGCTCAGAGCAGGGGTGACTGCAAAGTTGAATTGGGTTTCTCAAGGCCTTGCCCAGTAGAGTTTGGAAAATCTCCCAGAATGGAGTTCCCATAGCCTCTCTGGGCAGCTTGCACTAGTGCTCAACCACTCTCATGGGGAAGAATGGTTTTCCTGGTGTTAAAATTTTCCCTGTTGTAACTTGTACCTGTTTTTTCTTGCCCTGTCATTGTGTACCTCAAAGAAGAGTCTGGCTCCATTTTCTCAGTAATCATTTATTAAAATCAGAGAACTGCTATTAGACGTCTCTGTCATCTTCCCTTTTGCTGGCTAAACAAGTCCAGTTCCCTCAGCCTGTTCTCATACATCGGGGACTGATCCTGCTAAGGGACATCAATCACCCTGTTGGAAAAGCAGCACAGCAAGCTGTATGTAGTCCAGGAAACTCTTGGAGTACACTGAGGATAATTTCTTAAGCCAGGTGATAGACAGCCTAACCAGAGGAAAAGCATTACTGGGTCTGTTGCTTACCAACACAGATGAACTAATTAGTGAGGTTGAGACAGATGGCACCCTAGGCTGTAGCGATCATGCCCTGGTGGAACTCATGATCTTAAGGGATATGGGCCAGGTAAAGAGTAAAGCCACTGAATTTTAGGACAACTTTCAGTTGTTTAAGGAAGTAGTGGATGGGACCCTCTGGGAAACTGCCCTTGGGGGGATAAAGGAGCAGAACAGAGCTGGCAGCTTTTTAAGGATGTTTTCCTGAGATTGGAAGCTCTTAATTCCCATGTGTGAGAAATTAGGCAAGGAAGGCAGGAGACCAGTATGACTAAGTAAAGACCTCCTGGTCAAACTACAGCGTAAGAAGGAAATGCATAGGCAGTGCAACCAGGGACGTGTATCCTGGGAAGAATACAGGGACACTGCCTAGATGTATAGGCATGGAACCAAGAAAGCTAGGATACAGTTGGAGCTGAGTTTGGCAAGGAATGCAAAGAATACGACAGGCTTCTACAGGTACATTTGTTGGAAAGGGAAGATGACAAGAAATTGTACACAGACACACACACACACAATTAATAAGACAGGAGAAGTAGTGACAACTGACATGGAAAAGGCTGAGTTGTTTTGCCTTTCACTGGTAATCACTCTTCCTGTATCTCTCAAGTCTCTAAACGTCAAGGCAGGGATGAGGGGAACAAAGTCCCTCCCATCATGGGAGAAGATCAGGTTCAAGACCACCCGAGGAACCTGAACATACACAAATATGGGATGTGATGAGATCCATCCCAGGGTCCTGGTGAACGTAGTTGCTAAGCCATTCACCATCATATTTGAAAAACAGCAGTCAGGCAAAGTCCCTAGTGGGTACAGAAAAGGGAATATCACGTCCATTTTTAAAAAAGGGTAAAAAGGACGACAATGTGAACTACCAATCAGTCAACCTCACCTTGGTGCACAATAAGATCGTGGAGCAGATCCTCCAGGAAGTTATGTCAAAACATGGAAGACAGAGGTGATTAGAGACAGCCAACATGGCTTCACCAAGGGCAAATGTACGGTGGAGTGACTGCACCAGTGGACAAGGGACAAACTACTATCATTTACCTGGACATCTGTAAGACCTTTGATACAGTCCCTCACAACATTCTTCTCTCTTCACTAAATTGGAGATAGATGGGTTTGGTGGATAGACTGTTGGATAGCTAAGGAATTGACTGGATGGTCATGTGAAGAGTTGTAGTCAATGACTCAGTGTCCAAGAGGAAACCAGTAACAAGTGGTGTCCCTCAGGGGTCTATACAGGGACCAATACTGTTTAATGTCTTCATCAATGATATAGATAGTAAGCTTGCAGTAAGCTTGCAGATGACACCAAGCTGGGTGGTGCAGCTGATTCATTAGAAGCAAGAGATACCATCCAGAGGGACCTTGACAGACTTGAGGAGTGGGCCCATGTGAACCTCATGCAGTGGCCCAAAACTGGACACAGTATTCCAGGTTTGGCCTCATAGTGTCAAATAAAGGGGAATAATAACTTCTTTCAGCCTTCTGGCTGCGCCCTTGCTATACCCTTGCTCTGAATGACAGCCCCAACATCCAGCACGTCAGATGTTGTCCACGTCTATCACAGGATCAGGTTTTTCATGTCTCTCAGTATCTGATTATCTTCTGTGTTGTGTTAATATAGATATTAATGAGTGTGCATTGGATCCTGATATTTGTTCCAATGGAATTTGTGAAAACTTACGTGGCAGCTATCGCTGTAACTGTAACAGTGGCTATGAGCCTGATCCTTCTGGAAGGAATTGTGTGGGTAAGTTGCTCGATTTTTTTATTATTGTTGAATAATTCATCACTATATTGATTCTAATTTGAACTGATAGAATTTAGGTTGCAAGACATCTACTTCTTAAAGCTACAATGAAAATGCAAAAAATCCCTAATGAAACTGCTTTTCTCAGTCACTGCACAGCAAATATTCTTAGTGGTATATTTTTCCATTATTTGGCAGGGGTTATTACTGTTTGGGAAGTGTAAGCAGGAGATATCATTGCAGGTTAGGAATTAATTTCCTCAAAAGCATGGATCAGTTTGTGTTATATTTTAATGCATAACATTTGTCAAGACCACCTAAAAGGTATCCCTTTCAAGGCTGGATGATAATTTGCCAAGAGCTGAAGGTCACGATTATGCATAATAAAATGTAACCGATGGTTGTCATTATTATAATGAAAGATAACTGGTGGCCTATGTACACAATCTCTGCAGTATGCAATAACTTGTAATGTCCCCGAGTTACACAAATACAGCAGAATGGATTGCTGCACACTTAGTCCTCTAATTTGTGAAAGCTATAGCTCATGAGGGAAGCAATGACCCACTCTTAGGATTAACACAAATCATGTCTGAACAGTGGGCTGAAGTGTAACAGCTATTCTTTTATTCTTCAGAATTTCAGGTCACCAGTATGCAGGAATGATTCACTTCAGAAACTTCTAATTACCATTTCTAGTTTGGTTTGGGTTTATACCAGGCTGTTGTTGCAGTATCTAGATACATTTTCTGCAAGTGTTTAGGAATACCCAACAGAAGATACCTATGTTATACATTTCACTTTCTGTCTAATTGATTTTATTATTCATGGCTGTACATGAAATTCAGTATTTTATTTTATTTTTATTTTGGTGTTTCTTACATCCAAACCCAGTGTATTATACCACAGGTACATTGTACAATATATCGCTTATAGTCCTGTTATAGTCCTGTAATTTTAAATAGAAAGCTGAAGTTTGTGTTAAAAGCTAATGGACATCTATCTAAAACATTAAAGTCTTCAGTACTGTTCTACTGTCTGATGTGTTTATTCTGGGGAATTATTGCTCTCTACACTTAAAGGTTTACTGACCTGTCACTGGTATTTGTGGTCAACAATATCCCACCATTTTTGGTAGGGAAAACCTGGAGTATGTAACTGTGGTAGAATTTTAATACCAAACATTCCTACCTAGTGATGCAATGCAAACACAAAGTTATAAAAGTGTTTCTTTTCATCTGCTTGACTTAAGGAATTTTACAGCTAGTTAATTTCTAAAGACCCTAAATATGACCTTTTGGCAGGAAAGGCACTGCTGCAGAAAACTATTGGTGTTTTTTAAAAATACTTCATATAATATTCTTTTTCCAAATGGATTTTATGGCAAAGGATTTTATTTATCTAGTTACACTTGGGATTATGTAAGTGCTAGCATAGGTATAGGTTTAATTATTTAAATAGAAGTACAACATACTGATCGTGGCGATGCATTTATTCTTAGGGGAATTTTTGCACAAAAGAATTTCATTATGAACACTCAAATAAAGGCTTTAATTGTTTTAATTAATGATACAGATTATGAGCTGCCAGGAAATAAAAATGGTCATCAGACAGAATGCAGACAGTATTTTTGTCAGTTTTAAGTGTTTTTAAAGCATGAACTATATTGTTCTGTGTTTTTACAGCGCATACCACAACAGATTACAGTCCAAATCTGAAGCTGCTCTGTGAGATTCTAAGGAAGTAATATGTTCATAACACTGCTAGTTTGGGTTAAAGGATTGTATGACGACAAGCTTAAAAGTAAAATCTGTTGCTCTTGAAAGTGTCAAATTCCAAATCCATCCTCCTCTACTTAGTTAAAATCAGATGAGGTTAGATTAAGTATGGGTTAGTTTAGAAAAGCTTCTTTACAGCTGCCAAACTTCAATCTCGGGTTCGTCTTCTGGGGAAATCTAGACTTTATTGTCTGAATCCTAAAGGAATTTTTAAGTATGTCTTGCAAAATCTAATGTAGTTGGGAAACCAACAGCTTCCAGATTGTAATTATATTGCATTGTTGTTTTTCTTCTTTATTTTTAAATTTAAAGTCTCTGAAAAATCTAGTTGGTTTAAGATTTCAGTTGCAACATTAAGTTTGGGAAATCAAGCAGTCAAAATATTGGAGACACCCTGAAGCAGGATGAAGTGTCAGGTTTACCATAGCTTATTCTGTTAGTGTTCTTCTATAAGTTTAAGTATTTGTGACATGTGATGGGCATTAAAGGAAAGTAGCTTAAAATTAGAATATTTTTTTTATTTTTAAAAATAAACAATAGGGCAATGAGGAAGATTGATTACTTTTTATTAGCATTATATGCAGTTGGTGTAAGAGGAGTTCAGGGAGTGATGGTAATTTATGGAGTTTTCCTATTCAGTGTGCTTGATATCCTG
>JAVJGI010000057.1:50730722-50743133 GCA_035590275.1 Ibycter americanus
TCCCAGAAGATGGAAAGTGACTGTGGGACCAGTGAGGGACTGGCACTGGCACTTGGGAAGGGTAGAAACTGAGACTGAGAGAAAAAGGAGGAGGAAGGGTGAAAGGGGAGCGTCCCCTGCAGACAGCAGCAACCTGGCAGACTGAGTCAGCTGTTTTGCCAAGCAACACACTTGATGCAGACTTGTGTGAGGATTTAGACTAGGTTATCTGACTTTGGCTTGGAATGGACAGGCAGTTCTCCCAGTCTAGAAAGTGGTCAGCTCTGACAACGACATTTCACCTTTCTGTTCTTCCTCATTTTTGCTAGCCCGTATGGTCAGTTTGAGTCTTTTTCTCTGCTTTTACTGTCTTTGGGTAGAGAATGAAGAACATGGTCCATGAAATCATGAGAGCTACTTCATTCATAAGGCATTCAACTTTAGATGCTCTGGCCCCACCATCTCCACTCACTTATCTTTGGTGGTTCTTTTGGGGACACTGACTTCCAGGTGTGGCCCTCAACTGTGTTTTGTTAGGTTTGGGTTTCTTGTTAGCTCTGAAAACCCGAAATACAAGATGTGTTTTTCTGGAAGAAAAATTATTATAAACCTAACTTGCTAAATATCAGGGAGAATTAAAGATAGGCATGATAACCTAATATTACATCTATAAGTGTGAAGTATTTTAAGTTTCATGAATTTTTTAAATATTCTGAATATGATTGAAGTGATGCTTTGGATAGTAGTAACTGCTTATTACAGTGTTTTGTCTTACACATTGGTTCTGTATGTGTGGACCTGTGTGTGGTTGGGCTGCCAGCTGTTAAAAACATGTGACATGAAAATCACCTGGTTTCAGCTATAAATATCTCCAGCAGACTTCAGGCACTTGACCTATAATTTGCTTTACTGGCTGGCTAAGTCAGACTAGGTTTTAATCTTGCCTTTAAAAAATTCAGACACAACATTTTGTTCATTTCCAGAATAATGTTGATTGGTGTATTTAGAAACATGCAGACCTTGTGACTTTTTCTTTAAAAAGCTGTTGCTCCTCTATGCTGTTGCAGCTTGAAATTTCTTGAGTGGTTTTTGGGTCAGGATGGTGCCTCTTTGCTCTGAAGATGTGCTTGGACATGGCCAAGTTGTCTCATTTTGCATGTACTCAGTGGAGACTATTTTCAGTGTCTGAAAACCCCTAATACTCTGTGGCACAGATTATGCCTAGTCCCTCATGGGAACTTCTCGGAAGTTGTTTCTTGGCTAAAAGCAGGGAAGAGTGCTTGCAACTGACTGGACAGAGAATCTTATCTCCTAAAAGCAAAGGCATAAATGCAGAGACTGATCAGAGAACCCTCTGACCCACAACAGAGCAAGCATACAACATGACTTTCCAAAAATACTCTGAATCCCCAGCAGTTGTGGTTCTGACACCAGAAGCAGGATCTTTACTTTATACAGACCAGTTTATTTTCCATAAACTTGTCCAGACTGCCATTGATTAATGCAAGCTTTCAGCATCCTAGGGCAAGGATTTCCAATTTCTCTGCCTGTCATGTAAAGAACTATTTCTTTCCTTGTTTTGCTACCATCTAGATTGATTGGCTGTCCATTTGGGTTTGGGCTTTAGGAGACCGTGAACATTTGATGCCTTTGACAGAGAGAAACTATATGTAGCTTAAATTCAGCTCATTTGACCTGTCTCCTGAATTTTTCTCATTTTTTTAAAGCTAGCCAAACTGCTGAAAGTATGATGGCAGATAGAAAGGAAGAAAAAGTGTATCTTTTTCCAAGAGCATTTCTATATGGAGAATTATTTGACATATAGTGCATATTTAAGATTCTTTGTCTCAGTATGATCTGTTTCTAATTGTGGGAACCAGGTATTTTGTTTCTCTGCAAAAGCAGCAGAGACTACTCTCCACTACCAGGGACTGATGGCTGGGGAGAGAGCAGGAGGCGAAGGAGGCAGGGAGCATACCTTGGATAATAAAACCTGAGGCAGTTAAGTGTGAAATGTATTTACAGGGAGGAAAAGGGATGCAGAGCAGATAAATGTTGGTGAACCCTCCAGATTGCCAGCTTGGATACAGAATAACTTAGAGCTTGCTCTGTCAGAACTAACTGGCTTTCTAGATCTACTTGATTACCTCTGTACTGCGCTTCCCAGAGCAGTCGGTCACTACATGAGCAGTGCCAGACCCAGCCTGGCCCTGTCTGCTGCTCTCCATAGTAAGCTGGCTCAGGATGCAACCTGAGACAACACGACCAACTGTGTCTAAGCAGGCTGATCACAGAGACATGTACAAGCTCTGCTTAACGCCCTGTGGGACTACCAGCCCATAGTTAGGATGAGGCTTACCAGCTTGGGGGCTGCCAGGGCAGTTAGCCCAGTACAGCCAGCCATTGAAACTCTGCGCGGGTGTTCATGTAACACACTGTCTTGCCTAGGTTTTGTATCTCTGCGTCTGTGTATGATGGATGTGTAAGCAGGGTAATCCACAAGTTGAAGAGTAGACTTTACAAATTTAAAGCTCGGTCACTATTCAAAAACTTGCTGGCATTCAAGGACAAGTTCTATTTGCTCTTTGTCGGTAATTCTATTTAGTAAAAGGACTGTTAAAACCAGCTTTTAAATTAAGTGCTTGCTTTTGGCATAAGAGATCACAGTTTCCCAAGTTTACTGATTTCTGGGCATTTTCCATCTCTCTTTGTTCCCTCTTTTGTAAATAACATATACATAATTCAAGGAGTATTTTAAACACATATTCCTTCCTACAACCCCAGAAGATCATGAAAGAATACATCTCTGGTAAAACTAAGGCTTGATGCATCATAACATACCAAATAGCAAATGGTACTTTATTCATGACTTCTAAAAAATAAGGAAAATATCTTACTTTATCTTGAAAATGATCTCTTGATGCTATTAATGTTTCCAGAGCTTAACTAAATGCTACATTAACTTATAATTAAATCAGGCTATTTTAGTTTATGGATAAGACATTATTCTTCGAGCACTACTAGCAAACATAAGCAAGCACTAAACAGTTTTATTTCTGGCCCACCAAAGGAACTTTCTGGTTGGATTAGAATGTATGGCTTGATTCAGGACCCAAATCAAAAAATGCAATTGGTTGCATTCAGGAAGAAATGCTGGATATGCATCTGCAATTGCTCTTTGAAAGAAATTACTAGTATTGTTTTAATCTTAACACTGATTTAACTTTAAAAAGAATAATCAGCAAATAATAATGTCTGCAGGGGTCCTATTCTTACATGTGAACAGGCTTAAAAAACTCAGAGGGGCAATAAATAGAAGGAGTTAGGGGCTAGACGGAAGTACCATTTGCAGTATTCTAGTTTCAACTCCTGTTTCTTGAATGTTTTCCAGAACTAGAGAATCACAGCCAGCATTGTAATATCTTGCTTCTGACAGGGTTTTCTTAATTCTTCTAAAGCCTCATGGAGCCATAAATGACAGAAACAATAAGGCCTTTGTTTGTGTATTGCATGTTGTGGCTGTGAATGCATTGCATTGTATAAAGAAAGAGTTTTGTTTTCTCACAGGACAGTAATAATTCATGCTGGAAAGATTTATAGTCCAAGTTGTTGGAAATTAATATCTTTGTGAAAAAGAGACATTTAATTAACACTTTCAAAATATGTGCTCCTATACACATGCACATACATGCTGTCTGCCTGTCCCTATATTTTTTGACTGTCATGCTGAGAGGAACAGGGTGGGACAAATACACCTGGCAGTCTTGGCAAGTCATGGTCCACAGCAGCCTTTATACTGTATAATGCTTTCCAGAAGCACATTGTAATTCTAACAGTGTCTTTTGTTTCTGGATTATAGATGTAAATGAATGTGAAAGCAGCCCATGTGTCAATGGTGCCTGCAGGAACAATCTTGGATCTTTCAGCTGTGAATGTTCACCTGGCAGCAAGTTGGACTCTACAGGACTGATATGTATTGGTGGGTATTTCCTCCTATTATTTTCCCTTTTTCTTACTAACTTGAAAAATATTGATTACATTGATTAATTAAGAAAAAAACCACCAAACCATATTTGGGTAGTTGCCCCATGACAGCAGGCAATATATCTAGTTCTGTAGGTAAGACCAAACAAACACATACTAATTTGCTTCTGTGGGATCAGGAACAAACTGAGAGAAATGTAATTTATGAGGATATCCAGACTTTGGTGAAAGTGTTGAAATGCATGTATTGATTGATATGAGAGAGTGGGGGTGTCTTATTGCAATAGGAATTATTTTGTCCTTTGGGAGAGTGAGGATATGAGTAAAGTTATAGGTGATTAGTCTGGTAGTTGAGAAACTCCCTAAAGCAGAAATGCCCACTCAATTCTTTGGCCACTTTCAAATCTGAGACAAGAAAGCAAGTAAAACTGGAGGAACATCTGCTGAAATAGTGATAAGAAAGCATAGGCTTCTAGGGTTCGGGACCTTCTTCATAAACTCTGAACACTAACTTTCCTAAGTCATTAACATAAGGAAATGTTAATGGTTTTTACATTATAGTACAATCTCATAGTTTACCTGTTTTGTAGGAGGCTGGTAAAAGTGAGTAAGACAGATATGAGTTTGTCAAGATCCCTGGAGCAGATGCATAGATATATACACACACATACAAATACAAATATAAATATATATATATATGTAAATAAATAATGTCAGCATCCTTTGAGGATTCTGTTGCATTGAGAAAAAGCAGAGCAGTGCACAGATTTTATTGGTCCTAGCTGCAACAGTTGTCTGCAAGATGTTATTGGCATTATCTTTGTAAGTCATTCATTAATGGTTTTTTTCTTGCCTTTCCAAGAAAAGTCTAAGGATTGGAGACATCTGTACTTCTCGGGTGATCACAAGCTGCCGTTGTTTCATCTTACTTGTCTAACATAATTGAATTCATTGTAAGATATGTAAGATAAATTGGAGTGTCATTAATAACTGGATGATGCTAATTTTAAATGTTCTTTTTATTTTAAGATGGGTTTTTCTTGTGTTCTTGATTCAACTTTCTTGCCTTGCCAAGATTTTCTAAAGATAGGAAACTGAATGCAAAGACTCAAGTTTCCATTTAATGATGGAGTATGTCTATGCCTTAATAATTTTTTTTAAGTGAATGTTACTTCTGTGCCTAAGCCTTCTCTTAAATTTCCTTGTATCATCACTGGCCAGTAAGATTTAGTATTGTTTTTGGTTTATACTGCTTATTTTTAATCTTGTGTTCTCATATCCAAAGGTGCTACAAATTCACTAAGGGCCTAATTATAGCAAAGTTCTGGATTAACTTTGCAAATGGTTTCTGTTGGAATGTTTACAGTATGAGGTCACATTTGGCCTGAATATTAATGATAGGTAACATAAACTGTAAACAACAAAAATACCTGAACAGTCAGATAAAAATTGAAGAATAGGAGCCATCTATATACTATAAGCCTAATAATTAACTTTTCGCATTGATCAAATTCATCTGGGGAAGAGTTTTCAGTACTACAGGTGAGACTATGTGAGGACAGAAGGGTCAGAAGTACAGTTAATACGAGACGTACAGACCTGTACTGTTAGAACACAGTTGTATGTTTTCCTTCCTTGGGAAATTGCTATTGGAATTGGTAGTGATGAGAGGAAGGCAGACAGGATTACTGAAAGGTGAGTAAGGGATTGAAAGTTACAAGTAGTTTACTGTGTGAAAAACTTGCAAATACCCTTGTCAAATATATGTCATTTTCAATTTGTACAGTACAGCAAGTTGGTTTTTTTCCATTACCACTGCAGTGAAAGACTTGCGCATTCAATGTACTTGCCCTGATTTTTTTAGTGGATTGCTCCTGTAAAGCATTTCTCTAGCATCAGATATGAAAAGCATATGCCGAAACATAAATGTGTGGCTAAAATAGTGTTGTGGTTTGGGAATGTGTTGTATTCTTCGTAAGAATCATCAAAGTAAGGTAATGTCAGATTCTGACACCTCTCTAGTTTTTTTTTTTTTATTATTATTTCAAATTTGCTCTCATGTCAGAACCAGAATCAGTCCTACATTATAAGAGGAAGTTTTTCTTTCTTTCGTTATGATGATAGAAGTTACTGAACTCAAATATGGCACAAAATTTTTAAGTAAAAGCACGTGACAACAATATTAGAATAAGAAAGGGTTAACATAACATCTTCATTAATTTTATTTTTACAAATTATTGCTCCAATATGTTTGTTGCTACTTGGTCTTACTGCTGATTTTCACTGTGTTGTGGACTCCGGTCATGTATGGAACATTATACTGATCTTATATGGAGAAGCTATATGGCTGGTACATGTTCTTTACTCAGTTTGTGCACAGACTTCAGTCTCGGTTCCTCGGGTTCCTTTGCTTGGACTGCCCAGGTGTCTTGAGCCATTTGCATCTGTATTACCTGTAGAAATTGAGCATAGATGTGAGCCATTTGTCTCTTTCTGTGAGCTTTCCTAAGTAGAGAAAAAATGACTTGCTCAAATTACAGACAGAAGTCAAATCACAACATTTGTGCTCAAATTTAAGCTCAGACCTCCAGCAAATGAGGGTTGTTAGTTCAGCAGTTACAATAAAACCATTCTGAGAAGGTGTTGACATATTTTGCATTTATTTTGCTTGCACACTGACAGACTTTGCAATATTGAGGCTGCACTCTTAGATGGAAGAAGTGGCATTCTTTTTGAAATACATCTGTTGGTGGTAGAAGTGTTGCACTGATATTTTGGGAATTGCTCGTACAGTAGAGATACTACCATTCGTATTTTTTGAAATATGTATTTAATACATTGTTTTTCTGCATGTTGTAGTCAAGATATGTGGAATTCATACAGTGCACAGTAAGTAGGCTACCATCTGCCTGTAGTATGCCTATATTCTTCTCCAAGTCAGAATCAAAGAGATACAAGCAACAGAAAGAATGCTTTGATGCTGGATAATAACTTTTTCACCAAAGCAAACGTCACGGTGACTGCCCATTTTAGATTTCATCTGGACAATGGAGATTATGTAAAATAAAGGAAATTAACTCATAGCCTGAAAAAAGATAAGACAAGCAGATTTTGGCAGGATAATGTAGATGCAGCTGGTGTGAGGAAAGTCACCTACTAATTTGTATAGCTTAAATCATTTTTGAGACATTAGTTTGGTTTTTCCATCCTGTAAATTTGGCTTCTAAAGAGAAATAATATTGCGCTCCAGAAACTTCTAGTAAATAAAGCAATGGAAGCACTTAAGTTTTGATAACATAAAGCAGAGACATCAACATATGGGCAGCAAGCTGGATGTGGCATAAAAGAGCAGCCTAAGAACCTATTCCCTTTCCCTAAGTTGGTCCCTGAATTTGGGACATATGATGACCAGGAACATGCCCATCCCATGACTGGCTAAAGACCTGACCCAGCTAATGACTGTCCAGGTTTCATCTTTGGTCTTGTTATGTTAACCCAAGTCTTGTCTAGCTAAAGGCTGATCAAGGTGTGGAAGAGATGTGTTTTCCACTCTTCTATACGCCTTGTTCAATTGTGCACTTTAACTGTGGTGCTCTGCCCCACATGTTTGAGACCAATCTGTATAATTAACATAATCTGTTTTACACTTAACTGTTAATGAAGTGCGTTGCCCAGTTTTTAGGGATGATTCCAGTCACAGTCTTGGGCCAATTTTTTTCCCCTGTTACTTTACAGAGGAGGGTTGGGCTGTCTGTGGTCTAAATAGTTTTACAACATGACAGTTCTGTAGAAAAGTTGAAGTTGTTTGAAGAAAAGAAGTTGAAGTGATTCTATCTTGAGCATATTGCTCCAAAACATGAGATACTAGTAATACTGATCAATAACACCAATAGTAGATGGTTGGGTTTTTTGTACATATAATATACGTAAATCTTAAAGCCAAATCCTATTCCTCTTCCATTAGTCATCTCATTAAATTAATCTGGGCCACTTGCTTAGCTTTGAACTCTGAGTATAGACATGCATTTAAACTCCACTCAGGTTGACTTCCCCATCTGGGTTAGATCTTTACAGACTGCTTTTGCTATCTAATCACAAAGGTGGTTGTCTCCGTCAAAAATTTTATACCATTTGAGTGTAATGTTGTAAAGATACTTAGCAAAGGTACTGTAGGTACAACTTCTAAGGAACATGACTGATTAAGGATCTAACTAACATTTTAAAAAATGCCTTGGTCACTGAAAGCATAGATTTTAAGACTTGAAGATTTGGGTACCTAAAAGAGAATTTCAGAGGAGTTCAGGCAGCAGAAACAATGCTTGTGGCTGAAAATCATCCCTCTGCTCAGTGGCTGTCTAGCCTGGGCAGCAGTCAGGAGGTGCTACCTGACATGCCTGGGCACTTACTGAAATGGGTTTGCACTGAGCTCTTCGGGGTTCCCAGCCTGGCAATCCAGTTTGTGATTCAGAGCTGGATGTGCTGTGCCTGAGCCCTGGGGACCAGAGAGTAGAGTATAACCTAACAGGCATGTTCAAAGAATAGCTAATGCAGAACCAGATGCCTAAAAGAATATAGCACTGCCCTATCCCCCACATTTTTACCTTTTTTTTTCTTCCTGTAACCTTGAAGGTTCACCAAGGGAGAGAGAGGCAAGAGCACATGGAGCAGGAGGGTATTGAGGGAAGTGAGGGAGCTGGCGGAGGAGCTGTCCAAGCCACTCTTCATTTATCAACAGTCCTGGCTAACTGGGAAGGTCCCAGAAGACTGGAGGTTAGCCAGTGTGACGCCCATCTACAAGAAGGGCAGGAAGGAGGATCCAGGGAACTACAGGTCTGTCAGCCTGACCCCAGTGCTGGGGAAGGTTATGGAGCAGATCATCCTGAGTGCCATCATGTGGCACATGCAGGACAATGGGGTGATCAGGCCCAGCCAACATGGATTTATGAAGGGCAGGTCCTGCTTGACTAACCTGATGTCCTTCTCTGACAAGGCGACCAACCTAGTGGATGAGGGAAAGGCTGTGGATGTTGTCTACCTGGGCCTTAGTAAAGCCCTGGACGCCATCTCCCACAGCATTCTCCTGGAGAAACTGGCTGCTCATGGCTTGGATGGGTGTAGTCTGTGCTGAGTGAAAAGCTGGGTGGGTGGCCAAGCCAGAGAAGTGATGGTGAATGGAGTTACACCAAGCTGGCAGCCGGTCACAAGTGGTGTTCCACAGGGCTCAGTACTGGGGCCAGTCCTGTTTAATATCTTTATGAACAATCTGGACAAGGGGATCGAGTGCACCCTCAGTAAGTTTGCAGATGACACCAAGGTGGGTGGGAGTGGTGATCTACTTAACGGTAGGAAGGCTCTCCAGAGGGATCTGCAGGCTGGACTGATGGGCTGAGGCCAATGGTATGAGGTTCAACAAGGAGAAGTGACGGGTCCTGCACTTGGGTCACAACAACCCCACGCAGCGCTACAGGCTTGGGGAAGAGTGGCTGGAAAGCTGCCTGGTGGGAAAGGACCTGGGGGTGCTGGTTGATACCCATCTGAACAGGAGCCAGCAGTGTGCCCAGGTGGCCAAGAAGCCCAATAGCATCCTGGGTTGTACCAGAAACAGTGTGGCCAGCAGGATCAGGGGTGTGATCGTCCCCCTGTACTTGGCACTGGTGAGGCTGCACCTCAAATCCTGTGTTCGGTTTTGGGCCCTTTACATCAAGAGGGATATAGAAGTGCTGGAGCATGTCCAGAGAAGGGCAGCAATGCTGTTGAAGGGGTCTGGAGAGCAAATCTTAGGTGAAGTGGCTGTGGGAACTGGGGTTGTTTAGTCTGGAGAAGGGGAGACTCAGGGGGAGATTGTAGACAGGTGGGGGTCGGTCTTTTCTCCCAGATCATAAGCGATAGGACAAGAAGAAACAGCCTCAAGTTGCACCAGGGGAGATTTAGCTTGGATATGAGGAAAACCGGCTTCCCTGAAAGGGTGGTCAAGCATTGGAACAGGCTGCCTGGGGAAGGGGTAGAATCACTGTCCCTGGAGATATTTAAAAAACATGTAGATGTGGTGCTTAGGGACATGGTTTAGTGATGGACTTGGCAGTCCTGAGTTAACTGTTGGACTTGATCTCAAAGGTCGGTTCCAACTTAAACGATTCTATGATTTCATAACCCAGTGGATCAGGCAGTCAGCTGGAAGGAAGAGTCCCAGGTTGTGATCTCTGCTTTTGTTGTAACGTGTATTTTAGACTGATCAGTCACTAGATAAAATAAATAAATAAATCCACTGCAGTATCTGGAGGACTGCTGCTAGCTGTCGGACCTGGACTATAAAATGCCGCAAGCAGTGTGCTGTTCCTCACTTTCAGTGATAGTACTATCCTTTTCCACCGCTTCTGAACTAAAATGTGTACAAAATGACTCTGATGGAAAGTTTTCTTCTAAAAGAGAGCCTGCACTCCCTTGGCACGCTTTCTACTTGGTGGCATGAACATGGCATGCCAGCTGTTTTTGCTGTGATGGTTTCATATTGTTTTCTATTCCGCTGCAGATAGCCTGAAGGGGACTTGCTGGCTTAACGTCCACAACAGTCGCTGTGAAGTCAACATCAATGGTGCTACACTGAAATCTGAGTGCTGTGCTACCTTAGGAGCAGCTTGGGGCAGCCCATGTGAGCGGTGTGAATTGGGTATGTTCTCATATCCTGCATCTTTTGGGAGAAGAGAGGAAGTAGCACTAGATAGATTCTTGTCATTTTCTATATAGAAAATAAACAAGCAGACAACACAGAAAACTATGAAATGAAGTTGTCTTATTTAGCATCATGTGTAATCACCACCATCAGAGATCATTCTAATAATGTTGGAAGCTATCAGGAAATAACATGTGAATAAATCTTTTAGTAATTACATGTTTCATCTCCACACGGACTGTGTATTGGAATAGGGAAGTAAGGACTGCAATAATAAAGTTGAATACCTGGTAAAAGTCTGGAGGGCTTTTTATGTTGCAGGCTGTTAACACTTTTTCCAGCCGTTTTTGAACACATAGCTTGTGTATAATTATTGATTGCAGAATAGTACTACTATTAGATTACAGGGCTGGATCTAGAAGTTATAAGCAGGAGTACTAACTGTGTGCTCTAGTTTGTGGAGAATATGCTGTGCCACATTCTCCCCATAAGGTTTGAACAATGCTACTTGCAGCTGAACCAGCGTCAGGATATTTTAGCCTTTCATTTTTAATTGGAACAATAACTGTCAGCACATGTATCCCATCTAACAAGTATGGTGCAAAAAACATCCAAAAGGGCTCTTAACTGTGCAGTGCAGCATCAAACAAAGATGCTACTTTGGACTCCATGAAGCAGCATGGTCACATTAGACTGGTAAAACTAATAAAAAACTAGTCAATCTAGAGAGTTAATTAGCTCAAACTGGGTACATTTGGCCATTTAATTTCCTATTCTCTAGCTAGTTAAATTTCAGCAAGCTTTCGTGTCACTACATCATGCTACATTTTCCACGCATATCCTAAAATAATGTCATTGCTCAGATCCTTTATTAAGCTGCAGTGGAAAAAAAGCTTTTACTGGTAACTGACATCACTAAAGCTTTAAATCTTCAGGCAGCTTTACAGGAAATTTGTCTTTCAGCTGCATCTGAGTGCAGAGATTGATATGTTTAGATGCTAAGCATTCTGGTCTCCATAAAGGAAAGCATGTGAGAAAGTAATTGTCTAAGATTTAATTTCCTCAACTATTCATTTAAGTAATATGTGAGTCAGTACTTTTCTTGATTTGAGGCTAGAGCACGCACTACCTTACACAATCAAATTATTAGAGAATTCCAAAGATACATTTATTTTTTAAACTATTTACTCCTATATTTCTGTCATTCTAAAGCAGTGATGTATCTTTCTGGCTTAATTGCAGACACAGCTTGCTCAAGAGGATTTGCAAGAGTGAAAGGTGTTACCTGTGAAGGTGAAGTTTCTGCTTCTTACTCAAGATGTCACTTTTTTTTGCTTTGAAAATGAGATTAAAGGGGGTTTATTATGTCATTGGTTTTGTCAAGATAATCATATTGAGGTTAGATAAACGCCTTCAAAAACAGTTGCTGACTGTTGGGAAGGTTTTTTGTTACGCTGCTGGAGAATAGCAAAATGATACAAAAAGAATGGAACTGCTCCTTCAAAACACATTTAATCCCTTTAGTTTTTCCTTTCTTTCAGCCATGTGCGTCATCTTGTCTTAGAGACAAGACTGTGGCATCTTAGTGCCCTATGACTTGAGGATCTTGCAAGAGTCCCTTGAGATTAGCCAGGTGCTTCTTCAGAACAGTGTTCACACCCTAACGCAGTATGGATGAAAGCCCCTCTCTTTCATGTAGCTTAAATTTTCAGTAAAGCTGTAGCTGTCTCCTTACAGTTAGTATGTCAGTCAACTCTGTGTTTCCCCAACAGATGTAA